>BSBK01012359.1:272500-919755 GCA_027943335.1 Chamaecyparis obtusa
CTTGCAGGGAATGAAATGTGCCATCTTCGAAAATCTGTCAACCACCACAAAAATTGAATCATGTCCCCGCCGAGTCCTCGGTAAACCAAGAACAAAGTCCATGCTAATATCCTCCCAAGGCTTCTCTGGTACAGGTAATGGCTGATACAACCCTGTATTCTGCTTCACTCCTTTCGCCATCTGACATACTCTGCAACTCTGTACAAACTTCTTCACATCTTGCTGCAACTGTGGCCAATAATAATTCTCACCAACCAAAGCAAGGGTTTTATCACGACCAAAGTGTCCAGCCAATCCCCCACTATGCTTCTCCTTGATGAGATTCTCCCTCATAGAACTTCGTGGAATGCACAACTGACTCCCTCTGAATAGCATATCATCCTGGATGATGAAATCCAACCATTTTGTCCTATCTAGAGTAACAGGTTCTTTACAAGCTTTCCAAGCTTCACCAAAATCAAGATCCTCTGGATATAAATTCTTGAGTTCCTTGAACCCAACCACTTCAATCTGCATTTCTATCAGCAATAGTTGCCTTCTGCTAAGAGCACCTGCAACCCTATTAGACTTTCCACTCCTGTGTTTCAAAACAAATGTATAACTTTGCAAAAATTCAACCCATTTCAAATGCCTTTGATTCAACTTTCCTTGACTATTCAAATATTGCAAAGCTTGATGATCAGTATACAAAAAAAACTCCTTAGGAAGCAAATAATGTCTCCACTTCTTTAATGCTTGAACTATAACATAAAATTCCTGATCATAAACAGAATATTTTCTCTTGGCATCATTCAACTTCTCACTGAAATAAGCAATAGGTTTACCTTCTTGGCTCATAACAGCTCCTATTGCAGTACCACTAGCATCACAATCTACTTGAAACACCTTATTGAAATCTGGAAGTGCTAAAACAGGTTGTTCGGTAACTTTTTGTTTCAATAATTGAAAACTCTTTTCTGCCCCATTAGTCCACTTAAACTCTTTTCTATCCCCTCTCATTATTTCAGTCAAGGGTCCACAAATACTGCTAAAATTTCTAATAAACTTTCTGTAAAAGCTAGCTAGACCATGAAAAGATCTTACCTCAGTAGCATTCCTTGGAGTAGGCCATTCAAGGATAGCCTGTACCTTCTCTGGGTCCATTTTTAGACCTTCTGCTGAAACTACAAATCCCAAATACACTAACTCTTTCTTCATAAAACTGCACTTCTTCAAATTAATCAACAATTTCTCTTCTCTCAACTTCTCAAATACCATACGAATATGCATCATATGCTCATCCAATGTCTTACTAAAGACCAGAATATCATCTAGGTAAACAATGACAAACTTACCCAGAAATTCTTTCAGAACCTCGTTCATGAGCCGCATGAAAGTGCTCGGTGCATTGGTTAGCCCAAAAGGCATGACTAACCACTCATACAGTCCTTCCTTTGTCTTGAAGGCAGTCTTCCATTCATCTCCTTCTCTGATCTGAATCTGATGATATCCACTCTTCAGATCTATCTTTGAGAAATACACAGCTCCACTCAAACAGTCCATAATATCATCCATTCGTGGCAATGGAAACTTGTACTTGATTGTGATCTTGTTTATTGCCCTAGAATCTATACACATCCTCCATTCTCCATTCTTCTTTGGTGATAATACTGCTGGTACAGCACAGGGACTTAGACTCTCACGGATCAATCCTTTCTGTAACAGTTCATGTACTTGTCTGTTCAACTCCTCACTTTCTGCAGGTGTCATTCTGTGTGCTGCCTTGTTCGGCAAACTCGCTCCTAGGATCAAGTCCATCTGATGACTGATCTTCCTGACTAGTGGTAATCCATCAGGCACGTTATCAGATACAATATCCTGAAACTCATTCAACAAATCTGCAACTTCTACAGGAACATCTTCTACTTCCTCTTTACCAACTTTTGGAATTAAAGCAAAACATACATGCTCATGCCTCATACCATCTAGGAAATTTCTTCCATCAACAAAAGTTATCCTTGCATTACCACATACCTTTTCTTCAGTCTCCTTCAATGGTTTTAGCTTATGTCGCACTCCATCCTTTGTCAGGGAATAGGTATTTGCACGACCATCATGTACAACACATCTGTCAAACTGCCATGGTCTACCCAACAACATATGACATGCATCCATAGATATGATATCGCACAATACCTCATCTTGGTATCCGCCAACCTTAAACTTTACCAGGCACTGTTCACTGACCATGACCTTGTGGTCATCCTGCACCCAGGCAATCCGATATGGATGTGGGTGTTTTTGTCTCTTGAGCTTCAACTTTGTCACCATCTCTTCTGACACCAAATTGTCAGTGCTTCCACTATCAATAATCACATCACAACATTTACCTTCGCACTTGCACCTGGTGCGAAACAGGCTCCTCCTTTGTTCAGGTTCATTCTCACCACTCAACAGGACTCTTCTGTTAATCAACGTTTCTCCTCTTTCAACATCTTCAGAATTTGATGATCTAGCATCTTCATCTACATGTGCAACTCTAGCCTGGCCTTCATTTCTCCTGTCTGTTCTGCCTTGGCGCTGAGGACATTCAAATGCCCTATGACCTTCTTCTCCACAGTGAAAACATGTTCCACGGAAGCCACCTCTTCCAGATCCTTGTCCTCTTCCTCTTCCTTTCTGATCTCTATTATTCTGATCCTGGAAGCGATTGGAATTATTTCCTCGCTGATTCTGACTACTACTAGCCTCATCCTTCTTTTTCAGATCCTCATTTCGGCCACCATATGACCGTCCACCAGATCATCCACCGCGACCTCTTCCGTTTTGTTTGCTCTCAAACTTCTTGTTCAGCTTTTCCTCTACTTTTAGGGCAAACTGGTATGCCTCTTCAATACTATTCATTCGAACCAGATTCAGCTCCTCCTGAATGCTTGGCCTTAACCCATTAAGGTATCGGGAAACTTTCTCCTTATCAGCTTCTGCATGGCCTGTTCTGATGAGAAGTCGATAGAACTCCTCTGTATACTCCTGAACAGATCTTCCTGCTTGCTTCAAACTCTGCATTTTCTTCAGTAGGTCAAGCTCATAATCAACAGGAATGAACTGTCGCTTCAATTTATCCACCATCTGATCCCATCTCGTGATTTTCTCCTTTCCCCTTCTATTTCACTCCAACTGAATCTCTTGCCACCATATCTTCGCATGACCTTTCAGTCTGGCCTTCGCAAATTTGACCCTATCAGGATCCTCAACATCTTCATACTCAAAATATTCTTCACATTCATTGATCCAGTCGATCAATTCCTCTGGGTTAAGATTTCCAGAAAATGTAGGAACCTCAATCTTAGGTCTTTTCCCAATCTTGGAAATCGCCCAGAAAAGTCTTTCTTCCTCCTGGTTCACAATTTCAATTTCTCCTTCTTGATATTCTTCTTCAGCTTCATCTTCACTTTCATCTCTGACATTAAGATTCATTCCTCTGCGAATCTCTTCTTGGAATGCTTGCACTTGTCTCTGCAGCTCTCTAACCTCAGGTGTCACAACACCAGGTCTTCCGCCATGTTCTCTTCATGGAGGTATTTTCGCGATGCGCGCTGAAACCCTAACCATGGTCCTGGTGCAAACTGCCTCACAGTCGGCGATCTGTTTACACACTCAAGAACCCCTGCTCTAATACCACCTGATGAAGGGTGCTCCCCTTAATACCACAAACACATAACAGAAATAGAGAAACAACAACAATATGCAAGAACAGAAAATTGGCTTCTTATTATCTCCACAAATGTGGAATTACAAACTTTCAGAATTACAATATGCAAAGCCACATGGGCATTCCCTTACAATATTCTGTAGGACAAAGCCCCGAATCAATACCCAGATCTACTAGCCAGAACTATTCTGAACTGCCTAAGACAATAATACAGCCTTCCTTATATAGGCAATTTTCCACCGCCTGGGAAGGTTCCAGAATTTTAGCCAATAAGGTCAACCAAACTTAGAATTATTTTTATTTTACATTTCATTACATCATAGTCGGCTCAAAATAAATTTTGAAACCTGAACAAAAATTTTGAAGAAAAATTATTTTCCGCCATTTCAAGTGACCCAACTTCCGAAGACCATAAGTCATCACCAGTTGACCCGATTGACTATTGTAACCCCATTTCGGAAAGGGCGCGAGGAGCTCTACAACGCCTGAATGAAGCAAGCTTCATTCAGCCCAAAATTTGACCTCATCCGGGGCCTCTAAAGCCTTCAAAACTGAGTTCAAAGTTTCTGCACCCTGTTTTCAAAATAAAAAATTTTCAATATCTTCAAAACCAGACTTGATCTAGCCATGAAACTTTACTGGCAGGCTGATATGACAGAGATGAACCTCCACATGTGAAATCAGAACATTCCGAGATCGTATGACCAACTTACTAAAAATAGAAAGTTTCTAGAAATAGCAGCTCTGCACAAGATAGCCCTTATTGAAAAGCAAAAACAAATATTTTTGGGTGATGCAAGATTGCTCTTACACCCAGGATGCTCCTGCATCACATACATATATATATATATATATATGTATATGTATATATATATATATATATATGTATATGTATGTATGTATATGTATATATATATACATATACATACATACATATACATATATATATATATACATATACATATATATATATGTATGTATGTATGTATATGTATATATATATATATATACATATACATACATATATATATATATATATACATATATATATACATATATATCTATATACATATATATGTATATATATGTATATATATATAATAAAATATCTATTAATAAGATTCTCTTGAAATGTCCACTCTTTGGACCACACGCTTTCATGCCACTGGGTCATTATCCTATATGCTACCCAATACCTCTTAATGAGCTTACATTGTTATATTTTCTCTTTCCCTAGCTTGGGTACTCTTGACGAGACTTTCCCTGAGAGTTGCATTATCTTTCCGCTTCCTTCATCAGCTTTCTAATCCATCCATCATGTCCTATACCTTTCTAGACATTGGGGGCAAACTAATCTGATCTTTCTTGAGAACTTGTAATCTCTTAAAAATTAAAAATTGAAAAATGTTCCTAAAAAAAATTCTTAAAATCATATAAATCTCTAAAAAATCATAAAAATCATATAATGGCCTAAAAAAATGATCATCTTAGTGAAAACTTGGAAAACACTTTGATGTATTGAAAAAAAATAAAAAATAAAAAATAATATATAAAAAAATTGAAAAAAATTGCCCTGATGAAACCTAGAAACACGCGTCATGGTAAAAAATTTAAAAAATCTTCCAAGTAATGAAACTTGGAAACATGCACTACTTGTAACCGATGCGCTTATATCTATCAGCTTGTCGCTTTGCATTCCAAATCCTTTTGAATTCCATATCGAATCTCCTTTTGTCTGAGATTGATCTTTGCCTAGGGCTAGGGGACATGAACTATATTCTCCTTTATTGTGCGATGGTATTTTCGTAGTAACTCACATCAGTGTTTCTCAACACTACCCCAAATAGTGTTTCTGAGTTCACTTCCTTTGAGTCGATCGAGTGTTTCTCAACACTTCCTTAGACATCGAGTGTTTCTCAACACTTATCAAATATTCTACCTTGAGTTGATGCTTTGTGTGCAGTCTAAGATTGTGTGATATTTCTCACCTACCGACATAAGTCCTAGTGAGTCAGTGATTATCTTTATCTTTTTTACATTGTGATTAAATTAAAATGACTGAGCTGTGCTTAATGATATTTTCTTTGTATGTTGTCTATTATTAAAGATTTTCATTGATGTTCCTGTAGACACGAAAAATTGGCAAAAGGCTTAAATCAATCAAAAGGTGCAATCAAATCATCAAATAGCACGAAAAATCAATAAATGGAACAAAGGCAATTCAAATCAAAGGAAAATTCAATTAAATGATTAAATGATTAAATAAAGCTTGAAAAGGGGAAAAACACTACGAAATTGATTAAATTCAATTAATGACATAGTTGTTGAAAGCAAAAATCAAAATGAACATCTTACCCTTCATGGCTAAATTTAATTACTTTAATTAATTAATGAATACTAATTTCCTTCAACAAAGCAAAAAGGAGGCAAAATGGACACAAATCACTCACTTTTGTTGAAATGGTCCAGCCTTTTGAAACCATTTAAATGATTGTCCCCCCATTTATGGACAAAGCAAAGCCAATTGACCTTACCCAAGCATAACCATGGTTATCTCACTCTACCCCCTACCCTTGGGAAAATCTTATAGATTGAAGGCATTTAGAGGCATTAAGGATCCACTCCATATCTTTGAATTGCAGCAAAGCTCTTGCAATTTGCATCCACATCACTCACTTATCATTTTTCATTGCTAATTAGCTTAAATTGCTTTGATCATAGTAGATTGTTCATCAAATAGAGCTAGAATTTGATAGAATAGATCTAAATTTGCATATCATATAGCTTAATTCTCATCTTTAGAGTGTCACTAGTGAGGATCATAGCTGAGAGCCTCATTTACCACTTTATTTTAGAGATCCATGAGATATTTAGATTAATTGTGTATTATTTAGATTAGTTTGTTTTGAATAGTGTAATTGTCTTTTAAATCTTGTTATTTCATGAAGGTGTAAATCACTTGCACACAAATGGCACCCACCGTTATTTGCAAAATTTAGGCTAGAATTGCATGAATTTGCTTGCTATTTGTAGGTTATAGAGAAGAAATCATGCCGGTAGATAAAGAGATCTCGCCTTTAGCAAAGAAATGTCACCTATGGAGAATAAAACGACGCGCTGAGTCTGGACTTTTATGCAGATTAACCTATAGATTCACGCTACCAGACAAAGAAATAACACACTAGAGAAATAAATCACGCTTCTGGTTATTAAATTATCATGTTTGTGACAAAGGTACCATGCCTCTAGTCATTTAAATGTCGCGCATAGAAATTGAAAAGCCACTTTCAGGAAGTCATTTTACGTCTGGTGTGAAGGGAGTACTCTGCCTTATTGATTTAATTTCTCACTTTTGTCATTTTAAATCTCGCGTTTGATAAATCAGACGTCGTGGTAATAGCATCAGTTTGTTGCCGTCTTGTAAAGATTTCACGCGTGGATAAAATTAGACATTGCTCCTGGTTATTTTAATCTCGTTTGAGCCCCGTAAGGTGACGCTCGTGATTAAAGTAATCACGCGTTTGTGAAATTTAATCTCGCATACAGTCTGGACAATGTCACATGGACTGTACTTGTGTATTTTATCAAATTGTTAAAATGATGACTGAATTTTAACTCTATGTCTATTTTTCTGTCTCAGGTACAGGATCTGTCGTAGAAAAGTGCTCAAATTTTTTTTCTTTTCTTTTTTGCATGCAAAAAAGAAACAAAAAAGAATGTCCTATCAGAGTATACCTTGCTATTTTAGAGGAATATAAACTTAAGTATGTTTCCTTGAATTGGGAATTTCATCCTTAAGTTTGTCAATTTTGCAAGTATTTTGGTAAAAAGAATCAAAAGCATAATCAACTATATCATTTTAAGCTTTGATTTTGGTTTCCCCTCACTTTGTTTGTATTGTGCCGACTAACTTGTTGGTGGAGGGAACGTTTTGCTAAGGTAAGGGAAGGATTTGGAGAGAAAATGAGAAAAACTACTACTTAAAAATGCACCTAGCCTTTGCTAGCATCGATTAAGGTATTTTTCTCATCAAGCTTGCACATTCCCTTAGCTTGTGGCATTTCAAAGTTCAAAACATAGTTCAATCATAAAAGGGAAAGAATAAACACTTCAATTTTAAGAATGCCTTTGTCACGGGGTTGAAAAAGAACAATTGATTGTAAGTGTTTGGGAGAAATCCACTTTTCATGCTTTCAATGAACATGTTTAGAACTTAGTGGGCTCACTTCCCGAGATTGCCTTAAAGGGCTGGTGAGAGGGACAGCCCAAAGTGGGATACACTTGCCTTTTCCGCAAGAATCTGACCCACTATAAAAATAAATGCGTGTATCCTTAATGGGGTGCACAACAAAAGGATTTTAGCCCTTTCGAACTTCCTCTAGTAGTCTTAACGGATTGTGCAAGATTGTACTTCAGTGCGTGTGGGAAGCCCCTTAACATACTTGGGGGATGAACGGTTGAAATCCATTTTGAACGGAATCCACACTACAAAATGGTAAAAATAGCAAAAACTACCTAATAGAGCCATTTAAAAGCCAAATTTGTGCTAGGTAGCTTGCTTGGAAGTCTTTCTTGTGATCAAACCCATGGAAACATTCGAGAATATACACATTAGAATGATCTAGGGATATGATGAACTATTGATGTGTGTGTTGAGATTGTCTTCAACTTTTCAAACAAGAAGTTCCAAAGTACTTTATCAAAATACAATTAAATTTTTAAATCTTATAAATTGATCAAGACTTGTGACACATTCCAAACCAACCCAACTGGATTGAAATTAAAGAAGGAAGGATTGATCCATAATGATGAGCCTATTTGAGGGAATGTCTGACGATCAAATTTTAGAAGCATCCAAAAATACCGAATTGATCAAAGCAATGGAATTAACTTTGAAAAGGTGTAATGAAGCATATTCCCTTTATTTAGCTCAATCAAAAGATAAACTTCCTCATAATGATGACATGTCAACTTTAAGAAAGGATGAGGAAAAACAAAAAGATACTCTATCTAAAAGGTGATCATTAAGATCAATGTGTCCTTTTCTTTATAATGATAGGCCATCCATATCTTCATTGTCCTCATATTAGAATGTCCATTCGAATCAAAATGATGAGGTGTCTGAAGAAGAAGTTTCAGAAGCAATTCAAGATCCCATGTTTATGGAAATAATGAAATTAGTCTTGAAGAGGAATAAAGAAGCATATTTCATGAAGTTAGTTCAAGCAGGAGCTAAGCTTCCTTGTAATTTTGACATATCAACCTTGAGAAAGGATGAGGAAAAACAAAAAGATACTTTATCTAAAGAGCCATCATTAAGATCAATTTGGCCATTCCTTTATGATGATGGGCCATCCGTATCTTCATCCTCCTCACAAAAAGAAGCATTTCAGAGAAACATAGTTATCTCAGATCAAAGGAAATTGCATAATCAACCTATTTGTGATCAAGATAATAAAGAGTATGGAGTGAAAAATACCGCTCTCAAGAAAGATAATAAACCTCCATATAGCAAGAGTAATCCATTCATCCTTTGTCCATCTCCTAACAAGGTTTCTCCTTGGATGACTTGTACACCTTTCATCCTTCATCCATATCCCGAACCTCTATCTAGCAAAGACCCTCCCATAGCTAGCATTCCTTTCATCTTTTCTTCATCTCCCAAAGCTCCACAATTATCCAAAATTCCTCCATCAAAGAATGAGCCTAATGATGACACTTTTCCCATTAACTATGTCTACCCTCAAGGGCTACCTCTAAAAGAAACCCAAGCTAACTCACATCTTGCTACAGATTGTTTCCATGCTTCAAAGATCTTAGAACCCAAAGCTTCATGTGCCTCAATGCCTATTATACCTATTCAAGAGGATCCTAAACCATTCTTCCAAACATTCCCTACACATATCCAAACATCTACCTTGTCCTTAGAAGTGGCTTCATGTCAAGAGGATAATCTAAAAAGAAAAGAAACAAATATTGATAAAGATCAAGATCAAGATTATATACAAACCCCTCCCATATTTGATGAAGGTCCCATATCCCTTGAACCTTGTGATGATCCCCTTGCATCCTTTCATGTCTTTCAAGATGATATCCTTCCATTCCAAGAACAAAGTACCCTTCCAAGTTCCATATTTTCTCCACTTCCCGAGCAAGATCAAGATATCCCTTCCATAACTTCCAATGAGCATATTGAAAATCAAGAGCAAAATACCTTCGCTACACAATTCAAAGATCCTTGTCAAGATCAAAGTATCCCATCATTTCCTTGTCATATTCCTCCATGTTCACCTCAAGAAACCATCATTCTTCCAAATCTCTTGCAAGATAATAAATCCCTTCAAGCTTTAGTTGATCCTATCAAATGTGTTCCTATCAAAGCTACTCATGAGCCTATTAGTATAAAGATAAATCTTAAAGATGAGAACATTGACAATGGAGCTCCTTCCAAAGATATTGATATCCCTTTCACACCTTATATTCCTCCATTCAAATACAACCACATACCTCCACTATCCTCCAAATCCATTTTGGGTGCCTATGTCCCAAAACAAAAGTCTTCATCCCTTCCATCGATACTAGGTCCATATATTCCCCCATCAACCATTCCTATCATCCCTAGCTATCCATTCACTTACCCTACCATGTATCGAGATCAACAAAGACACACATACTTGAAGAATGTCCAAACACCAATCCATATGAACCATCCATATTATTCCTATTCATCCACAATTCCTAAGTCTTTTGGAAGCAATTTTGATGTACAACATAAAAATCATAAATCCAAGAATCCATATGTGTATAAAAATCACAATGTCCCATCTAATCGACATGTGAATGAAAAGAAAAATGAAATATCCAAAAGGCCGCAAAGGTCCACAAAGCAAAAAGAAAAAAAAAAAATGTGGGTTCCTAAATCCCTTATTGAAGAGGTGCATTCAAAAGCATTCCAAAAGAAAGAAAAATCAAAGAATATGTGGATTCCCAAGTCACTTTTGAAGGACTTGCACACAAACGAAGAATCAAAATTGACATTCAAGCTTCCAAAGGCTTCCATTTCATCTCCTTCCAAACATCCTCCACTTTCCAAGTCTAATTTGGGTTCTCATATCCAAAAATCTTCTACCTCAAAAGGACCCTTACCTCCTTCATCTATCATTCCTCCGTCATTCCACCACTCTTCAAAGTGTGTGTCAAAGTTGATCTTGCCAACATTCCCATCTACAACATACCTTCTTCTTATCCTCACATTCATTTTCCAATGCATACTTTCCATCCTTCCATCCCTCTTATCAATATCTTTGAGCATCATAGTCATACCCATGGTTTATTACAGCATATCTTTCAGAGGAGCATTGTCCAAAGATTTCGATGTTGGGAAAATATTGAAAAATACAAAAAAAGAAAAAAACAAAGAAAAAAAGAAAAAAAAGAAAAAAGAGAAAAAGTGCCTTGGTGAAAACCTAGCAATAGGCACCTTGGTAGCAAAAAAAAAAAAGAGAAATAAATTTGTCTTATGGTAAAAACCACTTCTTGTGGCACCTTAGACAAGTACCATGATGAAAACTTGGCAAATAGGCATCATGCGTAATTTTTCCTTCTTGCACTCTACACTTGGGGGCAAGTTTCATCCATATTTCCTCTCTCACCTTTCATCTTGACAAGGTTGAACATATCCATGAGCATCAAGTATCTTGACATCCGTTATCCTTTCCATCAGCTTATGTACTTGTTGCATCCATGTTACCCTATCATGATCTTGCTTATCCCAAATTCACCTTCATTATTCCTTGATAGTCTTTTCATAATCCCAAAACATCCCATCATAGCCTCCATCACTCCTTTATCATGATTGTGTTATCTTATCCACATCTCACCCAAATTGACCCTTGGTCTTGATCAAGATGAACTTAAAAAAAAAAATTGTTATCAAAAACTTCTTGACATGTCCACTCTTTTGGATCCCTCATTTTTATGGCAACAAATCATTATCCTATACACTATCTAGCCCTGCACAATTGACTTCCATGGCTTATCCAAAAACATGCTTCACATTGCTATATCATTTTTTCCTTAGCTTGGGTACTCTTGAGGAGATAGTCCTATGGGTCACATTCGCATACTTCTTCCATCATAGCCTTTCCATCTCTAATCCATCAGCTTGCAAATCCATCTTTCATGTCCTATATCTTGCTAGACATTGGGGGCAAACCAATGTGACCTTGTTTGAGAGCTGGTAAAAAGGAAAGCATAAAGTGCTTCTAGATGCATATGGCATGAACCGAGTTTTTGTAAAATCTTGGAAGTTTTCTCAAGTCCAACATTTTTCCTATCCAATCAGGGGCATTTGATCTGAATCAGCGGATTCAATAGTGCTATAGTCAGTCACATCATAGAGAGAGATCATAATTTTAGAAGAGAGAGATTTTCGTGAACCTTTGATGGATATCATTGTTCATACCCAAGTATTTGAGCCTACAACTTGATCCTTGAGTCTTCATTGACTTTATTATTTGGGATTAAAAATTGACAAAACACTTTAAAAAGATCAGAATGCTTGGAAATACTTTTTGAAAATTATGAAACATTGCAAAACACTTGAAGCTTTCTTTTGATGATCTTTACTTACATTGATTTTTATCACATCTTTTTAGCTAATCGATGATGTTTCGACTAGATTGGCGATGATGGAGACATGATATTTTTCTTGTCTTTGAGTGACTGTCTTGAGGGATATCCAACAACTTATGTGAATTCCTCTAACGACATGGTCACCAAAGAACCATCGAGGACTTTCATGTCGTGTGGAAGGTTGACCTTTGATTGTTTGAGAAAATGGATTTTTATTCATACTCCCATAGTTTGGTCATCCAACTAGTGAGGGTTGTACTAGTTTCCAAAAGGGTGTTACCAAAAGCGATATAAAAGTGGTATTCATATCATCATGTCAGTGGGCAGTGGTGATTGTATCGACTTTTCGGTCCCAAAATGCTCAATGATGAAAATTTATCCTCATGGCATTTATTTGCTAAAAGCTAGTGACACTTAGCTGCATTGCATTGCATTATCATGGAAGGTTAATTCCATTATCATGTTAGATTAATTGCATAAGCTGATTACTTGTGGTAAATTTTTCCAAGGGAAAAGGGGGTTCATTCAATCAAAATCTTGATCACTCATCAAATGGGGGGGTTCAATCAAGAATCAAGGAAAGTCCATAAATCATAAAAAGTGTCCATAACATCAAAGATCCATGAAGTCTGTCTAATCAAAGATACAATGTCGTCAAAGTGATACATCCAAGTCTTGATCAATAATTGAAATATCTCAATATCAATAAACTGAAGGAGCTCCATAATCAATCATCTCAATAACATGTACTCTAGTTGGGTCAACTCATGACTTAAGTCTAAATATCCAAGAAGCTAAGGTCTGTATATATATCATTTATGGAAATGTGCCTATTTTGCAAATCAAGGGAATCATATCAGTATTTTATATCAGTGAATCATCTTACATCAATCAATCAAGTCAATCAAAGCAATCAAACCTATCATTATTTGTTCGTGTCTCTATGTCTTGAGAGCGAAGTATCAGTTTATCAATCCTATCAGGATCCCATATTGGTTTTCACACTGATCAAGATCAATCCTATCAACTGTATTAGTTTTCACACTGATCAATTATCCCATATCAGTTTTACTACCCTATCAAATTGACAAATCACATTCATTGGTACCATTATCCTGATATTCTAATCACTTGTTTTTCTTAACTACAACAGACCTATCTATCTTGGATATGTAAATTTGTGAGTCATGGAATATCATCAATATTTTTCAGAAATGAAAACATATTGGACCAATTCATCAAATCTTTCACATCAAGGAATCAATATGTTTTATTTCTGAGGGGGCATCAGAGTATCAAATTGGCATCGCATCAAAAACATTTATTAGTGGGTCATATCATATCAGTATCATATCATATCAGTTTCATATCAGGAGGCAAATCAGTATCAGATCAATTTATCATATCATATCAAGGAATCATAGAACCAGAACAGAATCAGATCATCATACCAAGGGAATCTTTGAATCAGTGTTCTTCGCACATCGACTCAAAGAGGGGCATTTGTAGACACGAAAAATTGGCAAAAGGCTTAAATCAATCAAAAGGTGCAATCAAATCATCAAATAACATGAAAAATCAATAAATGGAACAAAGGCAATTCAAATCAAAGGAAAATTCAATTAAATGATTAAATGATTAAATAAAGCTTGAAAAGGGGAAAAACACTACGAAATTGATTAAATTCAATTAATGACATAGTTGTTGAAAGCAAAAATCAAAATGAACATCTTACCCTTCATGGCTAAATTTAATTACTTTAATTAATTAATAAATACTAATTTCCTTCAACAAAGCAAAAAGGAGACAAAATGGACACAAATCACTCACTTTTGTTGAAATGGTCCAGCCTTTTGAAACCATTTAAATGATTGTCCCCCCATTTATGGACAAAGCAAAGCCAATTGACCTTACCCAAGCATAACCATGGTTATCTCACTCTACCCCCTACCCTTGGGAAAATCTTATATATTGAAGGCATTTAGAGGCATTAAGGATCCACTCCATATCTTTGAATTGCAGCAAAGCTCTTGCAATTTGCATCCACATCACTCACTTATCATTTTTCATTGCTAATTAGCTTAAATTGCTTTGATCATAGTAGATTGTTCATCAAATAGAGCTATAATTTGATAGAATAGATCTAAATTTGCATATCATATAGCTTAATTCTCATCTTTAGAGTGTCACTAGTGAGGATCATAGCTGAGAGCCTCATTTACCACTTTATTTTAGAGATCCATGAGATATTTAGATTAATTGTGCATTATTTAGATTAGTTTGCTTTGAATAGTGTAATTGTCTTTTAAATCTTGTTATTTCATGAAGGTGTAAATCACTCACACACAGTTCCATCCTTGGTTTCTCCATGATGTTATGACTAGAGGACTAGGGGCATGGGGCATATTTTCTTTGATTTCTTCTTGTGGTATGATTCCAATGATCTTAAGCTGTCTAATAAACTGGGTGTCTATGATAAGATCCTCCATGACAATTGGAACACCATACATACCTCGACCTTCTTTATTCAGACACTTAGGTGAGGTTGGAGTTATCTCCTTGATTGTTACATGTTGTTTGCTTACACAAAAAACCATTTAGGTCATCTTGGAATCTTATGCCTTGATGCTTATGGTTACTTGCAACATTAATTTGGAAATCATGTTTAGGTCATCTTGGCCCTTATGCCTCAGTTCTTATGTGTGTTTCCTACATTATATCTAATATAGATCATATTCATATCTTCATAGTGGTGTTTACACTAGTGACGACTGCATGATCTTGTGATGTCCCTTAATAAGGCTCAATAATAAAAAAAGGACCTATTTATTAACTCTTGCAAGTTTCACTTTGCATCTTCATAGTAGTTTGCTTTTTTAGGGTTCATTCTAGTTTGCATATGAGTTAGAAGAGGGTCTCCTTTATCATTATCAGATAACTTTGGTCATCCCTTTTCAGCACTCTCAATTCATTTTTGGGATCAAAACTAAAATCCTTTGAGGAAAAAATTGATCATATTTTCTTCATAATCGATTTCTTTGACCTAATGCTAATGCTATACCTTTCTAGTCAACCTTATTCAAATTGGGGAAAATTTCCATCACTTGGTGGTCAAACTTGGTCTTATGTGCTTATCAATAATATTGAACCTTATGTTATCCTAATTTGATCAAATCTATCTCATTTCTGCATCTCCTCTGCCTCATTTCGATTTCGATCCCGAGGGGGCAGGAATAACCTATCTTTCAAAGCTGCCAATTGATTATACTATCTTATTGTCTTGTCTTTAAATCTTTGTTTTAGTGTTCACTTTCACTTCAACTGTACATTGGAATTTTTCTATCTTTGCTAGTTCTCATTCGATTAGGCTTGGGATTACTTGCCTGTCTGTTCTTCATTCGATCAAGTTCGGAGTTAGATCTTTATCAGGTATCTTGTAATCTTTGCTAGTTCTTGTTCGATCAAGTTCGGGATTATTTGTCTCTCTGTGCTTTATTCGATCAAGTTCAAAGTTAGATCTCTATCAGTTACATTGACATCATCATTATTTGACTCAATGTATTCCCAGATTGTTCACACATTAGTCAAAGAGGGGCAAATGTAATCAGTCAAAAATGGTCTAGTAAATTTGAGCTCCACTCTAATATTAAACAATTTAAATACTAGACTAAATCTTGTGCTTAATCAATTTTGCATATTTATTTAATCTCTTATTTCTTGATCAAATCATCATTTTATCATTTATTTGATTATATCCTAAAGTTTGACGACTTTATCCTAAGCTTTATTTAATTAAGAGAACATGCTCCCTTTTAATTAAATAATAAAATCACTTTATCCTAAGTCACATTTAATTAAAAGAACATGTCCCTTTTAATTAAATAAAATCCTTTTTAATTAAATAAAAATACCTATTTTAATTAAATAATGGAAACCACTTTGCTAAAACTAATAAATAATAAAAGAAAAAGAAAAAGAAAAGTGCACTTTCCAATGAAATGAGATCTTTTGAATTTTGAAAAAGGCTTTTGCTTCTTTATCTCAACCACTCACTATTTTTCCTCTTAATCATGTCCATTGATTTTGCCTCTTGAGAATGTTGAGCATATGGATCAACCAAGATTTAATCTCCACCATTGCTCATTTCTTTTTGCCTCTTAATCTTGACTGCCCGTTCATTTCTAAATTCATTTAAAAGGAGACTCTCTCCTCATTCTTGAGATCCCACTCTCATAGAATTCTTAGCTTCTTGATATCTTGAAATTTTATTGCAAGTTCTTGGAGTCTTGGCATTTTAGCATCTTGGAATCTTGCAGTCTTGCAATCTTGGCATCTTGGAGCTATGACATTCTTAGATCTTTCATATTGAAGCATTGCATCATCATTGTCATTTTCTTTCTTGCATCTAGCTTAATCCATCTAGCTTAGATCTACTTTTCTTTCATTCTTGCATATCAGTTTAGCTTAGATCTTGCATCTCATCTTAGATCTACTTTGCATTATCATTTGAATCTTCCATTCTATGGTGCATCCTGCAAGGGTCTTTCTTTAAGGTTCATTTGAGAGCCACCATTCATAATATCTACATGATTCTTGTACATCATGGATAGGAAGCTATAAGCCACTTCTTGAGATCTCCTTCTTCATGGATTCCCTCAAGTGTAATGGTTTATACAAGTGACCTCACTTTTTGGTACACAGAGCTCATAAATGACCTGTAGGTAAAATTTGAGTTGAAAGTGGAAGGGACGGGCCAAAATTCATTCTATACCCAAGGACAAATCGCTAACGACATTCTGTACATGGCAATTTTGACTGAATTTTTTTGAGGACTTTCAACTGTACCCGATCTATGTAATCCTGATCTGATAGCTTCATAACCTATTCATAGACATAGATAAATGAGGGAAATGTTTGTCTAAAGTAGTTTTCCTTGGTTAAACCCTTGTTTAGGAATCAACCTTGAAAATGGAAAGACATCGCATAAGGGAAAGTATGTAAAAAAGAAAATATTTACCTTGCATAAACACTCATTTATGGATGTAGAAAACACTCACACCCATGAAGAGGCTTTTATGTGCTTGAAATACAAATAGTTGACCTTATAATGTGATTTATAATCAATTATTCCCTCACAAATGCATGGATCTATTAATGGAACTCCTAGATCTTTAATGTTGCTATGCTTAAAAATCTATTGCAATAAAGGAGAGAGAAGAATAATGAGAGAATATTGCCTTTGACTTGAAAGATCTTGAAGAAATTGAGACTTTGGAATCTTGAATTTAGATGCTTGCCTTCAAATCTTGAATCGAAATGCTCAATTTCTCTTGATTTCTTGATTGCAAAAATTCTTGAACTTAGTTATGATATCTCGATAGAATAATATGATACAAAAAATGTGGAGAGATAGGTCTTTTTATACTTTAATCCATCATTTTAGGATTCAAAAATGATCTAGGATGACCACAAATTAAAAAATCTTGCTAATACCCTGACATCAGGCCCTAGGAAAAGTTTTGGGCACTGAACGCTTGGGACATAACGCCATTGGTGTTTTGTACCATGGGAAATGATCTAAAATTTGTAGGGGATGCTGGGATGGATGAAAAGAGGTGGTGGTGCAGGAGCACACCTAGGCTAACCTCCATGTTTTAGATATTTTGGCTTGTACTTTACTCTAGCCAAGTCAGTGATGTTGATTTGTTTTAAGACCTTAGAAGGTCATTGCAATGTGGGATAGGTGAGTTAGTCATTAGGACTAAGGTCACCCAAATGGCCATTGTTAGTTGTTATTAATTTTCTTAGTGTTAGAAGCTTAAGGTGAGATTAGAGTCTTTAATGTGTTCTAAGGACACAGTGACATTGTAAAGATGCCATAAGGTCATTAAATGAGTTGGTTCCTTAGAATCTAGAGAGGATAGAGGTCCTAAGAAATAAGATGAAGACATAGAGGAAATATGCCAAAAAGTTGTTAAGAAGTTGTCATGACAACATTTGCAATTATTGCAAATATTGCATGCAACTTGGTTACTTTGGATCCCCTTAAGAATAGGAAGTGTGAGATTGGCCAACATGCCCTAGAATCATGGAGATGGCATCTAATATTACCTAAGACTCAAATATCAAGGTTAGAGTGATCATTGTAATAGTTTGTGAATAGAAATACAGCTCTGCAACACTATTTCAAGGAAGATCTCGAGCTTTTTTGTGACAGTCATGTGAAATGGATTGAAAGTTATAAATTAGTGATTGCATAGTGTTCTTTGATTAGTTCTAAGATTTTTTCATTTGATAGGAAAGTTGATTTGAGTAGTTCTATTATGTTGTTTAAATTGTTTTTGATTTAGAGACTACATTGGTCCTGTCCTGACTAGTCGGTGCATTCATGGCTCCCCCATGAAATCTAGCCATGTGAAACACCTAAGGATGGATGTATATGTTAGGGGATTCATTGGTGTATATATTTTTAGGATTAGGAGTCATAGGAAGATGGAGAGCTATTTTTACTACTAAGCCCTAGGCGAGCAGACAAAGCCCGGTTAGAGGTTTAGGATTGAAGAAAAGAAGATTACTTGCAGGGTAGAAAGGTACTATACAACATAGGTATAGTTCTAGGTAGGATTTTACCATATCCTAATATTCTATGAGGATTGAGTCTATACCAATCCATTAGATCAAGGTTTGAGCAAGATACAAGCAAGGTTACAGTCAGTCCTAGAAATTAGGCCTATTAGCCCTATTTGTCCTAGTTTGTAGGAAGCTAGTGTACGGAGGTTTTCAGACCCTAAAACCCACTGAATCTTTTAAAAATTCCAAATGGGTATCCAAATATGGTTTTATATTTTTAGGGTGTTTGTAAAATTTTTTCTAGAATTGGCAAAAAGTCACTGGTAAAGGCTACAAGAAATAGGCCTAATTAGGCTTCTAAATGGTGAATCCTTGAACCCAGTAAGGGTAAGATTGAAGATCCTTCTAAAATGGATCAAAATGGAATAGATATGAAAGTTTTCAACATGATGGAAATCCCTACAAGGAAATTTGAATATTGTGAAGAGTTGGCACTTAGAGCTTTCTAAGTGAAGGAGGAATATTGAATTAACTAAAGGGTGTTAGTCTTTCAAGGTGAAGCACAAGGTATAGAACTCTTAGGGAAGAGTTAGAATTGCACTTAGTTAATCATATAAGACAATTAGGACCTAGAGGAGATTAGGTTCCTAGAAGAGACAAGCTAGGTCTCTTGGTTGAAGTGCAAGCAAGCCTTGGATCACTCACATCATATTGGTATTAGAGCTGAATTGATTAGGCTTGTGTTGGATGTTGCAACCTACTAAATTAGTGGGAGAAAATACACCAGTTAGATCAGTGGAAGATAAAACCATGGTGACTAATGCTGAGTTAGCCAAGAAGGTTGAGGAACAAGAAGAAGACAATAAGTTGCTAAGAGAAAGACTAGCTCAAATAGAGCAGCTCTTGGGTGAAGTCCAAGATAAAGCTGATAAGGTCAAAGTAAAATTGACAAAAAGGAAGAAAAAGAATCAAGGGAGAAGCAATTAGACTGGGAGGAGGAAGCTCCAACACCTGACCCTGTTCTTCCTGAAGAGACATTCTTAAAGGCACTAAAGGCTTTGAGTGGTAAAGCTTTGGAAGGTGTACCACTATTTAGTGGACAAATGGATCTAGATTTAGCTATGGATTGGATAGATAGCATTGAAAATCACTTTGAATGTGATGGTATCTTAGAGACACAAAAATTTATGGTGGCCAACTCTAGGCTAAGAGGTTCAACTCTTAGTTGGTGGAAGTTTGTTCAAACTGAGAGAGGATGGAAAAGGTCCTATAGTTACATGGAAGGGCATGGTAACCAAAGTAAAGTAGACCTACCTTCCTAATGATTATGAAGTTCAACTTCATAGGAGGAGACACAATCTTAGAAAAAAAGATCTAGATGTTCAAGCATACACCGAGGAGTTTCAAAAGTTATGCTTAAGATCAAAGGTAGTTGAAGATGAAAGCATCAAGCTTGTAAGGTACTTCAATGGCTTCAAATGGTCTATTCAAGAAGAAACAAGTCTAGTGAACTTAAAAACCATTCACCAATATTATGAAATGGCCTTGAAGATAGAAGATAAAAGAAAAAGGAAACAAGAAACCTCCAAAGATAAAGGTAAAGGCAAGGATAGTAGAGGACAAAGAGGTGGCTATGGTGAGAGAAATTCTAAATCAAGAACTCAAGGAGACATAAAATTTAGTGAGCAGAAAGAAGGAAGCTCAAGTAGAGGTGGTAGAGGAAGGAGTTCTAACTCTAGCTTTAGACGAAGAAGTGGTGGACAAGGAGGAAGATGCAACTATTTTTCCAATATGAAATGCTACCATTGCAATCAAATAGGGCACCCCGCTTATAGATGTCCAGAGAAGGGTAGTTCTTCACAAGGAGGTGATAAGAGAACTAATCTAGTTCATGATGAGACAAATGCAGTAGACAAGCATGCTAGAGTACAATTGAATTTAGAGGAAGGAGAGAACCTCATGATGAGGATAACTTTGATCAAGGAGCTAGTGAAGGAAGAGCCAAGCCAAAGGAGGTCTTTGTTTAGGATAAAGTGTAAAATGATGGGGAAAGTATGTAGAGTCATCATTGACTTAGGGTCTACTGACAATATTGTGTCAGAGGAAGCAGTTAACAAGCTAAATTTGACAAGGATACCCCACACCAATCCTTTAAAGGTCACTTGGCTCAATAAGGGCCAACATGTGTTGGTAAATGAACAAGAATGGGTGGAGTTCTCCATTGGAAGGTACAAAGACAAAGTTATGTGTGATGTGTTACCTATGGATGCATGTAATTTTCTCCTAGGTAGACCATGGCAATTTGAATGCCAAGCCATACATGATGGATGAAAGAATTCTTATTCTTTCAAGAAGGATAATGTGACCTTCAAAATATAGTCACTATTGGAGGTTACTGAGGTGAAGACATAAGGTCCTAATGTGCTCATGGTTGGTGAAAAAGCATTCTTAGAGGCTATGGAAGAAGGTGAAGGTGTAGGCTTTGCATTGGTGTTGAGACCAAAGGAGTTAGATGAAGGTAAGGTGACTAAGAAGACAAAATTACCAAAGGACTTGCAAAGCATGCTGCAGACTTACCTAGGTATAGTAAGTGATGGAAAACCATCAACCTTACCCCCTAAAAGAGCCATAAGTCATAGGATAGACCTTATCCTAAGAGCCACCCTTCCCAATAAAGCAACCTACAAGATGACACCCTAACAAAATGAGGAAATTGCAAGACAAATACAAGAACTCCTAACCAAGGCCTAATTAGAAAGAGAATTAGTCCATGTGTGGTACCCACTGTACTTTTTTGGAATTAGGAGAGATAGGTACTAAGAGGGGAGGGGTGAATCAGTGCCTTCAAAACTTTACTTGTAACAACCTTTCTGATATATAACTGAATATTGTAATAACCGATCAAAATAACTTGAATCTAATTGCATAAATCAATCATCTAGTTAACTTAAGAAAGTAAACAACATGAAATCAATATGACAATCACATAACACAAGTATTTTGGTAACGTAGAAACCCTTGTTAGAAGGTAAAAACTACAGTGGGGATGAAACCCACATATTCTTCACTACTACAGATAGAAAAGGTTTGCCTGTTAAGGCTACAAGTTTTGATCACTTCTGGTGATCTTACCCTATTAGGAGTAACATATTAGATCAACTAGATCTACCTAGTTATAGGATTTAACAACACTATATGAAGTGTGTACTCAGTTAAGAGATTTATACAAAGACTGTTAAGTCTACTCTATTAAGAGATTGATCAAAACTCTATCACAATTGTCAGAAAGTAATAGGTAAACTATCTGCTAGTTGACAACTCAATTGTCTGAAATAGATCTATAAATGCTTATCAAAATATCACCTTATCTGTGATGGTTCTCTGCTCTATTCTACTCGGTAGTCTTGTCTGATTCTACTCAATCTGAAAACCTCTGTACTCTATTCTACTTGGTAAACTGATTGTCTTGAAGATAGGTAATTTCTTCAAATGCTCCATGATTCATATATATCAGTTCAACAACCTTATAAAATGGTGCGAACATATACAATATATAGTGTTCTATTTTTTGGCCTTAGCAAAAATTAGGTTACAAAAAATAATCATAACCCTAAGATCTATGGTGCAAAATAACCTAGATCAACTAATACAAATAAGATAGTCATTGCATTTAATGAATATCTTTTACAATAAATGCTCCTCAATCTTGGTAAACCATTTTATGATATGTTATAATCATTAGCATAGAATAATGTGCCATTTTTTATTACTATGCCATTTTCTATGATCATCGGTAAACACTATATAATCTACTTAGTGTATACTGCAATGCTCGGTTAACTGTGTGATGCTCGGTGTAAGGCTTTACCGACTCCTCTATCTTACTTCTAGTTATCGACTATCTCAATATAAATGACCGACTGACCTATTTACTATCCTTTGATACTAATGACAACCTAAAATGCTCAATAGAGATTAACAATCTCCCACTTTGGCATTAGTATCAAAACTTCAAAATGTATATAGAAAAAATGTTTCTATATATTCCTTGTGTCTCCGCCATAGACATATCCACAAAAAAAAATTCTAAGTACAAAAGTACTCCCCCTCGGTGCATGCTCCCAGTATTATGTAATATACATATAAAAAATATACTATTTGGCATATAAATGTTTTCCCCCTTTTTGATAATAATGCCAATTACCCAAAAAATATGTAATGTATACTTACATCTTATAAAAAATGTTTTGATGGGTTTTCTTTACAGACTCCAAGAGGTTTTCCCATTCCTCTTTCAAGTTGGTAAGAGCAATTTTCTCAAGATCGACTTGTGCATGCATGTCAAAGATATTATCCAACATTGAAATCTCTGGTGTTGCCACAAGTTGCTCAGCTTTGACAGTATGTGTTTCAAAAATCTTCAAGGAGTGAGTTCTTTCTGTAACTCTGTAACCTAATCGGTGATGTTCCCTTCTTGTTTCCTTAAGTCTGCTATCAGCCACCGGAGTTCCTAAACTCGGTTAATATGCTTTAAGAAAGCAGTTGGCTCAGTGATAGCTTCTTGTGTACTCAACTTTATCTCTTCTTCTAAACCTTTTATCTTTTCACTAACTTCTATAGTGAAGGTGTCTGTAGTACAAAGCTTGATGAGAAATTGACAAATTATCTGGGTAATAGATTTTACCTTGGTAATGACCTCAAATAATTTCACCTTGTTCAATGCCACTTCAGTGCTAATCCTTTTTGCCAATTTGTTTTGAATCTTTGACTCTACCCTTCTTCTATTCATTTGTCTGCATCTGTATCAGGGGCATTGATTTTGTCGGCGAGGGTGGCAAGTTGATCTATGATGGGAGTATTCTCATCAATGTTTGTTTCTGGTACTATCTATTGTAGAATATCCCATACATCATTTAAAACTTTGCATTTTTGTTCTTGCCTTAACTTCTCTTGTGCCACTTTCCTTGAACATAATTCCCCATACTTACTTAGGTCCTCAGGGCTTAGGGTTCTTGGGTCACATTCTGGTATAATGATAACTTCATCAATGGTGACCAACCCTTTGGATTTCTTCTTCTTCTTCTTCTTTGGGGCTAGAGGTGACTTCTTCTCACTTATGACAATAGCTTTTTCTTCACTCCTCGAAGTATCCTTACCAGTTGACACTATATCATCCTTCTTCTGCTCCTCGATGGATTGAGTGGGAGTCTCAGTGGTAGTGTCAGGTGGGTTCACCTCAGTTGACTTTGTTTTTGCTGGTTCCTTTGTTTCTGTAGACTATGCTTCTGGTTTGTTAGGCTCATTTGTATCTGTAGGTTTCTCGGGTGCTTGAATCTTAGTTGTATCTTTGGTTGGCTTAGGATGAGAGACATCAAGTTGTACTTGTGAAATTATTTCAACTACCTCTACAAGTACAAGTAGTTCACCCAGTAGAGATGTACACACATTGTCAGTGTTTAATGCTTCATCTTTGTATTGTGTAATTATTACATCTTCATCATCCTTATCATCAGGATCACCGTTAGTGATGTCCTCAATGAGTGCATCATCATCGGTTTTCTTTTGCAAGTGGATCTTAACTTGATTTGGTGCATCTTGTGAAATTTTGATTTCTTCCTTTTGTTCGGTGATATCAATTACCTTGGTAACTGATATACCGGTGTCTTCTATTTTCTTTCCTTTACTATCATCAATGAAAATACTTTTACCTTTTGAACCGTGTCTCTTTTTAGACAGTTTTAGGAATGCTTACTATTCAACTTTCTCTTCTGCTTTCAAAATTGATGTCCATAGAGAGTCACATACGACATCCATATCATCTACATTCTCATCCATGATCTGCATAGCTCTATTCTTGACTGAAAATCTAGGCTGATACCTTGTCATGTATTCACTTAACACATCATAGCTAAAGTGTGTGGCTGCACAACCTAGTGACCGTTCTCTTTTCCTTTTCTCTATTTCAAGTGCAATAGCCCATCTCTCACTTATTTTATCATCAATTTCCTTTGGTAGTTGACATGTGAATTCCATTGGTACTCTCTTGAACTTGATCATCATTTGAACAATAGCATGTTCTATCTTTGTCTTGTCCTCAATTGACATGTTAAATTTGCCTATGCTGGCATCGTTAAGATTTCCATTCTCAATTATATCTTCAATTATTTTTCCTAATGTACTTTCCCTATTACGAACTAACTTGAATTGATTAGGATCATTTTCAGTGTCAGTCTCCTCTATATCTTCTTTACTCATGTATTTTCTCTTTTTCTTCGGTGGCTCAGCTGCTTTCTTGTTCTTTCTCTTTATGTATTTCTTCATCGATGTAGCTGCTCTTCTTTTAGCTACTTTTACTACTTCTTCTTTCTCAGTAGATTGTGCTATAGTTGATGAATGTGTCCTCATTCCTTCAGGTTCTGATAGCTGAATATCTTGTTCATCTGTTGTGGGTAGTTGAATTTCTTCTTCATCATTGGTGGGAGGAACCGGTGTATTATCCTTTTCTTTGTCTGACTCGGTCTCCTCACTGTCATAGGGTTTTTCAGCCAACTGTAGCTGACCTTCGGTTGCCTCATCAACTAGAGACTCCTTAGGTGAGTCAGATGTAGTTCCATATTTTGTTGTGAGATCCTTTTTCATTTTCTTTTCCCTTCTAGACATTTTACTGATCTCAATGTCCGTTGTGATTCTAGACTTAGCTTCCTCATACACTCCAAACCTACTGGAAGTGATGTCAATTGGTAATGCCAACAATGCATTGATAGATCTAAAAGAAAAATCATGATTCATTTTATAACCCATCGGTGCTAGCCATTTTGTTCTTGGTTCTACTACCTTTATCATTGAGTGGTTTGTGCTTACCACAAAGCATGTGCCATCTTCAAATTTACTTACTAATTCCTTTGGAATTCTACTCCTTTGTTGCATTTTTGTTTGAAATTCCTTGAAATATGAATTGAATCCTTGTTTAGATTATCTCCTAGACTTCTCATCATTTCACCGATTTGAGTAGTTATTAGTTTGTCCGATTGCCAGTTTACTTTTCCAATACCCGGTACATATTTTTGCAAATAGAGGAATGTACAGACAAGCAGTGATCCTTACTTACATGTATTGGACTTCTTTTCTTTTATTGTCTTCATGTTGTCATGTAGTTGGTGTAGTAGTAGCTCTACAAGATCAACCTGGTGATCTTTCTTCATAATCTTGTAAGCCATGTCCATGGCCCTGCAGGGTACACTATTCGGTCTGCTTGATTGAAATATTTTGTACTTGATGACATGAGCTACAAATTTTACCATTGGATCTTTGATAGTTGATATTTTCAGTGCCCTATTGTCCCATTGAGCTTCAGTGTTCTTTTCTACGTCAGGATGAGATGAACTTCGAAAAGCTTTGGCTTTGTCAGTTGTAGGGTACCTAGTAACCCTACTGATAATCTTCTTGGTGACCTCAAAAAGTTTGTCTAACCAAAATTTGCCATCATGAAATCTGCTTAGCATGATTCTTATCCAGTCATTATGAAATGATTGCGAGAAGTATGTGAAACATCATAACCCTGACTCTTCAATCTTCTTATATTCAGATTTGATCTTACCATCCAGTTCATAGATTTGCTGATAAGTTGCTACGGTCTCAAAATCACATACTTCACCGATCTTGCATTGAATGTAAGCCCTAACATCTTCTGTTAACAAAACCTTATCTGGAATACTAGAAAATGCACCCATATCATCTATTTGTGCTACAACCTTAGGATGATGTTTGAATTTCCCCTTGGCAAAGTGTGCCCTAACAATTAATTCCACTTCCTCCTCAATGTTCTATGATTTTCTTGAGGTTAAAGACGATGCCATAAATTGCTTCTAGGGTTTCGGCAAACAATAGATAACCAGTGTTTGGTAGGCAGAGGAACTTACTAGTTTTCATCAAATAAATTTTCATCAGTTTGATCTATAGTAGCTTGGAATCTATTCTAAAAATCTTTAGCTCAAACTCTTCTCTGTAAAATTTCCTTTCTTCAAAATTGCAATGTAACAATGAACTCTGTTTCCCCATATTTATAGGTTTTTTGATATTCCTGCTCAAACTTTGATGAATTAAATTCATGACATAACTTTTGGTATGAAACGACTGTTAGCTCAGTAATGTCTACAATATCTTTTGCTCGGTTAACATAGAGTTACTTCATCGATTTGAATTATTGTCGGTTAACCTTGTATAGTGATTACCGATGGGTAACCAACTCATGTTTCTTCTTTTACCGACTATGTGACATTTGTAAACTTATAACACATAAACCATGGTGCATCTATATTCATGCAGATTTGGTATTTGTACATCATATATAAGGAACTGTATATGAAATGTGATCATTTAAAATGTCAGTTCCATACATACCTTTGTCATCTTAAGTGGAGGTACCGATGTCACCCAATCTAGTGGATGAGGTTTCACCGAGAGTGTTACTTGACTCAGCATTCTCATTAGATGCCTTCTTCCACATTGTGTTCCTTAACTTCATAATATCTGCAATGTTATATCCACTCTCAAATATATGGTTTTCATCAAGTGCTCAATCTCTGCAGTTCTTGCTTACATGACCAACCTTGTGACAGTGCATACATGCCATTCCTACATTTGTCCAGTTTCTTGATTGTCCAATCCGACTCTTTCTGTAACAGTTTGCTGCAATATGTCCATATTGACCACATGTAGTACAATTAGTCCATGTATTATAATCCCAAACATATGAGTTACCTTGTCTCTTTGGTTGATATGGCTTTCGTTGTAGTTTCTCTTTAGATGTCTAGACTTGTTTCATTTTCACCTTGCAGTCCCTTGCAGTGTATCCATGCTTATTACAAGTATAGCATATTTTCTCCTCAGTAGTATTATTAGCAATGCCATTCTTCTTAGCTCTACATTGATAAGCTGGATGTCCAAACTTACCACAGTAATAGCAATATCCATTGAACTTAGGAATGACAGGAGATTTACCTTGTGCTTTGCTTCTGCACACATTAGATGTATGTCCTAGTTTTCCATAGTGGTAACATGTCATCACTTTATGTTTCTAAGTTTGATTGTTGTTGACTTTTTCATCTTGTTGTGATGATTCTCCTTCACCAGTGTAGCCTATACCGGCTCTGCTTCTGAATCTCCTCTGATTAGTCAGAAAATCATCAATCTTTTTAGAGTTGTCCTCGGCTATCTTCATCATCTCATTGTGTTGCTTTTATGTTTTTATTTCATTTCTCAGTTTTTCATTATCTTTTTTGAGTGTTGCTACATCTTCAAGTCTTCTTGATAATTCTCCATTTACTTGGTTCATTTCTTGATTTACTGTCATCATCTGATTTGATACTTGGAAGTGACGATTAGTGAGTCTTTGAATTTCATTTTCTTTTTCTTGAAGTTGTTCATTCATCAGTCTTCAGTCTTCAATAGCCAGATTCTGATCTTGTTCAGCTTGTCTGCCATTGTTCATGATTTCCACCATTCTCACCATTTGAGATTCATGACCGATTTGAAGTGCTTTCACTTGTTCAGATAGATGCTGATTTTTTTTAGATAATTCAGATATTATGCTTTCGGATCCATTAGAGATGCTTCCAGAGCTTGATCCAATATGATCAAATATTCTATCAATAGGTTCTTCATGATAACTTATTTCATTAAGCTGAATTGCAAGGTTCTTTCTCTCAACCAATAATTTATTCAGTTCTTCCTTGGCTTGTTTATATTGTTCCACAAACATCTACATTTGTATCTTCTGATTCTCAATAGTCTTGTCAAGCTTGTATCTCTCCATGACTTAGATATTTTCCCTTCAGTGGTTAAACTGTTCAACAAGAGAGTTGAGCTCTAATACCAATTGTTGGAATTAGGAGAGATAGGTACTGAGAGGGGAGGGGTGAATCAGTGCCTTCAAAACATTACTTGTAACAACCTTTCTGATATATAACTGAATACTGTAATAACCTATCAAAATAACTTGAATCTAATTGCATAAATCAATCATCTAGTTAACTTAAGAAAGTAAACAACATGAAATCAATATGACAATCACATAACACAAGTATTTTGGTAACACAAAAACCCTTGTTAGAAGGTAAAAACTGCGGTGGGGATGACACCCACAAATTCTTCACTACTGCAGATAGAAAAGGTTTTCCTATTAAGGCTACAAGTTTTGATCACTTTTGGTGATCTTACCCTATTAGGAGTAACATATTAGATCAGCTAGATCTACCTAGTTATAGGATTTAACAACACTACATGAAGTGTGTACTTGGTTAAGAGATTTATACAAAGACTGTTAAGTCTACTTTGTTAAGAGATTTATCAAAACTCTATCACAATTGCCAGAAAGTAATAGGTAAACTATCTGCTAGTTGACAACTCAATTGTCTGAAACAGATCTATAAATGCTCATGAAAATATCACCTTATCTGTGATGGTTCTCTGCTCTATTTTTCTTGGTAGTGTTTTTTGATTCTGCTTAATCTGAAAACCTCTATACTCTATTCTGCTTGGTAAACTGATTGTCTTGAAGATAGGCAATTTCTTCAATTGCTCCGTGATTCATATATATCAGTTCAACAACCTTATAAAATGGTATGAACATATACAATATATAGTGTTTTGTTTTGCCACCTTAGAAAAAATTAGGTTACAAAAATAATCATAACCCTCAGATCTACGGTGCAAAATAACCTAGATCAACTAATACAAATAAGATAGTCATTGCATTTAATGAATATCTTTTACAATAAATGTTCCTCGATCTTGGTAAACCATTTTATGATTTGTTATAATCGTTAGCATAGAATAATGTGCCATTTTTTATTACTCTGTCATTTTCTGTGATCATTGGTAAACACTGTATAATCTGCTCAGTGTATACTATGATGCTTGGTGTAAGGCTTTACCGACTACTCTGTCTTACTTCTAGTTACCGACTATCTCAATATAAATGACCGACTGACCTGTTTACTATCCTTTGATACTAATGACAACCTAAAATTCTCAATAGAGATTAACATACTTGCACCTAATAAAGGAGGAACTTGGAGGCTTTGTATTGATTCAAGGGCTATCAATAGGATAACCATAAGGTATAGGTTCCCTATCCCTAGGATTGAAGACCTAATGGATTTTCTAGGTGAAGCTAAGTACTATAGAAAGATAGACTTGAAGAATGGCTATCACCAAATAATAATACATGAAGGAGATGAGTGGAAAACATCCTTCAAGACCAATGAAGGTTTGTATGAATGGCTTGTCATTTCATTTGGGTTATCCAATGCCCCCTCCACATTCATGAGGCTCATGAATGGAGTCCTTAAAGACTACATAGGAAAGTTTGTAGTGGTATATCTAGATGATATACTGATTTATAGCAAGACATAGAGTGAGCATTTAGAACATCATGAGATTGTTTTCAAAAAGCTACATGATGAGAAGCTGATGATCAACTTATAGAAGTGTGAGTTCATCAAAACAGAGCTAGTGTACCTTGGATTTGTTCTATCTCATGGAAATCTGAAAATATACAAGAGAAAACTAGAGGCTATCATGAATTGGCCTACTCCAAGGACAACAACAGTGGTAAGGAATTTTCATGGCCTTGCACAATATTATAGGAAATTCATAAGGCAATTTAGTGCAATTTGTGCTCCTATGTTGGATACTATTAAGGGAGGCATGAAGACCAAGTTTGTATGGAATGAACATGCTAACAAAAGCTTTGAGTTGTTGAAGGAAAAGATAGCTACCCAACCTGTTTTAGTGTTGCCAAGCTTTGAGAAGCTTTTCACCATTGAGTGTGATGCTAGCAATGTGGCTATTGGGGCTGTTCTAAGCCAAGAGGGTAGTCCAGTGGCTTTTCATTCATAAAAGTTAAGTGAAGCCAAGAAGAAGTAGTCTTCTTATGACCTTGAAATGTATGCATTGGTCCAATCTCTAAGGAAATGGAGGCACTACTTGCTTCCCAAGGAATTCATAGTGTATTTAGACAACCAAGCACTTAGTTTCCTAAATTCACAAGAAAAGTTGAGTCACAAGCACATGAAGTGGGTTGAATACCTACAAGATTATACCTTTAATATCAAGCACAAGAAAGGAGTCCTCAATAAAGTGGTAGATGCATTGTCTAGAAGAGCTCTCACTATCCAAGAGATTCAATTGAAGAGCATGGGGATAGATCACTTCAAGGATCTATATGCTAATGCTAAAGATTTTGTAGACATTTGTAAGGTATGTGTTGAATACAAGAGCCATTTTCATAGTAGAAATGCCAAGTATACTTTGCAAAGTGATCTCTTGTTTGAAGGCAATCAACTATGTGTTCCTAGAGGCTCTATTAAAGAGAACTTGATACAAAAAAAGCATAATGGTGCTTTGAGTAGTCACTTTGGGATCACTAAAACCCAAGAACTTGTTCAAAGGTTATATTATTAGCCAAGGATGAATCTTGATGTTAGGAGGTATGTGGAAAGTTGTGTAGTATGTCAAAAGGCTAAGGGAAATTCTTCAAATGCAGGCCTTTATCAACCACTACCTATTCTTACTAGGCCATGTGAATGCTTGAGTATGGATTTTGTAGTTGGGTTACCCAAGACAAGACAAGGGATGGATACTATTTATGTGGTGGTGGATAGATTTAGAAAGATAGCTCACTTTGTGCCATGCAAGACCACTAATGATGCTAGTCAAATAGCCTCTCTCTTCTTCAAAGAGATTGTAAGAATCCATGGGTTACCTATCAGCATTGTGTCGGATAGAGACACTAAATTCATGAGTCAGTTTTGGAAGAATCTTTGGCAAAGGTTAGGCACTAACTTGTCATTTGGATCGGCCTACCATACCCAAACTGATGGTCAAACCGAGCTTGTCAATAGAAACCTTGGAAATCTACTAAGGTTCTTGACCAAGGAGTATGGTCAACAATGGGATCAGTTTCTTGGGAAATCTGAATATGCCTATAATGACACTATAAACAGATCCACAAGGAAGAGTCCCTTTGAAATATTCTATGGACTACATCCTAGAGGAGTATATGAACTAAGAGATTTGAAGGATGGAGTGAAGGAAAGTGGATATGCTGATGACTTTGCATATGATATGCAGGAGTACATGATATAGTGAGGAAGACCTTGACAGAGAACACAATGAAACATAAAACCAAGTTGGATGAGCATAGAAGAATAGTTCAGTTCAATGTGGGAGATTTGGTTATGGTGCATCTTAACAAATCAAGACTTCAAAAGGGAGTCCCTCACAAGTTGCAGATGAGGAGGATAGGTCCTTATCCTATCTTGGCTAAGTATGGTGATAATGCATTCAAGGTTGAGCTACCGAAAGATAGTGGACTATCCCTTGTCTTTAACATTGCAGACTTAGTCCATTACAAAGGACCATAGCCAGACATAGATTAGAATCTCCAGGAAGTTATCAAAGATGTGGAAGATCTCCAATTACCCATTGCTACAATCATAGGAGCTGACAGTGTATTGGATACTAGAGTCTACAAATAGACTAGAAGCAAATAATACAATGAACACTTGATAAAGAAGCATGGTCAAACTGATGCTGATGGAATATGGGTAAAGGAATCTGAGTTCAAGAAGATGGGAATTGATCCAAGAATCCTCAATCCAAGGGTGGATTGAACTTTTTCTTTTGGGGAGGATGGTGCAGGAGAACATCTAGGCTAACCTCCATGTTTTAGTTGTTTTGGCTTGTACTTGAATCTAGCCAAGTCAGGGATGTTGATTTTTTTTAATACCTTAGAAGGTCATTTCAATGTGGGCTAGGTGAGTTAGTCATTAGGACTAAGGTAACCCAAATAGCCATTGTTATTTGTTATTAATTTTCTTAGTGTTAGAAGCTTAAGGTGAGATTAGAGTCTTTAATGTGTTCTAAGCACATAGTGACATTGTAAAGATGCCATAAGGTCATTAAATGAGTTGGTTCCTTGGAATCTAGAGAAGATAGAGGTCCTAAGAAATAGGATGAAGGCAGAGAGGAAATATGCCAAAATGTTGTTAAGAAGTTGTCATGACAACATTTGCAATTATTGCAAATGTTGCATGAAACTTAGTTACTTTGGATCCCCTTAAGAATAGGAAGTGGGAGATCAGCTAATAGGCCCTAGAATCATGGAGATGGAATCTAATATTACCTAAGACTCTAATCTCAAGGTCAGAGTGATCATTGTAATAGTTTGTGAATAGTAATACAGCTCTGCAACACTGTTTCAAGGAAGATCCCAAGCTTTTGTTGTGACAATCATGTGAAATGGATTGAAAGTTCTAAATTAGTGATTTCATAGTCTTCTTTGATTATTTCTAATAGTTTTTCATTTGATAGGAAAGTTTATTTGAGTAGTTCTATTCTGTTGTTTCAATTGTTTTTGATTTAGAGACTTTATTGGTCTTGTCCTGACCAGTTGGTGCATTCATGGCTCCCCCATGAAATCTAGCCATGGGAAACACCTAAGGATGGATGTATATGTTAGGGGAGTCATTAGTGTATATATTTTTAGGATTAGGAGTCATAGGAAGATGGAGAGCTATTTTTACTACTAAGCCCTAGGCGAGCAGACAAAGCCCGGTTAGAGGTTTAGGATTGAAGAAAAGAAGATTACTTGCAGGGTAGAGAGGTACTGTATGACACAGATACAATTCCATGTAGGATTTTACCATATTCTAATATTCTATGAGTATTGAGTCTATACCAATCCATTAGATCAAGGTTTGATCAAGATACAAGCAAGGTTACAATCAGTCCTAGAAATTAGGCCTATTATCCCTATTTGTCCTAGTTTGTAGGAAGCTAGTGTATGGAGGTTGTTAGATCCTAAAACCCACTGAATCTTTTAAAACTTCCAAATGGGTATCCAAATATGGTTTTAAATTTTTAGTGTGTTTGTAAATTTTTTTCTAGAATTGGCAAAAAGTCACCGGTAAAGGATATAAGAAATAGGCCTAATTAGGCTTCTAAATGGTGAATCCTTGAACCCGGTAAGGGTAAGATTGAAGATCCTTCTAAAATGGATCTAAATGGAAAATATATTGAAGTTTTCAACATGATGAGCATCCCTTCAAGGAAATTTGAAGATTGTGAAGAGTTGGCACTTAGAGCTTTCTAAGTGAAGGAGGAATATTGAATTAACTAAAGGGTGTTAGTCTTTCAAGGTGAAGCACAAGGTATAGAACTCTCAGGGAAGAGTTAGAATTGCACTTAGTTAATCATCTAAGACAATTAGGACCTAGAGGAGATTAGGTTCCTAGAAGAGACAAGCTAGGTCTCTTGGTTGAAGTGCAAGCAAGCCTTGGATCACTCACATCAGGTGGTGGGAGAAAAAGATAGGTTGCTAGGACTAAGCATAATGGGCATTTAGACCTCAAAATTTCTAAAATGGGGTATAATAGGTCCTAGTAAAGTATCCCATAATAGGTGCTAACATTTTAGGGCTATACACTAAGAATAGCTCATTGAAATATAGCTAGTGCATTACATAGGGAAAATTGTAATACTATATATTTATATGTTCCCCATGGGAAGGTAAATTTTGTTTTATCCCGATCTTCAAGAGCTATCTTAATTTGGTCATAACTACTAAGCCCATCTATAAAACATAATTACCTCTTCCTAGAAAGGGAATCCAGGACTTGATAAATAAATGGAAATGGGAAATAATCCTTTTTGGTTTTTGTATTTATCTCTCTATAATCAACACAAACTCTCCACTTTCCCCCCTTTTTTGGCACTATATCTAGAGGTGATACCCTATCACTATTAGAAATGGGACAAATGAACCCAAAATCCAATAATTTATTCAATTTAGTCTTGAAAATATCTCTTAAAGATGGATTCATTGTCATTTGAGGCTATCTCACTGATTTGAATCCTTCATTAATGTAGATTCTATGAATTCACAAGCTTGGGTTGATTCCTTTCATATCACTATAGTTCCATACAAAATAAATAGTTTACATTTGCAAGATTGTTAGTAGAGCTTCAATGATAGAAGAAAAATCTAAGCCAGTGAGATTAAGGCTACAACCTATAGGTAGAAGATCATATATCATAAGAATTGTGGAAGCATCATGATGGGCTAATAGTTTGTGTGATGCACAAGTTGCAAAATTTAAAAAAATTTCCTCTTCTGGATTTTATCCACATGAATTTTGAACAATGTGGGAAAAGATATCATCTTCATTTTGACTATCAAGCATCAAACTCCTCTCAATCATCATCAATTATTGCAATGAATTTTTCTTCTCATATTCTAATACATTCCAAATAGGTTGTTAACTATCTATATAAGTTTGAGAAGGAGGATAGAGAATCAAATTTTTGGTTGTGTTCATACTAGCTATTATTATATTACCATATAAACAATCAATAAAAGCATCTATTATGACCAACCACGGTCTCCCAAGAGTTAAAGGATATCCTCCCAAAATGGCTTTTGGCAATAAGAAAATGAAATCTATAGGGTACTCCCATAAATCTATAGTAATAACTAAATACTCTATGACTCCATCTGGTTTGACAATGGACCTATCAACCAATTGTAATATAGTTGGGGTTGGTCTAATATTGACTAATTTGAGGATATACATAGTTTCCTTAGTCATAACATTGATGGATGCCCCTAGATTAATGAGGATATTTTTATTAAGAGTATCATTTATGCAAATATGTAAAACTAGGCTATCTATATTTATATACTTAGGGACAAGTAATGTAGCAAGCATAATATTAGCCAATTATCCTATAACATGAATAGTTTGAGGATATCTCCTCTTCCATTTGGGATTTTTGAGACATAATTCCCTAATAGATTTGGAGTATATGGGAACATATTTGATAGCCTAGATAAGAGGAATTTTGATAGATATTGAATAGAGGTAAAATGGATTCACCACTATTCAAATAGAAAGGGAAGGGGAAAATATTAAGATCTATTCTCAAACCCAAATTCTCCAAGGAAGAGATCCTATTTGATCAACCAAAAGGTTAATGCACAATCAAATCAATTTTATGGAAAAGTTGTAGGAAGATAGAGAGAGTAAATCCAATATTTTCCTATGAATGGAATTTATGCTTGGAATATGAAATAATTGAAATACAACTAATAACCTCAAAATTAGGGCAGATCTGAAAAATGTTAAATTTTGGTGTCTCTATACACTTTTGGGAAAATCTAAAACCTATCTTGGACTGGAAATGCCAAGACAGAGAAAACCCATAAATCTTTCCTCAAGATGGCTCAGCTCAGGTTTGACCCTCATAAAAGGTCAAATACCACATTCTTTATTTGAAGTCCAATTCAAATTCTGTTCGCAGATCCTGGAAGTTTTCCGAAAAAGGTATCCCAATTCGCTCTCAGATCTGATGAAGGGTGCTCCCCTTAATACCACAAACACATAACAGAAATAGAGAAACAATAACAATAATATGCAAGAACAGAAAATTGGCTTCTTATTATCTCCACAAATGTGGAATTACAAACTTTTAGAATTACAATATGCAAAGCCACATGGGCATTCCCTTACAATATTCTATAGGACAAAGCCTCGAATCAATACCCAGATCTATTACCCAGAACTCCCCTAGACAACACTGCGGGCCTTCTTTATATAGGCATTTTCCACCACCCAAGAAATTTCCAGAAATTTAGCCCTAAGGGCCGACCAAACTTAGAATTATTTTATTTTTCAATTTATTGCATCAAAGTCAGCTCAAAATAACTTTTGAAACTCAAATAGAAATTTTGAAGGAAAATTATTTTCTGCCATTTCAGGTGACCCAACTTCCAGAGACCATAAGTCATCACTAGTTGACCCGATTGACTATTATAACCCCATTTCGGAAACACCACGAAGCGTTCTACATGCTTGACCCATGCAAGCACCCATCACCCAAATTTTTGACCTCATCCGGGGCCTCTAAAGCCTTCAAAACTGAGTTCAAAGTTTCTGTACCCTGCTACCAATATCGAAAGTCTTCAATATCTTCAAAACTAGACCTGATCTAGCCATGAAACTTTACTGGCAGGCTGATATGACCGAGATGAACCTCCACATGTAGAAATCAGAACATTCCAAGATTTATGACCAACTTACTAAAAAAATAGCAAGTTTCCATAAATAGCAGCTCTGCATAAGATAGCCCTTATTGAATACAAAAATAGAAATATTTTTGGGTGATGCAAGATTGCTCTTACACCCAGGATGCTCCTGCATCAGACACCTAGGGTAATTTGAGAAGTGACCCTATCACGACTCAGGTGTGCAGAGGAAAAACAAGATGGTTAACCTCCTCCTTTGTTAGCCATGATGAATCTTCAATAGGTCATCGTTTCCATTTGACCAAATACTCTTCATATGTCCTGTTCCTTGTGCTTCTGCCAACATGACTGTCCAGTATGTCTTCAATCTCTTTGATATCTAAACTGGTTGCTGGAATACTCCACTGTGCTGCTGCAACCTCATCTTCAACACCTCCTTCATGATACTCTGTCAAATCTAAAATGTTAAACACTGGTGAAATATTCAGCCCAGTAGGCAATTCTACCTCATACGCATTTCTTGAATCATGCTTCTTCAATATCGTACATGGCCCAAACTTCTTTATTTTCAACTTGTTATATGTACCAACTGGAAATCTCTCCTTCTACAAATGAACCATGACTTCATCTCCAACCTAAAATTCCTTATGCCTCCTTTTCACATCTGCCTTAGCCTTATACTGTGCATTCATCTTGGTAATGTGCTTCCTCACTTCCTCATGGATGTTCTTCAAATGTTCTACAAAATCCTCAGCTTTAGCACTACTTATTTCTATTTTATTATCTTTCTTAATTCAGATGCATTTCTTGGACTACTCCCATATACAATCTGGAGTGGTGATTTACCAATGCTCCTGTTGATAGAATTATTGTATGCAAATTCTGCCTATGGTAAAATCAAATCCCATCCTGTTGGCTTATCTCCAACCAAACATCTCACCAAATTTTCCAAACTCCTATTCACCACCTCTGTTTGTCCATCAGTCTGTGGATGATGTGATGAACTGAACTTCAAATCTATCTTCAACTTCTTCCACAATGTACGCTAGAAATATCCAACAAACTTAGTGTCTCTATCAGAAAATATAGTCTTTGGCAAACCATGTAGTCTCACTACTTCTCTGAAAAACAATTCTGCTACATGAACAACATCATTAGTCTTCTTGCAGGGAATAAAATGTGCCATCTTTGAAAATCTGTCAACTACCACAAAAATTAAATCATGTCCCCGTTGTGTCCTTGGCAAACCAAGAACAAAGTCCATACCGATATCCTCCCAAGGCTTCTTTGGTACAGGTAATGGCTGATACAACCCTGTATTCTGCTTCACTCCCTTCACCATCTGACATACTCAGCAACTCTGTAAAAAATTCTTGACATCTTGTTGCAACTGTGGCCAATAATAATTTTATCTCGACCAAAAACTAGAATTTTATCTCAACCAAAATGTCCAGCCAATCCTCCGCTATGCTTCTCCTTGATGAGATTCTCCCTCAAAGAGCTTTGGGGAATGCACAACTAACTCCCTCTAAATAGCATATCATCCTGAATGATGAAATCCAGCCACTTCATTCTGTCTAGAGTAACAGGTTCTTTACAAGCTTTCCAAGCTTCACCAAAATCAGAATCATCTGGATACAAATTCTTGAGTTCTTTGAACCCAACCACTTCAATCTGCATTTCTGTCAGCAATAGTTGCCTTCTACTAAGAGCATCTGCAACCCTGTTAGAATTTCCACTCCTGTGTTTCAAAACAAATGTATAATTCTGCAAAAACTCAACCCATTTCAAATGCCTCTGATTCAACTTTCCTTGACTATTCAAATATTGCAAAGCTTGATGATCAGTATACAAAAAAAAATCCTTAGGAAGTAGATAATGTCTCCACTTCTTTAATGCCTAAACTATAGCATAAAATTCCTGATCATAAATAGAATACTTCCTCTTGGCATCATTTAACTTCTCACTGAAATACGCAACAGGTTTACCTTCTTGGCTCATAACAGCTCCTATTGTAGTACCACTAGCATCACAATCTACTTGAAACACCTTATTAAAATCTAGAAGGGCTAAAATAGGTTGTTTTGTAACTTTTTGTTTCAACAATTGAAAACTCTTTTCTACCCCTTTAGTCCACTTAAACTCTTTTCTATCCCCTCTCATTGTCTCAGTCAAGCGACCACAAATACTGCTAAAATTTTTGATAAACTTTCTGTAAAAACTAGCTAGACCATGAAAAGATCTTACCTTAGTAGAACTCCTTGGAGTAGGCCATTCAAAGATAGCCCGTACCTTCTCTGGGTCCATTTTTAAACCTTCTGCTAAAACTACAAATCCCAAATACACTAACTCTTTCTTCACAAAACTGCACTTCTTCAAATTAAGCAATAATTTTTCATCTCTCAACTTCTCAAACACCATACGAATATGCATCATATGTTCCTCCAATGTCTTTCTAAAAATCAAAATATCATCTAGGTAAACAATGACAAACTTACCCAAAAATTCTTTCAGAACCTCGTTCATGAGCCGCATGAAAGTGCTCGGTGCATTGGTTAGCCCAAAAGGCATGACTAACCACTCATACAGTCCTTCCTTTGTCTTGAAGGTAGTCTTCCATTCATTTCCTTCTCTGATCCAAATCTGGTGATATCCACTCTTTAGATCTATCTTTGAGAAATACACAGCTCCACTCAAACAATCCATAATATCATCCATTCGTGGCAATGGAAACCTATACTTGATTGTGATCTTGTTTATTGCTCTGGAATCTATACACATCCTCCACTCTCCATTCTTCTTTGGTGCTAATACCATTGGTACAGCATAGGGACTCAGACTCTCTCGAATCAACCCCTTTTGCAATAACTCATGTACTTGTCTGTTCGACTCTTCACTTTCTGCTGGTGTCATTTTGTGTGCTACCTTGTTTGGCAAACTGGCTCCTAGAATCAAATCCATCTAATGACCGATCCTCCTTATCAGTGGTAATCCATCATGTACATTATCAGATACAATATCTGAAAACTCGTTCAACAAATCTGTAACCTCTACAGGTACATCTTCTACTTCTTCTTTACTAGTTTTTGAAATTAAAGCAAAACACACATGCTCATGCCTCATACCATCTAGGAATTTTCTTCCATCAACAAATATTATTCTTGCACTACCAGATACCTTTTCTTCGATCTCCTTCAATGGATTTAGCTTATGTCACACTCCATCCTTTGTCAGGGAATATATATTCGCACGGCCATCATGTACAGCACATCTGTCAAACTACCATGGTCTACCCAACAACATATGACATGCATCCATAGGGATGATATCACATAGTACCTCATCTTGGTACCCGCCGATCTTGAACTTTACCAGGCACTGTTCACTGACCATGACCTTGTGGTCATCCTACACCCAGGCAATCCGATATGGATGTGGGTGTTTCTATCTTTGAGCTTCAACTTTGTCACCATCTCTTCTGACACAAAATTGTCAGTGCTTCCACTATCGATAATCACATCACAACATTTACCCTCACACTTGCATCTAGTGTGAAATAGGCTCCTCCTTTGTTCAGGTTCATTCTCACCACTCAACAGGACTCTTCTATTAATTAGCATTTCTCCTCTTTCAGCATCTTCAGAATTTGATGATCTAGCATCTTCATCTACATGTGCAACTTTGGCCTGACCTTCATTTCTCCTATATGTTCTACCTTGGCACTGAGGACATTCAAATGCCCTATGATCTTCTTCTCCACAATGAAAACATGTTCCACGGAAGCCTCCTCTTCTAGATCCTTGTCCTCTTCCTCTTCCTCTCTGATCTCTATTATTCTAATCTTGGAAATGATTGGAATTGTTTCCTCTCTGATTCTGGCTACTACTGGCCTCATCCTTCTTTTTCGGATCTTCATTTCAGCCACCATATGATCGTCCACTAAATCTTCCACCACAACCTATTCCATTTTGTCTGCTCTCAAACTTTGTGTTTAGCTTTTCCTCTACTTTTAGGGCAAACTGGTATGCCTCCTCAATACTGTTCATTCAAACCAGATTCAACTCCTCCTAAATGCTTGGCCTTAACCCATTAAGGTATCGGGCAATTTTCTCCTTATCAGCTTCTGCATGGCCTGTTCTGATGAGGAGTCGATAGAACTCCTCTGTATACTCTTAAATAGATCTTCTTGCTTGCTTCAAACTTTGCATTTTCTTTAGTAGGTCAAGCTCATAATCAATAGGAATGAACTGTCGCTTCAATTTATCCACCATCGAATCCCATCTTGTAATTTTATCTTTCCCTCTTCTATTTCACTCTAATTGAATTTCTTGCCACCAGATCTTCGCATGACCTTTTAGTCTGGCCTTCACAAATTTGACCCTATTAGGATCTTCAACATCTTCATACTCAAAATATTTCTCACATTCATTGATCCAGTCGATCAATTCCTCTGGGTTAAGATTTCCAGAAAATGTAAGAACCTCAATCTTAGGTCTTTTCCCAATCTTGGAAATCACCCGAAAAAATCTTTCTTCCTCCTGGTTCACAATTTCAGCTTCTCCTTCTTGATATTCTTCTTTGGCTTCATCCTCGCTTTCATCTTTGACATTAAGATTCATTCCTCTATGAATCTCTTCTTGCAATGCTCGCACTTGTCTCTGCAGCTGTCTAACCTCAGGTGTCACAGCACCAGCTCTTCTACCACGTTCTCTTCGTGGAGGTATTTTCGTGATGTGCACTGAAACCCTAACTATGATCCTAGTGCAAACTGCCTCACAGTCGGCGATCTATTTGCACCCTCAAGAACTCTGGCTCTGATACCACTTGATGAAGGGTGCTCCCCTTAATACCACAAACACATAACAGAAATAGAGAAACAATAACAATAATATGCAAGAACAGAAAATTGGCTTCTTATTATCTCCACAAATGTGGAATTACAAACTTTCAAAATTAGAATATGCAAAGCCACATAGGCATTCCCTTACAATATTCTGTAGGACAAAGCCTCGAATCAATACCCAGATCTATTACCCAGAACTGCCCTAGACAACATTGCGGGCCTTCTTTATATAGGCATTTTCCACCGCCCGAGAAGGTTCCAAAAATTTAGCCCTAAGGGCCGACCAAACTTAGAATTATTTTATTTTTCAATTTATTGCATCAAAGTCGGCTCAAAATAACTTTTGAAACCCAAACAGAAATTTTGAAAGAAAATTATTTTCCACCATTTCAGGTGACCCAACTTCTGGAGACCATAAGTCATCACTAGTTGACTCGATTGACTATTATAACCCCATTTCGGAAATGCCACAAAGCACTCTATAGGCTTGACCTGTGCAAGCGCCCATCACCCAAATTTTTGACCTCATCCGAGGCCTCTAAAGCCTTCAAAACTGAGTTCAAAGTTTTTGTACCCTGCTGCCAATACCGAAAGTCTTCAATATCTTCAAAACTAGACCTGATCTAGCCATGAAACTTTACTGGCAGGCTGATATGACCGAGATGAACCTCCACATGTAGAAATTAGAACATTCCAAGATTTATGACCAACTTACTAAAAAAATAGCAAGTTTCCATAAATAGCAGCTCTGCACAAGATAGCCCTTATTGAATACAAAAACAAAAATATTTTTGGGTGATGCAAGATTACTCTTACACCCACGATGCTCCTGCATCAAGATCTGAAACTCAGCACCTATGCCTACAAGAAAATGGGAGTTTTTATTGTATGAGGGGTTTGCCTTGGTCAAACCCTGGTTTGGAATCAACCTTAATATTGAAATTGAAATGGAGAATGCTAGCACATAGTAGAAAAGGATCTAACAATGAAGCTATGCAATTCAATAGATATGCAATTGTATTTGAAATGTAAATAAGTATATTGATATGAAAGCTTGAACACAACAATAAATGTAAATCAAACCTCCATGATTGTATGCTTGTAATCCACCTTGATAGAAGAATGAATATTGAAGATGAACAAAGGATCTTGAAGGAAGATCACACCATCATAATGGCTAGATCTAGGGTTTGAATGATGAATTTTGAATGCTTGAACCAAATCCCTTCAATAGCTTAAATGCTTGAATCCTTGTGTGGACTAGGCTTTTGAGGGTACTTGCTTTGAAGGACTTCAAGCCAAACAATGATTAGATGTTAGTCTAAGCATAAAATCAATGCAAAACAAAGAAAACTCTAAGCTAGCCACCTCAGATTGAGCCTAGACAGGTGCACCCAAGCACTGTTTGATTTGCTCTGATAAGAGGGATGTGGGTGTGCTCTCTAAGCACTTGGAGCATACTATAATGCATTCTAAGATGGATTGAAATCCATGAAAACCCCAAAATGGCACAAAAATAGGTATAGAACACCTGATTTGCCCCTAAGGCTTCAAGGATCCAAAAATGCTTTAATGGAGATTAAGCTACATGATGAGTAATCTAGGATTGATTTTAGACCAAATAGAGATGTGATATGATGCTATGCTATGCAAAACAACAATAAAAATTATGTTAATCCATTATTACCAAGCTATGATGAGCTAAAATGCTTGAAAGTAAACTAAATTAGAATGATTTGTGCTAAGTCTAGAAATAAAAGGGCATGATAACAATGCATGAGAATGAAAGTTAAGCTAATTGATTTTTTCTTGAAAGGAGGGGTATTTATAAGATTTGGGAAGGAAGAATGAGTGGCTAGGATTGAAATCCTTAAGAGAGGCCAAGATTCATTGAAAGGGGAGCACATGGATTGTGCTAGTCTATAGCCAATCAAGAGGTGACACATGTCACAAGGTGAGTGGATGAAGGGAAGGGTAAAGATGAGTCAACAAAGGGGGCTCAAAGCTCATAACTCCCCTAATAAGTGCTTGTAAGAGCATTGAATGAGCCTTTAAGGGACTTTTATGACTTTTTGGATGCATTGAATGTTTTGTGGTTGAGATATTTGGAAGGGGAGACTTTGCTTTGGTTTAGGAAAGTCTTAAGCTTGGTTAGGATTGTGCAAATGTTTAGGGGTAGGATTAGGATTAGGATTAGGGAGATTTAGAATTAGGATGGGTGAAGAGGTTGGGTTGAGAAGTTTTTAGAAGAGTCTAGAGTTTTTCTTGGTTTAGGGAGAATGAATAAATGTTTATTCATTCCAAAGGTTTTAGTTTTGGGAATATTTATTAAAATATATTTAATAAATATGAAAATAAATATTTAATCTTAATTAAATATTTTGAGTTGGGATTGGGGTTAGGAAATGATGGGATTAGCCTTTAATCAAAATTAAAGAAGGATTAGAAGATTCTGGAAGAGGTTAGTGGTCTTTAAGAAATTGGCAAGGTTTTGGGCAAAAAATAAATAAATAATTTATTTTGAGATTTTTGGTCAATTTATTAATTAAATAATTAATAAATAAGGGAATAATGTTTAAATAAGATTTAAACATTTTTGGGAGGGATTTCTTAATTAAATATTTTTAATTAAGATAAAGGGATTTAATGACATAAAAATAAATAAATAAATTAAATAATTAATTAATTAATTAATTAATAAATGATGATGTCATCAGAGATTTTCAGAAATTAAAAATACTTTATTTTCTAAAAGATTTTTAGGTGTCTACATTTTGCCCCTCTTTGATGCAATGCCGCAAGTGGCATGGCTTCAAAGACAAGAAAATAAGATGCCCAAGGTTAGAATTTAGAGGAATGAGGGGTTGTGCCCCCTCAAGAAAATAATGCAAGGAGGAAACATTGTGGAATTTTCTCGAAAGGAAACAAAGAAGGGCCTAGGAAGAAGGGGAGATAAATAACCAAGCTTCCAAGAGCAAAGATGGGTGAATGCAAGATGAGATGGAATGCAAAATGTAGGATGCAGCTATATGAGGATGCAAGATTAATCTATATGATGCAAGATGCAGGGGAGATGGGTAAGCTCCAAGTGCAAATGTGGAGAGCACAACCTAGTTTAATATAGAAATTCTAGAGACCTGCCAAGGATACTGGGATCACGAGGCCTTGTCACCAGTGTTGCATAGGACTAACGCTAAAAAGACACGCAGGGTTTCCATAGCATCACACATGAAACTCGAAGGAGGCATGGTGGAAACGATGCTGAAGAAACCACAAACACATGAGTGACGCACAGGCAGAAGCAAAAGATCAAAAGACCTTGCCCTAGATTATCCTCATTTGCAGCACACCATGATATAAAAGATCGTGGTGACATTGAGTAGAGAACAATGAGAAGCTATAAAAGATTAACAAGACCCAAAGGACAAAATCCAAGGTCAAAATGATAACTCCAAAAAGACATCCTTTGCCAAGGAGAGAGATTTGATTTGACTGATTTGATGGGGGGAAGATGAGGTCAAACAAGAGGAAGGATACATCCTTAAGGACCCACTGAATGATGAGATAATGAGTGTTGTTGTTCACTGGCAAATGATGAAGTCAAAGAAGAATCACGGTGATCAAGAATAGTCGACAATTGATGTTGCTGAAGTGCGAGGTTGGGTAGGACAAGATTTTTGATCAGATACTGCTGCAAGACTAACAAGGATATGTACAACGGATGGGAAAAGATATACAAGGGATATGTACAAAAGCTCAGGATTGGGGATAGGAAGATCTCGCTAGACAGGACAGAGTACAAGATATACAGGATATGATACAAGATATGGTACAAGGGTATAGTACAAGATATAGTACAAGAAGGACAGTGCTATACAAGAGATACAGGATATGGTACAAGATAGGGAATAAGATATGTGCAGGTGGGAATGGTGGATTTGCGTGAGGATTGTGAAAAAGGAGGAGTGCTGGGGATGGTGGATGGGGATGGGGATGGGAGAAAAAGGACTGAGATGGTGGGATGGGGGATGGGAGTTTGATAGATAATGACTCGGTCCACTATGTATGGTGCTTGTTTGCCTGGTTTTCACCAGCATACTTGTCCAAGGTGCCTGAATTACCAAGTTTTCACCATTGGACGATTATTTTCTTTCCTTTTTTTTTTGCTTTTTTTGATTTTTTGATTTTTTTGTATTTTGCTGCTTTTTTCCAATTTTTATGGATTTTTTGAATATGTAGGATCTGGTTCAGGCATAGAACCTTTTCAGATGTATGATGTTGATTGGATCATTCAAAGGCTCACCTTCTAGTGTAGATAGCTGATAAGCTCCAGAGCCGAAGCATGATGTGACAACATAGGGGCCCAGCCAAGTAGGCTCAAACTTGCCTTTCTTTTCTCAATTTTCTTGGACCTTCTAATTTTCTTTGAGAACCATGTCACCAACTTGGAACTGTCTAGGATGGACCTTCTTGTTATAACTCCTTTTGAGTCGATTCTGGTATGCAACCAGGTGATCATATGCTTGCTGTCTCTTTTCATCTAACAGGTCTAGCTATGTGAGATAGGCTACACGATAGTCTTCATCAGTGGTGTAGTTTTTCATGGAGACTCGCAATGATGGGAGCTCAACCTCGATCAGTAGAATGGCTTCAGCACCATATACAAGGGAATATGGGGTGGTGCCTATGGGAGTGTGATAAGAAGTATGATAGGCCCAAAGGGTAGGATTAATTTGGAGGTGCCAGTCATGACCAGAATCATTGACAACCTTCTTGAAGATTTTCAAGATAGTTTTATTGGTTGCCTCAGCTTGGCCATTTCCTTGGGGGAAATATGGACTGGAGAAACGGTGATGGATGTGGAGTCTGGCAAACAGATCATCCACATGCTAGTTTTCAAAAGGTGTGCCATGGTCTGTGAAGATGGTAGATGGTATGCCAAAGTGGCAAATGATGTGGTAAAGGATGAACTTGGATATTTGGATGCCAGTAGTTAGGGTGAGTGGAATCGCTTCAACCCATTTGGTGAAGTATTTTATGGTAGTTATTATGTACTTGTGTCCATCTGAGGAGAGGGGAGTGATTAAGCCGACAAGGTCAAAGCCCCAACATGAGAATGGCCAAGGTGGCGCAATGGGCTGCAGGTCTTGTGCTGGTGCATGAATCAAATTTGCATGTTGCTGATATGGTAAACATTTTTTGACAAATTCACAAGCATCATGTTCCATGGTTGGCCAATAATACCCAACTCGAAGCAACTGCTTAGCTAGAACCATGCCACTCGTGTGGGCACCACAAATTCTAGTGTGGACCTCTTGTAAAGTCAGGATGGCCTCGTTTGAATCTAAACACCTAGAGAGGATATTGTGATACCCTCGACGATAAAGGGTGTTGGCTACAAGAGTGTAGCAGGAAGCTCTACGAATAAGGTTTTAGCATTGGTTATTGGTGAGATGGGGAGATATGACACCATTCTTTAGATATGCATGGATGTTGTGGTACCACAGGGACTGGGGACCAACCAAGACACACACCATTTCTGCATTAGCGTTCTCATAAGCTGGTGTATGTAGCTGCTCGACTAGGAATTCATACTGTGATGCATCACGTGGGATTTCTAACAAGGACCCAATAGTTGCCAGTGCATCTACTACTTTGTTCTAAAGTCTGGGTATCTGTGTGAATTGTAGATTTAGGAAATGCTCTTTCAATCTATCCACAAGTTCTTTGTAAGGTAGCAGCTTGTCATCCTTTGTTTGATATTCATCTAGTACTTGCTTGATAATCAGCTGTGAATCACCGAACACTTGCAGTTCTGTGATATTCCATTGAATGGCTATTTTGAGACCTAAGATGAGTGCCTCATATTCTGCAATGTTGTTGGTACATGAAAATCCCAATTTGAAGGACTTTGGGATGTAGTCACCTTGAGGTGTGACGAATAGGATTCCAGCCCCTGATCCATGTGATGTGTAGGAGCCATCAAAGTATAGTTTCCACATGGGCTGCTCTTCGATCATACATAAGTGTTCATCAGGGAATTCCATGATTAGTGGATAAGCATCCACCAGTGGTGCTTTTGCTAACTAATCAGCAATGACTTGCCCTTTATTTGCTTTTCAATCTATGTACTGGATGTCAAACTTGCTGAGTATCATGACCCATTTTGCCATACGGCCTATGAGAGTTGTCTTTGATAGTAGATATTTGAGGGGGTCCACCTTTGAAATGAGCTTGATTGTGTGACTGAGCATGTAATGTCTAAGCTTTTGAGTGGAAAAGACCACTGCAAGGCATGCTTTTTCCATGGGTGAGTAATTAAGCTGATAGCCGACTAGAGTTTGACTAATTTAGTAGATGGCTCTCTCTTTGTTTTCATCATCATGCTGAGCTAGGAGTGCCCCCAATGCTGTAGTGGTTGCTAAGATGTAGAGTATGAGAGGGCATCTTGGAACTGGTGGCACTAGGATTGGAGAATTGGCTAGATACTCCTTGAGCTTATCAAAGCTTCTCTCACATATGAGATCCCACTTGAAGCTTGTGTCTTTGCATAAAAGATGTGTGAAAGGTTGGCACTTGTCTGCCAGTTGAGAAATGAACTGACGTACTGATTGAAGCTTTCCTTGTAGGCTTCTAAGCTGTCTAAGTGTTCTTGGGGGAGGCATTTCTGTTATTGCTTTGACCTTTTTAGGGTCAATCTCTATGCCTCGTCGTGATACTATGAAAACCTAGGAGCTTTCCAGATGTAACACCAAAGACACATTTCTTTGGATTGAGCCGTAACCCATAGTGCTACAGGCGATGAAACACACTCTCAAGAATGTCAAGGTGTTCATGGTGTGTCTTTGATTTTGCAAGAATATCATCCACATAGTCCTCTAGGATCTTGTGGATCATGTCATGGAAGATTGCTATCATCGCTCTCTGATATGTGGCTCCTGCATTCTTTAGACCAAAGGGCATCATGTTATAGCAAAAGGTACCTCATGGAGTGGTGAATGTTGTTTTGTGTTGGTCTTCTACTGCTATATGAATTTGATTGTATCCAGAGAAACCATCCATTAGTGACAACATTTCATGGCCTGCTATAAGATCTACAATCATGTCTATGTTAGGTAGTGGGAAATCATCTTTAGGACATGCCTTGTTTAGGTCCCTAAAATTTGTACAAATTTGGATGTCACCAGAAGGCTTTGTGACAGGTACCATGTTTGAGATCCAATCTGAGTAATCTATAGCTCTGATAATCTTTGCATCTAGGAGTTTTTCTAGTTCTGATTTTACCAATAGAGCTACTTTGGGATGCATTTTGCGTAGCTTCTACTTTACTAGCTTGACATTAGGGTCTACAGCTAGATGATGAACAAAAAGTTTAGGATCAAGTCCAGGCATGTGTGCGTATGACCATGCAAAGCTCATAGTAGCTTCTTAAAGGAGCGTAGTGAAAGCCATTTCTTCACCTTCTGTCATGTTGGCTGCAATGTAGGTGATCCTCGGACATTCCTCTATACCTAAGTTGACTGGCTTGGTTTCTTCTATGATGATAGGTGACTGCTCAGGTCTGTAATCCTGGATGGGAGGAAGAGGCAAGTCTTCATCTCCTAGCACTTGAATTGCCAAGTTTTCACTAGAAGATACGCTCTTTATTTTTACGTGTTTGGAATCAGAATGTGCCCCAAAAGGGTTTTCACATAAGGACTCATGTTTTACTCTTTCTATTTCTCTTTTGTAGCTAAAGCTTGCCTCCTCTCCGAAGTATCCTTCTGGGTCAAGCTTATAGATGTGAGTTGACTCTGAATTGTGAACTGATTATGGGCCTGATGCCCCCATGAATTCTAGGACTGCTTCCATGCTTTGGAACTCATCGATGTGTGTAATGCTTGGTTGGTCCCAGTCTATGAGTTCAGGGTGGGTGAGGGGAAGTTCTATGAGATTGATGGCAAGTTGTCAGAGGACAAAAGTCCCCAGGAGGGTGTCATCATCAAAGATATCATCGTAGGATCTGATTTCTTTCTCTTCAGGGATGTCTTCGATCTCTATGAGGTCATCCTGGCTATTTAAGAGGGGAATGCTAGTCATGTTGGTGCCCCCAATTGTGGTATTGGGCCCTTTTATATGCAGGTGAGGGGTATTAAAACCAAGACCCTGATGTTCAGGATTCTTTGATGGTGTGATGGGATATTGGTTGCCACCTTCTTGTGGCCCTAGACCACCGCCTTGATAGTGCCATTGTTCAGTGGTATACTTATATTGTTTTGGATATTTATCTTTGAAATAGCCAAGAAGTTGAGTGTCATGTGATGGGGGATCTTTATACAACCACCTATTTATGTCAGGATCCATCTCTTGACTATTTATGTTGCCATGGGATTCAAAAGTCATAGATTCAATTTTCTTGATTTCATGATGCTCTTCAATAGGATTGCTTTGGTGATCTGGGCGCCCTTGAGTATGTGGATCAAGTGGGAGGGCCCCTACAACAAATGCATCATGTAGGCTATATTCACCACAACCCTGGTTATTGATCTTGATGGAAGATAGGGTGGAGGTGAGAATGGTTTCTGTCTCGCAATGGGATTGGGATGAGCTGGCAATAGAAGTACCAATGTCAGTTCCAGGACAATGAGTGGAGTGAGGGAATGATGCTTCCATCGTACAATAGTATGCGAAGGGTTGGGGGTTAGCATGGATGGTAACCTTAGTGCCTTGATGCAGAAATTTGATGCACTGATGGTAAGTAGATGGTACAGCCTTAATGGAATGAATCCATGGTCGGCCTAGGAGGATATTAAATGGTAGGTCAAGATCGACAACATGGAAAATAGTATCCTATGTTGCTGGGCCCAGCTGAATGGGCAAAGTAATGGTACCTTCATAGGTATGCTCCAATTTATCATAGGCTTTGATAGTGATTACTTCATGTGCTATATCAGCCTGGGTGAACCCAATCTGCTGAATGAATTTCAAAGTACACAAGTTTAGGGCTGAGCCATTATCTATTAAGACCCGTTTGATGGCAAAGTGTCTAACCATGATGGTGATGCAAAGAGGGAGAGTATGGTCAGATGCAATGGCTGGCATGTCAGATGGTTTGAAGGATAAAGCACAGGCTATGAATAGATGTCCCACAAGGGTCTCAAACTGGGTGGTGTTAATGTCTATGGGGACATGTCCTTCTTTGAGAGCTCGGTCAACAATCTCTTGATGGAGAGGTAAAGTGTGGAGAAGGTCCAAGATGGATATTTGGGCTAGTGTATTCCCAAGATGTTCTATGAGGTTGTACTGTGCATTGTGTGTATTTTTTACTAGCCTTGGATGGGCACCAGCAATAGTTATCTGACCCCTACGGGTGGTAACAACACATTGACTGTCTGCTCCTCTGACATGGATGGTATTGACTATGGGCTCAACTTGGGTTATACATCCAACAAATTTATCATAATTGATGTAGGCAGTAGTGTGATCTTCTTGCTTGCCTTTACCATGATTCTAGGGATGATTGGTATTAGCTTGATTCTTCCCAGCATTGTGTTGTGGGAACACATTCTGATAGATTTGTAAATTGGCATTTGGTGAGGCTTGAGTAGGTGTATCTACTTGAATCTCTTTTTGATCAATGAGATCATGGATATAGTTTTTGAGTCTCATACACTTTAGGGTAGTGTGTCCTTTGACACGATGATAATCACAGTACTCATGATCTTTGTACCAATCAGGCTTGGGAGTGGTATCATCAACTGGCTGAATTGGTGGATATGTAATCAAGTTAGCCTTGGCCATCTGATGAAAGATAACATCCAGAGGTTCACCCAGTGGTGTGAAGGTCTTCTTTGGATAATTTTGAGCTCTGGGTTTGTTCTTCTTGGGAGCAATATTGATGGCATTGACTTGATTGTTTGGGTTACCTTGATAAGCTTGATGGGCTTGCTGCTGATAATTCTGCTGATTATTCTGAGAATGATATTGTTGCATGGGTTGTTGATGGACTTGAGGAGGTTGCTGATGGATGGGCACTTGTTGTTGTTGGTATGTAGGAGTTGACAGAGGACTAGCTACAACAAATTGGACATGCTTGGTATCAGTGGCTCCATCAGTAACAACATTCTTGTTACAATTCCAGTAATGAGATTTATCATTGCTGAGTTTTTGGGCATCATTTTTGAAGTGCCAGATTGTGCCTTCATCTAGGAGGGCCTTTTCAATATCTATCCCCTTGCTCTTGATATCTTGAAGGTTTGGAGACAATTCATTCTCATGAAGTGGGATAACTTAGGATGCAGATTATCAATAAAGATTATCTATTTTGAGTTGCAGAGATCTAACAAGGTCAACTCATTCTCAACATTGTGGGCATAGTGGGCAATGAACTTCTCAGAAAGTTTAGCAAAGGTTGTGATAGTCCCACATGGTATTTTGTAGAACCATTCAATAGCAGTTCCTCCCAAGCTTTTGGGGAATAGGCGTAGGAGATAGTTATCACTATAAGCCACTTCTTGGCATGCCATATAGAATTCTTTAATATGATTGACTGGATCTCCTTTTCCCTGATATTTATCAAATTTAGGTGTCTCAAAGTGCTTGGGGAAAGGTATAGTGGCAATGGATCGATCAAATGGATAAGGACACACCTCCTCAAACTTGTAGGTTTTGCTATCAATACTAGTTTGAAGCTCTTTAAGAGCATTCTTCATGGCTTCCCATTCAGCATTGATTGGTGTTTGAGCAGGTACTCCCATTTGAGGTGGATATTGTGGAGTGGGATATGGAGATGGCCCAGTGGGATAGGTAGATTGGAGTGGATCTTGGAGTGATGCTTGCTAGGGAGGATACTACTGATGTGGCATAAGGGGATATTGTGGTGGTGGATATGGGACTACTTGTTGGTGTTGTGGAATGGCAGGATTTTGTTGTTGCACCTGGTAGGAGGAAGCTTGTTGTTGCTGGGGAATGATAGGGGTTTGTTGCTGTGATTGGAAGTGGGGTTGTTGTGGGGGAGGTTGGTAGAATGATGCCGCTTGCTGGTAAGATGGTCCTTGCTAGATCTGGCTCTGTGTTTGACCAATGTAGGTCGGGTGCATTCCCGCATTGCTTAAGGGTGGAATTGATGTGGGGAAGCTTGAAGCGAAGGGTGGTTGGGCAAGATAACTTGCAAAATGGGATGAACTTTGCTACTGAGGTGGAGGAATTTGTTGAAAAGCACTAGGTGCTAGGAATGGATAGCTTGTGAATGATGAAACTGACGGAGGCTACGATGGTTGTTGCTGTGCTGCTTGTGAGAAGGTGGCTTGTTGATTCTCAAACATAGACGTAGAAGAATGGGTTGGTATGCCCCAAGCTTTCATTTCTTCTTGAGTGAGGCCCCAATGAGAGCCAGTGTGCGGTGGGAATTGTGTTGTAGCAGACATCGGGAAGGTAGATGTGATGGGAATTTGGGACGTGAAAGGTGGATTGGAAAAACCCATGGAAGGCATTCCTATGGTGAAGGAAGTTTGCTGGGCTTGTGCTTGGGTAGATGCTTGCTGGGGGGGAAAGGAAGGGAATGTTTGTGCTCCCCATGAAAAGGGTGATGTTGACATGGAAGCTTGCTGAGTAGGAAAGGGGAGTGGTTGTGCTGCCCTTGAAATAAATGACATTGATGTTTGCGGGGTGAAGGAGGGAAACGATTGGTTGACCTTGGAAAAGATGGTATGGATGTTGAGGCTTGTGGAGTGAAAGGAAAGGGCATTTGCGTCCCTTCTGGCATGAAAGGTGTGGATGTGGAAGCTTGTGAAGTGAAGGGGGAGGATGATTGCATCCCTCCTGGAAAGAATGGTGTTGCTTGGTTTATGGAAGGTGGTGGAACTACTTGCGTAAAGGTTTGTGCGAGAGCCTGGGTGGCCATGGTGGATGATGAAGTACCTGTGATAGGGAATGGAGTAGATGGTGTTACAGCTTGTGTTACAGGATTGGCGAAGCTTCCTTGTAAAAGAAGGGGAATGGCAGAGGTTTCTTGTGATGTTTGCAAGATTGGATCAGGGAATTGTTGGATGAATGGAGAGTATACTTGTGCTGGGATTTGGATAGTGCTTATGGGAATATAGGGATGGAGATATGGTGGAATGGGAGTATGCCTTTGTGCAAAATTAGTGAACATGCTTTGCTGGTTTTGGGCTATGAGTGTATTGACTACTGGTGGATTCTCTGGGTGATTCACAAATGTTTCTATTGCCAGAGGAGCTGAGGGGATATTGGGATCATCCCATGTATTTCTAGTTTGTATTTGGGGATCATAGGCTACCATTGCGTTGGTAAAAATGTTGGGATCAGATGAGCTAGTGATTGGATAAGGATTCATGTGCCTTCGCTTCCTAGATCTAGATCTTGTCTCGACAGGCATGGAGATGCAGATGCTAGATGGATGCAAGATGTTTCCTAAAGAACTCTAAAGGATGGTGGATACAAGCTTAAGGAACTTCTAAGGATGATGAATTTCTAGAATGTGATGCAAGGATTGATGAACTACTCGAATTTGGATCAAGGATGGTGGAAGATTGATAGGAGATGGTGGCAAATTGGTAAAAAAGCTTGGTGATGATGGAGGCTTGGTGGGATGCTCTGATTTGGGTCAAGATTGGGTGGAGGATTGGTGGGATGCTGGTGGAAGATTACTAAGTGTCAACAATGAGCTTCTATTTTTCCCGATGGAGGATCAGTGATAGGATTTGGCCAACCTAGGATAGACTAATGATCTTCGATCAACTGGATTTTATCAATACAAGCCAATCTCTTGCTCGAGATGATGAGGCTATGCAAGGACAAGTTGGATTTCCTTTAGACAATGCTCTGTCACAAAGGGGATGATTTTTGATTTAGGATAAGGGATGGAAACAAATCAAAGGTTTTGGACACTAAGTACTTGTGGATTTGGATCTCTTAATTTGGTGCAAAAGATGGTGGTTTCTAATTTAGGTGATGGATGTTGGATTTGGATGAAGGATATGGGATTCTGATGGTGGATTACTGATGAAAAGATAGTGGAGGATGATGGAACAATGCTCTTTCTAAAAGGATGATGTAGATGTGACTGGGATGGATGATCTATGATGCTACTAGGAGGATGATGGTGCATGTAACTAAGAAGGACTCTAGGATGTAACTAAGGTTTGGTGATGATGCAGGGATGAAACTAGGATGAAGCTAGGATGAGGGACTGCCGAGATAGGATTTTGAGATCTGAAGGTAGAATGGACATGTGATGGATCCTATCTAATCTTCTCTTTCAAGGCTGATGTAGCGATGGTTCACTCGAAATCAGTAGGCAAACTATTTGACTCTTGCATTATAGCCAATATTATCAAGCTTTTCTTGATATTTTTCTTCTGCTTGGGTTGCTTGGATAGAGGATTGATGGTTCTTGAGGTTTCTTTCTACAACTTTCTTCTCTTGATAATCTTTTGATTTGGGAAACTTGGCTTTCGGATGTTTGATCAAATTGGGCATATCTTTGGGAAAATTCTGATAAAAAAGGCTTCTTGGATATTTGATTTCTGCAAGACTTTCTGAGTATCAAGTTTTGATTCAATGTTTTCCTTTCGCAAAGGATAGGTAAAAAAGACTTTTGGAAAAGCAATCTCTACAAGGGACAAAGCAACCTTGTGAGATATAAGTAGGATGACTGACTCTGATAAAGCTCTGAAAGTGTATGTTCCAATAATGTTTTCATGAAGTTTTGACTATCAAGCACTTCAAGTAGATCTACCTAAGGAAGGTGAGTATCAAAATCACTTGCCCACAGCTTGGTACCCCCTAGAAGGGAATACAAATGGTGAGTAATCTTGAGGCGACCCAGTAAACCCCTTGGAATCGGTCCTTGCACAAGGATTTTGGTACTTTCAGATGTAGATAGGGTAGCCTCTATTTTATCAGGTTTTTAATAGTTTCGTGGAGTCTCCATACCGGATTATGCTGACTGCTTGTGACTCACTTAAGAGCCTAGCCAACAACGTTGGGGGAGGAATATCTACCTATCCCCAGACATTTGCATTTGCCACAAAATGCCCATGGATTAGGAGATATAAGTGAGTACTTTTTGCCTTCACTTTATTTATATACCGATTGGGGGGATACCGGTTTGAGGTCGTTCTCTGAGGAGGAAGCGCTTTTCTCCCTGGACAGGCCTCACTAAAAGTAGAACAAGTGAACTTGTCCAAGTCCAAAATGTTCTACCTTGCTTACTTTAACAGGATTATACAAAAAATGTAAAGCTCCTAGATGCACATCAAGCAAGTTGTTCTTTTTCCCAAATTGATTAAGTTTGTCTGAACTTTGAATTTGAAGACACAAGTGCTTAAGGTTTGATTTGTTCTTTCTCCAAAAGGTAAACGATTTGAGCACTTGCAAGTTCTTTCCTTTTGGGCATTCAAGATTGAGATTTGTGAGTTGATTTAAGAACTTTGAAAAGAGCTTTGTTTTATCCTTAGATCATTCAAGATTTTGTTTGAACTAAAATTCAAAGAAGAAGGAATAGGGATGCTTATTCTTTCCAATTTAGATCATTCAAGATTGCGTTTGATTTTCAAAATGAAAATGACTTTTAGGACCTAAGTTATTTTCCCTTAATTTCATTCAAGATTTATTTGACCTTTGCTGTTATGAATCTGAGAACAAATTAAGACAAAAAACACAGTCATAGTGACATTGTCCAGCTTATACGCGACACTGGAAAATGCAGAAGTGACACCAAAAAACCTAACAGGTGTGATTTCTTTTTGCAAAGGCATGACTTCTTTTTGCAGAAGCGTGATTTCTTTTTTCAAACGTGTGATTATTTTCTGCAAACGGGTGATTTCTTTCTGCAAACGCATGATTTGTTTTTTCAAATGCATGATTTCTTTCTACAAACACGTGATTGCTTTCTGCAAACACGTGATTTCTTTTTTCATACGCATGATTTCTTTTTGCAAACGCGTGATTTCTTTCTACAAACGCATGATTTCTTTATACAGAGGCATGCTTTATTTATACAGAGGTGATTTCTTTATACAGAGGCATGATTTCTTTATACAGAGGTGTAATTTCTTTATGCGGAGGTGACAGAATAAGAAATAAGATAGAAAAGAAATTGCTGATGGTGAAAAACTGTTAGTTTGTAGATGTCATTTCATAGCTCATAGGCATGATTTGACTGCTTGTAGGTATGACTGAAATGGCTGGAGGCGTGACTTCATTTCTTGCAGGCGACATTTCTTTCATTTTCTGCAACAGCGAGAGTGAAAAAGTGTGATTTGATCAAGCTGATTGTGGTTTATGTCCCACCGGGCGTGCCAGAATGTGGACTAGGCTTTTGAGGGTACCTGCTTTGAAGGACTTCAAGCCAAACAATGATTAGATGTTAGTCTAAGCATGAAATCAATGCAAAACAAAGAAAACTCTAAGCTAGCCACCTCAGATTGAGCCTAAACAGGTGCACCCAAGCACTGTTTGATTTTCTCTGATAAGAGGGGTGTGGGTGTGCTCTCTAAGCACTTGGAGCATACTATAATGCATTCTAAGATGGATTGAAATCCATAAAAACCACAAAATGGCACAAAAATAGGTATAGAACACCTGATTTGCCCCTAAGGCCTCAAGGATCCAAAAATGCTTTAATGGAGATTAAGCTACATGATGAGTAATCTAGGATTGATTTTAGACCAAATAGAGATGTGATATGATGCTATGCTATGCAAAACAACAATAAAAACTATGTTAATCCATTATTACCAAGCTACGATGAGCTAAAATGCTTGAAAGTAAACTAAATTAGAATGATTTGTGCTAAGTCTAGAAATAAAAGGGCATGATAACAATGCATGAGAATGAAAGTTAAGCTAATTGATTTGCTCTTGAAAGGAGGGGTATTTATAGGATTTGGGAAGGAAGAATGAGTGGCTAGGATTGAAATCCTTAAGAGAGGCCAAGATTCATTCAAAGGGGAGCACATGGATTGTGCTAGTCTACAGCTAATCAGGAGGTGACACATGTCACAAGGTGAGTGGATGAAGGGAAGGGTAAAGATGAGTCAACAAAGGGGGCTCAAAGCTCATAACTCCCCTCATAAGTGCTTGTAAGAGCATTGAATGAGCCTTTAAGGGACTTTGATGACTTTGTGGATGCATTGAATATTTTGTGGTTGAGATATTTGGAAGGGGAGACTTTGCTTTGGTTTAGGAAAGTCCTAAGCTTGGTTAGGATTGTGCAAATGTTTAGGGGTAGGATTAGGATTAGGATTAGGGGGATTTAGGATTAGGATGGGTGAAGAGGTTGGGTTGAGAAGTTTCTAGAAGAGTCTAGAGTTTTTCTTGGTCTAGGGAGAATGAATAAATATTTATTCATTCCAAAGGTTTTAGTTTTGGGAATATTTATTAAAATATATTTAATAAATATGAAAATAAATATTTAATCTTAATTAAATATTTTGAGTTGGGATTAGGGTTAGGAAATGATGGGATTAGCCTTTAATCGAAATTAAAGAAGGATTAGAAGATTCTGGAAGAGGTTAGTGGTCTTTAGGAAATTGGCAAGGTTTTGGGCAAAAAATAAATAAATTATTTATTTTGGGATTTTTGTTCAATTTATTAATTAAATAATTAATAAATAGGGGAATAATGTTTAAATAAGATTTAAACATTTTTGGGAGGGATTTCTTAATTAAATATTTTTAATTAAGATAAAGAGATTTAATGACATTAAATATTTTTATAGTACTCCTATTCACTAAATTATTGTATGCAAACTCTGCTTGTGCCAACACAAAATCCCAATTACCTGGTGGATCTCCAACTAAACATCTCAAAAGATTACCCAAGCTTCTATTCACAAATTTTTTCTATCCATCGGTTTGTGGGTGAAATGTAGAACTATATTTCAACTCAAAATCCAACTTTCTCCAAAGAGTCTTCCAAAAGTATCCAACAAATTTATTGTCTCGGTCAGAGATAATACTCCTTGATAATCCACGCAATCTGAAAATTTCCTTAAAGAAAAGATTTGCTACATGTACTGCATCTGACATCTTTCGACAAGGTATAAAATGTGCCATTTTAGAAAATCTATCCACAACAATAAATATAGAATCATTACCTCTTACTGTCTTTAGTAAGCCAAGAACCAAATCCATACTGATGTCAATCTAAGGTTTCTCAGGTACAGTAATCGGTGTATACAATCTAGTATTCTGACTAACTCCTTTTGCAACTTGACAAACTCCACAACTTTTCACAAATTTCTAAACATCTTTATACAAGTGTGGCCAAAAGTATTTCTCCTTAAGGAAATTCAATGTCTTATCAACACCAAAATGTCCAGCCAAACGACTACTATGTTTCTCTTTTATCAAATTAGTTCTCATAGTTCCTCTTGGTATACACAATTGAATACCTTTAAACAACATACCTCCTTGCATAAAATATTCATCCCATTTAGTACTCTATTTATCTTGAATAGGTGCTCTACACTTTCTCCATGACTCGAAAAAATAAGGATCAAATTTGTAACAATTTGCAAATAGCAAATATTGAACGAAGGATCTAGAGGTTGAAGAAAAGCACAAAAGAGAAAATATGAATGCAAGGATGGATTGAATAGATCCAATGAATTGCTCAATGCTCAATTATATGAAATGATTACATAATAGGCCTCTTTATATAGGAAAGGCAATAAGAGAGAATGATAAGGAGCTAATAAAATATCACCTATGCTAGGTGTAATCACATGTCCATAAAATGTGGATCATCCTCCAATATTCAATAAAGTATTTGCATTGGATTAGGATGATAATGTGATAAGATCACAAAAGGTGGATCTCACACACAATGAGGTATGTGATGACAACTATCACACCAAAAGTGGAATTTCTCCTACACCATGTGCTTAATAGATGTGCACACTCCTAGGTGTCTCAATCACAAACTACTATGCAATGCATTAACCTAAGTAAGATTAAGTAAAGTATAATTAGGAATAATTAATTACACCAACACCCCCACTTAAGCTCAACTTAGGGGAATGCACTTAAACTCACAATGCAAGATGGGTCCCGGCAACTAGGCCATGTTAGGTACCCATGTACAAAATGCAATACATGAAATGCACAACTCTCATAAAGTGGAGAAAGAGGGAAACCTCATGGGAAAAACCCTCCCCCAAAAAGAGAGAAGAAAACAAGATGCATGGATGGATGGAGTGCTCAAGACCCCCTAAGAATTACGTACATCATGTATATACAAAGAAGTATCCCCCCATAAGAAGGATAGTTGGAGACATGATATCCCCTCCATAATGTAGAAGCTCCCATGTTGATGAAGAGTAGTTGCAAACAATAGATCAACCAATGCTTACAAGAAACATGTCTCCCCTTAGGAAGAAATAGATACATCAAATGATGAAGAAGCCAATCCTTGTGAAAATGGAAGGAGAAAGAAGATGTAGATCTCCATGTATGAATCTCTGAAGACTGAGTAGGAATCTCAAAGCTCAAAGAATCTATCACTTCATGTGACAAATCAAGTGAAGAAGGAGAAGAATCAAGTACACCAATCTCCAAAGTAGGTGAAGAAGTATCCCCATCTATGATGAAACTATCATCAAGGGAAAGAGAAACCCCTTCATGTATGTCTTGCAAATCCACATCATGAGAATCAACAAATGTTGAAGATGCATCCAAGTAGTCATCACACTCTGCAAGATCTGAAACACTATGAACATCCTGCTGAATAATAGAGCCCATGTCTTAAGAAGTAGGAGGTGGAGGAGTAGGAAGATCAACACTTGTCTCAACAAAAAAATGATTCAAGTGCCAAAAGTTCTCCTCATAATTATCCCTTGGCAAAGGGATGGGTACATCATGAATATCATCATCATTATCAACAAAATTTGAAAAAGAATACAAGAGGGATGTATGATCAACAACTCCCATAGCTATGACATCTCTAGTCTCCATGTCCCTAATGTAGACATAATCAAGAGTGAACTCAACAATTTTACCTTGTGCCCCATGTGTAATTTGGTAAATAGAAAGGAGATTAGTGGTCAAGGATGGTACACAAAGAACATCATTAAATGTCCCCTCTCCCATAGGAATAGAACCTTTCCCACAAACTCTCATGAATGTGTTGTTACCCATCAAAATATTAGGAGAATTACAAGGCTCAATAGAAGAAAACATATCCATAGAAGATTCCATATGATGTGATGCACCTGAATCAAGAAGCCATTTACCTTGCTCAAGATGTGTGGAAGCCATGAGTGCTTATCCTTTACCTTTATCTTTGGATGATGATGTAGATGTAGAAGTTGCCAAATGTGTAGAAGGAGCAGACACTGATGAGGGAAACTTAATGTTGTGTTTCTGAATAATGTGAGTTAACTCATCAATCTTCTTTTGAAAACACTTATGCTCATCATGTCCTAACTTTTGACAATATGCGCATTTATCTCTCTTCCTTCTAGATGATTCTTCTCTTGAAGAGGACTTGGATTTAGTACTTTTTGGTGAAGAAGATTCATTACCTTTGTCATGAGGCTTAGGATCCTTATTGTGTTTCTTTCCTTTTCCATTAGAATCCTTTGATGTAGACTCACTTGCAATCAATGCTTGATGTGTGGAAGGCTTCAACTGACCCATTTGTGCCAACTTTTCTTGTTCCCTTGTGAGCTACGCTGCAAATTCATCAAGAGAGGGCAATTAGATGGCAATTTGTATGCACTACCAAGAGCATCCATAGTAGCATAAAATATAGAAACAAACATAGAATAATCAGGACCAAGCTTGGAAAGAATAGAAAAGATCAATTGTTCATCTCCTTTAACAATGCCACATGAAGAAAGCTCCAATCTAATAGTATTGAACTTAGAGAAGAAATACTAAATATTGTCAAAATCCCTAGGATTAAGACCTATGAGATCATTCTCTAATCTGAATTTTCTCATTCTATCAGGTTTACCAAAGAGTCCTTCCAATGTGATCCAAGCATCATGAGGATTTGTGCAAGATTCAATATGAAAGAGCATGTCACAAGAGATGGATGATCTAAGAGAGCCAAGTGCTTTATCCCTTCGATCAAACCATTTTCACCTTTCTACAACACCTGTGTGAGGTTCTTGATCCTACCCAAGAGTCATTCTAAGCAATCCAAGACTGAACAAATGATCACTTAAAGATACTTTCCATTCCTGGTAGTTATATGGAGTGAGGATTTTAACCTTTGAATTATCCATATTAACACCAAATGATGACTGATAACTACTGATAACTCCTTTAAATGACTGATGCAAATCAAAAAACTGAAATCCAAGGATTAACCAAGTATAATTATAGCCCCAAAATGACCTATTGCTGAAAGTGAGATGTCTACCCAAAATCACTCAAATCTGATTATAGATCAGAAAGTAGATGAAAAATCATGCACTTTCAAAAAAAATTTCACCTCAAAATGTTACCGTATGTGCCCAAACGAAGCCCTGGAAATTGCAGAAATTAGGAACAGACAGGTACAGTCAACAAGATCTGCAATTTCTGACAAATCTAACCACCAAAATGCAAAATCAACACCACCACTAGAAAATTTAGGAAATTCTACCCAATTTCAAAAAAAATTGCACCCGATTTGGAGCTCAAATGACCAAGTTATGGCCTTCTGAAGTTGGACTACAAAAACCAAAATGCAAATGGTGAAGGCAGAATAATCTCAAACCCTGACGATGTCAGCAGTTTACTAGGTTAAATTTGACGGTCATTCGGCCGTGTAAAAAACCAATTTTTCCTTGTTGTGATGGCTAGACGGCCGTCAAATTTAGGCTCGTCAAATGATGACTTCAGCAAAAAAGAGGGCCCCTCTGGTGACGTGTCTGATGTCTAGGTGATTTGTACATTCTGTATAGTATGTGGCAAATGATTCATATGCTAGCTTGGCAGGAGGGTACGTGTCAAATTATGGTTCGCTAGCTGGGCACAGGGTGCTGAGAAGGAGTGCCACATGTTGCTCAGTGGTGGGCCGACAAGTGTCCCTCGTGGTGCTGTGCTGGCGCGAGGGCTGACGGGGCACCAACTGCACTGTGCCGCATGGCCCATCTTTGGGGTCTGTAGTGAGCCATGTGGCACTCTGTGGTTGGCCACGGTGGGTTTGATGTAGCCCGCGTGGCGGTTGGTGATTTGAAGCGGCCGGCGGGTGGAGTGGCCAGATCTGGGCCGACAGAGCAGTGTTTGTTGTCTGCAGATCAGAGGGAGAAGCAAGTGGTGGACCATGGTGGAGGAACTAAAGCTCAGGCATGGTGGTGACTATGCCAGCATTGCGGAGGTAGATTGGGTAGTGCTAGCGCTGCGGTGGAGGGCCATGGTGGAGGGCTTGCACACAGGAGGAGCGACCGGTGGCGGTTTGGGCTCCGAGCGGAGCGATCATTAGAGGAGTGGTAGGATGTGGGGCTGCTTTGGTTGTGGGCTAGCAAACAAGTGGTGGCGCTTGAGACTTTAGTCCCACATTGACAAGGTTCACGGGAATTTGAACCTTTATAAAGAATAATGCCCGCAAATAAAATAAATGGGAAAGCGCTTGGGATTGGGCTTGGCGCTTGTTGTCCAAACTCTATGCACTATGCTGATATGACGCTGATATAACCAGAATATTTTTTGGAATATTAGCAATACACAGGGCACGTACCAAGCCTGGAAAACAAAATTTTGTAGTGGAAAAAAAAATTCCGATTAAAACATAATTTTAAAAATATATATATATATATATATATTTAATAAAATTGTACCATAGAGGCAGATCAGGCCAATGGTCTGATTTGAAAAAATTTTTTGCCTCAGATTTGACTTTCGCCGAATATGGGTGAGTTTATAGTTGATTTTAACCGAAACAGCCTCCCAGATGCAATGGTGAGGTCAGATCTGCTCCAAGACACCTCTATCGCATGCTAGTTGCTAGATTTGAGATTTGGACCTTTAAAGCTTGCATCAAGCTCTCTTCAAATCAGCTAACAAAAAAACTCCAATGGCTCTGATACCATGTAAGAATTTGCAAATAGCAAATATTGAACCAAGGATCTAGAGGTTGAAGAAATGCACAAAAGAGAAAATATGAATGCAAGGATGGATTGAATAGATCCAATGAATTGCTCAATGCTCAATTATATGAAATGATTACATAATAGGCCTCTTTATATAGGAAAGGCAATAAGAGAGAATGATAAGGAGCTAATAAGCTATCACCTATGCTAGGTGTAATCACATGTCCATCAAATGTGGATCATCCTTCAATATGCAATAAAGTATGTGCATTGGATTAGAATGATAATGTGATAAGAGCACAAAAGGTGGATCTCACACACAATGAGGTATGTGATGAAAACTATCACACCAAAAGTGGAATTTCTCCTACACCATGTGCTTAATAGATGTACATACTCCTAGGTGTCTCAATCACAAACTACTATGCAATGCATTAACCTAAGTAAGATTAAGTAAAGTGTAATTAGGAATAATTAATTACACCAACAAAATTCATAAGAATCTCTCATATCATCAAATCCTAGAATTCCAATTTTCATCTCAGTCATCAAAGATCTTCTTCTACTGAATGCATCAGCAACTCAGTTAGTGACTCCACTCTTATGCTTTATCACAAATGTATAACTCTGCAAATACTCAACCCATTTCATATGTCTCTGATTCAACTTGTTATGACTACCCAAATACTATAAAGCTTTATGATGGATATACAACACAAATTCACTCGATATCAAATAATGTATCCATTTCTTCAGGGCTTGAACAATAGCATAGAATTCTTGATCATACACAGAATATTTCCTTTTTGCATCATTCAACTTTTCACTAAAGAAAGCAATAGGTTTACCTTCTTGACTCAACATAGCTCCAATTGCACTTCCACTTGCATCACATTCCACTTGAAATACCTTATTGAAATGTGTCCACTTGAATTCTCTTTTGTCTCCTCTCATAGTCTTAGTCATAGCATTACAAATTGAACTGAAATTTCTAATGAACTTTCAGTAAAAAATTGCCAAACCATGAAATGATCTTACCACACTAGAATTCACAGGTGTAGGCCAATTCAAAATAGCTTCAACCTTTTCAGGATCCATTTTTAAACCGTCAGCTGAAATCACAAATCCCAAATACAAAATCTCCTCTTTCATGAATGAACACTTTTTCAGATTTATCAGCAACTTTTCTTCTTTCAATCTCTTTAAAATTTGTCTAATATGAAACAAATGTTCTTTTATGGTCTTACTAAATATTAGAATGTCATCAAGATATACAATCACAAACTTACCCAAGAATTTCTTCAAAACTTCATTCATCAACCTCATAAAAGTACTCAGTGCATTAGTTAAACCAAAAGGCATAACCAACCACTCATACAGACCTTCTTTTGTCTTGAAAGTAGTCTTCCATTCATCACCTTCTTTGATTCCAATATGATGATACCCAATTTTCAAATCAATCTTGGTAAAATACTTTTCTGCAGTCAAACTATCCATTATATCATCCATTCTCAGTATAGGAAACCTATACTTCACTGTTATCTTGTTGATTGCTCTGGAATCAGTACACATTCACCATTATCCATTCTTCTTAGGTGCCAATACCATAGCTACTACACAAGGACTCAAAATTTCTCAGATCAAACCTTTCTCCAGCAACTCTTGAATCTGTCAGTTCAATTCCTGATTCTCGGTAGGTGTCAATCGATGAGCTGCCTTATTCGGTAAACTAGCTCCAGGGATAAGATCCATACAATGATCAATCCTTCTTTTCAGTGGCAAACCATCAGGTACATTATCAAAAATTATTTTACTATACTCGGTGAGTAACTTATCAATCTCCTTAGGGACATTATCCTCTATTTTCTTACTTGGTTTGTTAGGAATCATAGCAAAATATACATCATTCCTCTATAAATCCTTAACAAAATGTCTTCCTTCCATCAAGAAAACTTTCACAAATGTGCAAACATTACTAATAGGTTCTTCCATCAAAGGTAACAAGATTTTTCTTCTTCCATCAGCCCAAATAGTATACTTATGCAACCTCCCATCATATATAGCATGTTTATCATATTGCCAAGTTCTACCCAACAAAATATGACAACAATCCATAGGCATGATATCACATAACACCTTATCATAGTACTTTCCAATCTTCAAATTCACATAACATTGTTCACTTACTACTAGTGTATGCTCATCTTTGATCCATGAAATTTGATAGGGCTTTAGATGTTTCAACCTTTCCAACTGCAATTTTGTGACCATCTCTTCAAATGCTAGATTCTCTGAGCTACCACTATCAATGATTACCTTCCAAACTTTATCAAAAACTCTATATCTGGTCTTGAACAAAGTTTCCTTACCGAATCTACCTTTTTACCTTCATTCCAAAGTGCTCTTCTTACCATCAAGTTATTTTCCTTCTCAGGTTTATCCGGTGACTCTTCTTGCACCAAAGCATTCCGACTGTTACTAGCCTTCTTACTTGCATGTGTACACTCAATTGATCTATGTCCTTCTCCGTAATTGTAACAAGTTCCTCAAAAACTTCCCCTGTTATAACCACCTCGGTAGTTACTGCCTTTTCCTCTAGATGAACTTTCACCTTTCCACTCGGTCTTGCCTTTATCTAAATTTGTCTTTTCTGGTCTAGATCTACTGTTTTCACCATTAGATCTACCTCTTCCTCTAGGGAATCTATCACCTCTACCTCTTTGTCTTTTCTCATGTCTCTTGTTCAATTTCTCCTCAGCTTTCAATGAAAATTGATAAGCCTCTTCAATGTTCTCTAATTTGACCAAACTGATTTCTTCTTGGATAGAAACTCTCAAACCATTTAGGTATCTAGCAATTCTTTCCACACCATCTTCATCATGTCTAGATCTGATATCTAATCTATAGAATTCCTTAGTATAATCCTTTATCTAGCAATCTTTCTACCTTAAACTTTGCATTTGCCTAACTAGGTTAATCTGATAATCACAAGGTAAGAACTTTCCTTTGAATTTATTCACCATTTTACTCCATATCTTAATTTTTTCTTTGTGTTTCCTCTTTTTGTCCAGCTACAAATATTCCCACCATAAGGATGCATGACTTTTCAACTTTGTGCTTGCAATTTTCACTTTCTTGTCTTCAGGTACATTTTCATACTCAAAATACTTTTCCATCTCCGTGATCCAATCCACCAATTCATCAGAATCCAATTTTCCACCATACTCAGGAGGATTAAAGTGTGGTGTAGACTTCAGACTTGTCAAAGCCTTCAAGAATCTTTCCTCACACTAATCCATCACAGGTGCAAGTTCTACATCACCTTGTTCTACCTTAATTTCATCATCACTAACATCTTCAAGATGTCTTCCTCTTCTCTGGGATGTTTCAACAACTTCTAATCTATCAGCAATTTGTCTCAACATGTGTGTCAATCCTAGATCTACATCTCACCTCCCATGAACCATCTTGAAAACCCTTTGTAACTCTAGGTCAGATCGCAATCTGCTACCCCACAATAATTAAACTAGGGCTTCACAAGAAGGAACCTTCAAATTTATATTTGTAAACCTAGATCCATATCTCACCTCACTCTGATAGCACCTGATGCATGAGAGGGAAGGAGGGGCCAAGAGATGGCACACCCTAACCTGAACCACCTTTCTCAACAACACATGAAAGAAAAAAATATACAACAGTGAGAGAGAGAATGTAGAACTTTCATATATTATCTTTAAATTGATTCATACATGTTGGGCTGTAAGGCCTTCCCAATTTTAGCTAGATATTACAATGAATTACATAAGTCCTCAAAAATGTGAGGATCCACAGATCATCTCTAATCTTCTATCTTCTATCTCCTACTAAAAATTTCTCCCCCAAAAACTTCCTAAACTCTAACCAAACAACTATATTTATACAAGAGGCTACTGATCTGAGTCGGCCTTTAGATCCATAATCAACAAAAAGAATGACCAAATCTAGGTCCACACGCTTCCCAATAATGGATACCAACATTAAATCTATGACCCATAATCAATACACAAGTTGGCCTCAATAGAAACTCAAAGGAAACCTGTCGGTAAGAAAAGCCAACTGAGTTCCAGACAAGCATTACCGAGTGCCAGGGAAATTATCGAGCGCTGGAGAGATAACCGACCAACACCGACGAACAAAGGAAACTAAGAAACACCGAACCAACTCGGTCAAATCAAGAATTGAGCAACACAAAAAAAATCAAATATGTTTTTGGTGACATAGGATTTCCAAGGACCCGAGATGCTCCTGCATCAATGAGGTACCCAATTAAAAAAATAATTTCTTTTTCATAGATGATTAACAATTCCCCATGGATGGGCATTCTATCTTGCAATACTTTGATTGAACCTAGATGATGCATTACCATAAGAAAATATAATAGGGGAATACTTTGTCATTTTTTCTATAGTTTACTTTTAGAAATGTAAAAAACTTGCCCATCATCATCTTCTACCATAGGGAACTCTAGTCACAAGGACTTATCTTCAGATATAAAAGCCACCTTCTTGCACTTGCAGGCTAATTTATTTTTTTAACAATGTGGACAATACTCAATGAGTGCAAAATTAGCCTCCTCTTGTTTCTTTTTTGTATGAAGAGTGTCAAGTTATATGGCTATGTGAATTATTATGCCATCCTTCATATTCGAGAGTAGATTACTAAGTTCCACATGAGAGACTCATTTGAAGACATGTAAGTGGGCATCAATTGGTTGCTTCTATTTGTCTTAAATAGTGATTTTGAATAATTACTAGCCACCTTACAAATATATGCAAAAAATTAATAAGTAATGTCTCTAACTCCCATTAAATTTAATGCATCAATACATTCATCATTAACTCCACTTCAGAAAGAAAGTTTCATAGATCCAGGGGAAAGTCAATTTTGTAGAGATTTTTTCAAAGAAAAATAGAATCTTTCTATATAATTCTCCAATGATTCTTCTTCCTTTTGAGTCATCTTGAAGATGTGTTGGAAATTTGGCTGAAGTGAGTACATAGATGTTGTAATTATGGCAACATATGATCCACATAAAGATCGCATAGGTCAAAGAGCAAGTATTGCAAAACACATTGCAAATTTATCTAAGTGTAAGACAGTGTTTTCACTAGTGCACCAGGATACAGTTTTTGTTTGCGATGTTGACTAGAGTAAGTTTAGTGCTTGTGCACTTGAACATAGACTCTATGATGACTAATGATGACCCATCTTAGAGTGCAAGTCAGTACAACATGTACGGAATTAGTTATGACAATTTTACCAAAGACAATGTTAAGCCGACAGGACAGAATATGAAGGCAGAATTGGTAAAGAGTTGAGGGATTATTTTGTTTATCAAAATAATGACTTAACAATATAAAGGGATGACATCCTAGATGTTAACTCTTGGATAAAGATATATGGAAGCCGACCATGTAAAGTTATTATCCTTAATAACTTGTATATATGTAATTGAAATTGTAAAAAGAAAAGGAGATAAGTGGTAATATTGTAATGATATGATGCGAATGTAAGAGAAGTGAAAAGATATTGATGCAAGTAGTTTAAGGTTATATACCTTAACCCATTTTTGTAATCAGTATACATTGTACATTACTTTTTTGGGCAGTGAGCTCATCTGGTAGTCAGATTTTGTATTGACAACTCCTAATAGGGTTGAGGCTTCTAACAAGGCCTATAGTCCCTTAGTTAGGACTGATACACTATATGCTTGTAATAGACTCCTAACAGGGTCAACATCCTTAATAGGATACTTTTGATTAGTGGATCTTTGTGGGTACCATCCCCACCAGGGTTTTCCCTTGGCTAGGGTTTCCTCAAGAACATATCATGTGTTATGAGTTCTTTATTTCTATTGCTATGCATATTGTTTGGCTTCTTATGTTATGCATGTATAAAGATAATCTATTATATCCATAATTGGGAAAAAGATAAAGTTTGTAGAATACTGATTCACCTCCCCCCCCCTCTCAGTATTCCCTATTTCTAACAAGATGTCTTCTTTCTAGATTTCCTAATTCTACATCAGTCTTGATACTTTTATAATAACTTCTTCTTCATTCTTCCCTATTGTCAATGGCATTCTTTCCAAGGCCCATAAATCATCTCAAAGTAGCATCCTTCAAGGTTTCTAGAAAGAGATTAAGTCTATATGCATCAGTAGTGTAATTATAGCTCAAAAAGAGAACATAAAACTCAATTAGGAAAGTATTAGGATCCTTTGTAACTAAACCATAGAAATTAGACAAAGAAGATGGGGGTATATTCTTAAGAGAAATAACCCTTTCCTAATCTGAGATAGGGAACTCAAAGGTAATGAGGTCTCTTATATTCTTGACCTCAACACCCATCCTTACTATTTATTTTATCTTTTTAGGGATATTTGAAAAATCTTCTAGTTTAGGGTCCCAAAAAGGATCCCCTTCATCTATCACAATATCTCCTTCCTCTAGTTATCTTGTCAGATAGAATGAATCTTCTTGGTTAATATGTGCTACTAGTATATCTTATGTTCTAGAAAAGAGAAGAAATCTCACTAGTGCATCTCAATGCCTCCCCATTCCATGTGTATTTCAAACCCATAACTATCTTCCTACACTTGTTAGTAGAGCATGTTTAAACACAAATTATGCTAACTAAATTATAAGACTTAAAATCATAATAGTTTTACCCTAAAAGAAAATAACGAGGAAATTCTATACTAGAAATCTTAAGCCTTAGCAACATCCTTGGTAGTGATGCCAAAAATGACTAGCCTACATTATGGAGAATTAGTTGGTGCAAACTCCGAAAAGGGAGACTAATCCCCTATTAAGTAAATTTTGAAACATAAAGGAGGCTCATTTAACTATCAACTATGAACATATTTACTTGGATGGTACTGGCACTATATGTGCAACAAAGTAGTTCTAGTGTCTACTAAAAGCATAAAAAAATGAAATACAAAATAAATAAAATAAATCTAAACTAATTATTATCACATAGCAATGGCTATGGGTGTAACTTCATAGGTGTGGTTACATGTGAGAAAAAATGAACAAGACAGTGAACTAAAATGATCTAACTATGAATAATATTTTTAATAGTGCAATGAAACCAAATCTAAATTTATAACTAACCAAATTAACTGATTACTATAAAAGAAATGGAATTAACATTAATGAACTAATGACTAACTAATTATACTAATTATGCAATAGTAAAACAAAATAAATAACTAGCTAATCTAATCTAATAGAGGATTACTTCATCTCAAGTATCCCTTTCTTGAGGGGTTGTCGATTCAACTCAAAGATTTTCTCAACTAAAGATAATCATCCACTTATATTGATAATACTAGAAATTACAAAATAATAATATACTATAATTTCGAATCTAGGACAAAGCTATGAATATTTGAACCATTACAGAAAAGACCATCCTAGATTTTATAGAAGATCTCAAGAGAAATGATCATAAATGCTATTAAAGTCCTATTATACACATCCCATTTTCTAAGAAGATATGGTTTTTTATAACATAGAAAAAATCCTTTAGCATACCTATAAACATGGATTTCAAATAAAACTCAAACAATCAATCTCAAATCATGCATTTTTATAGGAAAAAAATCATCATCTAACAAATTATTACTGCTGGTTCCTTGAAGTCTCCATTATGGCATGTGTGTGAGAATAGCAGGAAAGAGATTCTTTGGAGGAAACTTTATTAGTTATCCTTGATCACTTCTTTCTATTAAAGAAGAAATAACCACCCACAGTTATAGTTCATCGTCCTTCCTTTGAAGTTTCATTTTAGTTAAGAATAGAGAGAGAATACACAAACATACTAGTTAAACCCAAAACATCATAAAAGTAAAATTAATTACAATATTCCATAGATTTATATACATAATATATACCATTACATTTTTTATACTAAGTATCATTTTAGGTCCATCATAACATATTTAAATATAAAAAGGTCTTAATAGATTCTGACATTATAACATAAAATTGACCCAAGACACTTCAAAAAGACATATTTTTAGACTTATCAAGAAGATTGATGAAAACATATCAGATAATTTCTTTGGTCTGGAGAGACTAAAGACAATTGATAAGACACTGCAAGAGGAAGATACTTCTTATAAAGATACCAAAGGAGATGAAGATAAATTAGCTGAGTTAAAAGACTTTGTGCAAGATTCAAAGAAGTTGAAGGAGACTAATGAGGAAAGAGGTAAAATTTTGGTTGGTGAATATTTTGATGGTTTAAAATATTCTTATTTAGAACTATTTAATTTTCAAACATATTTTTAGCCAATTATAACATAGGTATTATAAGTACCTATTTCTCAAGGTAAACGAAATCTTGACCAACTCCCTCCCTTGCATAGAATTCATTTGGGTAATGTATTTCAACACTTTTCCCATAAGGAATTCATTCAATCTTAGAAAGAAAACTCTAAGTTAATGGATAATGTAGTGGGAGTCATTCATGAATGACTTCTAGATGTTTGAGTAGATAAATATTTGTCCAATGCAGTACAACAACCTTTACTTCTTGAAGGTTCCAAGAAACATATTCCTACTTTGGAGATAAAAATACTAAAGGATGTGGAGAAAAGGGTGAAGAAGAAGAGACTAAATGAGCTAGTAAATAGGAGTGTAGCTACACAATAATTTTTAAGTAATATTCATAAAATTTAAAAAATGTATCAATGAATTTGTTTCCATGGACTAATTATGCCACAAGTGGTCTATTTCCAAAAGAAGTATACATGATTAAATTGATCTTTTGGAATCTCATATTATATTAGAAACTAACACAATTAACTTCAGACATCATGACTAAGGTACAACAAGATTTTATTTAGAAAATTTATATTGTCAAATCAATGTTCTGATTGATCAAGAGAACAAAATAAAGGAATAGTTTCATCACATGAAAATTATTGTTGATATGAAGCTAGCTAGGAAGTCAAAAATATTTAATAGATCTAAAAAGCTAATTCATGAGTTTAAAGCTCCAGGAAATGTGAGTGATGTAGAGGAACTTCTCGTAAGGATAGAGTGTCAGTGCACTTTTATGTCCTTAGGGATAGATGATTGGAAGATTACATGGGCCCAACCAAAGGTGTTCAATCATTCTATATTACTTCCTTCAAAATAGGTGTCTCTTCTTTTTGTGGTAAGAAAATTTTGACTTTGTATATATAAATTTTGACAAATAGAAATGCATTTTTGGTTTCAAGTTGCATTTCTTTTTTGCGCATCTCCTAAGGGATAGTTGTTGCAGTTAGGGGGATTTTCTAAGTTCATAAATATTAGAGATATGTGTTGTAGATATTCTTAACTTAGCTCGTAATATATATATTTTCGGATCTTGTATAGGGAACCCTTTGTCCTTGATATCAAAGGGGAGTATTTTGGTAATGTGAAGGTTCAGAAGTGTTACAATCAATGAAAAATGGGGATATTTTTGCACATATTTTTTTTTTTGTAAATTGATGTCAAACTTGTTCAAGTCAATCTATAGAAGATATACATAGTGTATGGTAGTTATGTTCTAGTTTGTCTGTGTATTCTAGAGTTGTACAATATAGTCTATGTACATATATATCTAGTATTTTTAAGTTGTTTTTGGAGTTTAGAGCATAGTTTTTGGTACGTTGAAGTGGCCATTTTGGTGAAAAGTCTATTAGTGTGGTTTAGTGTTTTTCTTTGTAATAATTGAAATATTACATCTTGTAGTGGGAATATTTAGATGTATGAAGGTGATACATACCAATTTGCATATTTTGGTTTGATGCACAAAAAAATTTATAGCATTTTGAGCATCAAGTTATTAGGAATAATGTACTTACATGCATGATTTCTTTGTATTCCTCTTCTCCTATTTTCTCTATTATTACGATTGGATGATATGGTTATGAGGTGATTGGGTTATACTTCATTTTGGAATCCATAGAAATTTTGAGGCTCCATAATTCATCTTGAATATGTTTTTCTAACATACATTTGTAGTTTTTTTAATGCAATGATCAACTGAAGATGTTTTGATCCTTGTAGAAATGTGAGATGACTGTAGAAATAATTTTGGATCCTATGAAGGGAGTGCTGACTAGATGGGATAAATCACACATTTCCTTTCCCTTTAGCATGCATAGGAGATGATGTTTTGAGTTGACAATTCATTATTTACACACATCTTTTGGCTGACTTAAAGGAGGATACTTTGTGCTATTATAAGTATATATAGGAGAATATTTTTTAGAGTGTGTACTAGTGATTAAGAGAGTTGTGTACGATATATTGTGAAGAGAAGAAGTGGAACATGTAGATCTATACAGATAAAATTAGTGATTGATGTATAAATAGAGAAGTGTAATAAATATTATAGATGAATTCACTTGTACTCAATTCAAATATAAACCATTATAATTAGTTCATTGTAATTTTTCCATGAAGAAGTGATCTTTAGTGGTTTATAAGACTATCATATCTTGCTCCAAGGTAGTGTGCCTTAGCATGCGAGTCCATTTAAATAGTAGTGAACCCCTTAGTCGCTGGCCTAAAATATTTGTTATCAAGTTCATCATATATTGAGTGTTATTCTCACCATGATTTTTCCATCTTGGGTTTTCTATGTAAAATTTTGGTGTTATGTTTTATTCTCTTTGTGTTTTTTCTATCAACTTCTACACATAAGTTATAAGAGTAAATGAGTGGTAATAAAGACAAATTTTTAAATATATGTTGATTCATACCCCCTAAGTTCTGGAAGTTTTCAATGTGTAAAGTGATCCCAAACCTTCATCCACACAAATTTCAACTGGTAATAAAAGACACAAAAGTGCAAGAGAACATGGATGAGGATTTTGTGCCAAATTTCATGAGCTTTATTTCAAAAATATTTTCTATCATAATCTATTTAATGTTTCCTTGGTTACCTTTACTACAAATCTACCTGAGCCTATGTAGGAGCCTCATCCCAATCCATCTCAAAATATATTCAAGTCGATTAAGAAAATTGATTCTTCTTCAAGTCCAATGAACACAAGATCTGCTATTGTGATTAGTTTTGATGATGATGTTGATAATGATATTAATTATATATATGAAGTTATTGATATTAATCATGAGTTATTTGTTGGAAACTACAATTGAAACACTTTTTATATTGTCATTGATGTCAAACCTCAACTTGTAAGACAGTTGCTATCTAGTATAGTACCATATCTTTTGATTGATGAAGAAGATTTGAAAAGAGGAGATAACAAGAGAACCTAAGGAAAGGATGAGTTATGTGATACTACAATGGGTAATTGATTAGTTGACACATTGAAAAGGTAATGTGTTGTTTATCTTTAACACTAAGTGAAGAAGTCAATAGATTTGAAGCGTAGGCTTAACCGAGAAAAAGAGAAGAAATTTAGTTTAAGCTAAGTTATGCTAATGTCAACTAAGCGCCAGTATAAGCCGAGTAAATTTTAGTGTCGATCGAGCCTCAGTAATTGTTGAGTATTAGAAAATTAACCGAGAAAAGATAGTATTTTCTGAGTAGAATAGTTTTAGCGATGTCTGAGTTATTCAGTGATGAATGAGTAGATGAACACAATATTGATCGAGTGTCAATAATTTATAGTTTGTAAATGAATTGAGAATCCCAATGGACATTAAATTATTGGGATATGTAAAACATGTTGACATTAAAGATGAATGATCTGGAACATTTAATTCATCATAAACCATTTTCCAATGGATTCAAGGAGAAGTTTGGAGAAATATCTAGAAGGATAAGGAGGAGAACAAAATGATGGAAGGATTAGATGAATCTGACCTAAACCTAAGATCTACGGAAGAGATTAAGTGACAAAAGATTAATCTACCTGATCAAGGAGGCATAAGGATGACCTAATTGTGGGTTATGTAGTATGGTGGAAAGAGGTTGATGTTATTGACTGACGAACCTAAGAAGAAGGCTAAGAAGAGTTGTGAAGAGCTGAACAGAGTTTAGGTGATTTCTTGAAGGGAATTCTAATCAAATCAGAGATGGAGATGATAATGAAGGTCAGTTAGTAAATCAACATATGAGTGTATTGGATCTTTATTTACAAAGTGAGTTGTATATTTCAGATCAGAACCTACTGTTACTTTCTAACCATTGTATCAGTTAAAATCCTTTCATCAAGGTTGACCTAACAATCATTTTGTAAACCCTTTAATCAAGGTGACATTTTGATGGAATATTCTTAAGCCCTCTAACCAGGACACTCTTAACAGGGTGATTAAATACTTTTACAGGGTCACACATAATAGTGTGTATTGTAAACCTTTAACAGGGTTTGGCTTCTTGAAGAGCTCACTTCAGAAGAGTGAAAATTTAGTAGCATGTTATTGGTGTTTTTTACCATATTGGGTTTCCATGTTAAAACCTAGTTTCATATTTTTATGAATATTATTTGATGTGTTATGTTTTTTAAAGTTTTATATTCTGCAAGTTGATTACTTTTTGGATAGTGGACTACAAGTTTTATGTTACTGATATATTCTATAGAGACCGAGTTAATTACTGAATAGATTTAAGTCTTTAGAAGAGTTTAAAAGTTGAATTGGTACATCTAGACCCAAGGATAACTAATTCACCCACCCCCCCCCTCTCAATTATTATAAAATCATTCTAACATTATCTTCAATGTTTTGAAAATATTTGAACCTAGCTACAAGTGACTCACATAGTGATTTATCAATAAATTTGTTACACATAATTACATTAAGCGTTGTCATTAGTGTTAGACATATACTCAGTAATGCAAAGAAAATAGACAAGTCGATCAAAATGCTAATTATAGTAACCAAGTAGAGCACAAGGAAAATACAAGTTAACCAAGCACAAACTTGACTGAGCATAAACACTGAGCCAGATGATTACTAATCACATCGAGTAGAGTTATAACCAAGCATACATGTTTAAAAAACATGAGTATTTACCTAGACATAGATATAATATTTATCAAAAAATACAAGGTCGACATAGAATTTTGGAATGACACTAAAAACAAGGCAAATAGATTATACCAAGCTAGAAAATAGTTTACATAAATCGAGGTAAAGATCTATTGGAGATATAAAATTGATTGGTGATGATCCCTTTGCAATTTTGATTTAGGTCATTCATATGGATTGTTGATTATGTGTTTTATAGATGATCCCATAACCCTAATTAGGTCAAAATCGTTATAATATAAGAATTGTCAAGATGTCAGATATATGCACATGAGGAGTATGTTGGCTCTTCAAAATGGAATTTATGCTTATGAAAGAAACTAATACATCCAAAGATAGATTGTCAGGAATGGTCAATTTCATGTATGAATATCTAGGATGATTGGACCAACTATAGGGACAAGACCACCCTATGCACTTTTGGCTCTACAAAACTAAGGAGGGTGCTCCTAATCTAGATCCATATACACCACTTCATAATAATTTCTGGATTCAAATAATAGATAAATGATAAGAAAATACTAAATGATAACCAGTCATTTATTGATTCTCCATTACCATTAATGATATATAACTTGTAGGTTACAGTACCTTAAAGTTATTGACAGATTTATATCAATATTAGGAATATAGCCAAACCCTACCAAGTAAATATTATTGCAAAATAAACTCATTCCTGGCCAATGCCTTATCCATTGGGTAATATTTTACTGCAAAGTAAGATATACAGAAACTAACTAATGTCAATGACTCAGGATCCCTCAAATATTACCACCTTATGACAATACTAATCAATTTATCTCTAGATTCACACTACTTATAAAAATCCTTATGTAAATCAAAATGAATCTATGTTCTATCCAAAGCTATTTTGTTTGATCCTAGATCAAAGAAGAGGAATAGAAATACATACATAGAAGAACTCCGTGCAATGAATTTAGAAAATTCACAACTCAAAGAAATAGACACAAAGGAGAGATGTAATCCCTAGATTTTTTATATTCATATATGCTGAATCATGTTTCATGTATACACTATGCTTCAAGACATAAACCACTTCAATAATAGCCAAAAACCAAGAAACTTTCTATTTTATGTAATAATACAGCCCAATATAGTCTACTATACCCTTGACGCAAAACTTGTAAGAAAAAAATATCCAAGTTCCAGCCCTTCTAAATGATCTTGGAAATCCTTTTATAGAATAAGGATTGAAACAAGTTAAAGATCATTTAGGAAAATGACAAAAAGTCACATCATATAGGACAAAAGAAACCAAGTACAAAATAACTACTCTGTTGCAACTTTTACAAAAATGTCTTTTGATTTGTTCGCCAAGGTCCTACAAAAATTTCCAAAAATAATTCTACTCTAGCCAAGTGTTGTCCTTGTACTTATTCTTCTACACAAAATTCCCCCCTGCAGGTTTGTTTCTTTTAAGAAACCGGGGAAGTGCCACCTGTTGTAGCATAAGTGGGTGTCTCCTCTGTCTTTGTTTCTTCCAAGGTGTATGTATCCTCCCAAGATTTGAACACTTCTTTTCTTGGCCAAGGAAAAACAACCACCTCATCCCTCCTTTTAACCAATATTTCCCAATCAGCCTTTACTTGTTGAACCTCTTTATTCATGAACCCAAAATGTGCCGTAGCATTTTCAATAGTTTCTATTGTTTGGAAAAAAAGAACATTACTATTGATATTTAATCTACTGCTCATTCTTATTGACAACTCATCATCTAGTTGTTGAAGCCATACCTTTTTGTCCTTTAGATCTCCATTCTTCCCAAAAATACTAGGAAACATTTCAAAACAGTCCTGATAATATTCACCTCTTAATATTGCTGCCTTTCTGTGAATATTTTCTCTTAAAAATAAACTCAAACAAGCCCTTAACAAACTTGTGAGGACTCTTTATTGTTGCATCTGCATCTTGTTGAGTCTTTGTCAAAGAATAAAATAATTTCATTTTCTCCTGCCTCACAATCCACCTCTAACCGTAAGCCTAGGGTTTTTAGGCACTAGCTCTTTCAATTTTGATGAGTCATTGGTGGAATGATCCAATTTTTCTAAAAATTCATCACATAAAACCCTCTCTTAGTAATCTACCTTCCCTTTAAATTCTCTTCTCATTGCCCTCTTTAAATTTAGGGTTTTGATACCAACTCTTAACCAAGAATGCACAATAACTATTCTCCCAAACCCTAACAAAAAAATTTGCAGACAAATGATAGTAGAAACAAAATAGTTCATAGAATCACTCACTTGGTAAAATACTTTGCCATAAAATACAAGACGCTCTGCAATTTTTCTTTGCCTATGAAATTCAAAAATAATGTAGATTTGTTTCTAGAAATGAAATGTTGAATGATATATTACGTATGAAAAAACATTAACTCTTGACAACCATGCCATACGTTCCTACCATTACTCTTCAAAAATTTGAAAAATTGCAATTCAGTGGGTATGAAATTTTCACACCAAAGAGAGAAAGTTTAAAATAGAACCATTGATCTTCCTTTAAAACATATCAGATAGTTGTCATGATCCCTTGATCAGTAACTATCGATCAAGTCTTCATTAAGGCTTCACGCCCTTTGTCCAATCAAAATAGATCTGACGGTGATTAAAACTAGGTATCCTTTGGCCTTACTTATCATTTAGGCTCCATGATCATCATTGGATTAAGATCATCCAATGACTTCCTTTTTTCCACTTAGTTCTAACCCCACTAAAATACTTTATATTAAATTGGATAGTCGAATGGCAAGCGTGATCCCACGATCACTATTTCCCTTTCATCCTTTGATTAAGGAATCACAACAACCATCTGATGAAAAGGGACATGTCAAAATTTTTACAAATCTTTATCCCTTGGCCCCACTAACATCACCCATTTCTTATTGGAAGATCTAACGGTTTGTGCGATCCTGCGATCGATAATCCTTGGTTAAATTTTTATCAAGGCATTATACCGACCATTAGATTAAAGTATATATGACAACATCTTAATTCCTTCATGGTTAGGCCCAGTAAAAAATGTAACATTAGATTAGTTTGATTGGATGATAGATAGAAAACTTAAAAATGTTGGTCTCACTCACTTTGATCTTTACTGATTGAAGCATCTAACGGCTAGCGTGATCCCATGATCAGTAATGTTTGATCAAATCTTTATTGTGAGATCACACACACCATTAGATCAAAAATGACTTTAACAAGGTTTGATATATTGTTGAGACTTAGGAAAAAATCAATGCTTAGGACTTTAGGAAGAATTAAAAGGTTGTTGGGGATTAGAACTTAGGAAATGTTAAAAGGGTCAACTAGGTAATACAACTTAAAATATTTGGCCCTGCACAATGATGACTTGGGACATGTACTTAAAAAGAACTTAAGTGGCTGGAAAAGTAAGGAATAATTATATTTTTTCAACAATGACCTAGGGTTTTTCTCATAACAAATACTTTGGGCTTAAAATAACAAGACCTCACCTAGGGTTTTAGGAACAAAAAAACAATTCCTTTGAAGGTTGAGGATATGGATGAAAAATTTAAAAGAATAGCCATAACCATACATAAAAGACCCCTCTGTTAAAACATGAAAAATCAAAACATAGAGTCTTGAGCTGGAAAAATAAGCAGTGCTAACACTCACACATGAACCACCCCATACTCTCTTATATATGGTGTAGAAGTCATCTTACCAATTGAGGTCGAGTTATCATCACTATGTGTTTTACTCAAGAATATGGTCATAGATGAAGACTACTATGTAACATGCCTCACACAATTGGATTTTCTTGATGAGAAGAGACAAAAAGCACATGATCACCTGGTTGTCTACTAGAATAGGATTAAGAGAAGCTATACAAATAAATTCCACCCATGATAGTTCCAAGTGGGGGATTTAGTCCACAAGAAGAATTAGAAGGTACAAGAAAACTTTTAAAAGAAAGGAAAATTTAAGGCTACTTGGTTGGGCCCTTATATTGTCACGACATGTTTTGTCTCAAGGGCATATCAGTTGTCCACGCGTAAAGGGGAACCTCTAAATGACCCCATCAACATCATTCACCTCAAAAGGTTCTATGCATGTATCATGTGGTGTACCCCACTTATCTAAAAAAATCATAAAAAAATATAAAAAGTCATTTAAAAAAGAAAAAAAGAAAAAATTTAAAGAGAAATAAGTGTCCAATAGTGAAAACTTGGCAATCAAGTGCCTTGGATGAGTATGTGTGGTGAAAACCTAGAAATAGGAAACACAGATAATGGACTATACTATTATCTATCAAAATTCCACATCCCCCCACATTCACCCACTCATCACAACTCATCCACAAATTACCACCAAAGTTGCACATCACAAACCACATATTCCTTGGGTGCTCCATTATCACATGTGTACGTTAATATTTCTACAACTATCCCAATTCCTAAGATTTTCACATATCAATTGTATATATTGGTCCTTTGGTTGTATATGTTGGTCTCTTAGTTGTATGATAGTGTCATTTCAACCTTTTCCTCAATCTCATTGTACATATCCATGCTCCAGGTTTGTTTTCAAGTGTGTCTCAAATTTTTTGTTCCACTAGCCCAATGCTTTAATAAGTTTAGTGGAAGAGATTATTTACCATCCTAATTATCCTTGATACCTCTTTTTCCATCAATATTAAATTTTCAATTACATTACATCAACATGTCCTTGTAGGATGCATCTTTCCTCATGTTAGACCTCATTGAGCCATCTTTTAGTTAGTCGATCTCTTTGGCAAAGGACATCTTTTGGATCTTCATTTTGATCTTGGATTTTCTTTTTTTTGGTTCTTGGTTATATTTTTCAGGCTCTTGGTTACTTTCCTCAAAGTTTCTATGATCATTTATATCATGGTATGCTTCGAATGGAAGAACCCAGTGCAAGGATTTGTTCTTTTCTATTTCTAAGTCAGTCGGATATGTCCCTTTCATTATCAACATGTAATCCTTTTGGGTTTCATGGCACACTTGTGAAATATCATTTTCTTGTGGGTTCCCGAACATTGTTTCCACCCTAGTTCTCTATGACTCATGCATGATTCTAGGGAAACCCTTACATGTTTGTTGAGTCAGTCCCATGCAATGTCTTTGAAAAGGCCTTGAGTTCTTGATAACCATGGAAGGTCTTTGATATTTCTATATCAAAATAAGTGCTCACTACATGGTGGTATTATGTCATATAATAACCCTTTTCTCAAGATTCAAACCCATCCATCATTTTCCCATCCAATCCCTCATCTTTTCCCCAACTTTCCCAGCCCACCTTTCCCCTTTCCCTAATCCATGGATTAGGATTATGCACATATTTTTTTGCTATTCCCTATGTTGAGTTAGTATTTTGTATGTGTAACCTTTTTGAGCTTTCTTGTATTCTATTGCATTGACTTTTTGCATACCCTCATGGTCATCCATCATCATTGCATTTGCAATACATTCATTTCATGCTCATCTCATACACAAATGCATCTCACATCACATTAGTATTTCATATCAATCTAGATCCAATTGCATTACCATCATTATCCACCTTACAACAACTAAGTTGGATTAATCCCCTTTCATTTTAAGTGTGTCATTAATCGTATTTTCATTCATTTCATTTTAAGTTTCATTTTAGTTGCATTATTAATATAATTTTTGTTGCAGATCATTAACGTAAGTTTAGTTACATTTCTCATCTAGCTCACATTTTTGTTGCATTTCATTTCATTTCATCAAGTAAATTTACTTTAGTTTCATTTAATTTTGTTTATCATTAATATATTTTTTATTGCATTTTCATTCATCATTAATAACCTTTTAAAATTACATTCATTAGGTGGGTTCCTTGAATTGCATTTGGCCTTATTAAATACACTCATTATCATTTACAAGTCATTAATTGCATTCCCATTTTAATCATCCTTGCATTTAAATTGCATTACCACTTAGTTGATTCATTAATTAAATTATCATTACAATAGTCTATTATAATTGCATTATCATTTATCCCATGTTAGTTACATCCCATTAAGTTGCATCGTACATTTAGTATCATTATCATTTAAATCCATGTTTTAGTTCATTTTCTTGTATCATAGTCATATTGCATTTTTCATTATATCATCATGATAAACTACATAATCATTTGCATTAATCACATCACATATAATGCATATCTAATCATTACATAAGCATCACATCATCATAGTAAAGACATCATAAAAAATTGCATGCATACATTCATCATCATACACGTAATAGGTAAATCATGAGTTCATCACAAAATTATCTCTGCATCCACATCACATATAAAACACATATAAAAAATAAAGGCACTGCACATAGAAACATAAGAACATAGGAAAATTGCATCCTACATCACAAGTTAGTCTCACATCGTAACTCATACATACATCATAATATAGGTGTCCATCCTTCATTAAAAATATGTCAGTAAATCCTCATATACATACATCTGCATATCCATACATAAAAATATAAAAAAGGACATGTGATACATGGGCCCAATCAACTCTCCATCTAAATAATAGTCCTGCAAAATGTCTCAAAGGAATATAGTACAATCCATAAGTCCATCAAATAATATCTATAGTTCATTAAGTATAAAGTACATCATAGTTCATGTGTCCCCAAAAACAATCATATAAGTACAACATCAAGAATGAAAAATGCTCAATTTTTGGACATGGTGTGAGAGGTTGGCTAGAGTGTTCCTATGCGACGTCTTGTATTGAGGCACCCCATGTCATCTAAATCCTAAGGAGTCTAGCATGTGGTCTCTTTATGGTGTACTAAATACTTGTACCTATAACCTATCTTGTAACCCCTAAAATTGATGTTGCAATACCTGTATCATGTATAACCTCTAAGGTACCTATATCCCCTATCAATGTATTATGACCCTACCTAACATGTCCAACCCCCTCTAACTATCTGTGCTTGTGGCTATGCCCCATCCTATGATTATGGTTTCTGTGTAATCAGCTCCCTAAATTCCAAATTTTTCTAGACTATCTGCTACTACCACCACTATCACATCTGAGGCTACCCTCCTAAATATCTCCCTCCATTCTAGAGGCATTGCAGAAAAATAGCCCTGCCTATAAAATCCTAGCTTCTCTTGGGAATCTGATATCTTGACTATCAATCTGTCCACTATGCCCCCTCACTTCCCCTCATTTCCTCCTCCCTCTCCCTCCTTAGAGCCTCTTCACATCACTTCTCACTTCTAACACATTCTTCATCTAGTACATCTCTCTCATATGTCAGAGCCCTAATCTCCCTCCCCGTAAACTCTAGAGCCACCTTTTGTGAGGTAGTCTCCTATAATAGGGAACCCCTCTCCATTTGAATACTATCCCTCCCATACCTATAAGTATCCCACTCTTATAGATATCTATCTATATCCTCAATCATTCTAAAACCCTCCTCCATCAACAACCCTAGCTATGTCCTCAGCTCCACCCTCTTTGCAATTACCCCATCCCACTATCAAGTCAAATTTCTCACTTGCCCTATCAGATCATCTCTCTCAGTGCAGGCCTCATATTTCTCCCTCTATAATGTTTCCCTCTCCCCTAGAGCCATCTACAACTCCAACTATAGATCCCTAATCATTTGGGTGGTGTCATCATGTGCCACCTATCGGGTGATAAACCTATCTACCAATAAAACCCCACCCTGAGATGAGAAGAAACTCTCTACACCCTCTAATCTAAAAATTTCCCTTTGTCTGATAGGTGGTGGGGTGACCTATCTCTATTATGTTACTTATATCCCCATAGCCTCTATAATTGTATCTTGTACACCTATGTCATGTTGTCCATCTCCTCCCCCACCTACAGTATCCACATCCATCACATCTCCTCCTCTATCATCCCCCCTTCCTATCCACCATCATCTCTTCCATCTCCTCCTCCTATATCTTCCCCATCTCCCCATCATCTATATCTCCTCTTGCATCTCTCCCCCTCCTCCTCTTCATCACTCCCTATACTCTCCCCCACTTGGCACTGCTGCAGATAACACTCATACCCGATGTGATAGTTGTGCCACTAATTATCCTATCCTTATAGGAATATACCTCCCCCTTCTTCCCCCTTGAGTAACTACTTGGCTCTATCTCTTATCCCACAATAGTATACCTACTCTCCTCACCACCCGTAGCGTATAAAACCATGCCATGTATGCATCTGTCACCCCAACATTTGTAGGCCCCCCACATGGATCCAAGTGAACGGGTGGAAGTGCTTGCCACACTTTCATGATACCTATGCAATCTAATCATGGTATGAATTTTTCCCACTGCTATTGGGTCACCTCTAGTACCATTTATCAAGGTCTAGTACATCCCATGTCAACCCAAATTATCTCTTAAGTCTATTAGGCCTATACCTCTCTACCATATATTCTTATTTACCCATAACATATACATGCATAATTGTCCATGATATATGTGTGCAATCCTCTACACATGGTCCTACCCCTGTGTATAGTCTCCATATGATCCTATCACTGAGCTCATATAATACCTCCCTCCAATGATCAACATCATCTACATGGTCATAAGTAAGCATCTCTAACTAGGGGTAAACCACAGGATCATATGGTTTCTTGTCTCACCTCGCCACTGGCCTAAGCACTTCAATGTGCTCCCAATGCCAAATTGGTAGTAAATTTTTGAAGCCTATGCTAAGCCCCTATGCCTCTCCTCTGTGATAGGATATTTGGTGTAAGTCCCTGTATAAGTCTACCAACATTAGTATACCCCATGATACTGACATATCCATATCTAAAATGTCATAAACCACTGGGATAAGTCCTAGTGTCACTCTCACTCCTCCTATGTCTGGGGAAATGTTTCCCCCAACTAATCTACAGATGTAGAAATATATCTACCTCACCTCATGAACCCAATGTAACCATCTATCAAGAGACAACCAACTATACCTTCATCTTGTGTCATGACCAAGTATTGTTGTCAGTACCTGTGCTTGGGGTACCCACTAAGCTACCAAGTATCATCCTCTAACTCCCAAGTGGAAGATGCGGTAGAATCCTCTGCTATGACTATTATCTACCCAATTAGGAGATTAAATGTGGCTATCTCTAATCTACACATCTCATAAAGTGTCATGATCATCACTAAGTGCATCCACAAATAGCTTATCCTCACCAAGTGCCCAAGCACAATCCGATCTACTCTCACCCACTCTATAGGAGTGAACCTATCCGTGACCATCAAAATGATTGAATGTCACTATATAGACACAAGTGTATCTACAAACCAATGCAAAAATCTCAAATCCTTGTGTCAGATACATGTAATTCCCTTATCCCATCCCCCTATTGTATCTACCTAACTCCCCCTATTCCTCTGCAAAAAAGAAACTTTTTTTTTCCCTTCATTACTGTAGAGATTCTCCTCTACTACCCTACCCCACAAGATCACAATCTCTTTGATTATACCTTTTCCCTTATTTGAATGCATTCTCATTAAACTTTCTTGGTGGGCTATCATGAGATCGCAATCCTACTGACCATGTGCACTCACGTGTGTGTGGGAATGTGTCCCTATAAACCCCCCTAATCTAACCTAAATCCCTTCCCAAACTTGCATATTTGTGAATCAACAGGAACATGGTCCCACCAATCTTGACCTTGATCTCATAGATCATGCATCTGTGGGAACACATTTTTTCTAACTATAAACATAATTACATGCAAAAATCACTAAAGTACACGGCTAGGTTTCAATGCCCACCTCTCGGTTCTCCACTCCCCATCATCACACACTCCTTGCAATGTCCACATCATGCATCATTCGTTCTATGTGGGCCATGTCTCTAATCACTCAAATCTAGCTCACAAAGCATAAGAAAATCCCTCCTCTCACTCTAATCTCAAAGGCTTAGGATGCAAATGAGGTCATTTTTTACCATCATGGCCTTATAAGGGCCCCTTTTAGGGAATGGTTCCCATCTTTCTAGCCCCTAGGTGACCTTTTATCACCCTATTTCTTCCAAGGACCTCAGTTTTGCATTGCAATCACATCACTATATCATGTTTTTGTCCCCCTTCTTCCATGTCATTGGGGAAAATTTGTTTTTGAGACGCCCCTTGGGTGCCTTTCTCTTTCCCATCCACCTTCTTGAGGGGACATCATGTAGTCTAACTAACATCATCCTTTATAGTCTGGGGAAACTTATTTTATTTTATTTTTTGTGTCATTGAAATTTTTAATTTTTTTGAAATAACGTTATTTCAACATCATTTCAAAGAGGGGAAAAATGTAGACACCTAAATTTGATTAACTTCATAATCAAATGTAGTCTTCTTATAGGTATTATTAAATAAATATTTATTATTTAATTAACTTATGTTAGTCCACTAATTAATTAATTACAGTCCCATTAATTGAATATGCAACACTTGGCTATTTAATTAATTAATCCCCCTTCCTCTATTAATTAAAAAATACCCCTATTTGGTTTAATTAATTCACTTATCCTTTTCCTCAAATTTTTGAATTAAATAAATATTATTTAATTCATTTGAGCACATGGCTCCTAACTTTAACCCTCATTTAACCAACCCTTTAGGTAACTAACCCAGAATTCTAACACAACCCAACGCCTTACACATACTAATCTCCTTTTAATTAGTTAATTATACTTAACTAGTTAATTAACCCTCAACTAATTATATCTCCTCGTATCACATCCTCCTAGTTATCCCGCTTTCCCACTAATCCAATCCTAATCTCCCTTTAAAAATTTGCACAATCCTAATCCAAAGATTAAGAAATCCAAATCCATCACAAAATAAACCTCATGCCTTTTCAACTCCAATCCCAACTCCCTCTCCACTTGTCAACCTTAAATACTCTTACACCCTCAACCATATTCCTTGAACACTTGTCCCCTCTCTCACTTCCTAAAATGGTCACAATCCTCAAGGCTCGGCCTTTGGGGATTTGAGACAAGATGTGCCTTTATGACATATCTTCTCAACCACCTATGTCCTCTCAACCTATCTCCTTGTGACACTTGTCACAAGGCTATGAGTTTGAGAAATCACAATCCATGTTCTCCCCCTCAAATGCATCTCAAGCCTTCCTCCACTTCCAATCTTGGCCCTCCATTTGCACCCTCAATCCTATAAATTGAGCCCTCTTCTCCTTCATTTTTATCCACCTACATTTGCAAACTTATAATTCCCATTTGAGAGATAAAAACCATCAACATACAATCATAATTCCAAAATATATCCTTCAATGAAGCTTGAGCACACTCATTGAGGACACATACCAAATATTGGACATATCTGTACATCAAGGAAGGCTTATTGCATGCATGAGTTTTTTCATCCCTTGGTTTTATTCTTTTCTTTGTTTTAGCATATATGTTGTTAGATTAGTGTTTGTTGTGTGCTTTGATTTATTATTACATTCCTAGTTAGACACTCACTTTTTATCACATACACTTAGGAACAATATTTACAACATTTTTACTATCCAATTCTTCATGAGAACATATGAGAAATAAATAATGGATTGGAGTCATCATCATATATCATTCCAAGATTTCCAACAATTCTCTTAAGCACACCAATGATATATTATTTTATTCTATCTACACCATCTTTGTTTTCCATAAGGGTATGGTCCATTTTATTTGTTCTCAACTATGATTGACTGATTTCTTCAAAATAAGCTAAATCTTCCTATTTTATGAGTTTAGAAACAACATAAAAAGATTCATTAACAATATCCTTATCTAATTTATTAGAATTAGCTCATATTACATTTAGACCAACCTAGAGACTATCTAGAATATCCTTTTTGAAATCATCTATACTTCCATGTAATCTTGCACAGTACTAAACAATGCTTGTGTTATGTTTTATTTCCCTTAGAATAAGAAGAATTGTACAAAGCACCAACCTCTTTAATGTTTTTTTCTGTAATAATTTCAAATAAAGTATCTACATCAGGGGTATCATGACTTACCTTTTTGGATTTCTTTTCCTGGTCCTTGATTTGGAACCTATATGGGTTTCATTATCCTTATGATTCTATAGGAAAAGGATTAGCCTTAGTGGCCTTTTCTTCTTTCACTTTTTTTCTTGGAGTACGGGTAGGAATGCCTTTCTTCCTCTTTCCAAAAAGACTCTCAATTTATACTAGAGGTTCAATTAATTTAGTGTAGGTACCAGATGAGTTATTGGTTGTACATAGAGTAATTCTTCAGAGTGCTAAGAGTTCTTCCTCTATCATGCCTCCCTTTTCCTCAATCTCCTTTATATTTTATGTACTTTCTTATTGATTTCCTTAGAGAATTTCTCTTTACATATCTCTTTGGACTTTTCATCTACTATACCAAACATCTTATGAGAGGCATCTACCAGATTCTCTAATAGAACTTTTGCAAGACATTATACATGTTATTTTGATACTTCATACTCTAATTTGGGTACCCATAGAGTTTATGGTACAATATCTTCCATTACCCAATTTCCAATAGTACCAATGAATATAAAAGTGACATCATCCTTGTATTTGGTAATCATAGATTTAGGGAGTCTATCTTGATTGTGAATCTTGTACTATAATAAAGAGAAAAATGAAGTAAATGCCATTTATTGTACCATAGTGTTGGTATACCTTCTCATTCGCTCAATATTTTGATGAGTGACTGGTCTTTTAGATGACCATACCACCAAACCTTGACTAGGCATCTCATACATGAAGTAGAAAAGAAAATAGAGTGTGAGGCTTCCAAACTGGAATACAACCTTATTTTTGCTTCATTTACATTGGTACAAACTATCAAGAAATTATTCTCTAATGAGCTCACACAAGTTGTAGCCTACCCCATTTACTATCATACCATATGCAGTGTTGGTAAGTGATATTTTGAGAGCACTATGGATCACTTGAGGGTTGTCATTTATGGAAACACATATGGTATGGTGATCGCATGAAGAAAGTATGAGTGTTGAAGACATAGTCATGAAAATGACTAAGTATGAATCAGATTTACAGAGTACTGCAGAACTATTTTGGACAACAAAGATAGTATATGCCAGATAGTGATGTGTGAGCTTAGAGGAAGACATTTTGGGATATGTATGACTTTCAGTTAAGATTGGATGTGTTTTGGTATTGATATCAATAAGTTGCAATGATATGAAGGCATGTAAAGAAAGAGGAAAAATGAAATAGGGCACTTGAACAATCGTGATGATTAAGGGAATGTAAGATGGAATGGTAACATGCTAAGTTAGATAAAGATTGTATATTGCTGAAAATTTGGTAATACAAGATCACTAACTTAGTATTTATTGTTTTCATTATTTATTATTATGTTTTGTATTGTATTTGGAAGCCGACTAGATGACATAATACATATAAATGAAGAGTGTTTTGTGAAAGTGATACAAGGACAAGATATGGATGCGAGATTAGGATATTAGTGATAGTTGATAGCAGATGTGAGATTAGAGATTGATAGAGGCTATTGAGAACTATAACTGGAACTATTAAAGCATAGAAGATGCTTTTATTGTTCACTCTTGAGAACACTTTTGTAACTAAATTATTGATTGTAAGAGTTGTAAGCTCAGTATACCTTTAAAAAGGTTTTGAATACCTTTAATAGGGTTGATATTCCTCTAACAAGGAAATTTACTATGTAATACTCAGCTCCTAATAGGGCTAGGTCTCCTAATGGGGACATTATACTTTAGTGCATATTTGTGGGTACCATCCCCACCGGGGTTTTCCCTTAGCCAGGGTTTCCTCAAAAAAATAAAAATGGTGTTATGAGTTGTGTGTTATTTTTTTATGTTCTTTTCATTTCAAAAATCATATGGTTTATTTGGAATTGGTTTAAGGTTAATTTAAAGTGTTGTAATATTGATTCACCCCCCCTCTTAGTATTACTCAATCCTAACAATTGGTATAAGAGCTATTGGCCCTTGGAGAGAAAGTCTAATAGCTTAAGGGAGATCAAAATGGATTCAAAAAGTTTGCAAGAGAACTTTGAAGTAGCACATGATGACCTAGACAAAGAAAATGATGAGAATGGAAAATTGAGATTCAAATTAAGAAGAGCGGAAGGTTTTATCAAGAAACTAAAGGAACAACTTGAACTTTCAAGAAATTAGAGACAAGACCTTATGGAAAAAATCAAGGAGGATTCAGACAATGATACATTAGACCAAGTAAAGAAGTTGGAGCAAGAAAAAGAACAAATTAATCTTCTAATGATTAAGGAGATTCAACATGAAAAGGATGCAAGATACAAAGTTGAAGAGACTCTCAAAGGAGAAAACATATAGATAGGAGAAATACAGATTGAACTTGATCACTACAAGGATAAATGTCTAGAATTGGAGAAATACAATTAGATCATTAAAGGTGAACTCACTCAAGCCAAATTACACATTGAGAAGTTACATATGAGCAGTGATAAAATTGATGAATAGAGAGAGAGACAGAAACCTAAAGGTGACATGACTGGAATTGGATACAATGAAGGAGAATGTTCTAAGACTCATGAAGAACTACATGAATAGAAGACTGAAGATAGATCAACTTTTGGAGAACTTAAAGATCAGATCAAACTTTTCAGAGGTAGATTCTATGGATGCAACAAACTTGGACACATGAAAAGAGATTATAGAGGTAAAGGCCCTTTCAAACCCTTTACTGGTTATTATAATAACTTTTATGGATATGGACACAATAAAGAAGAATGTAGGAAACCTAATCAGTCAAGAAAAAGGAAAGATTACATCAGAGAAGAATAAAAAACCAAGATCAAATGCTACAAATGTAATAACCTTGGGCATACTACAAGGTTTTGTAAAGTGCAGATTAATCATGATAAAAGACTATCTACATGTTACAAATTCAACAACTTAGGACATATAGTGAATTATTATAGGTATAATGGAATGGAAAAAAGAAGAGGACCACCTCTTATGGTTATAAAGAGAAATATTGGTGACAGTGGTAAAAGTCTTAATGAATACATAGATGACTTCAAGAATCATTTCAAGAAACTAGCAGATGAAGATGATGGAAAGATATGGAAATTCAAATATTTCAATAAGGTATCGGTTCAAGGAGAGACCATAGATGCTACCGTGTCTTCAAATGATGTTAAAATTGCTACATCGAACCAAAAGGCCAAGCATGGCCTTATGGGGAGCATTGGATGAAGACAATAGATTATATCTAGCCCCTAATTCTGAGGAATGAGTTCATGTGAGCTTAGATAATGTGTATACAGACACTATGAAGTCTATACCTATAATCACAGTGTTTGAAGATTCATATTCTATAAGAGTGAGATTTGTGTTTGACTGGACAAGGTGCGAAGTTGAGCTAACTATGATAAATGCATTTACTCACTTGGTGATGAATAAAAGGCCTCAAGGAATCTCATTTCTTCACCTTTTGATAAGTAGTGACCAAGGAGAACATATTTATGAAGCATATCAATCACTTAGTAGCTACAGTGCATGATCGATTGAAGCAAAAGTTTTGAAATTTAGCATATTCAAGGTATTTAAACCATTTACTCTAACAAGAAGCTATGGATGCACATATGATATATGATGTTCTGGATAAGCCTAGATATAAGTTCAAAAGACACCCTTTTAAGTCTTGTGAGGATGACCTTGAAGGAGAATTTTTGCAACCCCATACGACATCCTACACGTAGAGGATATTATAGCTTACACTTAGTGTAAGTATGAAACTATAGAAGATGCAAAGATATATAGGGAAATAGATGAGATGATAGAATAAAAATGAAGGATGAATTCAAACACCTAAATGACCAATCCATCATAAAGTTAACCCTCTTGAATGAATTCAGCAAGATAGAATGGTTTAAGATAATACTAAGTAGAGTGCATGATTAGTTTATTTGGATAGGAGAGCAGCTTGTAAAGATCTCTAGTTAGTTGATTCATGACATAAATAGACTACACAACACTAGAGCCATCCCCATGGTAGAGAAAAAAATTAAGAAGAAAGTTGAAACCGTGACTCATTCAAAATGGGATAATCGAGCTATGACAATCAATGATATATTCCAACAGGATGTGAGACTAGTTGCAATGCTTCTAGGTTACAAAATTTACTATAGCAACATACCTAACTTAGATTCAGTAGGATTCCTAATGATGGCTTATAGAATGGTAAAATAAAACACTAAGTATAACCTATACAAGATTCTAGCACAACAATTCTTGGAAAATGTAAAGATTGTTAAGAAGGACAAGTCTAAAGCATTCAAATTTGGTTCACTTTTGAAACATATGTATATTCATATTGAGCATAAGTTTCCTAGAATGCACCCTAGAGCATGGAAGGAAAGCATACCCACTGGTATTTAGATATCAGAGAGCTACCATAGATAGAAAAATACATGGGTAGATGGAGAATTATTTTCTATGATCAAGATCCTTTAAAGGAAAATGAAGGAAAGATACAAGATCCTTGAGGAATTAGTTGAAAGATATAAGGATACAATTTTTTTCATGGTTGAAATTGATTGTGTATGCTTTGAAGTAGTTGAACCTAGGAAGAAATAGTGTTATCCTATGGGATATGAAGTTAGTTTTGAGGTTCTTATGATGTAGATAGAGAATGTACTGGCATCTAAAGTTGACACATCAGAAAAAAGATTGGGAGCATATCTAGAAAAGTCAACCAAGGTTAGAGAAGAACAAGATAAAGGAACAAGGAAGAGGAAGATAGAGAAGATGGTTGATGATATGGAAGCAAAGGCTAGAATCACAAAGGAAGAACTAAAAGAAGTAGGGACTAAAATGATAGAAGGAACTTCTAGCATGAGAATTGAAGCCCCTCCACCTTCTGAAGCAAAAAATATAGTAAGTACTACTTTTGACATAATTGATCTATCTATCACTCCTTAGAAGATAGCACATGAAGATGTACCTGTGGACACCCCTCAGAGATCTAAAAGATCAAACAAACCAAATAGCCCTAAGAAACAAAAGATTGAAGTAGAAGCAAAGAGAAAAGAAGATAAGGTGACTGAGAAGAAAGAAGAGAAAATAGAGAACCTATGGAAACCAGACATAAAAATATTGCAGAAAAGAATAATAAAAGATGGTAACTTGAAGACTCTTAACATATACTATGAGAGGTGTGATTATGCTAATCAGTCAGTAATAGAGGACATAGTGATTGAGAATTCACTAGTTTATAAAAAGAACCTACTGGAAATAGAAGGAAGTATACCAAAAGACTTGTATGGAAAGTTGGAAATTAGAAAACAACTGGCACAAACTGAAGATGAGGCAATATGAAATAAATCTATTAAGGATATGTTGCATGTAGTCTCCATATAGGAAAGAGAGAAGATAATCAAAGAAATGAAACCCCTATTGAGAACTAAGGCTAGACTTGTAAAGATAATGGCTATAAATTATGATGAGGTCATTGAGGATACACAAAAGGCACTAGATCAAATATTGATGAGCGAAATTCCTAAGAAGGCTTCACCTCCTAAGGCTACCAAGCCCACATCTATAGGAATAGGAGAAATCTCTAAAACATTTAAGGAGAGCATGGAAGGAAGTAAAGTAGATGTTGACAAGAAACCATACTTCTTTGTTACTAGTGTGCTAGTGACCCTTGACACTACACTGGATGAGAGTGACCCATTTCAAGGAAACTTGGATAGTGTGGTAACATAAGAAGAGGAAGGAAAGAAAGAGGGAGGAAAGATAGAGGAAAAATAGGAAGAGAAGGGACAACAAGAGGAAGAACATGGAGAAGAGATAGGGACAGGTAAAGAAGAAGAGGCAAGAGTTGAGATCAAAAAAGAACCTGATACTTCCACCACCTTATTGTTGGCAAGTATGGACAAGCCTGTGATCACTGATGTGGATAATATGGATGATGATGAATTAATGATATTATCCTTCATGGCATTTGCTAAGGAAAAAGAGAGGTCAGAACAAAAGGGAGATAAAAAGGTTAAGGTGATTTCTAGGGTAGTAGATACAGTGAATAAAATAATCCCTATGCCTCTTGTTTTTCAAGGAAAAGATGATGCTTAGAACCTTAACACGACATTAGAAAACTTTGATAATCACTATGAGTCTCTGATGAAGATCACAGAAGAGAAGGTGGAGAAGAGATACCTAGAGAAAAAGTTGAAGGAAGTATGCTAGTCTATTTCATGGGACTCGAGCATTCTGAAAGAAACTACATCTAAGGAAAAAGTTTGTGTTGCACAAGGAAGGAAGTTGTATAGCTATTGCATTAACCCTCTTAGAAATATTAAGAATATTGATGATATAATAGCTAAGGACAAGGCTACCTTGGATAGTATGATGGACAATTGTGAGACTTCCTCACAAATTGTATTAGAGATGGACAAGAAGACATCCAAAATCTTAGATAAGGTGAATGTATTGGATATAGAGAAAGGGAGATTAATGAAAAGATTTGGGTTGTGGAAGAGTTTAATCACTCCTAGGCTATCAATTCTTGAAGCACATCTTATTGACATGGAAAAGACTGGTGATTCAATGACCAACTCTATACCAACAGAACTGAAGGCAACAAAGACTGCATTGTTGGATATTGCTAATGCATTGGGGAAATGGTTGATACATTTAATATGTTTGATCACTACATTGAGTAATGTTGGAGCTATTTCTATTTTCATTAGTGTTTTGTCACTGATGCCAACATATGTTTCTATGAAGAGAACATGCTGGTTACTAGTGTATTGACACTATATAGATGTTTCAGATCATGCAAAGTTAGATGAGAGTATAGGAGGATGTTGTGATCTTATATCCAAGATCACATCAAGTAATGTTATATATTGGATGAGTTATAGATGTTTTGGTGAAGACTGGTTACTGGACTATGATAGTGGAAGTTGATAGAGCGAGTCTCTATTTTTCTGGTATATCTTACTGAAGGTATGGATTCAATGTATGAAAGCTTAAGGGATGATAAAAGAGGTATTGAAGAATGTTCAATGGTCAACACAAGGTACGAAATGCTAGATGATGTTAGTTGTGGCGTGTGTTCTGGAGGTGACTTATTTGGAAGCTAAATTTAGAGATGAAGTGTGCATTTTGTTTGGCAAATGTAAATTAAGGATGTCAGACCTTAATTGTTGTAATGTAATAATTGTATACTTGTTTTTGATACCATTTGTATCTTAGCAATGGTTTATGTAATAGTTGGTATATTAGGAAAGCCTAATCGGCTGACCTGATTATGTAGAATGTAATAGGGTATATATCTAATATCTTTTCTTTTGGAAAATATATGGTGAGAATTTATGTAATGTAAAGAAGATTGTGAAAGCTGCAAGCTTGTGTCTACTAGATGTAGAATAGAGGATTACTGATGTACTTCATTGGAATTGATCAAGAAAAGATACTTGTTGTCAAACAGTTCAAAAGATTGTGTATTTCTTCATATACACTTGTGTTGTGAACAATTTGTTCTAAAGGTGGATTTAACCTTCTTTGGGCAGTGAGCCTGGGTGGTGAGCCCACCCTTCTTTCTTGACTCCTAACAGGGTCTGTCCTCTAACAATTAATGTGTATTGTAATGTTTCGATAAGCTCCTAACAGGGCTAGATCTTCTAACAAGGATACTATACTCTCAGTACATCATTCATGGGTGCTAATTCCCACCAGGGTTTTTACCTTTAACAAGTTTTCCCCTACACCAAAATATTGTGTTATTGTGTTGGCATTCATTGGATATGATATTGCTGCTATTCAAAGTTTAAAGTATAATATTCTATCATACAATTGATTCACCCCCCATCTTAGTTTTATTATGGACTATTATTCCTAACAATTGGTATCAGAGCTTATGGTCCTTAGAGAGAAAGATCAACAGCTTGAGGTGATCTTAGAGATGGCATTCTATAGGAAGGATAGTCCAAAATTTGATCTTGAAAACTTTGACAGTTGGAAGAACAAGATGTGAACTCATTTACTATGTTTGGGCATCGACTATTGGTTGATTACAAAGAATAAGGTAGTCATGAAGACTTAGAATGACTTGCCATCAGCTACTGATGATGAAAATAAGGTATTCTCATACAACATGGTCACAAGGGAAGCACTGATCAATGCACTCTATGGAGGAGAATTTATTGAAGTTAAAGACTTGGATTTGACACACCAGATTTGGCAAAGATTAGAAGCACTATATGAAGGAGACAAGTATACCAAGAAAGAGAAGTTATAGAACTGGAAAACAAAGATGGAGAAGCTACAAATGAAGGATGATGAAAGCATTAGGGCTTATGTTCAAAGGGTTAGTGAGGTTGTGGTTGGAATCAGAAATTGTGGAGGTTTTTCTAATGAAGAAGAAGCCATTGTGAAGATCCTTAGGTCTTTGACACCTTCTTACAAGACTAAGACTCTAACCATACAAGAAGCTATTCCTTTGACTCTGAACTTTAGCAGAGAGATGTTGATTGCAAAGCTGACTACCTTTGAAGCTGCTGAAATGGGAGATTTTGTGCCTAAGGTTGAATCTGCATTTAAGGCACCATTAGTGAAGACCTAAAAGAAGAGATTGGTGAATATGTTGAGGAATGGGAACAAATAATGGATGAGGAAAGAAAGATGGATGAACTTGTTGCACTGATTTCTAGAAGAGCAAAGAGAGGTAAGGGAAAATTTGAAGGAAAGTTACCTTTGAAATGTTTTTCATGCAATAAGGTAGGCCATTTTGCATCTAGATGTCCTACAAGAGTTCCTAAGTACAAGCCTAAGTTTTTCAAGTCTAAGTATTCAAAGGATAAGGAATGTTATTATGCTAGTGAAGGTATTTATGATGATGGTGATTTAGATTATGAAGAGATTGGATTTGTTGCTATTAGAGATGAACTAGTATATGAGGAAAAGGCTTTAGTATCACATGTTGATAAGAAATATGAATGGATTATATATAGTGGTTGTTCACATCATATGACTGGAGAAAAAAATAAGTTTGTTAAATTAGTGAAGTATGATGGTGGTGTTGTGAGATTCGTAGACAATCTTCCTAAACCTATCATCGGAGTAGGATCTATTACTCTGGATGGAAAAACTAATACTAATAATGTACTACTTGTTGATGGACTTAAGAATAACTTGTTGAGTGTTGTAAAGTTGATGGATAAAGAGTTTTAGTTACAATTCAATGATGGTAAATGTTTTATCAAAAGTAAGGAAAGAAAGTTGATTTCAACCGGTACTAAATCTAGAGGTAATGTATTTAAATTAAATACATTTGGAGCCTCTTTTTTTGTTGTAAAGGTGGATAACAGTTGGTTATGGCACAAAATATTTTTTCATGTTAATTTTGATAACATTGTAAAGGCAAGTTTGACTAATGTAGTAAGAGATCTACCAAAGATTGTGAAACCATCTAACACTATATGCAGAGAATGTGTTATGGGGAAACAGACTAGAAGAAATTACAAAAAGAAAAGCATATACATCAAAATGAAAGTTGGATCTGGTACATATAGACCTATGTGGACCTACAAGGACAAGATCATACTATGGTGAAAGGTATTTTATGTACACACTAAAATGGTGCACTTCTATGAACCATTACATGCAAGGTTGCTCAAGAATGAGGCCTCACAAAGTGGCTCATAGCTCTCTATGCATGGAGTTGCAAGGGACTATGATGTATTTGCTCTCAGCTAGAGCTACAAGCTTGTGACCTTGCTAGTCAACCACACAATGAGAGATTTGAATGAGGACAAGGGAAAGAGTGCCAATATCCTCAAGAAGAATCAAGGTATGCAATGAAATGCAAATCTAAATGAGGATGCAAATATGCAGAGTATTCTATGAAAAAGAAAGAACAAGTGTTACAAATCCCTCCTATTAAGCTATGTGAGTTAAATCTATTACATAAAAGAAACTAAGCTATGAAATGAAGCTATGGATGTTATGATAATGCAAGAAATGAAGTCTAAACTATGAAGCAATGAGGAAATCCAAGAAAAGCTTGATGTAGCAATGATCTCCAAAAGCTCCAAATGCACCTAGAAAACTTGCAGCATAACAATAGCATGAAAGAGATGAATATCCAAATGAAGGAGAGAGCTCTCCTTTTATAAGAAATGCAAAGGAATGAACCATGGAGATTAAGAGGCAAAAGTCTCAATCAATGGTGAAGCTTGAAAGAGGAGCAATCCATGTGCACAAGTATCCTCCAATAGGAAAATAGGAGTTGACTTTATGTCCATATGAGACAAAAGGTGCTTTTCTCCTTTTTATAAAATAGGAATAATGTTTTATTTGTGCAACTTAGGGTAAGAAGAAAAGGTGGGGCTTTTTATTCAAATAAAAGGGGAGGAAATATTCCTTTTGAATAAATAAAAACTTAGGATAAAATGGTTAGCCCATAGGATAAAAATTCAATATATGATCGAAACTAAAATTTGATCAAGGAATTGATAATGTTTAAAATATTGATTATTGATAAAAATGATTCAGGGTTGATAAATCAAATAAATGGGGCCCAAAGTCTAGGTGACCATTTTTGGGTGCATACATTTTATACTTTTTTTTTATGAATTTTCTAGAAAGATGTGGGTTACTTACTTGAAAGAGAAATCTGAAGCATTTGATAAATTCAAGTTATTCAAAGAAAAAGTAGAGAATGAATTAGGTTTAAAGATAAAATGTTTGAGTTCAGACATAGGAGGAGAGTTTACTTTAGACTTATTCAATTCATAATACTAAGATCATGGAATAAAGAGACAAACATCTGCTCCTAGGTCTCCACAGAAGAATGGGATAGGAGAGCGAAGAAACAAAACTATACTTGATGCTTCCAGGATAATGTTTCTTGAAGGAAATGTATCTCATATGCATTAGAGAGAGGCTGTTGGGACAATAGTGTACACATTGAATAGAGTTCAAATTAGAGAAGGTAAAAGTAAAAATCCTTATGAATTATGGTTTGATCATACTCCTACTGTAAAATATTTTAGAATATTTGGTAGTAAGTGGTATATCAAGAGAGATGATGAGATAGGAAAGTTTGATGCTAGAAGTGATGAAGGAATGTTTCTTGGTTATTCTACTAAGAGAAAGACTTATAATTTTTTTTAATCTAAGATTAAGAAAGATGATTGAAAGTAACAATGTAAGGATAAATGAGAAGTTTCAGATACAAGAGAGAACGTATCACTGTAATCAGAATATAGAGATCAAAGAGACTATTGCTGCAGAAGAAGAACTTGTTGAAGCTAAATGAAAAAATGAGACTTGTAATGATGACACAAATGAGGCTACTGAGGTTCCTAAGACTTTGAGGTATGTAAAGAAAAATCATCCTAAAAAACAAATTATTGGTAACTTTAATCAAGGAGTAATGACTAGATCAAAGGCTAGAGAAGAAATTTGTTTGATTTCTCAAGTTGAACCAAAGACTATAGATGAAGCTTGTAGAAATGAATCTTGGATAAATGCTATGAAGGAAGAATTAGATCATATAAAGAAGAATAACACTTGGGAATTGGTTCCTAGACCTAAGAAAAAAAATGTAGTAGGAACTAAATGGGTTTTAAGAAACAAAATGAATGAAGAAGGAGTTGTAGTAAGAAACAAAGCAAGATTGGTATGTAAAGGCTATTCACAACAAGAAGGCATATATTTTGAAGAGAAATTTTCTCCTGTTGCTAGAATAAAAGCTGTGAGATTATTTTTGGCTTATGTTGCACATAAGAAATTCAAGGTATATTAGATGGATGTGAAATATGCATTCTTGAATGAGGATATTGAAGAAGAAGTTTATATAGAACAACCTGATGGATTTTCTTTATGCGAAGATGGAGATATGGTATGCAAGTTGAAGAAAGCTCTATATGGACTGAAGCAAGCTCCAAGGGCTTGGTATGCAAGGTTAGACAAATACCTACTTCGGCTTGGATTCAAAAAAGGTAATGCGGACAGTAATTTGTGTTTAAGAACTAGTGAAGATGGAGTTTTGATAATAGAACTCTTTGAGGAAATAATGAACTATGTGAGAAATTTTCTAAAGAAATGGAAAATGAATTTGAGATGTCCATGATAGAAGAAATAAAATTATTTGTTACACTGCAAATAAATCAGAGTAAGAATGGCATTTTTATTTCTCAGAATAAATATCTTAAAGAAATATTGAAAAAGTTTTGAATGGAAGACTGTAAACCAGTTGGAACACCCATGGTGACTGGAAATAAGCTGAAAATTGATGATGAATCAAAGTGTGTTTTTTAGACCAAGTACATATCAATGGTTGGAGGATTACAATATCTGACTCACAGCAGACTAGATATTGCTAATTCTATTGGGATTGTGGCTAGATATCAGGTAGATCCTAAAGAGACACACCTAGCTGCTATGAAAAGGATACTAAGATATCTGAAAGGAACAATAAACTATGGCTTATGGTATGATAGAAATGATAGCTTTGAACTTCATGCTTATACTAATGCTAATTGGGTAGGAAATATTGATGATAGGAAGAGTACTAGTGGTGGTGAATTTTTCCTTGGGAAAAACCTAGTTTCATGGCTAAGTAAGAAGCAAGACTATATAGCTCAATCTACTGCTGAATCAAAGTATGTTGATGCTGCTATAAATTGCACTCAAATTGTTTGGATGAAACAAATGCTAAAGGATATTGGAATAAATTTTGATGAGCGTATGGTTACCCATTGTGATAACACCAGTACAGTGAATATCTCAAAGAATCAGGTGATGCACTCTAAAACTAAATACATTTCTATCAAGCATCACTTCTTGAGAGACAAGGTGGCAGAAAATGAAATAAAGTTAGAATATATTAGTACAAAGAAATAGATTGTGGACATCTTTACAAAGCCATTGCCAAAAGATACCTTTGAATATCTCAGAGGTATTATTGGGGTTCAGGCCCTCATAGTCAGAATTAAATGATGCAGGGATGCACTAGTCTAGAGGTTTTCAGAGCCTTATCATATTCTGGACTTGATGTAGGGATCTAATCCTTAGGGTGAGTGATCATTGAAGAAAGTTGTGAAGAACAATTGAGGACTCGTGGAACCCTTTTCCATTGTTGTCAAAGGGGGAGTGTTGCTATGAGAAAATACCCACTGTATGGGGAGATTGTATGGAGGTGTACTATTAGAGTACTATTTGGTTACAGAAATTTGGATTGATAAAACTTTGGGTTAATGGATTTTCCCATATGTTGACATCAGTGCCAAAGGGGGAGATTATTGTATATTGCTAATGCATTGGAGAAATGGTTGATACATTTAATATGTTTAGTCACTATGTTGAGTGATGCTAGAGCTATTGCTCTTGTCATTAGTGTTTTGTCACCGATGTCAACATATGTTTTTGTGAAGAGAATAGGCTGGTTACTATAGTGTACGGACACTGTACATATGTTTTAGATCATGAGAAGTTAGATGAGAGTACAAGAGGATGTTGTGATCTTATATCTAAGATTGCATCATGTAATGTTTCATATTGGATGAGTTACATATGTTTTGGTGAAGACTGGTTACTGGACTATGACAGTGGAAGTTGATAGAGTGAGTCTCTATGTGTCTAGTATATCTTATTGAAGGTATGGATTTAGTGTATGTGAGCTTAAGGGATAAAAGAAAAGGTACTAAAGAATGTTCGATGGTTAGCGCAAGGTATGGAATGCTGGATGATGTCAGCTGTGGCATGTGTTTTGGAGGTGACTTATTTGGAAGATGACTTCAGAGATGAAGTGTGCATTTTGTTTGGAAAATGTAAATTAAGGATGTTGATCCTTAATTGTTGTAATGTAATTATTGTATACTTATTTTTGATACCGTGTGTATCTTAGCAAGGGTTTATGTAATAATTTTTATATTAGGAAAGCATAATCAGCCGACTTGATCATGTAGAATGTAATAGGGTATATATGTAAGATCTTTTCTTTTGGAAAAGATATGGTGAGAATGTATGTAATGTAAAGAAGATTATGAAAGATGTGAGCTTGTGTCTGCTAGATGTAGAGAAAAGGATTACTAATGTACTTCATTGGAACTGATCAAGAAAAGATACTTGAAGTCAGATAATTCAAAAGATTGTGTATTTATTCATATACACTTGTGCTGCGAACAGTGAGTTCTGAAGGAAGATTTAACCTTCTTTGGGAAATGAGCCTAGGTAGTGAGCCCACCCTTCTTTCTTGACTACTAAGAGGCTCTATCCTCTAACAAGGACTGTGTACTATAATGTTTCAATAAGATCCTAACAGGGCTAGATCTTCTAATAAGGATACTATACCCTTAGTACATCATTTGTGGGTGCTAATTCCCACTAGGGTTTTTACCTTTAATAGGATTTACCCAACACCAAAATATTGTGTTATTATGTTGGAATTCATTGTGTTCATTGGATATGATATTGCTGCTATTCAAAGTTTAAATTATAATATTCTATCATACAACTGATTCACCCTCCCTCTTAGTTGTATTGTGGACTATTATTCCTAACATCCTATGCACTTAATGGACTAATTCATGTTAGTGATATGTTGATCAATTCTTGGAATGATGAAGTGAAGACCTTGGAAGATTCCTTCCAAGATGTTCTGAAATTGGTGAGTAAGCACTAAGTTTTACATTTTTCAAACTTTGAAATTTTTAGTATACCTTTGCCATTGATGTCAAATGGGGAGAAGAAGAGAAGAATAAAAGAAAAAAATAATAATAAGAAAAAGAAAATTGTAAATAAAAAAAGAAGAATATGTATATGTATATAGAAAAGAAAAGAAGAAGGAAGAGTACAATTAGTATTTTGGACACTTAGTCATTTTTTGCTAAGTGTTGCCATCAATGCCAAAGGGAGAGATTATTGGCAAGTGATGTTTTGAGAGAACTATGGATCACTTCAGGGTTGTCATTTATGGAAACACATATGGTATTTTTATTTCATGAAGAAAGTATGATGTTGAAGACACAGTCATGAAAATGACTAAGTATGAAATCAGATTTACAGAGTACTGCAGAACTGTTTTGGACAATGAAGATAGTATATGCCAGATAATGACTTGTGAGCTAAGGGGAAGACATTTTGGGATATGTATGACCTTCATTTAAGATCACATGTGTTTTGGTATTGATATCAGTAAGTTACAATGATATGAAGGCATGTGAAGATAGAGGAACAGTGAAACAAGGCACTTGAACAGTCGCGGTGATTAAGAGAATGTAAGATGGAATGGTATCGTGATAAGTCATATAAATATTTTATATTTATGACACTTTGGTAATACATGATCACTGACTTAGTATTTATTATTTTCATTATTTGTTATTATGTTTTGTATTGTATTTGGAAGCCGTCCGGATGACAAAATACATATAAATGAAGAGTGTTTTGTGAAACCGATATAAGGACAAGATATGGATGTGAGATTAGAGATTGAAAGAGGATATTGATAACTATAACTAGAACTATCAAAGCATAGCAGCTGCTTGTATTGTTCACTCTTGAGAACACTTTTGTAACTGAATTATTGATTGTAAGAGTTGTAAGCTTAGTATATCTTTAACAGGGTTTTGTATACCTTTAACATGGTTGATATTCCTCTAACAAGGAAATTTACTATGTAATACTCATCTCCTAACAAGGATAGGTCTCCTAACAGGGAAATTATACTTTAGTGCATATTTGTGGGTACCATCCCCACTGGGGTTTTCTCTTGGCCAGGGTTTCCTCAAAAAAAAATAATGGTGTTATGAGTTATGTGTTATTTGTTTATGTTCTTTTCATTTTAGAATTCATATGGTTTATTTGGAATTGGTTTAAGTTTATTTAAAGTGTTCTAATATTGATTCACCCCCCTCTCAGTATTACTCAATCCTAACGTGTAGACAATAATAGAAGAGATGGATTTTTCTCTGTTGGAGTAGTAGATTTTATTTCCAATGACCTAGGAAGTATACATCACAATTATTTTTAACTATATGCATTGCCAAAGTCCTACAATAAAAAATGACCTTAGTTAGGTTTGCAACCTCCTTTTTTTTTACTGCCTTTGGTGTTGAAAGAATTCAAGTTTCATTCAACCTAGTGACAATATTCCCTTTTTTTTTTATCAGATGAGCTTCATTTAACCATAGGAAGGTGTCATGGATCCTACTCATAGCCATTTTTACCCATTTATCATCAAAGAAGACATACAAAAAAATTATTCTAGACATGGAATTTCTTCTCAACTAGAACACAATATTTAGGTTTTACATTGAAATCATCACTAGTTAGGTCATTGGCCCACAAGTCACTTAATTTAATGTGGTTAAATTCTTTGAGATTTGAGTATATGTAAACCCTAACATCTTGTGTAGGAGTGACTTTGTGTGGGATTTTTGATAAACAAGTAGCCATATCATTTTCTATTGATTCATCCAGATACTTATTAAATTTAGAATGGGGCTGAGATGTCACATCAAAAAAATTAGGAGTGGCCATAGCTAGGAGAGAAAAGAAATGGAAAATCTAGAGAAAAATACCTCTTTTTGATTTACAAACCTGAGGATGCAAGGCATCTTCTTTCTTCTCCTTATCTCTTTATAATCATTTTTTTCTTAAGTGATAAAAAAGACTTGTTTTCCTCTCCTTTTACATTAATTTTTAAATAAATGCAACCTTTTCCATTAAATACATCATAACTCCTTTTGTGATTCCCTTTTCATCGAACATATGTGACTTTACCAAATTTCCATAAATTGTTTGTTCACAACTCTTCTTTACCAGAGACTCCTTGATCAAGTAGATCCATCATGGTTATTATCACTTTACTCTTGCAAAAGGAAGATACAATCTCTAAACTTTCCTCCCCCTAGGGAATAGTCGAAGAGCTACTAGTTACTAGAATAGATGTTTGCACCGGGGTTAGATCCATTATCTTCTTTCTTTCTCTAGATCTTCTTCATTTCAACCCTAACTATTAGAATAACTGAGAGGTGGGGGGGGGGGGTGAATCAATTAGATCTTTTATCCTACAGTCCCAAATATAAAGATGTACCTTATAAAATAATTCCAACAAATTATGTAGCTCTGTAACATAAAATATCAATCTGTCTGTCCACTTTACCGATTACCAGTAATTATCCAAATGTGATTACCAACTAAATCAACTATGTAGTATGCAAAGTATGATAGCAAAAAAATCATCACAAATAACACATAACACAATGATTTAACGTGGAAACCCTATTAAGGGAAAAACCACCCAGGACCGGTAACGCAAAATAATTTACTCTTCTGAAGTGAGCTCGATGAAGAGCCAACCTTGTTAAAGGTTACAATACACACTGTTAGGTGTGACCTGGTTAGAGGATTTATCACTAACAATTAACATTTGACCAAAATTCACTATGGCGTCAACAAGATAACAATGTACATTCTCTGAATGACATAGGGAAGAATATAAGATGGTTAAGTCCACTCGATTAAGAGATTTTATGAATCAATGGTTAAACTGATACAATAATGATCTGATTCAAATACAACTCAATTACAGATATTTAGATATATGCTAAGCCCATAAAAATTCTCTGATCATTAATCAATTCACTTCCTCAATATTCTTCAACTTATTTTTACTCGCTAAATGGTTCTTTGATGCTCGGTAAACTCTAGAGTCTTGGTTCTTTCACTAACTAGTCTGATTAGGCATGCATGAATAAGTTCTTCATGCAAATTCTCTATAGTCTCCTTCTTCTGGCATGTTTCAATAATGAAACTCATATCTCTTATAGAGATAAGTAAACCATTTTCATATCAGCCATTATATTTTTCCACTTAATCTCCTTTGTCCATTTTCCCTCTTAAACTTTCCTTGGTAGATGTGTCCATATCACGTTTCAATCTCATCCTTTAGATCTTCTCCAAATTTTGTCAGTCGTCGATCTCATAACAAACTTCATCCTTAATCTCAAAATCATACCAATATCCAGCTCATCAATTTTAGTTGGTTGTTCTTAGCATTTAATATTTTTGTCCATACTTGGTTAATATAGAAATGCATCGGCGATAACTAGTTGAACTAGCTTGGTTAATACTATCAGTTGATATACACTGCACTGGCTCCGTGTATACATAAATCTTCAATTATTGACCACATTAACATGTTCGATTTCAAATCTCTTTTTCATAATAGATTAATGTAACATGCTCAAGTCAACAATATAAAGCCATAGACTCATCAATAAGTTACCCAATGTTTTCTTTATCCTGATTTGTCATATCCATCTTTTCCTCATGTAGATATCTCAATTCTTCATCTTTTCTTCCTTCAACAGATGTTCAGATGTTTGTAACTAACATGATAAGTATTGTCAAGACTACTTGACATCAATGACAACATATTGACTGATTTATTCATCTTACATATCATTTCAGTAGCTCAATGATCTCTAATCACTATTTCTTTAGTTCATTAAGATATTAAATCAGTTGTAGTTCATCATTAACATCTTCCTCATTTATCTTCTCCATTTGTTCAGTCATCTTGACCATATTAGTTTTACAAAATCTTGCAATGTGTCCAAATTTATTATAATTATAACACTTGTTTGTTCTCTTGTCTTAATCATGACCATTAAAAGAGAATGGTTTCTTACTTCTTGTTTATTTTCTAGAGACTTACCTTTTTCTTCTTTACCAAATTCAATTTTATCTTATTTTACTAGATCAACTTCTTTCTTTTATTTAGTTTTACTATGTGATCATTCTAAAATATCACAACTTAAGCCTTTCTTGTTTACCAATGATCTTTGAGCTATTTAGATTTCATTGAGCTTTTCTAAGCTTGTTTTGATTTTTTATTCTTTCTTCTTTGATTCTTCTACATTTGACTTTAGAGGTACAACCTCTTGTCCCAACTTCTTGCATTCATTAGATTTTCCCTTGATTATATTATTCAAATTTTCATTGGTCTTTTCATCTCCTTTACTCTTAGCTTTCAGATCAAGGATAGTATTGTTAGAATAACTGGGAGGGGGGTGAATCAATTATGCAAGTCCCAAAATAGTAATGAGTAATCCAAAATATTGTTTCTCTAATTTATGTCAGTCGGTAAACATATATATGTTTCACTGTTAGTGTTTTTACCGATCTTCAGTTAAAGCTCCTTAGTAGTTACCGATCAAATCAAATAGCTAAAATGTAAAGTATGATAATAAACAATCATCACAATAAACACATAACACAATGATTTAACGTGGAAACCCTGTTAAGGGAAAAACCACCTGGGAACCGACAACCCAAAAATTTCACTCTTCTGAAGTGAGGCCTGTGAGGACCCAACCCTGTTAAAGGTTACAATACACACTGTTAGGTGTGACCTGGTTAGAGGATTTTGCACTAGAAGTTATCTTTCAATCTTATGTCACTCACTGTGCTGATTTATAGGATAATAATGTTTCACTTGTCAGAATGAAACATAAATAAGACTTAAAAGTCCACTCGGTTAAGAGATTTTCACTATCTACAATTATTAGAAAGTAACAATAGGTTGATCTACCTTAATACAACAAATTGTAGTTGCAGATCAGTGTTATGCTCAACAATGTTTTCTGACCAATATATCACTTCAGATATAATATCAATATCACTTACAAACAATCAGTTCTGTGCTCTGTGTAGCTCGGTTTATTCATTGTGTAGCTCAGTTTCTGTAGCTTGGTTCAGTAACCTATTTGATCATAAAATGCATGAATGCTAGTTCATTCTTAGCTTCTACAGTATCTCCTCTCCTCTTTCTTTTGATTTTTTTTTTCTCTTTAAATAAACAAGTAAGCTGTTTCTTTTTCATCCATCAGATTTTGCCGCTTAATCATATCCACTGATTTTGCCACTTTAACCTTCCTTGGCTGATGTGTCATTAACATGTTTCAATCTCCTTTGTTAGATCTTCCTTGAATTTTGTTAGTCGTAGATCCTTGTAACAAACTTTGACTTTTCACCTTGAAATCATACGAATCTAGCTCATCAGTTTTGTCGTCAAATTGTCTAGTCGACAATATCATTAAATGCTTTTCTGTTCTCCTCAGTTAACAAAGAAATGTGTTAGTAAACCTTCATCAATTAAACTTGTTCTCGGTATACAACACACTACATCGGTGTATACTGTCGTTGGTGTTTACACTGAGGATCTCGATAAACATTAAACTGTTCTCTTTTACCAACCAACACTGCTTTGTGTCTTTTAGTTCCTTTCTCCATAATAGATGAATACAACATACTAAAGTCAATATAATGAGATCAAAGACTCATCAATAAGTTATTTAATGCATTCCTTATCCTTATCTACTATGACCTTCTTTCAACATTCTTCAGATGTCTCGGTAATGATAACTTACAAGATAAGTACTGTCAAACTAATAAGAAACTAGTTGACATCAATGACAACATAATACTAATTTAACATATTGTATATCTATACAACTAATTTTCATGTGATCTTCAATCACTGTTTCAATAATCTCTCCAATCACTGTTGTAAATTAGTTGTAGGTTCAACAATCTCTCCCTTTGGCATTAATGGCAACTCAAATAATATGAATGTACCAAACACATACCAAACATATACTCTACAACTCTATCTTTCATAAGCTCTCCCTTAGATAGTTCATCCTTAACTCTTCCTATTTAGTATTCTCACTCTTTGTCTTTATAGTACATATTCTCTTCCTTTTGCTCATTCATATTTGCCTATTCTCTCCCTTTGACAACAATGCCAAATGAACAAAATAAGAAAACATCAGTCTTGTCCAAACCTCTTCATTGTATCTCAGTATACTAATATCTCCATCTATTCTTCAAACTTAATCACAACCTTGAACTTAATCAAAGTGCGATCTATGCTAGCATCAACATGAGTGATCTTTTGATATAATAGGTTGATGTAGCATTCCAGATCACCTTAGTGACCAATAGACAGGGGACGGACCCCAAGTCTATTCCTCAAGTATTCAAAACTATCTTTCGGCAGAGGCTTTGTAAAAATGTCTGCAAGTTGTTCTTTTGATGTAACAAACTCCAGTTTAACTTGCTTTTCCTGCACTTGTTCCCTTAAGTAATGATACTTAATTGATATATGCTTTATTTTTTAGTGCATTACCGGATTCTTTGATATGTTTATAGTACTAGTGTTGTCACAATATATAGTCACTGGATCAGTGATCACCTCATTCATACCTTCCAACACTTGCTTGATATAGGCTATATTGGACCAGTTTGTTGCAGCAGCAACATATTCAACTTCAACTATTGACTGAGAAATACAACTCTGCTTCTTGCTTGTCCAAGTTACAAGTCTGTCTCCAAAGAAAAATGCTCCTCCAGTTGTACTTTTTTTGTCATCCACATTACCAGCCTAGTCAGCATCGGTATACACTTTCAGTTCAAACTTTCCATCTCTTGAATACCATAAACCATAATCTTCTGTCTTCTTAAGATATCTCAATATCCTTTTTGTTACTATCATATGTGATTCTCTGGGATTTGCAGAAAATCTTGTAACTATTCCAACAACATGAGCTATATCCAGTCTACTGTGAACTACATACATCAGCTTACCAATCATGGATTGGTAAAGTGTCTGATTTACCTCGGTAGTCTCATCTTCCTTTGTCAACTTACATCCAGTAGCCATCGGTGTTCCCATTGGTTTTACATCTTCCATGCTGAATGTCTTCAATACCTCCTTTATGTATTTTGATTGAGTGATGAAGATTCCATCACTATGTTGAATCACCTGTAGTCCTAGAAAGAACTTAATCTCTCCAAACATAGACATTTTAAATTTCTTTTGCATCTCATTAACAAATGATTTACATACAATATCTCTACCTCCAAAAATTATATCATCAACAAATATTTCAGCTATGATAATAGTATCATCAATGTTACCTTTCATATACAAATTAATATTATCACTTGTTCTGATAAAGCCAATACTTAATAGATAGGTGTGCAACCTTTCATACCATGCGCTCGGTACTTGTTTCAGTCCATACAGTGCTTTGTGTAGTCTACAAACCATATCTCAGTTGTCTGGATCTTCAAATCCTTTAGGCTCTTCAATGTAGACCTCCTCTTCAATATTCCATTTAAAGTAGACTTGACATCCATTTGGTATACCTTAAATTTCTTATGTGCAGCATATGCCAGTAACATTCTGACATCCTCAAGTCTTGCAACAGGTGTAAATGTTTCACCATAGTCAATTCCTTCTTCTTGCGCATATCCTTTACATACAAGTCTTGCTTTATTTCTTGTCACTTCTCCATTTTCATTCAACTTATTTCTGAAAATCCATTTAGTACTAATAACATTTTTATCTTTAGGTTGGGGTACTAAGGTCCAAGTCTTATTCTTTTCTATTTGCTCAATCTCTTCAGTCATTGCTTTGACCCATTCTTCATTATCCAAAGCAACTTGTACATTCTTAGGTTCAAATTCACAAACTAAGTAAGTACCTTGTCTTTTTTTGCTTCTTGTTTGCATTCCAGCATCTTTGCTTCCAATAATCTGATCTTCAGGATGATGTCTTCTGAAAAATCTTGCCAGTATCCTGGATCTTCTATCTTGTGCATCCTATTGTGTATTCTACTGTGCATTCTATTCTAGTTCATTAGCTTGCTTGGGAGCTCCTCCTTGATCATTAGTATGTTTAGTTAGTTCTGTCAATTGTGGTACATTATTTATCTGTTGGCCGGTTGCAGCAGTCTGTGGTGTCATCAGTTGAAACTCAGGAAACTCATAGTAAGTGAACTGTCTGTAATCTTCTAGTTCCTTCATCTGCTCATCTGTGATCTTATCATCATATTCATCAACAAAAACATTCACACTTTCAACAATTTTATTAGTCACCTTGTTCAGACATTTGTAAGCTTTGCTTTGGGTAGAATATCCTAAAAATATTCCTTCATCTCCTTTGGAATCAAACTTACCATTCCTATCATCTTTTAGAATAAAACACTTACTTCCAAAGATTCTAAAGTAACTTACATTGGGCTTGTGGCCAAACCAAAGTTCATATGGTGTTCGGTTGGTGTCTTTCTTCAACTGTACTCGGTTAAGCACATAGACGGCAGTGCTTACAACTTCTCTCTAGAATTTTTGAGCAACATTCTTTTGTATCATCAGTGTCCTAGCATAATCAATTATTGATCTATTTCTTCTCTCAGCAATACCATTCTGTTGTGGGGTTCTCGGTGCTGACACGTGCCTTTGGATTCCATGCTCATTATAGAAGTTAGTAAATTCACAAGATATAAATTCACCACCTCTATCTGATCTAAAACATTTGATTTCCTTTCCAGTTTCCTTTTCAACTTTAGCCTTATACCATTTAAATAGTTTGAAAGCTTCATACTTTTCCTTCAAAAACATCACAGTCATCAATCTAGTGTAATCATCAACAAAGAGAATAAAGTATCTATCACCATAATAGCTTTGAGTTCTCATAGGTCCACATAAGTCGATATGAACCAACTCAAGAATCTTCTTTGTTGAGAAGTCCTTACTCTTAAAACTAGATTTGGTCATTTTCCCTTTTTGACATTCATGGCATAAAGTATGATCAGGCTTAGATAAGTTAGGTAAACCTCTAACTCTCTTCTTTTTACTGATTTTGATCATATTATCAAAGTTTAGATGACATAATCTCTTGTGCCATAGCCAAGCATCTTCATCTTTCATAAGTAAGCAAGAAGACTCATCAATATCAAGTTGAAAAAGATTACCTCTGGTTTGAGTACCAGTCCCAACAAGTCTTCCATCATTTTCATAGATTTTCACCTTTTTATTTTCAAACACCAGTTTGTGGCCTAAATTGTTTAGCTATGCCACACTCAACATATTGTAATTCAGTCCATATACCCAGTAAGCATTCTCACATTTTATTCTATCATTAATTACAAGGGTAATTTTACCTTTCACAGTGCATGGGGCATCATTTCCCATTCTTGCAGATCCACCATTATATTCAACTAATTCATCAAATTTATCTACATCACCTGTCATATGATGTGTACAGCCACTGTCAATGATCCATGTTTCATTCTTGCTTATCCATGAGATCAAGGCAAATTCATCTTGGTTTTCATCTTCTTCTAAATCTTCCTTCATTGCAACAAACACTACCTCTTCATCATCAGAATCAGACTCAGAGTTAGTATTTTCAGCTATATAACAAGCCTTTTTACCTTTTTCCTTTTGGTCATTTCTATTACTATGTCGGTAGCTTCTGTTAACTCTCCTACCATAACTTCCTTCAGATTTATCTCTTGGTTCATCATCATCATTTCTTTTTTGAGGACATCTAGCAGCAATATGACCTAGTTCCTTACAATTAAAACATGCCAAGGGTAACTTACCTCTATATCTCCCTTTACCTTTCAGTAATCTTATAGCCATTAATGCTTCAAGCTCATCAAGGTCATCATTAGTATCACTGTCATTATTATTTCTATTTTTCTTGCTATATTTCCCAATCTTCAAAGAAGACATGAAAGAAGACTCAACAGAAGGTACAACACTGTTATCAAAATTGTTCAACTCAAAAGTAGTAAGCTTACCGACCAAAGTATCAAGTGTAAAATTGGATGTGTCTCGGTTCTCATGAATTGCTGATACTCTGATTGCATAGACAGGTAGCAGGGTTCTGAGGATTTTGCTGATTATGGTCTCTTCTTCAATTACTCCATCAGAAGCTTGTATAGCATAAACAACATCTTTAATTCTGTTTGAATATTCAGCAATATTTTCTCCTTCTTTCATTCTCATTTCATCAAATTTACCTCTTAAGCTTTCTGCTCTAGCTCTTTTGACAGATGTGTTACCACTGTATACTTGCTCTAATCTATCCCACATTGCCTTAGCAGTAGTCAATCCTTTGATTTCTTCAAATTTAGCGTCGGTATAGGCAGCAACAAGTTCCATCATTGTTACGTTGTGATCATGCTTGTCTTTTAGTTGTTCCACAGTCAGAGGACCAGTTGGTTCACTGTAGCTAGTTTTCAGAAAATTTAGTGCACTTCCACCAATTCCAGTTATATGCAATTTCATTTTTTGTTGCCATACTGAGAAGTTGTCTTTGTTCAGTCTAGGCACTTCCCTCTTACTCATTTTGTGATCTTTATGCTCAAGTCCTTAAAACTCTGTTTCAAGCAACCAAACTGCTCTAATACCAATTTTTAGAATAACTGAGAGGGGGGTGAATCAGTTATCCAAGTCCCAAAATAATAATGAGTAATCCAAAATACTATTTCTCTAATTTCTGTGAGTCGGTAAACATATATATGTTTCACTGTCAGTGTTTTTACCGAACTTCAGTTAAAGCTCCTTAGTAGTTACCGATCAAATCAAATAGCTAAAATGTAAAGTATGATAATAAACAATCATCACAATAAACACATAACACAATGATTTAACGTGGAAACCCTGTTAAGGGAAAAACCACCTGGGAATCAGCAACCCAAAAATTTCACTCTTCTGAAGTGAGGCCTGTGAGGACCCAACCCTATTAAAGGTTACAATACACACTGTTAGGTGTGACCTAGTTAGAGGATTTTGCACTAGAAGTTATCTTTCAATCTTATGTCACTCACTGTGCTGATTTATAGGATAACAATGTTTCACTTGTCAGAATGAAACACAAATAAGACTTAAAAGTTCACTCGGTTAAGAGATTTTCACTGTCTACAATTATTAGAAAGTAATAGTAGGTTGATCTACCTTAATACAACAAATTGCAATTGTAGATCAGTGTTATTCTCAACAATGTTTTTTGACCAATATATCACTTCAGATATAATATCAATATCACTTACAAACAATCAGTTTTGTGCTCTGTGTAGCTCGGTTTATTCATTATGTAGCTCAGTTTCTGCAACTCAGTTCAGTAACCTGTTTGATCAGAAAATGCATGAATGCTAGTTCATGCTCAGCTTCTTTAGTATCTCCTCTCCTCTTTCTTTTGATTTTTTTTTCTCTTTAAATAAACAAGTAAGTCATTTCATTTTCATCCATCAGATTTTGCCGCTTAATCATATCCACTGATTTTGCCACTTTAAACTTCCTCAACTGATGTGTCATTAATATGTTTCAATTTCCTTCATCAGATCTTCCTTGAATTTTGTTAGCCATAGATCCTTGTAACAAACTTTGACTTTTCACCTTGAAATCATGCGAATCCAGCTCATCAGTTTTGTTGTCAAATTGTCTAGTCGACAATATCATTAAATGCTTTTCTATTCTCCTCGGTTAACAAAGAAATGTGTCAGTAAACCTTCATTAGTTAAACTTGTGATTAGTATACAACACACTACATCAGTGTATACTATCATCGGTGTTTACACTGAGGATCTCGGTAAACATTAAACTGTTCTCTTTTACTGACCAACACTGCTTTGTGTCTTTTAGTTCCTTTCTCCATAATAGATGAATACAACATACTAAAGTCAATATAATGAGATCAAAGACTCATCAATAATTTATCTAATGCATTCCTTATGCTTATCTGCTGTGACCTTCTTTCACCATTCTTCAGATGTCTCGGTAATGATAACTTACAAGATAAGTACTGTCAAACTAATAAGAAACTAGTTGACATCAATGACAACATAATACTGATTCAACATATTGTATATCTATACAACTACTTTTCATGTGATCTTCAATCACTGTTTCAACAATCTCTCCAATCACTATTGTAAATCAGTTGTAGGTTCAACAAGTATCATTTTCTATCTTGAGTTTATTACTAACCTCTTTATGCCTTAGCTTGAATTTGTAGATCTAATATTTTAATTTTACTATACAGTCATTTATCATTTGAAGGCTTTTTAAGAGTTCCTTATTTTCATCTTCAATAATTTCAATATTTTTAAATACAAACATGAGCTCTTTTTGATCCATGATAAATTTGGGCACTATATCATTAACCTTTCAGATGTCCTTTGAGTTGTTAGAATCTGCTAAAGGACCTAGCTCTAATAATAATTTTTGAACATCTGGAATACTGAGAGGGGAGGGATGATTTAGTATTCCTTTGAATTTATTAATTTTTAAAAATAAATTGCTACATAACATAATTTAAAATCGTAGAAGAAAAATGAACAATAACCAAATAACAAAAAACCACATAGCATCTATAATTTTATTGTGGAAACCTAAGATGGGAAAAATTAGAGAGAGGGTTAACTCTCATGTATTTAGTTACTAGTTATAGAATACAGAGGTGACTCACTTCTGGGGTGTGTCACTGTCGAAGGGTCTCACTGCCCAACATAAAAAATCTAGCTATCATAGTTGAGAGGCATCTTACTTCCAGAACATAGAATACAAAATTGAGCTATTGCAATTGCATTTGCATATGCATGAAATACGATTCTCACTAAGGTAAGAAGTTCTTATGTACTAAAATATACTTCCATAATACATATATTTGTTCACAAGATAATATTCATCAACATGTTTCTATCACATATCATTTTATTGTCATCCTCATTTGTGTTGATGTCACTTCCTATATATACTAGATCTGTATTCTCACAAGTTGGCTTGAATTAAAGATAGATTCTGTTGAAGGCACTAAAATTTTTTAGGGATGTAAGCTTAGATACCAAAATTTATCCCATGCTATATGAAATAGGATTAGACCAAAATATGGTACATCATTTCATGGATCAAAATTTGTGCTGGTAATATTGTTTTGAAATCAAATAATAAGTCATACATAAGAATACCAGACTGATCAATAGTCCATAAATAAAAAATATTAACAAATTTTATTTTCAATGTTTCCATCCCCAATATTCTTCTATATCTTTCCTTTCAATCTAAACAATTAAAGATAATCCTCCAACATTTTACTAAATATTCCTATTTTCAATAGTTGATTCCCTACTATTGATATTCTTTGTCAAATAAATATCGCCACTTTTATTCCTTTCAAGCAATCCAAATCCTTTAGTAGGGATATTTCTTATTCAAAATAAATTGTTTCCTATCTTTTTTTTTTCCATGGGAAGACCTAACCATAGACTACACAACCCTTAATGGGAAAGTGGTCTAACATGGGGGTAGGAAAAAATGTATCCACTTTGCCCAATCAATCTTGTTTGAAAGAGAAGAACTATTTATTGGCATAAAATCTATCCAGTCTAGTATAAATTCATTTGTTTTGAGACTGCGTATTGCACTGAGTAAGCTAGAGGTCTTTGAAAGGGTTTTTCTTAATTTCTAAAGGGAAAGACAAGAATAATTTCCTTTTCATTTTAGGCCATAAGGAGAGCTCATTCCTTTCTAAAGGTCCTCTTTTATCCTCCAGCTTACCATCTTTATATTCTAGAATTCTAAAATCACAAGAAATGACCTTGGGAACCCTATAAATATTAAAGACCATCTATTTCCATATCCCATAACTTTCAATATAATTATTTGATTCATATAGGGAACACATCCCAAAGGTTTTGGAAGCTTCTAGAATGACCCAAAAAATTATTTTACATAGAGATTTTCACATTTGACAACATATTTGGCCCAAATAGAATTACTAAGAATAGTAGCATCTCCCCTACATCTTTCATGGAGTGTACAAAAGGCCTTAGCAGTATTCTATATAAAGCTTTAGAGATAGTCCTTTTGAAAACCAACTATCTTCATTTCTGAAAGACACACAAAATAGATTTAGGTCTATCGTTATAGAAGGATTCTAATATATGTTTTCTATTTAGTGACTCAAGCCCCTTGACATTCCAAATGTAAATTATGAAACTCATTATTAAGACTAAGGGGGAGGGTTAACCTTTTGGTTTTTTTACAACCTTTCAATACTCTAAGGGACCTTATTCCCTTTTGTTTCTTTTTCTTTGTTGGAGACATTCTCCTTTATAAATTTATTTCCATTTCTTTTTTGGGTTTTAGAGCTTTGAGACCTTTCTAATTTCTTCTTTTTTCCTCATTCTACATTTCTTTATTCTCCTCTTGAGTTATTAGGGCTAGTTCAAACTCAGAGGCTGAGTATAGAGGATTAATAAACTTTTTCTAAATTGGCATATCAGGATCACTAAGGAAGGTAAGATTTGAGGCCTTCAGAGAGTCATTTTTTAGAAGAAATTTATTTTAACCATCAACAATAATATTTTTCCTAGCTTCATCTACTAGGGCATTAATAGTATCTAGAGCTACCTATTGTGAATTTTTAGGATGGGTAGACTTTGCATTATGCTCCTTATTTCTATAAGATATATTATTTTATTTTACTTGAAATTTCACAAAAACAACCTCCTCGTCAAATAAAGGATCAACCAAAAATACATTATTTTCCTTTATTGGATCCATATGGGTGGGGTTATATGCAATTCCTAGCTAAATGTGTCCCCCTTTCCTTCAATTTTTCATTTAAAAAAAACTATTATGTATCATAAGCTTTTTTTAAATGCAATAATCTTTATATCCTACCTTCTCTATCGAGATGATGTTTGTATCAACAAGATTTTTTCCCCAATATCATTAAAAATATTTCTTAATAATGAATTTTATTTAATGCTCCTAAATTTTAAACAACTAATTTAGGATAATTTTTCCTCAAATTTCCAATTCTTTTATTGTAAAATAATTAATTAGACTACCCAATAAAACTTATACACAACAAATGGATCTACCCTCAATTCAGATAGATATAATATCTATAATATTAATAGACGGAGATAATGGAATTAATGCCCTTGCATACATGTGTGTCAAGGTAATCCTCAATTTTTTAACTTGTAGAATATTCTCAAAAGGTTTGAGAAGTTGAGGGATAAATCTCAATAATTGGAAGGGAAGCACATATATGAGTTATATTCATCTATGAGAAGATTTAACAACAAATTATTAAGATTTTTCCTCCACCTCCCAAGAAATGGCCAAAAATAATAGTTTATTGAATTTTTAGAATCCTTTTTTAAAAACCCTACCTTTCATAGCATGACTTTTAAAAAAAAATCATAAACAAACTCTTTTGATCATGTATATAGGAAGAAACAAAAATGCACAATTTTAGCCTCAAGCATTAGCAATCAATTCACTATAAATATCCTCTAAGGTAATAAATTTTCATAAAGAAACATAAATAAAATAAAAATATTATCAAGGTTATTTTCTTTAGACCTAACTACTTCAATGTTTTCCTATTTAGAGAAATAAAAAGGTTCCTAGTAGAAGGAGGAGCCTTACTAATTTCTCCATCTTTGGGGTCTCCAATATCAAAGAAGCCTCCATCTCCTATTCCATTTGTATTGCCACAAAATACTTCATATAATAGAGACTGGGGACTCAAATTACTTGTCATCTTCACCCTCAAGGGTTATCAATATGATGGTTTTACTTTTTCTCTTAGTGGGGCATCTACATTCATATGTTAAATTCCTTCCTTCAAATGCATTAATTCTTCATTTAATGACAAATGATTATCACCTTCACTTGACCCTTCCACAAGTCAACTTATTCAAGAGTAGTAATATACATTAAATGGGTTCATGACATGTTAGGTGGCACAATCAAGGGATGAGATGGATGGGATGACATATTAGTGACCAAGTGCGTAAGAGAGGAATATACATTAAATGGGTTCAAGATATGTTAGGTGTCACAGTAAAGGGATGAGAAATCCATAATGGAGATGTCCAACCTTATAGTTAGAGATTAGACAATAGAAATGATAAAACAAAGCAATAATCAACACTAGAAAATAAGGAATAATTCTCTTCAATTATCATCAAGTTGGCCTACAAATGAAGATTACATTCCTCATTACTAAGTATATAATCCTTATTAATAATCTTATCCATCATATATATTGGATATCCTCATTCCTAATCTTCTACCACTAAAAAAGAACTACTACCCTACTTATATACAATATCACCAACCACAAGTTATCATATCCAATCAACAATCTCCAAGATAAAGGAAATGTATTACAACATATGGGCCAGGACCTAAATCCATAAGAGCACCCCCAAATAGATATATCATGACATGTGAACATGTATGGATTTCATGTCCATGTATAAGAACATATAATATCGATGCATCATGAAGCTTCATATAACATGAATCTCCATTGCAAGACAAATCTCACCAATCTGACTGTTAGAATAGGAAATCAATATAGGAACAGACCTATCATAAGATAACTTCATTTGGAAACATCAAATCAAAATGTAAACCTAGACATAGGATGTTCATGATGTCTATATCACATCATAAGGATCACACAATATAACAATCCAACTGGAATGATCACTACCTAAAACATAGAAAACTGCCCAACTAGAGTAGAATAGAAAACAAACTGAAAGAAATATTTTTGGTTGATGTAAGGTTGCTCCAAACCCAAGATTCTCTCACATCATACACCCTAGGTGAATATAAGATGTTCCATAAGAGGAACTTATGAACACCTATTAGGATTTAAGATATAAATCTCATGCTCATTTTTGACCCATGTATCCTCTTTTTTTGCAACCATCATATTATGCAAATGGCTACACCTACTATCCAAATCCTCAAACCTAGCAGTATGCAATCCATCATCAGTTACTACTCTATTAGTACTTCCATAATCACTTGTCTAATTATCCAACTGACACCAATTGTTTCTACTTTTGTCACTCCTACATTCAACAATTAATGTCTTCTTCCTCTTCTACTACTTGACTCTTCCTCTGATACCATTTCATAACTCCCTTCTTTCTGATCCATTCATAATATCCTAGTTCTCATTTGATTCCACTTTAGCACTACAACATTATTGTGTGATCCTCGACCTTCAATTCCACCAGTTTAGGTTAATTCATCAAATTCTTCAACAACTAAACAACCTTAGAAATCCTCTTAGCCACCTACTACAAATCCATCACTTGTTTGGTGCAGGAGCACCTAGGAAATCCTCAAAGCCCTTAATTTTTGGCTTGTATCTGAAATTATCCAAGTTAGAGTTGTGAGTTTTCTTTGAGGCCTTAGTAGGTCATGTGGACTAGGTGAGTTAGTATTCAAACTAAGGTCACCAATTAGTCATTGTTAGTTGTTTTGGTTAGTTTAGGCTTAGTAGTCTAAAGTTGGGATTTGGGTTATTAATGTGTCCTAAACCCATGAGGGATGTAAATAAGATGCTTTAACATCATTAATGGTGTTATTTCATTAAAATATATAGCATAGAGGCCCTATATTCTAGTTGGTCTAATGAATGTAAAAGATGCCCAAAAGTTGTCATGACAACATTTGCAATAATGGAAAATGTTGCATGCAACTCCACAACATTGGATTGCAAAAAAGATAGGAATGGGAAATGAACTAACATGGCCTAAAAAGATGGATAATGGAATCTAACACTCTCTCAGGCTCGAATTCTAAGGTAGAGAGCATTGTAAGTTTGTTTGTGAATAGTGAAACAACTCTGCAATTCTGGTTTTGTGAGGACACCAAGCTTTCTTGTGTGACAGTACATACTTTTGGATTGAAGTCTTTGTTTTAGTGTTATATTTGTGTTTTTGGGATAGCTTTAAGACTTTTTCCTTCTTTAAGCAAGTATTTTAGAGTTAGTTTAGTGTCTTGAATAAATTGATTAGTGTTTAGAGGGTTTCCTGGTCCTATCATAGGATCTTCCTAAGGGTAGATGAATGCTTTAGAGGAGTGATTTTTCTATACATATTTAGAGGTAGGAGGTTGGAAGAGTCGAGCTACTATTTTTAATGTCAAGCCCTAGGCGAGCTTGGTATGCCCAGTTAGAGGTTTGACAGTGGAGAATTTGAAGTTTGCATGCAGGGGAATGAAGCACAGTACAAAAAAATTATAGTTCCAGATGGGATATGAAGGTATCATATCATGTTAGAAGGATTGAAAACTTAACAACCCATTTGGTTGTGATTTGAACAAGAAATCAATATAGTCCTACAAATTAGGCCTATTAGGCCTATTTTCCCTATATAATAGGAAGCCTGTGTACGGATGCCCTAGGAACCCAAAACCTTATGAATCTTTCATAAAATCCAAAAGGGTACTCAGATGTGGAATTATTATTTTAAGTCTTTTGAGAAGTTTTGGCAGGAAATTGAGAAAATACCCTGTCAAGGGCTACAAAGAAATTAGGCCTGATTAGGCCTCCTCAAGGCTAGATCTTGAACCCGATAGGAAAGGGCTTGGAGATCCACCAAGATGGATCCAAATGGGAATATTATGAATTTATTTAAGGTATTTTGTACCCCTTCAATGAATTTGAAATTTTTGAGAAGATGGCACTTGGAGTCTTCTAAGTGTAGGAGAGAGTATTGGAGTAACTTTAAGGTGATTGTCCTTCAAGGTTAAGAACAAAGATTTTAACTCTTAGAGAAGAGTTTTTTGAGGTTTTAGTTAATCATCTAAGCCTATTAAGATCCTAGAGGAGAGTAGGACCATTGAGGAATACAAGAAAGGTCTTCTTAGCACTTGTGCAAGCACACCTAGAAGCACATAGACCATATTAGTATCAGAGCTTGTTTTAATCAAGCATGTGGTTAATGTTTCAACCTACAAAATCAGTAGGAGAGAATACATCATTTGAATCAGACAGTACAATGGTGACTAATGTTGAGTTAGATAAGAGGTGGAAGACCAAGAGGAGGAGAATAGACTACTCCGGGAAAGATTGGCTCAATTAGAGCTAAAGGCAGATGAAGTAGATGTAAAGGCTGAAGAAGCTAATGATAAGATAAATAGAAAACAAAAGGAGACCCTTTTGGAGGATGAGGTCCCTGAACCAGACCCAATATTGGTTGAAGAACCATTCTTAAAGTCATTGAAATCCTTGAGTGGAAAAGCATTGGAAGGCATTCATCTCTTTAATGGGAAGATGGAACCAGAGATAGTCCTAGATTGGATAGAAGGAATAGAGAACCACTTTGAGTGTGATGGAATGACAAAGGCTCAAAAGGTTAAAGTGGCCAAGGCTAGACTAAAAGGTCCTGTACTCACTTGGTGGAAGTTTCTACAAGATGAGAGGGAGAAAGAAGGTAAGAATCCCATTTCTACATGGATGACATTGGTGGCCAAAATCAGGGAGGCATATGTGCCGGAGGATTATGAAATCCAACTCCATAAGAAGAGGCAAAGTCTTAGGAAAAAGTACTTGGATGTGAACTCATATACTGAGGAGTTCCACAAGCTTTGTATGAGATCCTGAGTTGTAGAGGATGAGAAGGTAGAGGTGGCAAGATACCTCAATGGGCTCAAATGGAATATCCAAGATGAGATGAGTCTTATGACTCCTCACACCATTCAAAAATGCCATCAGCTTGTTGTCAAAGTAGAGGAGAAGTTGAAGAAGAAATAAGATTCTAGTACCTCAAGAGGTAGAGGTAGAGGAAGAGATAATAGAGGGAAAAGAAGTGGTTATGGTGGAAGGAGTTCAGAGTCAAAGGCTCAAGGAGAAATCAAATACACTGAGCAGCAAGAGGGAAGCTCTAGTGGAGGTAGTAGAGGAAGGAGATCTAACTTTAGAGGAAGAAGTGGTGGACAAGGAAGAGGCAATTATTTTGCCAACATGAAATTCTATCATTGTAACCAAATGGGACACCCTACCTATAGGTGTCCAGAGAAGGGTAGTACTTCTCAAGGAGGTGATAAGAGAGTCAATATTGTTCATGATGAGACAAATGCAGCAGTGAATCACCCTGAGGTACTACTAACATCAGAGGAAGGTGAGAACCTCATGATGAGGAGAACATTAATCAAGGAGCCGAAGAAAGAGGAGCCAAGCCAAACAAGTTCCCTATTTAGAAGAAAATGTAAGATGATGGGAAAGGTGTGTAGAGTCATTATTGACTTAGGTCTATTGACAACATTGTGTCAGAGTAAGCAATTAGAAAGTTAAACATGACAAGGATACCCCACACTAGTCCTTACAAGGTCACATGGCTGAATAAAGGACAACATGTCTTAGTGAATGAGAAGGCTTGGGTGGAGTTCTCAGTTGGAAGGTATAAGGACAAGGTCCTATGTGATGTGTTTCCTATGGATGCATGTCAGTTGCTTCTAGGTAGACCATGGAAATTTGACCACCAAGATATGCATGATGGAGTGAAGAACCCATACACTTTCAAGAAGGATAATGTGACTTTCAAAATTTAGTCATTGTTAGAGGATGCAGAGGTGAAGATAGCAGGTCCTAATGTACTCATGGTTGGTGAAAAAGAGTTCTTAGAAAGCTTGGAAGAAGGAGAAGGAGTTTTCTTTGCACTAGTGTTAAGGGAAAGAGAGGTGAATGATGACAAGGTATTCAAGAAGCTAGAGCTACCTAAGGAGATACAAAGCATGTTGCAAACTTATGAAGGCATAGTAAATGATGGAAACCATCAACATTACCCCATAAAAGAGCTATAAGTCATAGGATAGAATTCATACCAGGAGCAACCCTTCCCAATAAGGCAGTGTACAAGATGACCCCTCAACAAAATGAGGAAATTGCTAGACAAATACAAGAACTCCTAAACCAAGGTCTTATTAGAAAGAGCATTAGCCCATGTGTCGTACCCACTATCCTAGCACTAAAAAGGGAGGAACTTGGAGGATTTGTACTAATTCAAGGGCCATAAATAGGATAACCATTAGGTATAGGTTCCCTATCCCTAGGATTGAAGACCTAATGGATTGGCTAGGTGAAGCCAAGTACTTTACCAAGATAGACTTGAAGAGTGGTTATCACAAAATTAGGACACATGAGGGAGATGAGTGGAAAATAGCCTTCAAAACCAATGAAGGTTTATATGAATGGATTGTCATGCCATTTGGACTGTCAAATGCCCCCTCCACATTCATGAGGCTCATGAATGAAGTCCTCAAAGACTACATTGGAAAATTTGTAGTTGTATATCTTGATGATATACTAATTTATAGCAAGACAAAGGAGGAGCATCTCCAACACCTAGAGACTATTATCAAGAGGCTTCATGATGAGAAGTTGACAATCAACTTAGAAAAGTGTGAGTTCATCAAGATAGAGCTAGTATACCTTGGGTTTGTACTAAATCATGGAAATATGAAAATGGACACTAGCAAAGTGGAAGCCATCCTCAATTGGCCCACACCAAGGACAACAACAGAGGTAAGAATTTTTCATGGCCTTTCTCAATATTATAGGAATTTTATTAAGAAATTTAGTGCTATTTGTGCTCCTATGTTGAACACCATTAATGGAGGCATGAAGACTAAGTTTGTTTGGAATCAACAAGCTAACAATAGCTTTGAGTTGTTGAAGAAAATGATTGCTACTCAACCTATTCTAGTTTTGCCAAGTTTTGAAAAGTTATTTACCATAGAGTGTGATGTAAGCAATGTGGCTATTGGAGCTATTTTAAGCCAAGAGGGTAGACCAATGGCTTTTCATTTAGAGAAGTTGAGTGAAGCCAAGAAGAAATATTCTTCATATGACCTTGAGATGTATGCACTAGTTCATGCCTTAAGGAAATGGAGGCATTCTTTTCTTCCAAAAGAGTTCATAGTCTATTCAGACAACCATGCTCTAAGTTTTTTGAGCTCTCAAGAGAAACTCAGTCATAAGAACATGAAGTGGGTTGAATACCTACAAGCATACACATTTAACATCAAGAATAAGAAGGAAGTGTTAAACAAGGTGGCAGATTCCTTGAGTAGGAGATCTCTCACTATCCAAGAGATACAATTGAAGAGCATGGGAATAGATCACTTCAAAGATCTATATGCTAATGATGAAGACTTTGCAGACATTTACAAGGTATGTGTTGAACATAGAAATCATTTCCATAGAAAATATGTTGATTATACTTTTCAAAGTAACCTTTTGTTTAAAGGAAGATAATTATGTGTTCCGAGAGGATCTATAAGAGAGAATTTGATTCAGGAAAAGCACAAAGGTGCATTGAGTGGTAACTTTGGGATCACTAAGACATAAGAACTTGTTCAAAGGTTCTATTATTGGCCAAGAATGAACCTTGATATTAGGAAGTATGTTGAGAGTTTCATTGTGTGTCAAAAAGCCAAAGGAACTTCTTCAAATGCAGGCCTATATCAACCACTACCTATTCCCACTAGGCCATGGGAATGCTTGAGCATGGAATTTGTAGTTGGGTTACCCAAGACAAGGAAAGGAATGGATAGTATTTATGTAGTTGTGGATAGATTTAGTAAGATGGCTTAGTTTGTGCCATGCAAGACAGCCAATGATGCCAGCCAAATAGCCTCTCTCTTCTTCAAAGAGATAGTAAGAATACATGGGTTACCTTTGAGCATAGCGTCAGATAGAGACACCAAGTTTATGAGTCACTTTTGGAAGACTCTTTGGAAAAGATTAGGGACCAATTTTTCCTTTGGATCTACATACCATCCTCAAAAAAATGGTCAAACCGAGGTGGTAAATAGGAGCCTTGGAAATCTTTTAAGATGCTTGACCAAAGAATATGGTCAATAATGGGATCAATTGAATGGACAGGCTGAATATGCATATAATGACACTATGAACAGGTCCATATGGAAGAGTCCCTTTGAAATTGTATATGGCCTACATCCTAGAGGATTCTATGAGCTAAGAGACTTAAAGGATGGAGTTAAGGGAAGTGGATATGCTGAATATTTTGCTTATGCAATGTAGGAGATTCATGATACAGTTAGGAAGACATTCACTGATAACACCATGAAACATAAGACTAAGGTTGATGAAGGTAGAAGGGAAATCCAATTCAACATTGGAGACTTAGTGATGGTGCATCTAAACAAATCCAAACTATAGAAGGGAGTCCCTCACAAGTTGCAAATGAGAAGCATAGGTCCCTGCCCTATCTTAGCAAAGTATGGAGACAATGCTTATAAGGTGGAGCTGTCGGAGGATAGTGGACTGTCCCCTATTTGCAATGTTGTAGACCTATTTCTTTACAAAGGACCCACACTAGATCTTGATCAAAGCCTAATTGAAGTTATCCAAGATGTGGATGAGCTCAAATTACCTTCTACTTCAGTCAAGCAGGCTGATAGATCATGGATTCAAGAGTCTATAAGAAGACTAGGAAGAAGGAATACAAGGAACATTTGGTCAAATGGCACAACTAATCTGATGTAGATGTAGTATGGATCAAAGAAGTTGAGTTTAAGAAGTTTGGATTTGATCCCACCTTACTCAATCCAAGGGTGGATTGAAGTTTTTTTGTTTAGGGGAGGATGGTGCAGGAGCACCTAGGCAATCCTCAAAGCCCTTAAGTTTTGGCTTGTATCTGACATTAGCCAAGTCAAAGTTGTGAGTTTTCTTTGAGGCCTTAGTAGGTCATGTGGACTAGGTGAGTTAGTGTTAGAACTAAGGTCACCAATTAGTCATTGTTAGTTATTTTGGTTAGTTTAGGCTTAGTAGTCTAAAGTTGGGATTTGGGTTATTAATGTGTCATAAACCCATGAGGGATGTAAAGAAGATGCTTTAAGGTCATTAATGGTGTCAGTTCATTGAAATACATAGCATAGAGGCCCTATATTCTAGTTGTCCTAATGAATGTAAAAGATGCCCAAAAGTTGTCATGACAACATTTGCAATAATGGCAAATGTTGCATGCAACTCGACAACATTGGATTCCCAAAAATATAGCAGTGGGAAATGAACTAACATGGCCTAAAAAGATGGAGAATGACATCTAAGGCTCTCTTAGGCTTGAATTCTGAGGTAGAGAGCATTGTAAGTTTGTTTTTGAATAGTGAAACAACTTTGCAATTTTGGTTTTGTGAGGACACCGAGCTTTCTTGTGTGACAGTACATACTTTTGGATTGAAGTCTTTTTTTTAGTGTTATATTTGTGTTTTTGGGATAGCTTTAAGACTTTTTCCTTCTTTAAGAAAGTAGTTTAGAGTTAGTTTAGTGTCTTGAATAAATTGATTAGAGTTTAGAGGGTTTCCTGGTCCTATCCAGACCAGTTTGTGTTTTTATGGCTCCCCAATGAAATATAGTCATAGGATCTTCCTAAGGGTAGATGAATACTTTAGGGGAGCCATTTTTATATACATATTTAGAGGTAGGAGGTTGGAAGATTCAAGGTACTATTTTTAATGTCAAGCCCTAGGCGAGCTTGGTATGCTTGGTTAGAGTTTTAATAGTGGAGAATTTGAAGTTTGCATGTAGGGGAATGAACCATAGTACGGAACAATCATAGTTCCAAATGGGATATGTAGGTATCATATCATGTTAGAAGGACTAAGAACTTAACAACCCATTTGGTTGTGATTTGAACATTAAATCAGTATAGTCCTACAAATTAGGCCTATTAGCCCTATTTGCCCTATATAATAGGAAGCCTATGTACGGATGCCCTAGGAACCCAAAACCTTATGAATCTTTCATAAAATCCAAAAGGGTATTTGGATGTGGAATTATTTTTGTAATTCTTTTGAGAAGTTTTGGTAGGAAATTGAGAAAAGACCCTGTCAAGGGCTACAAAGAAATTAGGCCTGATTAGGCCTCCACAAGGCTAGATCTTGAACCCAATAGGAAAGGGCTTGGAGATCCACCAAGATGGATCTAAATGGTAATATTATGAATTTTTTTAATGTATTTGGCTCCCCTACAATGAATTTTAAAGTTTGTGTGAAGATGGCACTTGGAGTCTTCTAAGTGTAGGAGAGAGTATTGGAATAACTTTAAAGTGATTGTCCTTCAAGGTTAAGCACAAAGAGTTTAACTCTTAGAGAAGAGTTTTTTGAGGTTTTAGTTAATCATCTAAGCCTATTAAGATCCTATAGGAGAGTAGGATCCTTGAGGAAGACAAGCAAGGTCTTCTTAGCACTTGTGCAAGCACACCTAGAAGCACATACACCGTTGTTGATTTGAAGAATTCCAATATCCTAAGGTGTAATTACTCATTACACTCAAAATTTCAGCCTTCCTTCCCTCTTTCAAAGGAATTAAATTGAACTTCCTTCCATCCTTCATTATAGACACAACATTCCTTCAATAATCATGAATAGCTCCAACATCATACTACCAAGGTCTTCTAAGAAAAACATGACAAGCACTCATGTTAACCAGATCCCATAATACTTCATCCTATTATGGTCCAATGTTGAACTTAACCCAACAATGCTCTTTAACCTCCACCATATGGTCATCCTAAAACTAAATTATCCCATATGGACGAGGGTCGTTAAGTCTCCTCAATCCAAGCTTCTATACAATCTCCTTTGATACAAGGTTTTTAGTACTCCCACTATCCATTATCACCTTGCAATATTTATTTTTGATGTAGAAACTATTTAAAACAACTACCATCTATAAATAGGTTTAGATTCCTTCTTACTCAACATATCTCTCTAGAACATTAGATATTATCCCATCTTAGGTGCATCCTCTATTTCAATTTGTTCATCCTCAACTTTCTCCTCATGTGCCACCAAGTTCTATTTTCCTTTACCTCTACTCCAATCTTCAAAACATTGGAAATCCCTATGAAAAACATTCCCACACTTGAAAAAAGTACCTTTGAAACCATTGTTGCTAATGCTCCTTCCAATAATCTTGTAATCAGGTTATCCTTCAACAAAAAAGATTTTATTTTCCCTTATCACCAACCATTATGTCCCTTCCCTTAGGGTTTCCTTGTGTTTTTTTCAACTTGTCTTTTTCCTTTAGGGAATTCTGATAAGAATCTTCAATTGCACTAATCCTCAGCATACTTAACTCATCCTAAATGTTGATTCTCAAACCATTGATATATCTAGCCTCCTTCTCTTTAGATTAATCTTGGTGTCTAGATCTAATTTGTATCTTGTAGAGTTCTTCGGTGTAATCCTTAATAGTTAAATACTTTTACTTCAGATTCTATAGTTTCTTAAACAATTCTAATTCACAATCCTCTGATATGAACTTGGCCTTAAGTCTAAGAATAATAGCTCTCCACATAGTGATCTTAGATTCATCATTATCTTCCCTATCAATCTTCAATTCCTTCCACCATAAGGCAACATGACCTTTCAACTTAGTCTGTGCCAACCTAACCCTATGTGGATCCTTAATATATTCAAGTTCAAAGTAGTATTCTAATTCACTAATCTAATCTATCACATATTTAGGATGTAATGAACCAGAGATATTGGAAACATCTAATCTATGACTCTTACCGATTTTTCCAAAGCTCTCAGTAAGCTTTGTTCATTTTCAAGGATCTCAACCTCATTTGTCTCAAGATATTCAATAGCTTCTTCATATTCATCTTCACTTTAAAGGTTCCTTTTGACCCCAATCAAAGAATTTTGGATATCATTCTTCATCTCATTCTTGAATTTTTCCACCATTTTATCTAGCCTTCTAGGGTTCATTCTTCTAGGAAACATTCTTACAAACTTAGGAATCACTTTCTTAAGTTCCTTAGCTTCAATGATATGATCACCACTATTGATTACCCTAACATGATCAAGAAATCTATCAACACCCACAATCTACCTTAAATAATATATCTATACAAAAAATCACAAATTTTCCTCTCAGCTAATCCTCCAATTCTTCCTACGACTTCCTTCATACAATCCTCTACAATTGTAGGTCATCTCTAACTTTTTCCATGCCACAACTAGGATCTTAAGGGTTCACAATCTCTAAGATTCAATCTAATTAATCCTTTTGATAAAGCTCCTTTTTTCATGCTCAATCAGAAAAAAATCCTATTTTTGATAACCTTGTGTAAGCCACCAGTTTATGTAGGTCATATCCTCAGTTCTTCCACCCCACAAAAAAAAATCTAAAACTTTACAAGCTCAAGAACTTGGATCTGCAACCTTAGGAAACACAATTTATCTTTGATACCACTTGGCACAGTCAATGGAGGAGAAATCCCCAATGGATATTTTCAACCTTGCAGTTAGAGATTACATAGTGGAAATGAAAAAACAAAGAAATAATAAACACCATCAAATAAGGAACAATGCTCTTCAATTATCATCAAGTTGGCCTACCAATGCAGATTACATAGTTTTCAAAATACATGCCTCATTACTAAGGATATAAGCCTTATTCTTGATTTTCTCTATTAGATATATTGGCTATCCTCATTCCCAATATCCTACCACTAAACAAGAACTACTACCCTATTTATATACAAGATCGCCAGCCACAAGTTGGCCTATTCGATCAACAATCTCCAAGATAAAGGAAACATATTAAACCACATGGGCCAAGACCTAAATCCATAAAAACACCCCCAAATAGATAGATCATGACATGAGAACATGCAATGAGGCTGAACACATGTATAAGAACATAGAATGATGTTCCATGAAGCTTCACATAACATGAATCTCCATCACGAGTTGAATCTCACCAATCTGACCATTATAATAAAAAAGAAATATAGGACCAGACCTATCATAAGATAACTTCATTTAGAAATATCAGATCAAGTTGCAAACCTAGACATAGGATGTTTATGATGTATAGATCACATCATAAGGATCACATAAGATAATGAGCCAACTAGAATGATCTCTACCTAAAACACAAAAAAATTCCCAGCTAGAACAAAACAACAAACAAACTGAAAGAAATATTTTTGGTTGATGCACGATTGATCTGAACCCACGATGCTCTTGAATCATTAGGTCACTTTCCTTGGATTTTGGACAAGAACCTTAAACTACAAGCTAGTAATAGAAAGAGGGAAAAATTATAAATTTAAATTCATAATAATAAATCTAATTTATTTCTACCCTAAGAACATGCTCAAAACACAAAAGGAACATTAAAATAAATGAATATGTTACAAGTGTAATTGTCATTAAAAAAAAAGATGAACCTACCAATGCTTGATGCAACCACTGGACTTATAGAATCCACATGAGATAGTCAAGCCATGCCACAAATTTGAGCACTATATTACACATCACAAGGAGACTAAGGGTGCACACCTTGAAAACATCCCCCCAATATAAGAAAGGGGTTTGAACATGTGACCAAGCTCTGATACCACTTGTTACAAGTGTGATTTCTATTGTACCATAAGATCAACCTATCAATGCCTGATACAATCACTAGAATTAAAAAGTCCACAAGAGGTAGTTAATCTATGTCACAAACCCAAATGTTGTGTTGCACAATACAAGGAGACCAAGGGTGCACACCTTGCAACAAAATCAAACAAAAAAATACCAAGTTACTAGAAGAAGATTATAAAGATTTTAATTATTTTCAATAGTGGCAAAGGTAACCAATCTAGGTTACTACAATTAAAGTAAGAGCACAAGGAGAAATGATAGAAGATGATCATTTGACTTCCCAAAATCTCCTACACTCACCCTTCCTTTATATCTATTGGATTAAGTTTTTTTTAAGGAGTTATATCATAATATAATGGAGGCATTAAAAAATATAGGAAAACTATTGATTCTTTGGTCTAAGTTGAAATGGAATCCTGATCTAATGTGATGAGACCAAAACCTATGATTGATTATTGTTACAAGAAGCATAATTTATTTCCAATAAAAAATCATTGGACATCATCATTCATAAGAGAACATTATATTTGAGAGAAAATTTCTAGGTAACAACCTATAAAGTTAGTCAAAATTCTCCTTCACTCCTTATCTACAATAAACTAAAATTTGTCAATGTGACTTTAGGTCTAATGTTATCTTGAAACTTTTGGAGGAATTGAATCTTGTGTTGCAAAAATCATAGATTGAATTATTACGTAATGAAAAAAAAATCCAAGGTTTTTTCTTTTAATGATCAAAGAATGATTTTAGCTAGAAGAGAATATTTAGAAATAAAATTGTTGCATTGAATCATAATGGAGGAAAACTAATCATCTAGCTCAATGAAAACTAGAATCTATCTCCAAACATCACTACATTAGGGGAAAACTAATTTGGCCTACCTTCAAATTCTTGGGAGAGCTTGTGCTTGATGTTTAGTGATTTTGTATCTTTTGATTGAATGATTTTGGATATGATTAGAAAATGATAATGCAATAACTAGGCTAAAATGGTGCAAAATTGGCAATAATCAACATAAATAGACAAATGTAGAATTGGAAATCAAATGAGATGTATAAAATTATAAAAGGGATACAAAGAGGAACAAATGTGTGAAATTCGGGCTAAAAAAGAATGGATACTTGAGCTTGGCACCATAGTACACACATGTGTCTTGGTTCCAAAATAGGGGTCAAACTAGTCTCATAAGGACCCAAACAACCTTCTAGTGAATTGTTAGGTCAAACCACCCAGACTATGGCACTAGAAAACCTAGTATTAGGGGACTATGGCACTAGGATCCCTATCCCCTTCCTTTTCTACCAAAATTTACTTGGGGTTCTCTGCCTCTATTTGCACTATGCTTTTATACCTTGACATGAGGCTATAACCTATTTATAATCCTACAATAGAACACAAGAAGAGTAAAATGGTACTAGATTGTACAAGGGCTTTCCTAAGTCAAACCTCATGTTGGGATAAAACCTCCAATAGTTTTGATGAAATAGAGAGCTTACCCTATGGAATGAAATACTTGAATGAAAATACTAAATTAAAATAATTATATCTTTGATTGATGATGTAATGCTCTTAGGATAATCCTCCAAGTATTGATCCATTACTATGATAAATCATCAGCTAAAATCCATCATGAAAACACACTTGAAAATGCGTTGTTATAGCTTGATGCTCCTTGAACTCAAATCATCTCTTGAGGAAGAATATTTTCTCTTGAGAAGATACTTGTGGACGATATGATGAAATGAACTAGAAGTGATGCCTTATATAGGTTTATCAAGGTAGTTTTGCATTTTTACCAACTTATAATTGTCATTTCCAAATTTCAAGACTATATTTGATAATGTTAAGTAAAAATGTCACTCGCCCAAAAATTTAACCAAAAAGCATTGAACACTTCATATTTTTGAACAATATCTCAACATAATAGGCCCAAAATTTTAGGGAATGGATTTTATATTATGATTGACAATATTTAAGTGGGGGAATTACGTGCATTTAAAATTTAAAATATGATACAAACCCAAATAAGCTTGAGATGATATGGCAGAAAGGGCACACTAAAATAAGTCTTGAAAGAAGAGTATGTTGAGATTTAAAATATGATAGGACTCACATTCTTTAATTAAAGAATAGAAATAGTCTCAAACATGCTTAGAGGAATGGAACCAAAAATCAATGCTAGAAGAGTGTACAATTGGAATAATTAATTAAAGGACTGCAATTTATGATGCTACATTTAGTCCACACTTTAGTGGGAGTATGGCCTCACATTTATACTCATGGTAAAGTAGAAATGAAGAGATAGAGAATCTGAGAGAAAGAAAATCTACGGATAGGATTCCATTAAGTTTGAGGGATGATCAAGCCCTCAAGCATAGGATCTTATCAATCCATGTAATAAACTTTCAAATATACACAGAAAAAACAATGTTTGTACTAAAGGAAAAAGGGTTACAAATAATTAGTTGATGAGATCTTGATATCAAAATGTCCCAACCATTAATCATTCTCAATATGTTGTTGTAAGAGAACAATTGGACTTATACAGAGAACAAGGATATAAACTAATTAAGGAGAGAAGAAGGTATGGATTCCATTGGCCAACAAGATATGTTATGTTGGGTGATTCATTATTACATCATGGATTCTATTGGCTAGTAAGTTGTGTTATGCTAGGAGATCCATGATATTGAATAATACAAAGTGAAATCTTTATTTTATAGATAATCTAAAAATAGGTTTACAAAATAGGTGTTGCGGTATGATCTAGACATAGATTACAAACACAAAGCCTTGGTTTGGAGAGTAATTTGAAAATGGAAAAAAAAATATAACCAATACTAAATTAGTTGTGGGAAACAATAATCACACTAACAAGACACGCTATAGTAGGTGACCGAGAGAAAATGTATAAAGATTAATAACCATGTCTCAAGGGGTGTTATGTAACACAACACCGCTACTTCAGGGGTAGATAAATGAATTTTTACATGAAGATTCTTACATGCCTCTAATTTGGTATCTTAAGGAAGATATAAATCCACATCAAGGATAAACACCTTAACCACCAAGGAGATACTGTTAGACTAACCACAAACATCCCCTTTCGGCATTCATGACATGGTTTAACAACCTATTGTATCGAGCATTAAAAAGTTGATCTTTTTGTGCAATGACAACTGCTAGCTGTAACAAGTGGTATTAGATATTGGTCATAGGTTTGAATCCCCTTGATGTAAATCAGGTTGATAAGCTTCTCCAAATCTGCAAACACACTGTCAATCACTGACCTACATGCTAGATAGAGGCATAAAGGGAATGTTCATCTGTCACACAACAATCTTTAATGACAAAATCTCATTTCACAATCCATAGTTCGCTGTCAAGACATTCAAAAGAAAATGCATTTCCTAAATCTCCCTTACTTCCATCCCTAGAATCTCTTTTACAAAATAGCATTCCACGGTTCCATTAAACTTTTTACCAAATCTTGTTATATCAGTTCAACCCCAATGAACATAGAGCTATCCTCAAGTGCAGACTTAGAAAGCAGATATACTTCTCAAAACCTGATACCATACATACATTCTAGATTAAATTTCATATTCACTGAAACTCACTCCTTCACAAAGAATAATCAATCCTATCTTAGTATGAACATGTCAGATTGCAATAAGAGTGTAAGCTCAAGATTCTTGAAGGGCACGATAATGCCTTCGAACTGTAATATAAAAGAGCTCGATACTAAGGACACAATATCTATTTTTTTTTTGTAACTGACAAGAACCACATATCTTAAACAAATCAAAGCTGATATTTCAAATTCAACCGATCGTATGCAAGGCTTGATAAGAGTTATGTTTGCATACTTCCCACAAATCCAATAACATATAACAGATTACAAAATCCATCCACAATGAACCCGAACTATAACTAATCCAAGGCCGACAATTTCAGCTACATTTCATTTCAGTAAACCCAACATCATATTCAAAATAGTAACGATATTACAGACCATTTAACATTATCACCAATTCTTTAAATAGAATCCAATAACAATAAACAGAGCCCGAATCAAAAGGAAACTGAAATGATATGCATATTATTGCAAAATATTAATAACTAATGTAAAACAACATGCCGCCAGAGAGCCCGATTCTCTTCTCCACTTTTAGGCTCTATCTCTCCTCCCTTTCATCGATTACAAATGGTCTTTATGGCTTTGTTTGTTAAAACTCTTAAGCTTCTACATGTATCAATTAAAAAATAGTACGGTTTCCTGGATGGTTACATAATGACACTCATCGATTACACTTGGCCCTTTCATATTTTCATTTTGGGCAGTTACAAAATAAAACTCTTTTAACTTCCTTTTCGGTCACTTTTGATGATCCATTGGATTCCTTATTTTACATGTGGCGCAGTATTTCAAAAGTAGAAATTTTATTACATTTTCCAATGGTAGTACATTTATATTGGACCTTCAAATAAATGATATTAATATCATAATTCAACATAATCCTCTGATGCGTGGGTGCTACTGCACCACCCCTCAAGTGACATTGAGGGGGGGGATTGTTGGAATAACCACCAACGTCCTCCTTCAGGATTCATGATACGGTTTAATAGCCTTTTGTGTCTTCTATAAGTCTAGTGGTTGTATTAGGCATTAAAATGTCAATCTTTTGGTGAAACAACAACTACTAGCTGTAACAATATCCTTGACAAATATGCATGCATTTCAAGCTAGGAAGAAAACTCCTTGTGAAAGATATTTAAACAAGAAAGAGATAGTTGTAAAAATATATCTTGTAATAAGTGTAATGAGATCCTTATGAAGGATACATAAATATCAAAGGGGGAACACAAGATATTTTCATAAATACATCTACCCCTAAAAAGAGATGATTTCTTTAAGAAATATAACATCTTCAACTAAGAAATGGGGAGGCCAAGAATACACACCTTCCCAATTGTTATGAGAGGAGATTTATTCATGAAGGTGATGCAGGAGCATCTCGGGTCCTTGGAAATCCTGTATCACCAAAAACAAGTCTGAGTTTTTTCTATTGTTTGGTTCCTTGTTTGAGCAAGTTGGCTCGGTAGTTACTCGGGTTTCTTCTTTAACCGAGTTGGTTGGTTAATTCCCTGGCACTCGGTTATCCTTTCCTGACACTCGGTTATCCTTGCTTACCGAGTTGTTTCTTTTAGTTTTCTATTGAGACTGACTTGTGCACTTAATTATGGTCATGGATTTAATGTTGGTATCAATCATTGGGAAGTGTGTGGACCTAGATCTGGTCATTCCTTCCATTAATGGTGGATATGAAGGCCAACTTGTTTTAGTAGCCTCTTGTATATATTGTAGTTGTTGGTTGTAGTTTAGGAGTCAGTTTTGGATAGCAATTAGGAGTTAGAATATTGAAGATAATTTATAAATCCTCACATGTTGGAGGACTCTTGTAATTAAATTGTAATATTTGGCCCTAACTAGGAAGGCCTTACAACCCAACATGTATGAATCTATTTGATGAAATACAAGGATCTAATCTTCATTCTCTCTCTCCCTTTGTGTGTTGTTGCTTCTATGTGTGATCTCTACAAGGCAGATTTGGGTTAGGGTGTGCCTTTGGCCCCTCTTCCCTACCTATCTTGCGTCAGGTGGTATTAGAGCGAAGGTGAGATCTAGATCTAGATTTGAAAATCTAGGTTTGAGGGTTCCTTCTTGTCCAACCCTAGTTGATTTTTTGTGGGGTAGCAGATTGCGATCTGGCCTGCAATTGCAAAGGGTTTCAAGATGGTTCATGAGAGGTGAGATGAGGATCTAAGATTTCCAGACATGTTGAGACAACTTGCTGCTAGGTTAGAAGCTGTTGAGATAGGCCAACGTAGAGAAAGACATCTTGAAGATGTTAGTGATGATGAAATTGAGGAAGAACATGATGATGTAGAACCTGCACTGGTGATGGATCAGGGTGAAAAAATATTATTGAAGGCTTTGACAAATTTGAAGTCAACACCACATTTCAATCCTCCTGAGTACAGTGGAAAGCTAGATTCAGATGAATTGGTGGATTGGATCACCGAGATGGAAAAGTACTTTGAATATGAAAATGTTCATGAGGAAAAGAAGGTGAAAATTGCAAGCACAAAGTTGAAGAGTCATGCATCCCTTTGGTGGGAGCATATGCAATTGGATAGAAAAAAGGAAAGGCAAAGACAAAATTAAGGTATGGAATAAGATGGTAAATAAGTTGAAAGGAAATTTTTTACCTTGTGCTTATCAGATTAACCTAGTTAGGAAAATGCAAAGTTTGAGGTAGAAAGATAGATCGATAAAAGATTATATTGAGGAATTCTATAGATTAGATATCAGATATGGACATGATGAAGATGAAGTGGAAATAATTTCTAGATACCTGAATGGATTGAGAGTTTCCATCCAAGAAGAAATTAGTTTGGTTAAATTGGAAAACATTGAGAAGCTTATCAGTTTTCCTTGAAAGATGAGGAGAAATTGAACAAAAGACATGAGAAAAGACAAAAAGGTAGAGGTAGTAGATTTCCAAGGGGAAGAGGTAGATCTTATGGTGAAAACAATAGACTTGATTTGGAAAAGACAAATCTGGATAAAGGTAATACTTGTAATACCCCAAAATTGGCACCTAATAATTTCAATCAATTTTGGTGCATTTTCTTCAATTTTATATCTTCAAAGTCCTATTTTACTAGGCAATTTTCTCTCTCCCACCTGAATTTATTTTGACTTGATGTCAATTGTAATAACCCTAATTTGCATTAATCTCACACTATAATTAATTCCTAAGTATTTGACTTTATTAGCTAAATAATCCCTATGATAAATTGATTTAATTCTAAAGTCCTAAGTGCTTTAAATTAAATTAAAAATCCACCCCCTTTAGCTAATACACATAAAGGAATTAATATTACTTGGTTATTTGAATGGATTATATTATTTGGATTTAATAATTCAAAATACTCGAACGGTCACCCATATGTGGCAATAATTCATTCTTTAATTAAGTAATTCCTTAATATTTGTCTCAATTGAGAATGAAGAGTCAACCATTTCATTTCAAGAACCTCTTCATTCTCTTCTCGGGCTTGTCTATATAATGAACCTTCTTCCTCATTCAAAAAAAAGGCAATTGTGAGAGTAACTAAACTATAGCCAATTTTAGTCTTATTTTCATATTTTCAAGCTTTCATTGTAATTAGTTTAATTCTCATTTTAGTGTTAATTGCATTCTCATGCTAGCATAGTTTGCTTATTGTTATTAGTTTAATTTGCACATTTCTTTCAATTTCTTAGTGTAATTGCATCTTCATTCTTATCTTTAATTGCATATTTATCTTAGCTTAATTTCATTTTGTTTAATCTTTCATGCTTTTAAATCCTCCATCTTAGTTCGGTCTAATGGTTGTTGGCTCTCCAATCTGAGAGTAATTAAAAACCCCAACTAATTAGGAAGAAACAAGTCGATTCACTATGAATCTATGAATTGAGTAATTCATACTCATTTTTGTAATTCGATTTGTGAGCAATGACTATGTTGTGTATTGTTGGCTAGATTAGAGGTCCACGTTCAGCTATAGACAATACCGAGTGGAAAGGTGAAAGTTCATCTAGAGGAAGAGGCAATAACTACCGATGTGGTTATAACAAAGGTGGAATCCAAGGAACTTGTTACAATTGTGGATAAGAAGGACATAGGTCATTTGAGTGTACACATGCAAGTAAAAAGGTTGGTAGCAGTAGAAATGCTTTGGGGAAAGAAGACTCACCAAATGAACCTGACAAGGAAAAGAACTTGATAGTAAGGAGAACACTTTGGAGTGAAGGTAATAAGGAAGATTCGATAAGTAATTTTTTTTTCAAAATTAGATGTAGACTTTCCGATGAAGTGTGGAAAGTAATCATTAATTGTGGAAGCTCAGAGAACTTGGCATCTGAGGAAATGGTTACAAAGTTGTAGTTGGAAAGGTTGAAACACCCAAAGCCCTATCAAATTTCATGGATCAAGGATGAGCATACACTCTTGGTAGGTGAACAAATTTATGTGAATTTGAAAATTGGAAAGTACTTTGATAAGGTGTTATGTGATATCATGCCTACGGATTTTTGTCACATTTTGGTGGGTAGACCTTGGCAATATGATAGACATGCTATGTATGATGGGAGATTGCATAATATACTATTTGGGCTGATGGCAGAAGCCAAATCTTGTTACCTTTGATTGAAGAACTTGTTAGTAGTGTTTTTACATCTCTAAAAGTTTTCTTGATGGAAGAAAGAAAGTTTGTTAAGGATTTGAAGAAGAGTGATGTATGTTTTGCTATGATTCCTAACAAACTGAGTAAGAAAATAGAGGATGGCATCCTTGAAGAGATTGATAAAATACTCACCGAGTATAGAGAGATCATTTTTTATAATGTACTTGATGGTTTTCCATCGAAGATAAGGATTGATCATTGCATGGATCTAATCCCTAGAGCTAGTTTACTGAATAAGGCACCACATCGGTTGACAACTATTGAGAATTAGGAATTGAACCGACAGATTCAAGAATTGTTGTAGAAAGGTTTGATCTAAGAAAGTTTGAGTCCTTGTGTAGTACCAGCTATATTGGCACCTAAGAAGAATGGAGAATGGAAAATATGTACGGATTTTAGAGCAATCAACAAGATAATAGTGAAATATAGGTTTCCTATACCGAGAATGGATGACATAATGGACAGTTTGACTGGAGAAAAGTATTTTACCAAGATTGATTTGAAAAGTGGATATCACCAGATTAGAATCATAGAAGGTGATGAGTGGAAGACTGCTTTTAAGACAAAATAAGGTTTGTATGAGTGGTTGGTTATTCCTTTTGGTTTAACTAATGCACCGAGTACTTTTATGAGATTGGTGAATGAAGTTTTGAAGAAATTCTTTGGTAAATTTATGATTGTATACCTAGATGATATTTTGATATTGAGTAAGACCAATGAATAGCATTTGTTTCATGTTAAACAAGTATTGCAGAGATGGAAAGAAGAAAAGTTGCTAATAAATTTGAAAAAGTTTTCTTTCATGAAAGAGGAGATTGTGTATTTGGGATTTGTGATTTCAGCTAATGGTTTGAAAATGGATCCTCAAAAGGTTGAAGCTATTTTGAATTGGCCTACACCTGAGAATGCTAGTGAGGTAAGATCATTTCATGGTTTGGCAAGTTTTTACCAAAAGTTCATCAAGAATTTCAATTCAATTTTTAATGCTATGACTGAGATTATGAGAGGAGATAAAAGAGAATTCAAGTGGATGCATGGAGCTGATAAAGTTTTGAGACTTTGAAGGAGAAGGTTGTTGAATTGCCTATGTTAGCATTGCCTGATTTCAATAAGGTATTTCAGGTTGAATGTGATGCAAGTGGTAGTGCAATAGGAGTTGTTTTGAGTCAAGAAGGTAAACCTCTTACTTTCTTTAGTAAGAAGTTAAATGATGCAAATAGGAAATATTTTGTTTATGCTCAAGAATTTTATGCTATTGTTCAAGCCCTAAAGAAATGGAGATATTATTTGATACCAAGTGAATTTTTGTTGTATACTAATCATAAGGCTTTAAAGTATTTGGGTAGTCAGAATAAATTAAGTCAGAGACATATGAAATGGGTTAAATATTTGCAGAGTTATAGATTTGTGATAAAACATAAGAGTGTAGTCACTAACCGAGTTGTTGATGCATTGAGTAGAAGAAGATCTTTGATAACCGGGATGAGAATTGAAGTTCTTGGTTTTGATGATATGAAAGTATTGTATGAAACTGACCTTGATTTTTTTGAGTTGTGGAGAAAGTGCAGAGCACCTATTCAAGATCAACTGAGTACTAAATGGGAAGACTATTTCATTCAAGAAGGTATGTTGTTTAAAGGTATTCAGTTGTGTATACCAAGAGGATCAATGAGAACTAATTTGATAAAGGAGAAACATAGTTGTGGTTTGGCTGGACATTTTGGTATTGACAAAACATTGAATTTTATTAAGGAGAAATACTTTTGGCTGCAGTTGTATAAGGATGTTCAAAAATTTGTGAAAAGTTGTGGAATTTGTCAAGTTGCAAAGGGAGTAAGTCAGAATACTAGATTGTATATACCGATTTTTGTTCCTAACAAACCTTGGATTGATATCAGTATGGATTTTGTTCTTGGCTTACAGAAGACAGTAAGAGGTAATGATTCTATATTTATTATGGTGGATAAATTTTCTAAGATGACACATTTTATACCCTGTAGAAAGGCATCAAATGCAGTGCTTATATAAAATCTTTTCTTTAAGGAAATTTTCAGATTGCATGGATTATCAAGAAATATCATCTCTGATTGAGACAATAAGTTTGTTGGATACTTTTGGAAGACTCTTTGGAGAAAGTTTGGCACCGAGTTGAGATATAGTTCTACATTTCACCCACCGTCTAGTGGATAAACAGTGGTTGTGAATAGAAGCTTGGGTAATCTTTTGAGATGTTTAGTTGGAGATACACCAAGTAATTGGGATTCTGTGTTGGCACAAGAAGAGTTTGCATATAATAATTCAGTGAATAGGAGTATTGGAAAAACACATTTTAAGATTGTTAATGGAATACAACCGAGAGGTATATCAAATTTAAAGGATATTGCTGGTGAAGAAAAGAGAAGTGCTGAAGGAGTAAAGTTTGTTGAGCTCATGAAGACATTGCATGAAGAAGTGAAACATAAGTTGGAGAAAAGTAATCATAAATACAAAGATAGAGCTGATAGATCAAGAAGACAAAAGACTTTTGCAGTTGGTGATGAAGTAATGGTACATTTGAAGAAAGGTAGATTTCTTGTTGGAACACATGGGAAGCTGAAAATGAAGAATTTTGGTCCTTGCAAGATATTGAGGAGATTTGATAGTGGAAATGCTTATGAGATTGAGTTACCTGATGACATGGATATATCACCTATATTCAACATTGTTGATTTGTATGAGTACCATGAATCAGATGAAGAAATGGCAATACCAAATGATTATCCTAAGAGACAGACAGAAGAAGTTGAGTAGATATTGGAACAAAGAGTTGGCAGAAGCATAAGAGGAAGACACTATATGGAATATCTAGTAAAGTGAAAGAACAGACTGATTGAAGACAGTTCATGGATTTCACAATCTGAGTTGGATTTAGCTTGAGTTGTACCTATTGCATGATTCAGAGAATCATTTCAAACAACCCCAGGTGTCTGATGCAGGAGCATCTTGGGTCCTTGGCAATCCTGTGTCACCAAAAACAAGTTTGAGTTTTTTGTGTTGCTCGGTTCCTTCTTTGACCGAGTTGGCTTGGTAGTTGCTCAAGTTCCTTCTTTAACCGAGTTGGTTGGTTAATTCCCTGGTGCTTGGTTATCCTTTACTGGTGCTCGGTTATCCTTTCTTATCAAGTTGTTTATTTTGGTTTTCTATTGAGGCTGACTTGTGCACTTAATTGTGGTCACAGATCTAATGTTGGTATCAATCATTGGGAAGCATGTGGACCTACATCTGGTCGTTCCTTCCATTAATGGTGGATTTGAAGGCTGACTTGTTTTGGTAGCCTCTTGTATATACTATAGTTGTTGGTTTTAGTTTAGGAGTCAATTTTGGATAGCAGTTAGGAGTTAGAAGATTGAAGATAATTTCTAAATCCTCACATGTTAGAGGACTGTTGCAATTGAATTGTAATATTTGGCCATAACCGGGAAGGCCTTATAGCCTGACATGTATGAATCTATTTGATGAAATATAAGGATATGATCTGCATTCTCTCTCTCCCTTTGTGTGTTGTTTCTTCCATGTGTGATCTCTACAAGGTAGATTTGGATTAGGGTGTGCCTTTGGCCCCTCTTCCCTACCTACCTTGCGTCAGAAGGATTGCACACTTTCAATCACCAAGGAGAGATCATTTAGAAAAGGCATATGATTTCAAGAAAGGAAGGGGTTCTAATCAAGGACATACACCTCCAAGAAAGAATACAATCCTAATGAAGGAAAAAACAATTCTATGCAAGGGAGGATATCTAGTGATAAAAGATATGTAAGGAAGTTAAGTATTGGAATAACTTCCTACACTAATCATGAGAGGAGAGTAATGTACAAATTTATTAGATTTTTAAAATAGTTACAAATTCTTAATACAAATAACTTAGATAACATGTAAACCACAACATATTGATTTACACGGAGAAAACCCTTTTTAGAGAATGCTCCCACTCCAAAAGTCACCCAATATATTATTTAGAAATCAATAACATATTACAATACACATGTAGAGAAAGCTTCTCATAGGAGTATTGCCAATGGAGATCTAAAGGCAACTCTACAACTATCAGACTCTCAAAATACATCACAATGCATCTCACATGCCTATTATATAGGAGGTACAATACATGAAACCGTTAAACAATATTACAAAACCATGGGCTAAAACCACCAAAAAGTGGCATACAAAATATGTACCATTGGGCCTATGATCTAATGATAAATGGTCAAGATTCACAATGACAAATTATATAAAAACCATGTTTTGGGTGCATTGCCCCCAAAAGCCTCTGTCGAGTGTGTTGCCCCGTAGACCCTTAGCCGAATCGATATGGGGGGATCACCTTGTAGTCCCCAAGTCGAAGGCCATGCCCCTAAACCCTTGATAGTTAGGGGAAAGCCTTCGAACCCTCGTTGCTCATGTATCGACAGTGACCTTTTCATTATTGCAAAATTGAGACACCGTTTTCCTAACAAGATAAAACTCAACAAAAGGGAAGTGAATTGTTAGAAAGGAGGAACAATTTAAAACTATTCTGGTCCTCCAATATAGAGACAAGAATAATTAGGCCTAAACATTGCATTCAATTTGTTTACATATGTATAATATTAAGATATTGAATATCTAGTTTTTGTACTGTAGTAGTAAATATAATATAGAATGATCTTTATAAAGTTTAGTCTATTAGCGACCAAAAATTCTAGTTCATATACCAACTTTGTATATGATCATCTTGTTTACAAATTTAAATTCTATCACTATATATTTTTTTTTGCAAAATGTACAAAATGACCCATAAAAATCCTTTGGAATTGTTTCAATAAAAACAATCACTTCAAATTATTTTAAAGAATACATGTTGATCATATTTTTGACATCCAAGATTCGGAACATAAAAGTAATGTCAAATATGAATTTTGAGACCTTAAAAATATTGAAGTTTTCCTTCATTTCAAATTAAAAACATCCTATGCTAGTGTAAAAAAAAGAATTATACTTATCCAAACTCCAACCAATACGGCTTAAAAAAATCTTTTGGAATTTGATGATTTTCTTGTTTTCCTAACAAGAAGTCAAATTTTTTCACATAAATGCGAACATTACAATGCAATATGAGTCAATATAATAAGTTCAATAATGAAATGAGTAAATGCAAAATTTTACACTTTCTACCATTCCTAAATTGATACCCAATCATGTAATCAATCTCTTAATCAACTTGGTCTTTTTAATTATCTACGATTGATTATTTACATAGAGAAAGAATTTGTGGAAAGGTTGAGGAGTAATTATTGACTAAAAAAGAGTTTTAGATATTATTACCTTTAAAAAGACTTTGACCAAAGCAATGAGACACAACTTTTTAGGATGGCCTTTAAAAGGATTCAAAATTAATGAATTCAAAGTTAATGATGTGTTGATGGAATCCATGTTCTTTAATATTAAGTATTTCATTGACATCATTATTCAACGATAAGGAATTTGTCTTTAATTATGTTTGATTAATTGTGTAGATCTTAGTAATTTTGATCAAGGTAATATTGTTCTTTTGGTTCTTAATTTATGAGATAAATGTTCATTATTTATAGCTGATTTTTTCAATTTCTTGGATGTATTTTATTGATAGTAATGTTTGGGTTTTGAGGTTTTTCTTTATCGTTAATATTATGTTGATATAATTTTAAATTGTATCAAGTAAATTGTGTTTTGTGGCAAAATTAAATGATTATTTGTTCTAAATACGATTGAGTATCAATTGAATTAGTTCTAGATACTTTAATGCTCAATCAAATTCAGGAGAGTGTTCTTGTGGCTATAGAATTTGAATGTTATGGTGTCTAAATTAGCTTCGGCTCACTACACTTAAGATGGTGTTGATGTATAATTATATATTGTTGACTCTCCTACATAACTAATTATTTGTGTAATTAATTTTGCTCATTGTTTACATTAATGTAGTCTTGAAATATCCCATAAATGATTTCTTATCAATTCCTTTTAAACACAAAAGTGGGGTGTGTATGGTTCTAGACTTACTTGAGCCTATGTTAGTATTATAAAATAAGTATGGTATACCTTAATACGTTATGTTATAAACACTTTCTAATTGTATAATAAATGCTAATAGAAATATGGCAACTATCTATTTATAATTAATTTCAACTTATATAAATAAATGAAAGTTGTTTCTTTATTAGGCCAAACTATTATCATATAATAATAATATAGAATATTAAACATAATATCCATATCTTATTCTCTCAATATCATATATTTAAAACATATTTTGTGTAAAATATATTTTAAGAATATAAAACATGTTCTTTTAAGTAGATTATTAAAAAAAGCTTATATAATGGCTCATTATTTTGCAAAGGATATTATGTTGTATGGTGCACAATTATTTAAAAGATAATATTTATTTTAAATATATTATTTCTTAACATATATTACTATTTAATAGTATGATGAGGGACACACCCTTACAAGCTGAAACAGAAAAAAACAATAGAGGAATAAATGAAAAAAGAATGCTTTCTTTCTATTATTTCAATGAGATGAAGCAACAACATTTAGAAAATAACATGTTATAACCACACAAGCTTTTTCATTATAATAACCTACAAGCTAGAGCCATAACATGCACTATTGGAACCTTCTTATTTTACCCCCCATTCACCCTCTTTATTTTAGAATATATAAAACCCTTAAAAAGTTTTGGAAAGTGCAATTTTTATTTTTGTGGCCGAACATTTTTCTGTCTTTTTCCCTATCTTTGAATATGCGTAAACTATGCCCATAATGGATTCGAGCCTCATGAGGTTTTTGAATTTTTTTAATTTCCCCCCTTAAAGTAGCACAACTTATGGTGGCACTAAATTTTGATCAGAGAACTTGATCGAGCCTTTCTTTTTAGATCTTGAAGTGTTCTACCCCATGCTTTTCCCAAATCATCATTTGATTTGACATTCATCAAGGTTCCATTTGATCATTTAAAGTTCCAAAATTCAAGTTGAATATTTATTATAGTATTTTTTAACCTTGAAAGATTAATATCTCCCAAACGATACATGATATTGGGATGATTATTTCACCAGCCATTATATTTTCCATTTTTCTCCTTGAGGTCAATTTTCAAACTGATATGTGCACATTAATACTTACTAAAACTAGCACCCTACCTTTTTAGCCCTTATTGACAACTATTCACCAAACTTAACATAAATCAAAATAAACAATATTTTTGGGTGATGTAAGATTTCTCTTACACCCTATATGTTCTTGCATTAGACACCCAGGATAACTTGAGAAGTGACCTTGTCATATCTCATGTGTTCTAAGGAGGACCAATATGATCAACCTTTTCCTTAGATAGTCATGAAAAATATTCAACTAGTCTTCCTTTCTATTTAATTAAATACTATTCATATTGCTCGTTTCTTGACTATCCACAATTTCTTCTATCTCTTCTTTTTATAAGGTATGTTCTAGATGTTGGCAAGTGATGATTAGAGAGCACTAGGGATCACTTAAGGTTTGTCATTTATGGAAACACTTATGTTGGAGTGATCGCATGAAGTGAGTACAGGGATTAGAGACACTATCATGAAAATGATTAAGTACAGAATCAAAATAACAGTATACTGCAATACAATTTTGGTCAGTGAAGATAATGTATGATGTATTATGACTTGTGAACTTAGAGGAAGACATGTTTGGATATGTAGGACCTTCAGTTAAGGTCGCACATGTTTTAGTGTTGATATCAGTAAGATAAAGACTATAGTGATACGAAGGTATACGAAGATAGAGAAATAGTGAAACAAGGTATATGAACAGTCATGATGATTGAGGGAAGGTTAGATGGAATGGTAACATGCTAAGTCAGATGAAAGTTGTATATTTCCAACACTTTGGTAATACAAGATCGCCGACTCTACATTTATCATTTGTATAAGTAATTGTTATGTTTTGTATTGTATTTGAGAGCCGAGTGGATGACAGAATTGATATAAGTATAGAGTGTTTTGTGGAAACGATAAGTGTGAGACTATGTGATAAAGATGGATATGTGATGGATGTGAATTTGGGATATTAGAAAAGGAAGATAGAAGATGCGAGGTCAGAGATTGGTAGAGCTATAACTGGAACTATCAAAGCATAGCATATGCTTGTGTATTTCACTTATTGAAGAACACTTTTGCAACAGAATTTTGATTGTAAGAGTTGTAAGCTCACCACACCTTTAATAGGGTTTTTGTATACCCCTAATAGGGCTAGATCTCCTAACAGGGACTCAATATTTTAGTGCATAGTTGTGGATACCATCCCCACTAAGGTTTTCTCTTGGCCATGATTTCCTCGAAAAAAAATAATGGTGTTATGAATTATGAGTTATGTGTTATATGTTATTTTCATTTCAGCATTGATATGGTTTATTTGAAATTGGTTTAAGTTTAAGTTGAAGTGTTGTAATACTGATTCACCCCCCTCTCAGTATTACTTAATCCTAACACAAGAATATTCCCATGCTTTTGTTGATTTATCTTCAATGCCTCCTTCATGATACTCTATCAAATTCAAAGTATTAAACATAAGTGAATATTATCCAATTGAAAAATGATCTACTTCATGAGTATTTTCTAAATCATGCTTCTTTAGGATATTTCATGGTCCAAACTTCTTCATTTGTAATTTATTACGTGTTCCCATTGGAAGCCTCTCTTTTCTCAAATGAGCCATGACTTTATATCCCATATGAAAATTTATATATCTCCTCTTCTGACATGCTCTAGCCCTATATTGGATATTCATCTTATTTATATGATTTATAACCTTCTCATACAACTTCTTCAAATGCTCTGCATAATCTTCAACTTCAACACTTCTCTTTTCTCCTTTGCTTGAACTACTTAACTTTGAATTAGTTTATAACTACTTCTATATACAATTAGAAATAGTGATTTACCAATACTACTATTAATAGAATTAGGTAAGAAAATCCTAGCTATGATAAAATAAAATCTCATCCTTTGGATTTACATCCTACTAAGCATCTTAGAAAGTTATCCAAACTCATATTCACCACTTCTCTCAACCTATCAAATTGTGGATGGTGCATGGAACTAAATTTAAAATCTATTTTAAAATTTATCACAAAGTCTTCCAAAATTATCTAACAAACTTGGTATCTCAATCTAAATCTATGCTCTTTGGTAGACCATGTAGCCTCATCAGATCTCTAAAAAATAACTCTATAATATGAACAACATCAAGAGAATTCTTACAAGGAATAATATGTATCATCTTTACAAATTTTTCCACTACAAAAAAATAGAATCATTGCCTCTTTGAGACTTGGTTAACCCAAGAATAAAATCTATACTAGTATCTTATAAAGGCATTTATGGAATAGGAAATAGATCATATAGCCCTATATTATGACTTGTTTCTTTTTCCATCTCACATACACTAAGACTCTATAAAAAATTCTTTACACCATACTACAACTATAACCAATAATAATGGTCAAGTTAAAGAGAAAGCTAATCTTATTATAACTAAAGTTTCCAACCAATCTTCCACTTTGTTTCTCCTTAATCAAGTTATTCCTCATTTAAATATCTGGAATGCATAACTAGCTTCCCCTAAATAACATACCATTCCAGATTATAAAATGCAACTCCTTGTCTTATCTAAAGTAACAGGTTGATCTGGAATGAAAGCTCTCTAAGGCTCTCCAAAATTAGGATCCTTAGAATAAAAATATTTGAATTAATCAAACCCAATGACTTCAACATGTATCTCTACCAAAAAAAATTTCCTTCTACTTAAGGCATTTGTAACTCTAATAGAACTTCCGCTCTTGTGCTTCAAAACACAAGTGTAACTTTGTAAAACCTCAACCCTTTTAAATGTCTTTGATTCAACTTTCCTTGACTATTCAAATATAATAAAGCTTGATGATTAGTTAAAAAGTAATCTCTTTTGGAAAAATATAATATCTCCATTTTCTCAATGCATAAACTATGGTATAAAACTCCTAATCATAAACCAAATATCTTCTTGCATCATTCAAATTTTGACTAACATAAGAAATCGGTTTACCTTCTTTACTCAATAATTTTCAAGTTATTTGTTCAACCCCACATTACCATTAATCAGTTGGAAGAAAAATACATATCACATGTGAAGAGAACAAGCCATGATTAATGTTATACAACCTTGAGAGAGAATCAATCTAAAGAGGAATCCAATATTGAGGTTAACTTGTAAGTGAGTTGGATAGAGTACAATGAATACATTGAATGTGTATAAACGTACATTGATAAAACCTAGAGAATGATTAAATAAGAGCTTGAAAAGTGTCCACATTGTGTTGTTGGAGTAATTAGTAAATTAGCTAATTATTTCATTAATTAGGTCCTTTAATTACTATATTAACTTAAGCTAAACTTGGGTGCATTTTCATTTTATTAGATTAAGCTAATAATAGCTTCACTTAGTTGATCTAGTATTTAGTTCTTTGAGCTAATTTTATTTGTTAGAGTAATAAAATGTTTTCCGATTAACTAAATCATATTGATTTAATTATTAAGTCACTTATTACCTCTTTCGACTCAAGCTAAACTTTAGGCATATAATAATTAATAGTTTTATTAATTATTATTGTGCAACCTAGGTTTTACCTTTTTAGGTTTTCTGATCTCCTTTTATAAAGATTGATCTCATAACACTTTGTAACCTTTTCTGACATTTTCATTATTGATTGCAACTTTTGTTTTTGCACATCAAGGATTTCTCCTCTCTCGTGGATCCATACGTTTAGGTCTCCATAGCTATTTGCTTCTCTCTCTTTCTGTGACAAGTGTTTGCGTGCGGGTGTTCTTGGGAGCTATGGGTTGTTTTTCATCAACTCCAACATGGTATCAAAGCTTCAGATCTGCTTGCCCATGTCCTCTTTTTGAGAGATTTGGCCATGTTTGTTAGATCTGCATTTTCAGAGGGTTTCCTATCAGATCTGGGGGGACCTATTTTTTTGGTAATCTTGGCTTCAAATGGACCTCATGGTTGTGTTCACAACATCCAAGAACCCCAAGATCCATATAAAATTTGTCAAATTTGGACAAAGTTGGAATCTATGCAAAAAAAATTACAATCAGCCTCAGCACGGATCCCGAGGTGATCACTATTTTTTGAAGCACTTCTAGCCAAAATGAACCTCATGGTTGCGTCCGAAAGGTTTATGATACCCAAAATCCATATAACTTGTTGATTTTGGACAACTTGGCTTCTGAGGCAAATTTTTTTTGCCTACTAGGTCGTATGACCTGGCACACAAATCAATGCAAAATCCATACAGCCTTGGCATGCGAATCAAGAAAAAATTGTACCAATCTAACACACAAATTAAGGTAACCATTTTACTATTTAAGATGTAAATCGAAGCAAAAATTTTGGCATGCAAATCGAGGCAAAATTCTGAACTATATGGCATGGATCCTGAGGCGCACGTGTGATTTCAATTTTTTTTTTTTAATTGGGCGGCGATGGTCATTTGGCTATCAAATTTAAGCCCACTGATCACATGCATTCTCAGCCCTTGGCCATATGGTGACCAGGGGCCTAGATCTTTAGCCCTAAGGGCTTTGTATGTTGTGACGACCATTTGGCCATCAATTTTAAGTGCATGAAGTGCTGATGTCAGCACATTTGGCCACATTTTTGTGCCTTTTGGAGCTACCTATGGTTTTTTGCCCATATCTCGGGTATCTAGGATCGAAATTGGGCATGTGATATATCATCGAAAAGATGGTTCCAAGCCCGATCCAAATTTACTATTATGGTTTTGTGATTTTTCCATTTTGATGCCATTGTTTCTATCAAAGTGAGATGTTCTCTGTGATCTTGGCATTTCAAACCTCCTGCATTTTGAGATCCATTTCTCTTGCATCCGGACTCCGTTTTCAGAAAACAAGATACTACCGAAAAGATATTTTTGAGATTTTATCAAATCTAATGGTCTCATGTGTTATTTTTTCTTTTTTCTGACATCATCCATCCTCAGATCCTTCCAGACACCTTCTTTGGGCCCTCCACTGCAGCTGTTGGTGTTTTTCTCATATCTTGAGCATACGGTGTCAAAATTTAGAAAATGAGATATCATCGAAAAGCTGATTCTGAGATCTGGAGGTTATATTTTTTGGTTTTATTTTTCTGATGGTGTTTTTCTCTGTCAAAGCCAGATCTTCAGTTCTGCACTCTGGGAGCTCTATCTTGCGCATCTGGACTCCATTTTTGGAAAATGATATATCGTTGGAAAGCTTGTTCAGAGATCTTTTTAGTGTTGTGAGTCATTTTTCTAGATTCTTCTCCAGGTTCATTTTATTTAGATTCTTGCATTTTTGCATTCTGGTGGATAGATTGGTTGTTACAGGTCCTGGGATCTCTCCCCTTTGAGGGATGGCTCATCTTAGGATGTTCTTTTGTTTTAGAAGCCTTCTCTCTTCTTTGAGCAGTGTATACTTCATTTTTTGTAGCATTATTTTATGCACAGGCACTGAGATAAAGTGCCATTCTATTGCATGTATAGGATCTTGCACATGTTCATACTTTATGTACTCGCACTCCATTATAAATTGCCAAGGGGGTTTGATGTTTGCCTTTGTTTTCCATCTTCTTTTATCATGTGAGCATTCCTCCAATGACATTAGCCTCAGGTATCTCTATATGTGTTTGTACTCTCTCTACACATTCGATGTTTGAGATTCTTCTTCATCATGCAGTTCATATTGGATGATCTTTTCAGTGTACCTGTCATTAATCCCTTGTCAGTAGTATGGGGGATTTCTACTATTGGTTCTACTACTTTGTTGGTTTGATAGTGTGAGCTATGTATTCAGTATTTGATCCTATGTATTAGGCGGTTGTAGTGGCTGGGTACTTATGCATTCTGGTGAGATGGATCATTTACCATATGGACACTATTTTCTTTCCTATTTTTGGATGCTCTCTTCCAGTGTTGATTGATCAACTCTTTAGGATTTTGGTGTTTATGCCATCTGTATCTTTGAGTTCAGGTGTTTTCCTTTGTTTGCCTCCTGATTCGAGTAGTGTTATTTGAGGGCACTCATATAGATTACAGTCTTCTCTACCTGGTCATATTTCTATGGAGGATCTTCAGATCATCAGTTTCTTCTTGACAAAGTTTGCAATTTCATTCTTTAGTGATGTTGTACATGTTCATCTTTGTTCCTATTTTCTGGAACATTCCTAGTTTTGGAGGCTTCTTTAGTCCTTTAGACTAGTCTTTGTCTCTTTTTGGAGTAGAGTTTTTCCCATGTGGTTTTCTCTATTTCTCCTCTTTATAGAGACTCTTTTTGTACTTGGGTACCTGATTAGGCCTTTGTTGTTAGGACCCATTTGCTTTCAGTTGTTCTTTTTAGGTTTTTAGCTTCTCCCAAAGTTTATCTTAAGGGGGGGTGTTAGAGTAATAAAGTGTTTACTGATTAATTGAATCATATTGATTTAATTATTAAGTCACTTATTACCTCTTTTGACTTAAGCTAAACTTTAGACATATAATAATTAATAGCTTTATTAATTATTATTATGCAACCTAGGTTTTATCTTTTTAGGTTTTCTGATCTCCTTTTATAAGGATTGATCTCATAACACTTTGTAACCTTTTCTGACATTTTCATTATTGATTGCAACTTTTGTTTTTGCACATCAAGAATTTCTCCTCTCTTGTGGATCCATACGTTCAGGTCTCCATAGCTATTTGCTTCTCTCTCTTTCTGTGATAGGTGTTTGTGTGCAGGTGTTCTTGGGAACTATGGGTTGTTTTTCATCAACTCCAACATTATTTTTCTAATTTTAGATTAGGTTTATCTGTCTTTCTATAAAATAAATTGTCTACTCATGTTTTAATCATCCAAATCATTTATAATTTATCTCAATATAAAATTCCTTTTTGGATCAATTCTCTCTCAAAGTTGCATAACATTAAACATGGCTACTTAGTTTTAGATGGGATATGTATTTTTCTTGTATGTGATTCATGGGATTATGTATTGAACAAGATGAATAACTGGGAGAGGGGTGAATCAGTTATTCAAAAATACTTTTCACAAACTTTGTTGAATGGATACAAACATAAACCATTATGATAATTAAGACTGGTAAAAATTTGAAAGAGAAAGAGCAGTAAAAACCATAACACAAAATGTAACATGGACACCCAAGATGGGAAAACCCATGGAGAAACTAATTCTCAGTTAAGGTAATTTTTACAAAGGGATCACTACCGATTGGGCTAACTTCCCCGATACATAAGATTTATTACAAAAATGTGTATTCACAGATAAAGTATGAATTAATGAAGTTGTATATGTATATGCATGAAATAGTTATATCTAGTAGCATAACAACAACCATTAGTAGCAGATCCAGTTACAAATCTTATGCCAGCACATTCAAACCTTCTACAAAACTAAATGTAGTTCTTCTCACTAATTTGAAATTAAACCTTCACACATCTCACTTATTCTTACACACTTAAGTGGCAAGTATTCATAGAATTAAACTTGTATCATACCACATTCAACATACTCTCACACACATACATTCATATTTGAATAGGCATCCTATATATATGCATCTGATACATATGTAAACCTAGCCATAAAACATGCCAGCTTAAGATACAAAATATATTACAATATAGTTTAACATGCTAGCACCAAACCTAAAAATAGGTCATACATATGAAATCTTCATACCATGTTACCATAGGACCCAAAGATGGGTCACACATAATATAAGCATGTTTCACAACACAATTTCTAAAAGATAAATGTATTTTGGAACATATAGAATGCCACAACCAAGTGTTGGCATATTGATGTGATAGATGACATTTATTGTTAAGACTACAATTGATTGCCTACTTAGAGAATAGAATGGGAGAATATGAAGATGATCATCGAGATACTAAGGTATGTGTGAGACATTAGATCAATTATTATATTATCATTGAAGTCAACTAGTTTTGACTATACTTATCATGATAGTTGCAAACATCTGAAGAAGGTAATATTGGTGAAGGAATGAGATATTATCATGAAGATGAGATGTATGAGTAAGGTATGAATATGGTATTCATTAAGAAACTAATTCATGAGTCTCTGACATTATGATAGTGATTTGATTGTATTACATGATTCTATTAAGTGTTGAAGATCAAGAATGTACAAGATAATTTGGTCGGTATATGAAGAAATTAGTATACACCGAGAAGATGTAGTGTATACTGAATGTGGTATTAATCAAGAAGGAAATCACCAACACATCACGGTATTGACCAAGCAAGAGAAATAAAGAGGAACATATGATTGCCAACTTGAGATGATGAGCTGGACAAATTTAGAAGATTCCAAGGATAAAGAAAAAGTTAGTTATGAAGATCTATGACTAACAAAATTCAAGGTTGATCGGATGATGAAGGTTGAAAATATTTTAAGGCACAAGTTTTGAGGAAGGTTAAAGAGGAAAAATCAACGATGGAGATTAAGAGGAAAAAAATATGATTAAAAAGAAAATGGTTTATCATGTCTATATAAGGAGACAAGAAATTCAAAAGAGTTATGCACGTGAAGAGAAGATTTTATACATGTGAAGCTGGTCAGATAGGTTGAAGTGACAATCAAGTAATTATACAACTACACCAAGTGTCAGATGGAGATAACCAAGAAGAACAAAGTGAGAGGAAGAAGGAGATTGAAGAGATTATGATGACTAAAGTTTTATTGAGTTTAGCATAGATCTGAAAATGAGCAAAGGAAGTTGCATTTGAATCAGGTCATATATTGTTGCTTTCTAAACATTGCTACATACAAAATCTATTAACCGAGTGGGACTTAACAGTCTTTTTATTTCTATATTATCATTCAATCAATGTTACTTGTTTTCTTGTTGACCCAAGTGAATGTATGGTCACAAATAATTGTTAGTGATAAATCCTCTAACAAGGTCACACCTTACAATGTATTTTGTAACCTTTAACAGGGTTGGCTCTTAACCGAGCTGACTTTAGAAGAGTGAAAATATTTTGGGTATCGGTCCCATGTGGTTTTTCTCCTAACATGGTTTCCACATTAAAAAATGAAGTGTTAAATGTGTATACATATGATATTTTGATATTTTAATTTACACATTACAATAGCTGATTTGATCGGTATATATTAGATAATTTATCTGATAGTTGATTTATTAATTAGTAAGGTACACAAAAGTTTTTACCAAGTTGTTTTGTTTATTTTTTGAAGTTGGTATTATACATTTGAGAGTAATTTGGGACTGTAGGATAACTGGACTTAACTAATTCACCCTCCCTCTTAGTTATCTAACAATTGGTATCAAAGCTCAGAGTACTTGAAGGAAGAAGTTTGAAGGACTTAAGTTAAAGATCTAAAGATGTATAAGAGAGAGGTGTCGAAGCCGAAAAAAGATAATTTCTTAACATGGAAAATAAGGATGAAGCTTTATCTATCAAGCATTGGGGATTCTGCACTATACTATTTGGAAAATGACTTCATAACACCTATTGTTCCTTTGACTATCACACAGATGAAAGAGATACAAGAGCATAATGCACTGATGATTGAGATTGCTTCTTCTTTATCAGATGTTGAATTTGAAGACATTAAGAACTGTTCAACTACAAAATAAATTTGGGACAAATTCACACTAGTCCATGCAGGAAATAAACATGTGTTTAGGGAAAAAGAAGAAAGATTAAGAGGAAATTTTGATGATATGAAGATGAAAGAAGGTGAAACCATTACTCAGTACAGTAACTAAGTCAAGAAAGTGGTGAATGCTATCCGAGGAGTAGGTGGAATTATTAAAGAAGAATATGTGGTAAGTAAAATTCTCAGAACAATGTTGCCTGCCTATGCTATTAGAGTCTCTACAATACATGAAGTAAGATTTGTTCCTGGTAATGATGTTTCCCTTGATAGTCTAATTGGAAGATTGACTGCATTTGAGCTTAAAAACTTTGATAACAATATTTTACCTTAGGTATAATATGCATTTGTGTCATCTTTTAATATTGGTAGATCAAGTAGTAGACATCAAATAAGAAATGGAAGTGATAGTGAAGCTGAAGAAGATGAGCTTGAAGCACTTGAAGCATTAATTGCTAGGAGGCTACCAAAAGGCAAAGAAAAATACCAATTGAAGCTAACCTTAGTACGTTTCAAATGTAAAGAGATTGGTCATATTGTTGCAAGATGTCTTGATAGGAAATATGATGTGAGAACAAGTGAAAGATCAAATGATAGAAGAAATTACCAAGATCATAGAGGTAACCGATGGAGAGGAAACAAAGACAATTGAGACTATAGAAATAAAATAAAAATTCATGCTACCTAGTTGTAGATGATGATGATACCAAGTCTAAAATTGATGAAGATGTAGAAGTGGTGTTTGTTGCATTGAAGGAAGATTTTGAAGAAGAAGAAAGGTATGTAGAAAATGCACTTATTTCTAAAGTAAGAAAAAATGATACATGGATTATTGATAGTGGTTTCACACATCATATGACTTGTGATGAAGAAAAGTTTAAATATCTTAAAAATTATAATGGTGGATCTCTAAAAATGGGAAATGATACATCTTGTCAAGTGAAAGGTAAAGGATCTATATTGCTAAACAAAAAGATCAAATGTGAAAATGCTTATTGGGTGAAAGTAATTAACTACAATCTTTTGTGTGTAGAACAATTGAATAACACAGGTCACTAAGTTTCATTTGAGAATAGAAGAGTAAAGATCTATGATGATGTTGCAAGACTGATCAATACTGGTGAACAATCAATAGGTAACCTATTTTATTTGGAGAATGTTGAAACTTCTTGTTTGATGGCTAAGAATGATGATGTTTGGTTATGACACAAAAGGTTATGTCATGTGAATTTTGACAACATGGTAAAGATCAACAAGAAAATAAAATTAGAGGTTTACCGAGTATATCTAAGCTTGACCATGTGATGTGCAAACAATGTCAAATGGATAAAATGACAAAGTCTAGTTTTAAGAGAAAACAATATTCATCTAATGCTATTTTGGATTTAGTTCATACTGACTTATGTGGTCCAATGAGAAATCAGAGCTATTATGGAGATAGATATTTTATCTTATTTGTTGATGATTTCTCTAGAATGATGTCAGTGATATTCTTAAAATAAAAATCAGAATATTTTCAAATGTTTAAGTGGTACAAAGAAAAAGTGGAGAAAGAAATTGGTAAGAAACTGAAATGCTTGAGGTTAGATAGAGGTAGTGAATTCATTTCTGATGAGTTTACTAACTTTTGTAATGAGCATGGAATAAAGATACATGTATCTGCATTGAGGACTCTACAATAGAATGAGATTGTTGAAAGAAGGAATAGATCAATTGTTGATTGTGCTAGAACATTGCTAATTGAAAAAGATGTTGCACAAATTTACTAGAGAGAAGATATCAATACTATTGTCTATACACTAAATGAAGTACAACTATATAAAGAGACAAGCAAGATACCTTATGAGCTATGGTATGGTTAGAGACCTAATATGATCTATTTCAAAATATTTGGAAGTAGATGTTACATTCTGAAGGATGATAGAAATGGAAAATTTGATTCAAAAGGTGATGAAGGCACATTTCTACGTTACTCTACTAGAAGTAAGGCTTATAAATATTTGAAAAAAGATACTAACAAGATTATTGATAGTGAAAATATGAGAGTCAATGAGTTTGTAGAAAAGAATGATGAAGAAAGCGAGAAAGAACCAGAAGACTATGAAAGATTTGTCTATATAGAGAAAGAAGAACCTAACACTTTACCTAAGCAACAACTTGGTGTCACCAAGAAACAAAATACTGCTACTGAGAAACAATCTTTACAGATCGAGAAACAACATACAATTACCGAGGAAAATGATGATCATGCACTAAGTGGAGAAAATATTGAAGAATAAAGATCTAAGGCTATACTAGAAAAATATGTGAGAAGACACCATCCAAAAGATTAGATAATTGGAGACAAAGGAGTAGGAATGATGACAAGAAGTAAGTTAGGAATAATACATGTTTGGTTTGTGAACTTGAACCTAGAACTGTTAAGGATTCATTGGAAAATGATGATTGGATTACAGAAATGATTGAAGAGATTGATAAAATATAGAAGAACAAGACATGGACATTAGTACCAATGCCTAAAGAAAAAAATGTGATTAGCACAAAATGGATTTTCAGAAATATTGAATGAGAATGGAGTTGTTACAAGAAACAAAACAAGATTAGTCTACAAAGGTTATGCACAAGAAGAAGGAATTGACTATGGAGAAAATTTTGTTGGAAATATTCAGGAATTAACCGAGTTACTGAGAGGGGAGGGGTGAATCAGTAACTCCAAATTTTCTTTCAATTACAGAAGTATTAACATGTAATTTACTTTAACCTTTGCATACAGAAAGCATGAAACTTAAAAGCATTCACAATAATGACACATAGATTTGGTTACCCAGAAACCTTCCAAAAGAAAGTAAAACTGGGGTGGGGATGAAACCCACAAAGCTTTAATACTGCAGAATAAAGTTGGCCGGTTAAGGCTTACAATTTGATCACTTCTGATGATCTGCCCTGTTAGGAGCAATAAGGATTGCTAAATCCACCCTGTTAAAAGATTTACAAAACATACAATGAAGTATGCACTCGGTAAAGAGATTTTACAAAAGACTGTTAAGTCTACCCGGTTAAAGGATTTAGTACTGATTCACCTGTTAGGATGAAACAGTAGATCTCTTGCTTTGCAACTGGATTGCTGATTGAGATTCGCTGATGTACTGATCACCTTCTGTGATGAATTTGTCTTTGCTGTTCCTTATACTGCTGAAGCTTTCTGTAATTCGCTTATCTCTGCCTTTCTTTTTCTTTCGCATATGTTCTTCATTCATACATCTTGACATTTTTACAACATTGTTTATATACAAGTCTTAAACAATTAATTACAATTACAATTACAAAGTCGGCTTGACAAATAAACATAAGTGCTACTAAGTCGGCCCAAGTATGGTTACACGGTTCGTGCAATCTGACTCGGTGACTTTCTGATACTCGGCGTCTATTGCATTACTCGGCATCATCATGCACTCGGTAGAAGTGAAGGCACGGTTCATACTGATCACTCGGTAGGTTTTGAACTCGGTAAATACTGGTGACTCAGTAGACATGATGTTACTCGGTTTACACTATCCTGTTTGGTTTGTACTAACTTCCTCGGTTTGCACTGTCTGCTCAGTTTGCACTGTCTACTCGGTTTGCACTGTCTGCTCGATTTGTACTGTCTGCTCGGTTTGCACTGTCTACTCGGTTTGCACTGTCTGCTCGGTTTGTATTGTCTGCTCGGTTTGCACTATCTGCTCGGTTTGCACTGTCTGCTCGGTTTGTACTGTCTGCTCGGTTTGTACTGTCTGCTCGGTTTGCACTGAGAATGCAAATAAGTGTTGTCACTGGTGGCAATTCTTCTTAATGCCAACAAATTTTGCACCTGTTTCTAGACTTGAAGGAGTGAGAATGCTACTTGCATATGCTTCTTATAAAGGATTTAAGGTATATTAGATGGATGTGAAATCTACATTTCTAAATGAGATACTTGAAGAAGAGGTATACATTGAACAACCTAAAGGTTTTTTTGATCCTACTCAGAAGAACATGGTATGTAAGATGCACAAGGGACTTTATGGACTGAAGCAAGCATCGAGAGCATGGTATGAAAGAATGCATTCTTATCTCATAAGAACTAGATTTTTAAGAAAAAGTGATAACAAAAATTTATATTTGAAAGGTGATACTGATGATAAGATCCTTATTTCTGAAATTTTTGTTGATGATATCATATTTGGAGGTCATGATACTTAATGTAAAACTTTTTTTGATGAAATGAGAAAAGAGTTTGAAATGTCAATGTTTGGAGAGATCAAATTCTTTATTGGTTTGCAAATACAATGACTAAAGGAAGGCATTTACATCACACAATCTAAATATACTCAAGAAATCTTGAAGACATTTGATATGGAAGACTCAAAGCCAATTGGTACACCTATGGTAACCAGATGCAAGCTAACAAAGGAGAAACAAGTTACATTGGAATATGTGAAGTCACAAGAGAAACTTGTCGATATATTCACAAAACCATTACTGAAGGATATATTTGCATACTTGAGAAGTAGACTAGGGGTCCTTCCCTTTTCTAATAGTCACAAGGGTGATATGGGGTTGCATCAACCTATTCTTATCAGAATATCTACTTATGTTGATGCAAGATGTTCACACTTTGTGATTCCTAAGGTTGTGAAGAAGATGGAAGACAAGATGAAACTGAAAAATATGTACATGAAAGGTACACGAATCTAAAAAGGAACAACAAAGATATTGATTTGGCTACTGAAGAGATTATTTTTGGTATTGTTGTCAAATGGAGATATGATCATGAAATATCAAAGAGATGATAATATAAAGGGAGAGAATATGGCATGAAATATCAATTAGGAAAGAAGCTAGCTGGAAGGGAGAGAAATACTATAGACACTTAAGATGTTTGGTATTCTATGGCATATTTGATATTGTGTTGCCATCAATACCAAAGGGAGAGAATGTTAAGACTACATCGGATTGACTACTTGGAGAATAGAATGGCACAATGTGATGATGATCACTGAGATACTAAGGTATATGTGAGACATTAGATCAGCTATTATATTGTCATTGATGTTAATTAGTTTTGACTATACTTATCATGATAGTTGCAAACATTTGAAGAAGGTAATATTAGTGAAAGAATGAGATATTATCATGAAGATGAGATGTATGAGTAAGGTATGAATATGGTATTCAGTGGTCTGTTAGCATGAATGTTGATGGTATTCCTATGGGGGAGTATCCTAGTAGTGTTGGAGACATTACAATGATCATGTGTTGCATTCATGACAGAGTTTGTCATTGATGTCAACATATGTTACTGACTGGTTGTTCATAAGATTGTAGACATGTTGCAAAGAATTGTATGAACACCATACAAAGAATTAGCACATGTAAAATTAATTGAAGAATCCAAATACCATTTTGGGTCAATAGATATGATCGCACATGCTTATGAATTGATCTGACAGAGTTATGGTCTATTTACTAATGACTGGTTTTTAGAAGATAGAAACTGAGGTTTTCATAGAGTTGATTGTAGAACTTTGTGGATAGGATTTATGATTGTTTAAATCACGATGAGAAAACATAGGTTTGTATTGGACACTGGTTGGAGAGATTATTGTGATCATATGGAGTTTTGACATCATCTATGGTGTGTGTATTGGCAAAGACCTATTTGGAGGATGACTTGGAACACATTTCAAGTAATTTGATGAGCGAGCTTGATTTACGAATTGGGGTGATTAACTGATGTAATTTTTATGATGTATCATTATAAGAAGTGTCATGTGCATCTTTGCATGGGTCCATTTGTAACTTGTAAATAGGATTTATCCTATGAAGGATGAACTAGAATACATTGTTATAACTTGTATATAAGGATTGAAATCCTTAGAAAATATGAATAATTAAGGTGATGTAACTACACATGCAAATTATAGAGGTGAATGTGATCTTGAGGCTTCATTGGTTACTATTTAGAGAATAGTAGTTGTACACTTGGGAAAAAGGTGGAGCTTTCTTGGCAATGTTTGAATACTGGAAGTAGTTTTCAGAGCCTTATCATATTCTGGACTTGATGTAGGGATCTACTTCTCAAGGGGAGTGATCATTGAAGATAGTTGATGACTAATGGCACCCTTTTCCATTGTTGTCAAAGGGGGAAAGAGAATATGTGAAAATCCTACAAGGAAGAGACTATGTATTGAAGAAATAGATTATGTAGTAAAGGTACTGAGAGAATACTTTTGGGTTGATGGATTTTCCCATATGTTTCCATCAATGCCAAAGGGGGAGATTATTGGATATTGCTAATGCATTGGAGAGATTTTTGTTACATTTAATATGTTTAATCACTATGCTGAGTGATGCTAGAATTGTTGTTGTTGTCATTTGTGTTTTGTCACTGATGTCAACATATGTTTCTGTTAAGAGAATGAATTGGTTATTACAGTGTACAGATACTGTATGGATGTTTCAAAACATCTGAAGTTAGTTGTATGTATTGGAAGGTGTTGTGATCTTATATCTAATATCGCATGATGTAATATTTCATATTGGCTGAGTTACAGAAGATTTGGCAAAGACTGGTTACTAGACAGTGACAGTGATAGAGTTGGTCTTTGTGTTTTGGGAATATCTTATAGGCGATGAAGATTCAATATATGTGAGCTTAAGGTATGATAGATAGGGTACTGAAGAATGTTTGATGGTCAACACAAGGTACGAAAAGCAAGATGATGTCAGTTGTGGCATGTGTTTTGGAGATGACCTATTTGGAAGCCAACTCGAGGGTTGTAGCATGTATCATGGATGGAAAGCATGAATTAAGGATGTCGGTCCTTAATTGTTTCAATGCAATTGTTGTATACTTGTTTTAGATACTACGTGTATCTTAGCAAGGATTTATGTAATTATTTATAAAAGGAAAGCCTAATCGGCTGACCTGATTATGTATTTTGTAATAGGGTATATATGTAAGATCTTTTCTTTTGAAAAGATATGGTGAGATTTTATGTGATGTAAAAGGAGAATTGTGGAAGCTAAGAGCTTGAGTCTACTAGATGTAGAGAAGAGGATAATTATATACTTCATTGGAACTGATCAAGCAAAGACAATTTCTATTAGATAGTTGTTCTAAAGATTGTGTATTTATTTATATACACTTGTGTTGTGAACAATGACTTCTAAAGGTGGACATAACCCTCTTTGGGAAGTGAGCCTACCCTTTTTTTCTTGACTCCTAATAGGGTCTGTCCTCTAATAATGATTGTGTACTGTAATGTTTTAATCAACTCCTAACAGGACTAGATATTCTAACAAGGATACCATACACTTAGTGCATCATTAGTGGGTGTTAATTCCCACCGGAGTTTTACCTTTAACAGGGTTTCCTTGACAACATAATATTGTGTTATTGTATCGAAATTCATTGTGTTCGTTGGATTTGATATTGCTACTTGTTGGTTCCTAGATAGGATTTTACACTCCATGAGATACCAATATTCCCATGATGGATATTAAGGATTGGTTAGTTCCAAATGTGAGCAATCTATGAGCAATTGGACCAACTATAGGGATAAGATTACCCTCTTCTGCTTCTGGCTCTACAAAACCAAGGCGGGTGCAGCTGATCCAATAGTATTAACTCTAACTGATAGTTCTAACTATGCCCCTTATTTCTTTATTGGATCTTTCAACAGATGAATACAATGAGAAAGTACTAAACAACAACCTATTGTTCATTGACTCTCCATCATTGGATAGGACAATACATAAATGTAAATAAAAGTAAAGACTGGTAATGATTCAATGATTTGGGATTACAAGGTTTGAATCCCTCTTCTCAACATAAAGATAGGAGAATACAAGCCAGTGCCTTATCTATTGGGAAAAACATCAAGGAAAAGGATGAATACAATGGTGTCTAAAATTGGTCTCTAGACATAAACACAAATATCCCAACTCTTTCCTACTTATGAAAATCCTTCAAATAAACTCCAAGAACACATATTCCACTTTGAGAAATATTTAATCTAACTCTAGGTTGGAACTCAAAGCACCAATACATTCACATAAACCTTATGCAAAGATTTAAAGATTCAAAGAATAGAACAAAGGAGAGCAAAGATCTGAGGTTTGTATTAAGTATAACCTTTCACCATGTGCATACAGTATCCTAAATACAAGCTTGCAAGATAAGAACAACATGTACTTCTTCTCTATTGTTTGATAAAATGATATCAAAAATTACAATCATTGACTGAAAAGCTAGGGTTTCAAAAGTTTCTATCTTTTTAACACCTAAACTCCAATCCCTTAGAATGATCATAAAAAATCCCTTTATACCAAGAGATGCAAAAAGCAACTGATCATACTAGGGTTACCAAAATTAACCTAAAAGACTTTACAACAACCCTAAATGGTTTACAATAACTGCACTATTGAAACAGATGATATATTTTGTAATTGAGTTGATAGGCTTTTTGTCTTCAATGCTATCCTTGACTCTTTTCACCAAATTTGATTTTACTATCTCACTGTCAAACTGCAATGAATGCCCTTTTGTAATTTTTCAACCATAAAATTCATTTGACTTGGCATCATAGGAACAAAAATTAGATTCTAGCAATAATATATGCCTTCTGTATCCTTCCCCAACTGCAATCTGTACTAAAAAATTCAATTCCTAGCCACCGCATCATTTTACAACTTTCTACGTCAAAAACCCTAGCAAAACCCTATAGGAAATTTGAATTCAAATAAAAATGGTAATCGACTAGAGTTTAAAATAGGACCATTGATCTATCTTATTCCCGGTAGATTAGGCAGCTCGTAAAATCCTTCAACAGTCAACAAAACCTTTAAAAATTGCTTTTCCACCTCATAAAAATCTCGACTAATGAAAACTGAGCATGTCAATGATGAATCAGAACTTTTGACCCACTCTTCATAAGGTTCTAATAAAATGGTTGTCATAAGTTCACATAGCCTCAAAAGATTCTATGTGAACATCAGACAACTGTTAGATTCTCCATCTTGGCATCCCTTTAGAATCTCTCAGGCCCACTAACATGTCTGCATACCTAAAATCCATGGCCAATCAAAACCTAACATCTCAGCAACACCTAGCAAAATGGTCCCACAATTCTCGGATGACCTTTAACCTTTGACCCATTTGGTGAACACGCAACTACAAGAAATTTCAAGTCGCTAGATATATTATTTAAACACGGTCAAGTCAAATGATTCAGTGAACAAAGCATTTCACTGAATCACTGAGTCTCATGTTTAACCCTTGGTTATATTTGGTGAATGCACAAAAACCTTTATTCACCAGTTTGTAAGAAAACTTAGAACTCTACCAAATACCTTGCGAATGAGTGGACACAGAAGACTTTATTGGTGCCGCCAAAAACTTGTCCGAACCACCAAAAAACTTTGATAACCTTGGGCCCACTTGCAAACCACCACATGTCATCATACTATTTGGTATCTTCACCCAGTCACTTCTGACATAGGCCCCACTATGCTTGGCATCTAATTGGATGACAGATGTAAGATCACATAGCCTCAAAAGATTCTATGCGATGATATGCCCACCGTTGATCAAGAATCTCACCTCTGTTCTGACAAACCTCTGACACAAAATAGAATCAATGGTTGGTCTTATAGCCTCATGTGTCAGAAAAAACCCTTAAGATCATACGTTGGCCATCGATGCTCTGCCACTGTCAGAACCACTAAACCTCCAAAATCATTGGCCCCACTAACAAGCTTCTGAGTCATTAATATGTGGACCAATGAGAAAGTGTTGACTAAGCACACCTGGCATGTGGACCCGTTACATTTAAAAGCCTTTGCCATGAAAGAGAATCAATGGTTGGCACAACTTCACAACCCTCTAACACACTACATAAGATCTTACGCCTATCGTTGGATTGAGATGGTGTCAGAAAACTGGGCCCAGGAAAGGATAAAGGCCGAAAACTTTAGGAAATATATAGCATTGAGACCTAGGAAAAATTACTGCCGCTGGGCTTTAGGAAAAAATAAAGCTGGGCGCTTGGAGACTTAGGAAAATAAAGGCCACTAGGGTAATAAAAATTTTAAGGACATGCATTTATTAGATTTTTAGTGACCCAAAAAGTAACATGAAATTAGAACAAAGCATAGGGCACACTTAGGGTTTTCTTGCAAATGGCTAGAATTTTGAATTTTGCCTAGGGTTTTGGCAGGAAAATGGGAAAAATAACTATAGAGGCTTGGAAAATATGATTCAAACATGGAATTTTTCACTTGTCATAACAATGGCTCATGCTCAGGGACATGTATCTCCTGCAAATACAATGAGAAGCTAGAATCTCCTGGTACAACAAACTAGAACCAAAATTTTGAACCAAAAATATGGACCTGTACACAAAAACTTAAAAACACAATTGTATAGAGATTGCCAAAACCTTTAGGGGAAATAGAATTTCAAAAATTGACTATGAACAGGCAGCTCCAAGAGCTCTCCTGTCAAATTCTTTAGAATGTAAGAACTTGCTCCCCATTTTTCTTCAATAATATATGGGCCTAACCAAATGGGATCAAATTTCCCATGCTTTCCTTTGTCTTGCATTCTTACATTCCACATTAATACCATGTCCCCCTCTACAAAATTTCTCTGAGTAGTCCTTCTATCATATAGGACTTTGCACTGGGCCTGCAAATTCTCATTCTTGATGTGTGCATCATTTCTTACCTCATTGAGTTGAATCAGGTCATTCATTCTAACTGTCATATCTTCTTCAACATCTTCATCATATTTCTGAATGAAATGATACATCTGTAACAAATTGTTTTGGGGTAATCTTGCATTGATTCCATACACTAAGTCAAAAGGGGCACACCCTATTGCCTTCTTTATTGTAACCCTATCAGCCCACAGGGCTTGTAATAACTTGGAATCCTAGGCCTTCTTATTTTTGTCCAAGACTCTTTTCAAAATCTTGATTAAACTTTTATTGTTGGATTCTGCCTAGCCATTGCCTTGTGGATGATAAGCAGAAGAATATGAAATTTTAATACCATTATGTCTGTAGAAGTCAACAAACTCTTTCAACCTAAAACATAATGCATTATCAACCACCATAGTTTCTGGGCAACCAAACCTTGTCAAGATATTTTGCATCATAAAATCTATTACTACCTTGCTAGTTTCTCTTCTTGTAGGGATTGCCTCAACCCACTTAGTGAAATAATCTATTGCCACTAAGATGTAGGAATGTCCACCACTAGATTTATTAGGGATTTCACCAATGAAATCCATACCCCACTTCTGGAAAGGGGCTTGAACAGAAATAGGTTTGAGGGGCACATTCTGACTGAATTTTAGTTTGTCTGCAAACCTTTGGCAAGGATCACACCTTTTAACAAATTGATGGGTACCTTTGAAAAGTGAAGGCAACCAAAAACCTTCCCTGATGATCTTGTGGGCTGTAGTCTTAGCCATGTAATGTCCTCCACAAATTCCACTATGCATTTCATGCATCAAGAGCTGGGCTTTATCATGGTCTACACACTTGAGAAAAACACCTTCATTACTCCTCCACCAAAGCTCACCATTTATAATTGCATATCTCAAAGAGTGGAGTTTAACAGTTCTTCTTTTATTATCATCCAGTTCAGGGGGTAAGACCATCATTTATAAATATTTGACAATATCCTTGTACCATTCACAACAATCCATGTTGCACACATAAGGTCCTTGATCCTCTTCTAGCATATTGATCTGGTTTGCATTTAGATTACTTTGGGCCATCATTTTTTCTAGGCCTAAACCTCTAACCAACTTTGTAATGTGGATATCAATGTTAAATTCTTGAATTCTATTAATCCACCTACATCTTCTTCCTAAAACTTCTTGTTGGACCAGGATGTCCTTGACTGCAGCACTTGGAACATAGGCAACCACTGTGGCTCCCACCAAATAACATCTAAATGTTTTAATGGCCTTGACTAAGGCATAAGCTTGTTTCTCAATGATATCATAATTTAATTCTACTGCTTGTAAAGTCTTGCTGAAAAAGGAAATAGGTTGTTCAAAACCTTCAGCATTCTTTTGTAAAAGTACTACATCAATAGTATGAGCAGATGCAAAAGAGAAAATTTGCATTGGCTTTCTATAATCTAGTGTCTTCAAGACCGGGGCATGCTTAATGGACCTCTTAATTTCATTGAACACTTGGACTGCTTCAGTATTCCATTCCATTTTTGCTCCTTTCTTTAACATCCTTGATATGGGAATACTGATTTCTGCAAAGTTTGTAATAAACCTTCTTAAAAAGTTGACCTGTCCTAAAAAGGATTGAACTCCCTTGATGTTCTTTGGTATGGATAATTTTTCAATAGCCTCTACTCTTTTAGGATCTATCCTCACACCATCCTTTGAAATAATGTGCCCTAAAAGTTTTCCTTCTGTCACACCAAAGGCACACTTCTTTGGGTTCAAAGAAACCCCATATTCCAATGCTCTGATAAAACTTTTCTCAAGATGTTGACAATGTTGTTCTTCTTTTGCTAAAAAGGCTGTCAAGTCATCCTGATATACCACCATAAATCTGTCAATGAAATCTACAAAGGCTACATCCATAGCCCTCTAAAAAGTGGCACCTGCATTAGTCAGCCCAAATGGCATTCTTACATAAACATATGTTCCCCATGGAGTTGTAAATGTAGTTTTAAATTATTCTATATCTTTGACCTTAACTTGATTGTAACCAGAAAAGCCATCCATCATGGACATCAATTCTGATCCAGTAACCTTTTGTAACATGTTCTCCATATTGGGTAATCCATAGTTATCTTTCAAAGAATTTATGTTAAGATTCCTAAAATCTACACATAATTTGATGTCACCATTCTTTTTTCTAATAGGCACTAAATTTGAAACCCAAGTGGAATTCCTAATGGGCTTGATTATTCCAGCATCCATCATCTTCTTGAGTTCACCCTACATTTTGGGTGCCAAGGTAGGGTTAACAGGTCTCAACTTTTGTCTGAAAGGCTTTGTGCCTTCCTTGAGTGGAACCTCATGCTAAAAAAGGTCCTCTCTATAAGCTTTAAGGTCTTCATAAGACCAGGCAAAAACATGCCTAAATTTTTTGAGAAGGTCAATCAAATTTTTTCTAGTTCTTGGGGAGAGAGACCTTCCTATATAAACTTTCTTGGGAGCTATCCCTATGCCCAATTTTGTCTCTTCAAGCTCATTGATTTTATCAATACTAGCTGAGAAGGCCTTGTCTTTATTGTCAAATGCCCTTTCAAGAGCAACTAGTCCTTTAGGAACCTTGTTTGATTTTAATTGCAAAACCTCTTTCCCAAAGATGACATCTTTGTCATTCACTGTATTAACATAAGCACTAAAATCCATTTCTTTATCACCAAAGTGAGATTCACAATGGAGAAACCTTAATATATCTTGGTCATTAGAAAAAACTTACCAATTATCTAGATTGTCAGGGATGGAAGGTTTGGCTTGTACCTCTATATTAGAAACATCTACAAATGTAACATCTTTTGGTCTGAGGGCTATATTAGCCAACAAATCTACCATCCTATTCTAACTTCCCTCCATCCAACAAATATTAAAAGCACGAAAGCTTTCAATCTCATCCCATATTGCATTCCTATATTGTTTCAACTTCTAATTCTTTGAGGCATACTTTGTTCTAATTTGGGATATGACTAACTCAGAGTCACCTATAACTTTCAAACACTTTATGCCATGCCTTGACTAATCTTAGACCAATTAACAAAGCCTCATACTCTGCAACATTATTTGTGCATGAAAACAACAAAGTAAATGAGAACTTGAAAGTTTTACCATTTAGAGATATGAGCAATATTCCAGCTCCAGATCCTTCTTTGCTATTTGCTCCATCAAAATACATGGTCCAGAGATTATCAAGACCAAACCATCCTTCTTGTCTTTCTGATTTGTGGGGAGGCTCAACACCTTCCTCTGCTTCCTTATCTTGGACCTTGAAAGCATTAATATCAGTATCAAGGAAACAATTCATGTTGTCTTGTTCTTCTTCCTCAATCATGTGTGGAGTCCTTGACTCCCTAATGAATTTGATATTCTATCCCTCAAAATTAAAAGTGGCAAATGATAAATCACACTGTATGTTGCCTCCCATAGAAGCACTCCATTTTCTTGATAATAAAATTCCATACTGGGGAGGAATATCAACTACCAAGACACTCATGGTCAATTGTTTGTTGGGGTATGCAGCCAATCTATAAGGCAAAGCCTTAATAGTACCAACAACTAGTACTTCTCTTAAATCCATAACTTGACACCTTCCATGGGGTGTATCCACTTTCAAACCTAAAGACTTCATAACCTCAGTAGGCATAACAGTATTTGATGCTCCAGAATCAATCATGCAATTCTTTAGCAACTTTCCATTTATTTGCAGAGTCAAGAAAAAAGGATCAACTAATCCTACTACGGTACTAACAACATTTGTGTCCAAATATATTTGAGGGATCTTAGAAAAAATCTCCTCATTACAATTTTCATCTTCTTCATCCATAATTGCTACTTGTTTCTCAGTTTTTTCTATTTTTTGAGAATCAGTATGTACTACACTTTTTACCCATTTCAAGGCATTTTTCTTATGTTCTTCTATTCTCATCATCTCTAATAATGGAACTTTGATAGTGATTTGAGACAACAATTTACTCATGTCAACTAGAACATAGTTTAAATTAGGTACATCTAGTTTTGAATCTGCAGTCTCTTTATCAGCTTGTTGGGTGGATGTATCTATAGGTTTGTCAGTTTGGGCCTTGTTTTTCTTTTGCAAAACTGGTACAACCTCAACAGTAGGCCTAGTTTTTACCTTATAAACAATATTGAGCTTGGAAACTTTCTTTACCTTGACTTTATCAATAGGATTAGCATCCTTAGTCTTTTCTTGTGAAGTTTTTACATTCTTATTTTTCTTCTTGATAAAAATGCCAGCAGGCTTGGGGTTTTCATCGCCAATAACTCTATTCCTCAAGTTATAATTTTCCTTTTCTTGAGTAACCAAATTGGCCGTTATCAAGGCAATCTCCTCATTAGAAGGTCTTCTCAAAGTAGTTTTTTGTTTATTCTTTTGAACATTACACTGGATGTTGTCAGGCTCACTATCTTCATCATTTGAAAAAACTTGCTGATGATAGGATTCATTTCTAGTTTGGGAGTATGATGCATCCTGATTTTCATCCTCTTCAGCAGAATCTACCTCACTTAAAACATGAGAAGAGAACATCCCACATCCTTGGTCATCATAAGGTTGTTCCTCATTGTACTTTTGCTCCTCATGAGGAGAGACATTTTGGGATATGGCACAATAATCAGGATCATATCATGATTGATAAGCAACACACCATGGGACTTCTTCCACCATATTCATTGAATTTATTTTTAATGGATCAGGGGTCCTATCATTTTGTTTATCTCTTTTCTCAGGAATAAAAGGCTTCCCATCTTTCCATTGAGTATTGTAAGGGTAATTCTGCATTCTTGGCAATTTGTTGAAATTATTAAAGGGGCGCTTATCCCCTCCCGTAGCTTTATTACCTCTATTTTCACCAGGCTTCAGATCTTTGATTGCCTTTAAGATCTGATTTAAACTTTCATCATCCTTAGGCTTGATATTTGCAAGTTTCCTTGGATCCTTTCTATTCAACAATGGTGATCTGTCATCTTCCCTTCTTCCCAACTTTCTTGAGATTCTTCGGTTGCTTTCTATGTTCACAGCTAACTTGTAAGCTTCAACCAAACTCCTTGGATTTTTATCTCTCAATAGGTATCCCATTTTAGAATCAAAAGCATTTAAATATGTGACAAGGCACACCTTGTCATCCAATCTGATAACCTGCAATAATTTATGCATGGCCTTTTGAAATCTAACATTAAATTCAACAACATCCTCATTAAAGTTCTTTTTTATGTTATTGAATTCATTCAACATAAAATCTTCATGTTTTTTATCACCATATTGCTCTTTGAAACAATGTCTAAGCTGATCCCATGATCCTATGCTACCATGTGGCAAAGCCCTGAACCAATCCCTTGAGTCCTCTGTTAAGGACTGCACAAATAGTTTCATGATAACATCATCAGGCACAATATTATAATCATCAATGACATCAATGAATTTCTTTAAATGTTCTTCACAAGTTACAACATTGCTTCCTATGAATTTAGGAAGCTTCTTTCTAATTTCTTCAGGGATGGGGTTAGGATAACTAGGGATACCAGTAAAAACCAACTGTTTACATCTTTCATGTATAATCCCTGAATTAGGAAAACCAACACCCTGAGATGTAGATTCATTATTATTTGTAGTGGCAACACCTTTAAAACCTCCTAGTGGAGGAACACCAGTTGTCTGATTTGCTGAATTTGTGACATTTTCTCCTTGTGTCATGGTAGAACTAGCAAAATTTGTAGGTCCGACAGACCTTTTAAGAAAATCAATTTTCTTTTTCATTTCTAGTGTTGCAGCTTCTAATTCTACCTTTTCAAGTTCTTTGGCTAGCAATTCCTATTCTTTTTTGGCCTTTTCAAGGTCGGCTTCCAATCTTAAGGCCTGGTCTATAGGGATTTTAGGGGCCACAAGTTCTTTAATTGAAATACCTACTTCCTTTTGTTTCCCTTTATCCCTTGTTTTCCTATTTTCAAAAGTCTTATGGACAACATGCAGCTCATTTTTTTTTTTCAAGAATAGGAACATAATTTATAGCCTCTAAATCTAACAGCTACCTTCTTAATTGGTCAACCCTAATCATGGCATGTCTGACCCTTTCTTCCTTCTCATTTTCTCTCTTTTGCCTAATGGCTACTTGTTCTTGAATTCTTCTTTCCAATTCATACACTTCCTCAAAGATTTCCTCAGAATTAGGCAAAGTGGTTTCAGACTCATCTTGTTGTGCTTGGGGCTATTCTTGCTGATCCTGAGACTCATGGGGGCCTTGAGGTATTGATGAATCAAGGGTTAAAGGGGGAACAAAATCATGTCCACCCCTGCTTTTGCTTCTAGACCTACTGAACTTTCTTGAAATCCTTGTATTGTGGGATGGTCTTTCACCCTCTCTTTCTGTGGGGGAATAATAATCTTCATACTGGTTTAGGCCTGAATCAACTGCCTCATATTCTGAGGCATTTCCTTGTTGACTAGGAGGAGTAGGACCCTCCCATCCTGGGTTTCCCCTTTGCTTCAAGGTTAGAGACATATCATTAACACTTTTTTCTTTCCTAACTTGAGTTCTTCTTGATGTGGTAGGAAGCCCACCCCACAAGCTTTCTTCTGGGTGTTCCTTCCTCCAAGACCTTGTAATTTTGAAACTCATTGCTATATATTATAAAGTACTAGTTATAGAGATGCTCAGAGTCACCACTCACAAAGTGTGACATAACTTGAAACCTTACTGAAACTGACTCTTATACTCTTCAATGAAGACCACTGGATAAGTGATAAGCCAGCCAGGAGTCTAAGCTCAACTTGTACCCGTGTTATCTATGCTAATTTTTAACATTAGAGATATCAAATAATTGAAATAGGTAGGTTAGGAGTCAAGCTCAACTTGAAACCTACACTATTTTCTCTTGACAATATTTCTCTATTCCCCAACGGAGTCACCAATTTGTTGGTTCCTGGATAGGATTTTACACTCCATGAGATACCAATATGCCCATGATGGATATTAAGGATTGGTTAGTTCCAAATGTGAGCAATCTATGAGCAATTGGACCAACTATAGGGATAAGATTACCCTCTTCTTTTTCTGGCTCTACAAAACCAAGGCGGGTGCAGCTGATCCAATAGTATTAACTCTGACTGATAGTTCTAACTATGCCCCTTATTTCTTTATTGGATCTTTCAATGGATGAATACAATGAGAAAGTACTAAACAACAACCTATTGTTCATTGAATCTCCATCACTAGATAGGACAATACATGAATGTAAATAAAAGTAAAGACTGGTAATGATTTAATGATTTGGGATTACAAGGTTTGAATCACTCTTATCAACACAAAGATAGGAGAATACAGGCCAATGCCTTATCTATTGGGCAAAATATCAAGGAAAATTATGAATACAATGGTGTCTAAAATTGGTCTCTAGACATAAACACAAATATCCCAACTCTTTCTTGCTTATGAAAATCCTTCAAATAAACTCCAAGAACACATATTCCACTTTGAGAAATATTTAATCTAACTCTAGGTTGGAACTCAAAGCACCAATACATTTACATAAACCTTATGCAAAGATTTAAAGATTCAAAGAATAGAACAAAGGAGAGCAAAGATCTGAGGTTTGTATTAAGTATAACCTTTCACCATGTGCATACAGTATCCTAAATACAAGCTTGCAAGATAAGAACAACCTGTACTTCTTCTCTATTGTTTGATAAAATGATATCAAAAATTACAATCATTGATTGAAAAGCTAGGGTTTCAAAAATTTCTATCTTTTTAACACCTAAACTCCAATCCCTTAGAATGATCATAAAAAATCCCTTTATACCAAGAGATGCAACAAGAAACCAATCATTCTAGGGTTACCAAAATTAACCTAAAAGACTTTACAACAACCCTAAATGGTTTACAATAACTGCACTACTGAAATAGATGAGATATTTTGTAATTGAGTTGACAGGATTTTTGTCTTGAATGCTATCCTCGACTCTTTTCAACAAATTTGATTTTACTATCTCACTGTCAAACTATAATGAATGCCCTTCTATAATTTTTCAACCATAAACTTCATTTGGCTCGGCATCATAGGAACAAAAATTAGATTCTAGCAATAATATATGCCTTCTGTATCCTTCCCCAATTGCAATCTATACTAAAAAATTCAATTCCTGGCCACCGCATCATTTTACAACTTTCTATGTCAAAAACCCTAGCAAAACCCTGTAGGAAATTTGAATTCAAATAAAAATGGTAACTGGCTGGAGTTTAAAATAGGACCGTCAATCTATCTTATTCTTGGCAGATCAGGCGGCTCGTAAAATCCTTCAATAGTCAACAAAACCTTTAAAAATCACTTTTCCACCTCATAAAACTCTCGACTAATGAAAATTAAGCACGTCAGTGATGAATCGACACTTTGGACCCACTCTTCATAAGGTTCTAATTGAACGACTGTCGTAAGTTTGCATAGCCTCAAAAGATTCTATGCGAACATCAGACAACCGTTAGATTCTCCATCTCGGAATCCCTTTAGAATCTCTCGGGCCCACTGATGTGTCTGCATACCTAAAATCCATGGCTAATCAAAGCCTAACATCTCAGCAAAACCTAGAAAAATGTTCCCACAATTCTCAGCTGACCTTTAACCTTTGACCCATTTGGTGAACACATGACTGTAAGAAATTTCAAGTTGCTAGATATATTATTTAACCACGGTCAAGTCAAACGATTTAGCAAACAAAGCATTTCATTGAATCATTGAGTCTCATGTTTAACCCTTGGTTATATTTGGTGTATGCACAAAAACCTTTATTCGCCAATTTACAAGAAAACTTAGAACTCTGCCAAATAACTTGCGAATGAGCAGACACAGAAGACTTTATCGGTGCCACCAAAAACTTGTCCAAACCACCAAAAAACTTTGATAACCCCAGGCCCGCCTTCAAACTACCACATGTCATCATTCTAATTGGTATCTTTGCCTAGTCACTTTTGACATAGGCCCCACTACCCTCAGTATCTAATCAGATGATAGGTGTAAGATCGCATAGCCTCAAAAGATTCTATGTGACGATACACCCATCATTGATGAAGAATCTCACCTCTGTTCTGACAAACCTCTGACACAAAAAATAATCAATGACTGGTCTTATAGCCTCATGTGTCAGAAAAAACCCTTAAGATCATACGTTGGCCGTCGATGCTCTACCACTGTTAGAACCACTGAACCTCTAAAATCATTGGCCCCACTGACAAGCTTCTGAGTCATTAATATGTGGACCAATGAGAAAGTGTTGACTAAGCACACCTGGCATGTGGACCCATTACATTTAAAAGCCTTTTCCATGAAAGAGAATCAATGGTTGGTGCAACTTCGCAATCCTCTGACACACTCCATAAGATCTTATTCCCATTGTTGGATCGAGATGGTGTCAAAAAACTGGGCCCAGGAAAGGATAAAGGCTGAAAACTTTAGGAAATATTTAGCATTGAGACCTAGGAAAAATTACTGCCACTAGGCTTTAGGAAAAAATAAAGCTGGGCGCTTGGAGACTTAGGAAAATAAAGGCCACTAGGGTAATAAAAATTTTAAGCACATGCGTTTATCAGATTTTTAGTGAGCCAAAAAGTAACATGAAATTAGAACAAAGCGGAGGGCACACTTAGAGTTTTCTTGCAAACGGCTAGAATTTTGAATTTTGCCTAGGGTTTTGATAGGAAAATGGGAAAAATAACTACAGAGGCCTGGAAAATATGATTCAACCATGGAATTTTTCAATTGTGCTAACACTACTATTCAAAGTTTAAAGTTTAATATTCTCTTATACAACTGATTCATCGCCCCTCTCAGTTGTATTGGTGGACTGTTATTCTTAACAATTGGTATCAGAGCTACTGGTCCTTAGAGAGAAAGCTTAACAACTTGATGTGATCTTGGAGGTGGCATTCTATAGGAAGGATAGTCCAAAGTTTGATCCTGAAAACTTTGACAGTTGGAACAACAAGATACAAACTCATTTCCTATGTTTGGGCATTGACTACTAGATGATTACAAAGAATCAAGTGGCTATGAAGACTATGGATGAAGTAGAAAAAGACACCGATGATGAAAATAAGATATTCTCATATAACATGGTTGCAAGGGAAGCATTGATCAACACACTCTCTGAAGGAGAATTTACTGAAGTTAAAGATCTGGATTCAGTACACAAGATTTGGACAAGATTAGAAGTATTGTATGAAGGAGAGAAATTTACAAAGAAAACAAAGTTTTAGAACTAGGAAACAAGGATGGATAAGATACAAATGAAGGATGATGAAAACATTAGGTCTTATGTACAAAGAGTTACATAAGTTGTGATTGGTATCAGAAATTCTAGAGGCACTTATGAAGAGGAATAAGTCATTGCAAAGATTCTTAGATCATTAAAACCAATTTACAAGAAAAAAGTTTAGGCTATAGAAGAAGTTCTACCTTTCACCCCAAACTTTAGTAGAGAAATTTTGATTGCAAAACTAACTAACTTTGAAGCTACAAAAATGGGAGATTATGTACCTAAAGTTGAATCAACATTTAAAGCATCTACACATAAGAAGATAATGTCTGCACTTTCGAGCACCAACAATGAGAACATAAAAGAAGAGCTTAGTGAATATGCTGAAGAATGGGAACAGATGCAAGAAGAGGAAAGAAAGATGGATGAACTTGTTGCACTGATTGTTAGAAGAGAAAAGAGAGGTAAGGGTAAATTTGAAGGAAAGTTATCTCTGAAATATTTTTCATGCATTAAGATAGGTCACTTTGCATCTAGATGTCCTAAAAGAGTTCCTAAGCACAGACCTAATTTTTTCAAGTCTAAGTATTCAAATGATAAGGAATGTTATTATGCTAGTGAAGGTATTTTTGATGTTGATGATTTGGATTATGAGGAGATTGGATTTATTGCTATTAAAGATGAAAAATCAGTGCATGAAGAAAAATCTTTAGTATCACATGTTGTTAAGAAATCTGAATGGATTATAGATAGTGGTTGCTCACATCATATGACTAGAGAACAATTTTTATTTATTAAATTAGTGAAGTATTATGGTCATGTTGTAAGATTCAGAGACAATGTTCCTAAACCTATCATAGGAGTAGGATCTATTACTTTGGATGGAAAGACTAATACTAACAATGTATTGCTTGTTGATGGAATTATGCATAACTTATTGAGTGTTGGACAACTGATGGATAAGGGATTTCAATTAAAGTTCTTTGATGGGAAATGTTTCATCAGAGGTAAGATAGGAAACTTGATTGCAACCAGTACTAAATCTAGATGTAATGTATTTGAGTTAAATACATATGGAGCTTCTTGTTTTCTTGTGAAGGTAGATGATAGTTGGTTATGGCATAGAAAATTTTTTCATGTTAATTTTGATAACATTGTGAAGGAAATATTGACTAATGCATTAAGAGATCTACCGAAGATTGTGAAACCATCTAACACCATATGCAGAGAATATGTTATGGAAAAGTAGACCAGAAGTAGTTATAAAAGAAAATCATATACAAAAAAAAGAAAGTTGGATCTGGTACATACATACCTATGTGGACCTACAAGGACAAGATCATACTATGGTGAAAGGCATTTTATAGTTTTTATTGATGAATTTTCTAGAATGATGTGGGTCACTTACTTGAAAGACAAATCAGAAGCATTTGATAAATTCAAGATATTCAAAGCAAAAGTAGAGAATGAATCAGGCCTAAAGATAAAATGTTTAAGGTCAGACAAAGGTGGAGAGTTTACTTAAGATCTATTCAATTCATACTATGAAGAAAATGGAATACAAAGACAGACATCTTCTCCTAGAACTCCATAATAGAATGGGATAATATAGCGAAGGAATAGAACAATACTTGATGCTGCTAGAACTATGTTGCTTGAAGGAAATATATCTCATGTGGATTGGAGAGAAGCTATTAGGATAATGGTGTACACATTGAACATAATTCAAATAAGAGAGGGTACAAGTAAGACTCCTTATGAATTATGGTTTGATCATACTCCTACTGTAAAATATTTTAGAATATTTGGTACTAAATGCTATATCAAGAGAGATGATGAGATAGGGAAATTTGATGCTAGAAGTGATGAAGGAATTTTCCTTTCTTATTCTAATAAGAGAAAGGCTTACAAATATTTTAATATGAGATTAAGAAAGATGATTGAAAGTAAAAATGTGAAGATAGATGAAAGGTTTTAGGTACAAGAGAGAAGATATGATTCTAATCAGAATACCGAGATCAAGGAGGTTGCTACTACTGAAGAAGAAGAACTTTTTGAGACTGAATGCAAAAATGAGACTTGTGATGATGATACAAATGAAGCTACTGAGATTCCTAAGAATTTGAGTTATGTAAAGATGAATCATCCTGAATTTTTTTTTATTGGTAATACAAATCAAGGAATAATGACTAGATCAAAGGCTCAAGAAGAAATTTGTTTTATTTCTCAAGTTGAACCAAATACTACAGATGAAGCTTGTAGAGATGAATCTTGGATAAATTCTATGAAGGAAGAGTTAGATCAGATAAATAAAAATAACACTTGGGAATTGGTTCCTAGACCTAAAGACAAAAATGTAATAGGAACTAAGTGGGTTTTTATAAACAAAATGAATGAAGAAGGATTTGTTGTAAGAAACAAAGTAGGATTGGTATGTAAAGGTTATTCACAAGAAGAAGGCATAGATTTTGAAGAGACATTTTCTCTTGTTGCTAGGATAGAAGCTATGAGATTATTTTTGGCTTATGTTGCACATAAGGATTTCAAGCTATATAAAATAGATGTGAAATTTGTATTTCTAAATGGAGATCTTGAAGAGGAAGTATACATAGAACAACCTAATGGATTTCCTCTCTGCCATGATGGAGACATGGTATAAAAGTTGAAGAAGGCACTGTATGGACTGAAACAAGCTCCAAGGGCTTGGTATGCAAGGTTAGACAAATACTTACTTCACCTTGGGTTCATAAAAGGTAATACTGACAATAATTTATATTTAAGAACTAGTGAAGATGTAGTTTTGATAATAGAAGTTTTTGTTGATGATATTATCTTTGGAGGTTATGATGAATTGTGTAAGAAGTTTTCTAAAGAGATGGAGAATGAATTTGAGATGTCCATGATAGGTGAAATAAAATTATTTCTAGGAATGAAAATAAATTAGAGCAAGAATGGCATTTTTGTTTCTCAGACTAAGTATCTTAAAGAAATGTTAAAGAAGTTTGGAATGGAAGATTGTAAACTAGTTGGTACACCCATGGTGACCGGACATAAACTATCAAGTAATGATGAGACAAAGTGTGTTTTTCATACCAAGTACAAATCAATGGTTGGTGGATTACAATATCTGACTCACACTAGACTAGATATTGCTAATGTTTTTGGAATTGTGGCTAGATATCAGGCAGAACCTAAAGAGACACCCCTAGCTGCTATGAAAAAGATATTTAGAAATCTGAAAGGTGTTGGAAATTTGGCTGAGTTGGTTACATAGATGTCATTATGGAAACATATGATCTACATGAAGATCGCATAGGTCAAAGAGCTAGTATGTCACAGTGCAATGCGAAATTGTCTAAGTATGAGATAGTGTGTTTTTACCAGTGAACCTGAAGATAGTTTTTTTTTGCGATGTCAACTGGATTAAGTTTAGTGCTTGCACACTTGAACATAGACTCTATGATGACTATTGAAGACTCATCTAAGAGCGCAAGTTAGTAGGGCATGTACAGAAGAAGTTATGATAGTTTTTCTAAAGACAGTGTCAAGCCGACATGACATAATATGAAGACAAAAATGATAAAGAGTTAAGGGATTATTTTGTTTATCAAAATAATGACATAATATAAAGGGATGACATCCTAGATGTTAACCTTTGGGTAAATTTATTTTATAATATGATAGCCAACTGAAAATTTATTAGCCTTAATAACTTGTATAAATGTAATTGTAAATTGTAAGAAGTAAAAAAAAAGGAGATGAACAGATCACGAAGTGATATTATGCAAGATATATGATGTATATGTAATAGCAATAGTGAAAGAGTAGTGAAGAGATATTGATGCAAATAGTATAAGGTTATGTACCTTGACCTACTTTTTTATTTAGTGAATATTGTACATTACTTGTTTGGGCAGTGGGCTCATTTGGTAATCACATTTTGTACTGGCAACTCCTAATAGGGTTGAGGATTCTAACAAGGCCTATAGTCCCTTAATCAAGACTGAGACACTATATGCATGTAATAGAATCCTAACAGGGTCAACATCCTTAACAAGATACTTTTGATTAGTGGATCTTTGTGGGTACCATCCCCACCAGGGTTTTCCCTTGGCCAGGGTTTCCTCGAGAACAAATAATGTGTTATGAGTTCTTTAGTTTAATTGCTATGCATGTTGTTTAGCTTCTTATGTTATGCATGTGTTAAGATAATCTATTATATCCATAATTGGGAAAAAGTTAAAGTTTGTAGAATACTGATTCACCCCCCCTCTCAGTATTCCCTATTTCTAAAAATTGGTATTAGAGCTTAGTTACTTAAAAAAGAATCATTCAAGGAAAGCCTAGCAAATTGAGTAAGATCTCTACGGATATGGATCAACTATAGAAGAATCTTGAAGAAGCTCTTGAATTGATTGATATGCTTACTGATGAAAGAGACACTCTGAAAAGAAAATATGATGATGCAAAGAACCTCATTGAGAAACTGAAAAATAAGTTAGAAGATCTAAAATTTGAAAAGGAATCCAAAGTTCACATTGAAGATTGTGATGACAACTTAGAAAAAGAAAATGAGATCCCTAAGCATGAATTGAAGATAGAAAATCTGACGCTAAGTCTGAAAGATAGAAATAGCAAGAATGAAGCAAATCTAAAATCAGAGAATAAAAATCTTAAGACTGAAAATGAAGGTTTAAAATCTAAACTTGGTAAAGTAACATCTGAACTTGAGAAAGTCAATTTGTAGTATGTTGAACTTGAAAAATACAATACAATTGTGAAAGGTGAACTAACTCAATCTAAGCAACAACTTGAAAAACTATATTCAACTAGTGAGAAGATTGATCAACAAATATCTTATCAAAAACCATTCTATGATAAGACTAGTATTGGATTCAACACTTTTAAAGCAAATGAAGAAACCAAGGAACCAGATCTGAAAATATTTGAAAGCATAGATGAGAAGAATTCTGATGAGACTAACAAATCTGAAGATACACCTAAGGAAGAAGAACCACCTAAGCAAGAGGAATCACCCAAAGGTATGCAGAGAGAATTCAAAGGTAGATGTTTTTCTTGTAATACTATTGGTCATATGAAGAGAGATTTCACAGGTAAGCAATTCAAACCTCTTAATGGTTATTGTTATAATTTTCATGGTTTTGGACATAGAGCTATTGAATGCAGGAAACCTAAATTTATTGAGAATAATAATAGTAGTAGAATGTTTAGGAATACTAACAATACAGATAAGAAAGCTACTGAAGATATGAATAGAAGAAATGGAGTAGTATGTTATAGATGCAACAAGGTTGGACACATTGCTAGAAATTGCAGATCACAGATCAATCAGCCTGGACCAAGATATGGAAACAATGGAATAGTTTTTTAGATATACAACAAGATTGGACATACAACAAGGTTTTGCAAAATGAACAATAGATTTTTTCATCCTAACCCTAACCCTAGAAGTCATGCAAGATGAAATGAAGATGGAAGCAACAGTCAGAAAGGATGCTGTAGTAATTTAGATGAATTGAAGTTTGTTAAAAGCATAGATCAAGGAGACATATTTAACATTCAAGGTAATCAGGAAGGTGAAGTATTAAAAGGTAAGAATGAATCTTTACCTGACCCATCTCAAAGTACTTAATTTATGAAAATTGCAGTAGATTAGGAACTTAGATTAGTGTAGAAGTAGATATATGATGAATTGAGTCTTGCACAGTTAATGCAAGGTAGTATATGATGTTCTAATGCTATGGTTAAGAGCGCAAATAAAAATATTATGTTTTGCGAGATCACAAGAAGTTTTAAGTTTTGCAGGTTAGTAGAATCAACTTTTTGGAAAGAAGTGGCAAAAGAATTGAATGCGATGTCAAATCTTGTTAAAATGATAAAGAAAAAAGTATGGAATTGTAGGAAATTGTTTATCTCAAGAGCGAGGAGTAGGGAATTTACCATGAATTAGCACAAGAACTAGGAGCATACACCAAAAATAAGCAAGGAGGAGACAAGAATTTGAAAGGGGAAAGCAAAGAAAACCCCTTGTGAATTATGAAGGAGGCATAAAAAAGCCTAGAGAGAGAGAGAGAGAGAGAGAGAGAGAGAGCAATATGCTCATATAATAATTGAGAAGAGGAAGAAACCTCATAAGAAATGAGAGAGAGGAGCATCTCTTAAATATAGATGAGAGAGAGGAGTTAAAATGTAACACCCAAGTCTATGAATGCCACCATTCATAAGTGTGTGTGGGCCAAGTGTGAGATTCCTCTTAAGGAGGAATAAACTAATTTACAAATTACAATAAATATTTGTCCTCACATATTCCACTAGAGGACGTAATAGAATGTAGTGGAAAGAAGACAAAAAAGAAGTATATTAGGATACCTTGGCTTATATCCTAATATATTACAACAAGTAAAGATTAATAGTCTAGCCTTGCTTTATAAATACACTAAGGAAAGATTACAAATTCTAACACCCCCCTTTAATCTTTACTTGGGGTAATTACAAAAATCTGCAACTAGATTATCCTTCTTGTAGTAGAGGAGGAAAGCTTGATTTTCTTCACTTTGAGCTGATATTAGCTGATGGTGTAATGATAAATGTTTCGATCTTGAAATAGGAGTCCTTTGAGTGTTGTAATGGAAAGGTTTAGGTGCTCGTTGAGATAGGCCCAAATGTTCAAGTACATAGTTTCTTCTCCAAGGAATATCACTTGAAAAAAGAGAATAACCACAAGTGGATCTCCCATAATTGGGATCTCCCTTTTGATATGAGTCATTAAAATCTGATAAAGTAAAAATAGATTGAGAAACATTAAATACATTATTAATTTCATAAAGAGATTGTGTAAACCAAGTGGAATCAATACTAGATACAAAAGAAGGAATAGAAATAGGACAATCAACATCAGTAATATCATCAAGAAGGTTAGAGTTTAGAGAAGGAGGTTGGTCCTCCATAATCACCATTTGATTGTCATGAAATTCATAGTCTACTTTGGAGCATATAGGATCATAATCAATACTTGAGCCTGTAAGAAGGCAAAAACCACTAGTAGAGTGCCCATCATTGGGATCACCTAGTGTTGAATCAGTAACACTGTTGAAAAAATCATATTGTGAATCATGGTTCATAGAATTATAGAAGCAATCTTCAGGTTCATAAAATAAATCTGTGATGTATTCATCATAATGTGAATCATGATTCATAGAATCAGGAATGCAATCTCCAGTTGCATAAAACAAATTTGTAACATATTCATCAATATATGAAATATCAAGAGGAGAGCTAGTATAAGTATCATCATTATTATCATTAACCTCCACAATAATCATAGGATTGGTACCTTCATCACAAATTTCATCTTGATTAATAACCATATTTGTAATAGGATAATCAAAAGAAGGTAAAGTAACATTAAGAAAGTTAGAGATAATTTCATCTTCTTGGTCAAACATATCATCAACAAGAGAGTAAAATAGATTATTACCATCATCATCAGTAGTAAATAGATTATTATGCTCATAATTATCCTTTTGAAGAGTATCAATATTATCATTAATGTGAGGAGCAGAAATAGAGAAGTGGTTATCTTGCAAAACAAGAGCATAAAACACATCATTTGGAACAGAAACATTAGCAATTCCATCAACGGGACAGCAATAATTATCAGCGAAAGAAACAAGAATATGGTTGTCTTTCAAATCATAGAGTTTACCAGTAAAAATAGGTTTCGTGTAAGTTTGAAAGGTGTTTTCTAAGACATGCCACATCTGATGTGTTGTAGTACAATCTGAGATAAGATGGTATAAATCTAGATTTAGTGAGAGGCCAATTAGGCCAAATGCTTGGTCATCTTTCGACTACTAGGAATCCTAGTCAGCCTGAGGAGCGGTGGAAGTCAATTTCTCATTAGGGGAAGAAACAACATCAAACAGGTTTTGAGTTTTTAAAAAAGCGGTCATGTGAGTCCACCAAACATGATAATTTGAAGGAGTTTAAACAGAGACATGATGAGAATAAATAGAGCCGGGAAAAAAATCCCCCTTATTTGAAAGGAGTAAGGAAATTATATAAGAAACAATTTCCTTAATGCAGAATAACTTAACAGAATTAAAAAATAATAATAATTAACAGGAAAATATAATTTAAAAAGAATCACATTTAAATTAAAAGAACTTAATTTTTCTAAAAAACTTAATATTGATAAAATCTATGTCTTTAATTTTCAAATAAAAGAATTCAAATAAAAGAATACAAATTTTCAAATAAAAAAAAAAATTCAAATTTTCAAATAAAAAAATTCTTAATTTAATTTTTAAACTACTAAAATTGAAGGTTTCTTTTGTATTTATTGTTATGAATCCTTTTTAAAAAAAAAAACAAGAATATAATTTTAAAAGAAAGGAATATATCCTAAAGAATTAGATATGATCTAATTTGAGATTTTTTTAAAAGAAACTTTATGAAGTCATATTTAACTTCAATGTTTTTAAAAAAACAAAAGCTTGTATTGAAAAACCAAACTTACAAGCGATAACAATAAAAAAAATGTTTAACACAAATGTTAAAAAAAACTGCCATGAATGATAACCTGAATTGCTTCTAAATAATAACGTGTATGCAATGATTAAAAAAAATGTTTATTGCAATGATGAGAGAAATGAATCAAAAAATGCCTGCAATGATAACAATTTACAAGATTAATGTCTATAATGAAGTTATGAACGTTTGCAATGGTGAAAAAAATGTTATGCAATGATATAAAAAATGTAAATAAAAAAGATGTTAAGACTGCTGGAAAGAATGATATACGGCTGGAGATTAAATTCACTAATATTCACGTTAGGTTCTCAATGCCAATCAAAGAACATGCCTGGAAGATAAGTTTCTAGGTTATGACTAAGTTAAGGACTTAGTTAAAAAATAGCAACTAATATGTGCATTAAAGAATAAATGTGAAGTTGAATGACACAGATGTTGCTGTGATTTATAACCTGTGTTTGTAAGCACAATGTTGCAATTCAATCCAAGTATGGAACACGGGTACATTCAACTATAGAACAACCTGACGGTTAATAATTTTATGGGAAGGATGTTAATAATTAAAACGCAGAATAGTATACTGAGGCGTTAGAACAGGATGAAATTCTAATTTGAATTTTGGATGCAAATTTAATGAACTCAAAATTACAATCTGATGATAATAAAATGCAGACTTTCTAAGTCACCTAAACTAATATATTTGTTATCTTTTTGCAATGAAATAACATTATTGCTTAACATTAATACTAAAAATGTTATTTAATGATATAGAAAACATTATGCAATAAAAATGTTATGCAATGTTCTTAATACTAAAAAAGTTATGCAATGATTAACGTCAATAACGTTTATAACGATATTGGAATTACTATTATCAGTGAACGGTAATTATCTGCAATGTAATTATCTGCAGAATAGTATAATAAATGATATTAGAATGTTAATTACTATTATCAGATAAATGTCTGCAATGATATAATAACGTTCTGAATCAAAATGTTAATGGTAATAACCAGAATGTTATGATTAACAATGTTAACGTTATGAAGGTATTCCAATTGAAAAAAAAATACTTTAGCTGAGCGCCAAATTTGGGAGTCAAAATATGAAAGAACTGGCAATTGATATCCACACTTCGGTAGCTCAAAATATGGATTAAGATCGCATATTATCAATAGAAGAACATTGTCGATGCAAATGAGTAAAAATTTATTGCGAGTTTCAATGTTTTTTGCTTTAATGTTCTTAAGGTGAAATTCTAATTTGTTTCCCTGCGTCGATGCCTGTTAATTAGCAGAATGTGTGTTTTATGTAGAAATGGAGATGAAATTATGGGCTTTTTAACTATTAAAACTATTAATGCTATGTTTGCAATAACGTTATTTGCATAACATGATTACTTTAAGAAAAATGTTCTTGTTATTACTTTGAGATAGATTTTTGAGATATTGTTTTGAGAAATATATGTGTGAGCTTAATGTGATTACCTATTTTTGCAGATATATTTTGATTGCTTAATGTTATTACATTTTTGCAGATATATTTAGAGAAATAACATTCTTGTTATTAATGATTGTTATGAAAGATCAAAATTCAGATTTATTATGAATAGCAATACAAAGGACATAGATAAGAACAAATTAAAGAAGATATATGACATGCCCTGCAAGACAAGCAAATAGAAGGAGTAAAATATTAAAATCTGCAAGGTTATTAGAGCTGGAAACCCTGTTAGAATTAGATATGCGAGAGTGTGAAACCCTGCAGAACAATAGAATAAAAAATGAGAAACCTGCACACAAAATAATGAATAACAATCTAAATCTTTTTGTGAATCTTGTTAAAAGAACCTACACAATGGAGAACCTACACAAACCAAGATAATGAATCCAATAGATAGATCGAGTTTGGCAGTAAACCAGCCAAACCTAAAAAAAATTGAAATTTTCCTCTTAACCAGATTAGTAAAAAATAATAAACTCTCTCAAACTGGCACAAAATGAAACCAAGAGTTAATCAGGGTTTGGCAGTAAACCAGCCAAACCCAACAAAAAATTTCAATTTTTACCAACTTAAAAGGATTAAAAATAATTTAGTGAAATCTCTCTCAAGAGTCTCCGATATGGAGTGCTCCAAGATATGGTAGTTTCATCACTTGTACACTCAAAATGAGATTAAACCAACTTGCTCTGATACCATGTTAAAATGATAAAGAACAAAGTATGGAATTGCAGGAAATTGTTTATCTCAAGAGCGAGGAGTAGGAAATTTACCATGAATTAGCACAAGAACTAGGAGCATACACCAAAAATAAGCAAGGAGACAAGAATTTGAAAGGGGAAAGAAAAGAAAACCCCTTGTGAATTATGAAAGAGGCATAAAAAATCCTAAAGAGAGAGAGAGAGCAATATGCTCATATAATAATTGAGAAGAGGAAGAAACCTCATAAGAAATGAGAGAGAGGAGCATCTCTTAAATAGAGATGAGAGAGAGGAGTTAGAATGTAACTCCCAAGTCTATGAATGCCACCATTCATAAGTGTGTGTGGGCCAAGTGTGAGATTCCTCTTAAGGAGGAATAAACTAATTTACAAATTACAATAAATATTTGTCCTCACATATTCCACTAGAGGATGAAATAGAATGTAGTGGAAAGAAGACAAAAAAGAAGTATATTAGGATACTTTGGCTTATATCCTAATATATTACAACAAGTAAAGATTAATAGTCTAGCCTTGGTTTATAATACACCAAGGAAAGATTACAAATTCTAACAGATCTAAGTGAGATTGAATTAATAAAAGGTCATGACTGATATTATTTGATCATCAAAGTGAATTAAAGTGTTAAGGAGATCAAAGAGTAGTGATTGGAAGCATTTTGCAAGGATTTGGTGAAGAATTTTGTGTTGAATCTATGCAAGCCCTAAATTGCAAAATCGAGGTATTTTACTTGGAAGATCTTTAAATCAGTAAAGGAATTAGAGGAAATCATGGATGTTTCTTTGATTCACAATGTCAGAGATAAAAATAGACCTAAGATGAAAAGGGAACTAGTAGAACCCTTGGAAGATGATCCTAGGTTAGCTTTATCATCCGTACTAGATGGAATTTTACATCTAGAGAATGTTAGAAGTTATCTTGGATGCAAACTAGAGACTATCAGTGATAGTGATTTTACCAATGAATATCAGAAGATCTACAATTAGGAAAGGTCATTGAAAGAAGGATTTGAACATTTGAAAGATAATGAGATCATTAAGTATGCATTACAGTATGAATTTGATAATGAAGAATGTACTAAGATAATCCTAAGTAGAATTCATAATGGGAAGTTTTGGTTAAAAGATAGAGTGACAGATATCATAGCTGATTTGATTCATGAATTTACTGGACTATCTAAAACTAGAGCCATTCCTTTAAATGAGAAGAAAATGAGGAAAATAGTCATAGAAAACACAAATTCATCCTATAATGGTAGAGGAATTGTGATTAGTAAGATTCAACAAGATGATGTCAGATACTTATGCAAGATCCTAACCACTAAGTTTTGTGCAAACTCAAGAGAGGATGACATGGTAGCTGGAATGATACATGCAGCTTATCTGATGTGTGTTGATAAAGTAGAAGTTGATATGTGTGAGATTCTAAGAATTCAACTATTTGAGAATTTGGAAAAGATTAAGAAGACTAAGTATACACAGTTTAGATTCTCATCCTTAATCACTTATATGTTTTTTCATTTATTGAGAAGATTTCCTTACACCATTGGAAATGACTAGAATGATGGCCAAACTACAATGGAAAGGATTAACCAAGTGTATAGGAGGCATGTTATTGATAAAGTGAATTAAGACATTTTAGAATTTGGTGACAAGCAGATCAAGGATCCCAAAGTCTCTTGTGGATAAGTATAAAATGATATATGTTTCATCGTTGATACTAACTTACTTACATTGAAGTAGTAGAACCTAGAATAGAGTTCACATACCCTCTTGGCTATGAGATATCTGAGGTTGAGACGGAAGAGTATGTGAGCAGGATACTTAAGTGCAAGTTGGACACTCACTGTAATAGGTTTGGAACCTTTGAGGAGAACTTCAACTCTGCAAAGACCTTACTTGAATAGAAGCAGTCAAAGAAAAGAGTTGAGAGTAATATCAAGAAAATTCTAAAAGATACAGGGATGACTGAGCATGAGTTCTTGGCAGCCAAGAAAATAGCAGCAACAATTAGAGATATTGGACAAAAAGAAGTTTTGTTTGTTCCACCTCTATCATCAATTGTAGTACAGCAAGAAGAAACATTAGTTAAGGTGAAAGTGGAAGAAATAGAGAAGGATCAAGAATTAAGGATATCCACTAGATCCACCTCCTCCAAACCTAGCAAAAGAGTAAAAGAGAGTGCTACTGGACTGAGTAAGAAGCAGAAAACTTTGGTGCAACCAGTTCCAAGAAAATTTGCAGAAATCAAAGATGATGACACTTCTATTAAGAAGAAAACCTGGAAAGCTAGAGTTGATAAGGTTAATGAGTAGATCATTCAAGATGGAGACTTTAAAAGAATGAATAAGTATTATGATCTCTATGATTATGTAGAAAGATTAAATCTAGAAAATGCAGTAGTAAAGCATATGATTCTATCTCATAAGAAGTTTGATACAATTTAGGGTAAGATACATGATAACTTGTACAATAAAATTGTAAATAGGAAGAAGAGAGCATCAGAAGAGGACACAACTATTAGAGAAAAGCTTGTAAGAAAGCTTTGTGTTATAAAAGATGAAGTACACTTCAATCAAATTATGAAAGCTTTAAGCACCCATCTAAGAACTAAGAAGAGAACCATTCAGATTATGGGAGGCAGATATGAAGAAGTTAATATAGAAATAGAGCAAGCAATCATTAAAGTAATGTCAAAGAATGCTGGAGAATCATCAGTTGTAGCAGAATCCAAAGATCAAGCAGCAGAAGAAGCAGAACAAGAGGACATTCCCTCTCCACCAGCCATAAACATTGAGTATGAAGTCATGAATGTAGAAGGAACTAAGATCACCTTGGATAGTGATGATAACTTATTCAAGAATCTTGAAAACATTGTTGACAATTCGGCTTTTGAAGAGCAGGAGACTACCAAAGGAGAAGAGAAAATAGAGACCACAGTTGTAGACCCTAAAGTGATAGAAAAACAAGTTCTTGTTCCCACTCAAGAATATATCAGTCTTACACTTGAGACTGGCAAGAAAACTCAGATTGGATCTATGATTGAGAATTTGGGAAAGGAAGTAGATGATGATGATCAAATGGAATTGATCACATCTTTGAACAAGATCATTGGAAAGAATAAGTAAAGAGTCTTGAAGGATACCTGAAGGAGCTTACTAAGAAATTACAAGGCATTATTACTACACAAATTACAAGAGATGACCCTCTAGAAAGAGCAAAGGAAGTAATGAACACCTTTGATAATGAGTTTACAAACTTGTTTGATATAGAAAAAGTGAAAGCTCATGCAGCTTATGAGGCCAAAACACTCTTGAACATTAGTTAGAATATCAAGAATGATATCAATAACCTTGATATCTGTATAAAGGATTTTCGGAAGAATTTAGAAAAAGGTAAATCCTTGTACATTTAGTGTACAAAATCAGAGACCTTGGTAGCAGAGGAAGATCAGAAGATGAAGTTGAAGGAAGCAGAAATTCAGAATGAAACAAACCTTCTTTCAAGCCCCAATGTGAAGGTATCTGATGTTGAGAAGAAAATTTGTAAGATATATGATGAGATCAAAATTTTGCAAGATGAGAAGGATAGGAAAATGAAGAGATTCACTCTTTTGAGAGAACACATTTCTATAAACTTGAGCACTATTGAAGGGCAATTGGAAGAATGTCTTTCAGCAAAGACATCTTTTCAAAAGTTTAGCTTTGAGAATCTCCAAGCATGTGAGATAGCATCTTATGGATTGTGCGCACTACTCAGTGTGGTAGATTCAATTAAGAAATCATGGGAGAAAGAGTTAGAGGCTATGAAGATCAATTTTTTAGATTGTGTTGCAAGCCTACCGGCTTTGCAATATTGAGTTAAGGTATAACTTTTTGAGAACACAGTTTTGTTACCCTCCTTACCTTTTTTGTCATTGTTGTCAAAGGGGGAGAGATATATAGCAAAAAATTGTTAAGGATACATATTCTTAGGGGGAGTATAGTATAAAGAAAGGATTAATAAATTCATAAGGACAACATATATATATATATATATATATATATATATATATATATATATATATATATATATATATATATATATATATATATATATATATATATATATATATAAATGTTTTGCATTATGGCCACAATTTTGAGATTTTGAAAATGTAAGACTTAGCCAATTTTCTCATATGTTGCCACCAATGACAAAGGAGGAGATTGTTGGCAATTTGGCTGAGTTGGTTACATAGATGTTTTCATTATGGAAACATATGATCTACATGAAGATTGCACAGGTCAAAGAGCTAGTATGTCAGAGCGTAATGCAAAATTGTCTAAGTATGAGATAGTGTGTTTTTACCAATGAACCTAAAGACACTTTTTGTTTGTGATGTCGACTGGAGTAAGTTCAGTGCTTGAAAACTTGAAAATAGACTCTATGGTGACTATTAAAGACTCATCTAAGAGCGCAAGTCAGTACGGCATGTACGAAAGAAGCTATGATAGTTTTTCTAAAGATAGTGTCAAGCTGATAGGACAGAATATGAAGACATAATTGATAAAGAGTTAAGGGATTATTTTGTTTATCAAAATAATGACTTAACAATATAAAGGGATGACATCCTAGATTTTAACCCTTGGGTAAAGTTATTTTTTAATATGATAGCTGACTGAAAACTTATTAGCCTTAATAACTTATATAAATGTAATTGTAAGAAGTAAGAAGTAAAAAAAAAGGAGATGAATAGATCACGAAGTGATATTATGCAAGATATGTGATGTATATGTAATATAAATAGTGAAAGAGAAGCAAAGAGATATTGATGCAAATATTATAAGGTTATGTACCTTGACCTACTTTTGTATTTAGTGAATATTGTACATTACTTGTTTGGGTAGTGGGCTCATCTGGTAATCACATTTTGTACTGGAAACTCCTAACAGGGTTGAGGCTTCTAACAAGGCCTATAGTGCCTTAATTAGGATTAAGACACTATATGCATGTAATAGACTCCTAACAGGGTCAACATCCTTAACAAGATACTTTTGATTAGTGGATCTTTGTGGGTACCATCCCCACCGGGGTTTTCCCTTGGCCAGGGTTTCCTCGAGAACAAATAATGTGTTATGAGTTCTTTATTTTTATTGCTATGCATGTTGTTTAGCTTATTATGTTATGCATGTGTTAAGATAATCTGTTATATCCATAATTGGGCAAAAGTTAAAGTTTGTAGAACACTGATTCACCCCCCCCTCTTAGTATTCCTTATTTCTAACAAAAGGGACAATTGAATATGGCTTATGGTATGATAGGAATGATAACTTTAAACTTCATCCTTATACTGATGCTGATTGGGAAAGGAATATTCATGACAAGAAGAGTACTAGTGGGGGTGCATTTTTCCTTAAAAAAAATTTGGTTTCATGGCTAAGTAATAAACAAGATTATACAGCTCAATCTACTGTAGAATCAGAGTATGTTGCTGCTGCTATTAACTGCACTCGAATTGTTTGGATGAAACAAATGCTAAAACACATTGGAATAAATTTTGATGAACTAGTGGTTATCCATTGTGATAACACTAGTATAGTAAACATGTCAAATAATCTTGTGATGCATTCAAAATCTAAGCATGTTTCTAATAAGTATCACTTCTTGAGAGACAAGGTGGTAGAGAAGGAAATAAGATTGGAATACATTAGCACAAAGGAATAGATAGAAGACATCTTTACAAAGCCATTTCCAAAAGATACCTTTGAGTATCTTAGAGGTATGCTTGGGGTTTAGGCCCCTCCTAGTGTGAATTAAATGATGCAAGGCTGCATCAGTCTAGAGGTTTTTAGAGCCTTATCATATTCTGGACTTGATGTAGGGATCTACTCCTCAGGGGGAGTAATCATTGAAGAGAGTTGTGAAAGATAGTTGATGACTGATGACACCATTTTCCATTGTTGTCAAAGGGGGAAAGAGACTATGAAAATCCTATAGGGAAGAGACTATGTATTTAAGAAAGAGATTATGTAGTAAAGGTAATGAGAGAATACTTTTGGGCTGATGAATTTCCCCATATGTTGCCATCAATGCCAAAGGGGGAGATTGTTGGATATTGCTAATGCATTGGGGAGATTTTTGATACATTTAATATGTTTAATCACTATGTTGAGTGATGCTGGAATTGTTGTTGTTGTCATTCATTTTTTTCCCTCATGTCAACATATGTTTTTGTAAAGAGAATAGGTTGGTTATTACCATGTACAGATATTGTACAGTGTTTTAGAACGTGCGAAGTTAGTTGTATGTACTGGAAGGTGTTTGATCTTATATCTAAGATCACATGATTTAATATTGCATATTGGATGAGTTACAAAATATTTGGTGAAGACTGGTTACTACATAGTGACAGTGACAGAGTTAGTCTCTGTGTTTTGGAAATATCTTACAGGTGATGAATATTCAGTGTATACGAGCTTAAGGTATGACAAACATGGTACTGAAGAATGTTTGATTGTCAACACAAGGTACATAAAGAAGGATGATGTCAACTATGGCTTGTGTTCATGAGATGACCTATTTGGAAGCTGACTTGAGGGCTGTAGCGTGTATCATGGATGGCGAGCATTAATTAAGGATGTCGGTCCTTAATTATTGCAATGTAATTATTGTATACTTCTTTTAGATACTGTCTATATCTTAGCAAGGAGTTATGTAATTATTTGCAAAAGGAAGCCTAATTGGTGGACCTGATTATGTATTTTGTAATAGGGTATATATGTAAGATCTTTTATGTTGAAAAGATATGGTGAGATTGTATGTGCTGTAAAAGGAGAACTATGGAAGCTACAAGTTTGAGTCTGTTGGATGTAGAGAAGAGGATAATTGTATACTTTATTGGAACTGATCAAGTAAAGACAGTTGATATCAAACAGTTCAAAAGATTGTGTATTTCTTCATATACACTTGTGTTGCGAACAATGACTTCTAAAGGTGGACATAACCTTCTTTGGGTAGTGAGCCTATCCTTCTTTCCTTGACTCCTAACATGGTTTGTCATCTAACAAGGACTATGTATTGTAATGTTTTAATCAGCTCCTAACGGGGCTAGATCTTCTAGCAAGGATACTATACTCTTAGTACACCATTAGTGGGTGTTAATTCCCACTGGGGTTTTACCTTTAACAGGGTTTCCTCGACAACAAAATATTGTGTTATTGTGTTTGCATTCATTGTGTTCATTGGATTTGATATTGCTGCTATTCAAAGTTTAAATTTTAATATTCTCTTATACAACTAATTCACACCCCCCTCTCAATTGTATTGGTGGACTGTTATTCCTAACAATTAATCTAGATGAAATTAGTCTTTGTTATTGTGTGTGTAAATAAAAAACTAAAAACCTTCATAAAACATTAGTATGATCCATCAACTCAAAATCTTGATAAACAACTAGATTAAGCAAATTGAATTTAAATAACCATGAGCATTCTATGGATCTCTAGTTCTAGGGAGTTTAATTATGCTCTCAGCTACAATTAGACCCTTAAGTGACAACCTATAAAATGAGAATGTATGATAATCAATGATGCAAATCCTACTCTAAATGATCAAGAATGATAAACTATGATGCAAATCCTCCATATTGATGATGAAATAAATGAAAGATTTAATATAAAATTCTTATGAGAATGAGTTTGAATGCTCAATTGAATATTGTAACACAACTCAAATGATATGAAATACTTAAAATAGCATGATAAACTTTCTCTAAAATGACAATGGATCCTTAACTCTAATTATGCATCATATTTATAGGATTTCCTAAGGTATAGCGGGAGAGTTTAGGTAACCATAGTCAAGGTATGATTAGGATTAGGGGTTGATGATGTGTCCCCTTTGGATGGACAAGATTGATTCTCAAGATCGAATGGTCAGGATAGCAAAGCCTTGGAGTGATCCATGTGCTCTTTTTCCTCTTCTCCCATTGGTTGATTTATTTTTTGTCATGTAGTGGTAGGTGAGATATTTTAGGAGGATTTAATTCAAAATAATTGATTTAATTAGCCATGTAAGATTTATTGAAATGATTGGATTTAATTAATTAATGAACTATAGAATCAAATGATTAATTCAATTACATAATTAATTAATTTTTTATTTTATTTAATCTAAATGGCTTGAATTTAATCATTTTTTTCATTGACCATTTTTTGGTGTATACATTTTCCCCTCTTTGAATCAATGCGCGAAGCACGTTGGCTAAAAGAAAATCTGATGTCTGATGTTTGATTTCAATGATTTGATATTTTTGATTTGGTACAAAGATGTAGATCTGATTGGTTAATTGATGAATTTGATGATGTTGTTTGGATATGGATCCCTGATTTAAATTTTGATGGCTTTTGATGCCCTAATTTAAAAAAGTTGGTGTACAGTGATGATATGCCCCTCGAAAAATGAGAAATGATTTTTCGATGTTTAGGTTATTTTTGCAATTTTATGATTTTTTTGAAATTTTAAAGATTTTGTGATTTTTATTAATTTTTGAATTTCAATTGATTTCCCAATTAAAAATTTGATTTCGAATAATGCCGTAGTTAGATTAAATCATTGAAGTTTCTCAAAGCCTAGATTGTATGCCTTTTTTGATGAATAAGTCAACTTTTTCGGATGTCAAATGATATGATGTGATGTTTTGACCTCACAATCTAGAGAGTTGAAGGTAGATGTTCTTTCTGAAATTGATAAAAATCTCAATTAAGTGGATATAATGGAAGATGTTTGATGTTTGGCTAATTAAGATGATCGATAGATGATTAACTAATTGATGTTTGATTTGATAGGCTTAGTTAGATGTCTTGACAATATAGGGTTAATTAGATGTCAAGATGATATAGGATTAGGGACTCATGGGAAGGATCATAAAGGAGAATCTTTGGTTCACTTCAAAACCTTGATAAATCTCATAACAATTTACCAATGCAAGTTCTAATCTAAACATGAATGCAATATGCAATGAAACCATTATCACTTTTCATCAAATCAATTTATTTTTCTATTATCATCATTGAGCTCTTTTTGGAATATCAAATTTGGTACAACCCTCACTAGTTAGATTTCAACCACGATGGTATGAATACCACTTTCATTGGATTCAATTTTTCAAGTTGATCCTGGCATTAAGGAGTTGAAAACCCAAAATTACCTAGGTATACTTTGCGTATATAGACAAAGAATTAATCATTTTCATATGAAAATTTCCTCGATGATTCTTTCATGATCATGTCTTTAGATGATTTTTCATACTAATACAAATTAACCCTACAAGCAAAAAAAAAAGAAAAAGAAAATATCACACCCCCTCATTGATTCTCTAGTCCAGAGACATCTTTGAATTGGTAAAAAGAAACGATTTCAAAAATCAAGAAAACACATTTAAATATTTTTCATTGTTATTTGTTCTATATTTCCAAAATAATTTCATCCAGTTCTTACCATTTTGAATTTGATTATGGTGTTTTGGTTTGATGTTCAAATTTTCTAATTTGATTTGATGATTTCCATTGGATTTGTCTTATTTTGATCAAATGTTTAGTTGTTTTAAATTTGATGTTTTGGATTGATTGGAAGGTTCATATGTCATTATTCTTGATCTTGATTAATTATGTTTGTGTTTTTCTTGTGTTTATTTCCATTATGAGCTCACTAAGTTTGGATTTTTCTCCTAGTTTTATTTTGATAACAATAATGGACCAAACAAATTCCAAACCACAATAAAAGCTTTCTTGGATAATTGAGATACGCAACTTGAGATTTTTTATGACTATGTACATGGATGGTGAAAATGCAATTGGATATATACAAGGATGGAAGAAATGAAAATGCAATGCTTGATAGATAAAGGAGCTCAGTTAAAGAAAGTAGTACCTGTTTACCAAGTTTTCACTACTTGGGTGTATTGCATTTTTTTTTAATTTTTTGATTTTCTTTTACTGCTATATTCAAGGTGCCTATTTGCCAAGTTTTCACCAAGATAATGATTTTTTTAGGACTTTTTCTAATTTTTAGGTAGTATCAAGGTACATGTTTACTAGGTTTTCACCAAGAATACCAGTATTCCAAATTGTTTCCATTGTTTTTTCTTTCTTCATGATCCATTTTATTGTTTTTGACTTTCTTCAAGTTCACTTTTTAATGTTTAAGGATTTTTTCAGGTTTAATTTCTATTGTACAAACTAATACTCTTCCATGTGATACTCTTTCATCTGATACTCTTTGAACTAATCAGGTGTAGAAACTTTTAAGATGAATTTTATTACTAGGTTCATCATATTCTTCTACGTCATATGTGGCTAATTTATAAGTTCCTAATCCATAGGATGATGTGATAATGAAGGGTCCCAGCCATTTTGTTTCAAATTTTCCTTTCTTTTCTCTTTCTTGTTGATTCCTTGGGTTTCCTCTTAGAAATAGGTCACCAAATTGAAACTCTCTAGGTTTGATTTTCTTGTTATAGTTCCTTGACATCCTCTTTTGATAAAAATTTTAGGTTATCATATGCTTGGTGTTGATGTGTTAGAATAAATAAGATGGGGGGTGAATCAGTTATCTAGTGACCCAAAACAAAATGTATAATTCAAAACAACTTCTCTAATTTCTTCTCATCGGTAAACAATAATAACTCTCACTGTATGTGCTTTTACCAATTACCAATCAAATACTATAATAGTTACCAATCAAATCTAACATGTAACATGTAAAGAATGATAACAAACAAATATCAGAATCAACACATAACACAAGAGATTTAACGTGGAAACCCTGTAAATGGAAAAATCACCTGGGACTGGCAACCCAAAATTTTTCGCTCTTCTGAAATGAGGTCAGTTAAGACCCAACCCTATTAAAGGTTTACAAACACACTGTCAGGTGTGACCTTGTTAGAGGATTTTAGACTAGAAGTTATCATCCAACCAGCATTCACTATGGGGTTGACAGGATAACAATGTTCATTCTATGAATGATACATCATAAGACTTTTAGAGTCCACTCGGTTAAGAGATTTTGATTGTATACAATGGTTAAATATGTAACAGTAAATGACCTACCTTAATACAACTTCAATTGCAGATTATAGATGAATATTCAGTCCATAAAAATCCTTCTGATCAATATTTCACTTCAGATTCAATACTGTATCAACTTACTATCCATCAATAATTGCTCTCTGTGGCTTGGTAAATGTTCTGTAGCTCAGTTCTTACTAACCAGCATGATCAAAATGCATGAAAACCTTGTTCATGTGATATTCCTATAGTTTCTACTTCTTCTGAAATCCATTCATAAAGAGATTTTGTTCTCTTATATAGACGAGTAAATCATTTTCTTCTCCACCATTAGATTTTGTCGCTTCAAACTTTCTTGGTACTTATGTCAATAACATGTTTCAATCTGCTCCATTAGATCTTCCTTGAATTTCGTCAGCCGTCGATCTGTGTAACAAACATTATTTGTTACCTCAATGTTATACTTTTGCTAGCTCATCAATCTTATCGGCTAAACTAATCATTCAATTCATTCTGTCCTTCTTGGTTAACAAAGAAATGCATCGGTGAACACTGCTCAGTTAATACTATGATTGGTATACACTACACTCTGTCAGTGTATACTAGAAATGATTCATTTATCGACAACACTGCTTTGTGTCTTTCAGCTCTATACTTCATCATAGATGAATGCAACATAATAAAGTCAATATCATCAACTCATAGACTCATCAACAAGTTACTCAATGTGTTCCTTATCCTCATCTATCATGTAAATCTTTCCTCATGTAGATTTCTTTGTTCTTCATCTCTTTTCACCTTTCTTTAGATGTCTCGGTATAGTAACTTACAAGATAAGTGATGTCAAACTAGTTGACATCAATGAAAACATAATACTGATTTAATCATATTACATATCTAATCAATAACTCCTCAGTGATCTTGTAATCACAGATTCTTCAGTTAGATTCCAAACCAGTTGTAGTCCAACAATCTCTCCCTTTGGCATTCATGGCAACTCAAGTAATATGAAATGTACCATACACATACCAAACATATATTCTACAACTTTGTGAACAAAATGATGTAAGTCAAATAGACTTAATATGTTTAATCACTAGGTTACTAAACTAGCATTAAATAATATAGCTTTACCATTCTGTAGTTGTGATCTTTTCAGTTCTCCTATTCCCGCTTTTGTTCTCTGTAACTAATCTTCAATACTCTGTCTCATTCAAATTGTCTCTCCCTTAGATAATTCTCATCGGTACTTGTTCCTATTCATATTATTTATTGCTCCCTTTGACAACAATGCCAAAGAAACAAATAAACAAACAATTTTGTCTTCCTCTGTATCTTTGTATACTGATATTCCAATCGGTTCAAGTTCTCAAACTTAATCACAACCTTGAACATGATTCAAAGTGTGAACTATGCTGCATCAACATGAATGATCTTCTAATATAAGCAGGCTGATGCAACAACTAGATCACCTTAGTGACTGATAGATAGGGGACAAACCCCAAGTCTAGTTCTCAAGTATTCAAATGTGTCCTTTGGTAGGGGCTTTGTAAAAATATCTGCAAGTTGTTCTTTAGATGTGACAAATTCTAACTTCACTTGCTTCTCTTGCACTTGTTCTCTTAAGTAATGATACTTAATAGATATATGCTTTGTCTTAGAGTGCATGATAGGATTCTTTGAAATATTAATAGCACTAGTGTTATCACAATATATAATCACCGGGTCAGTGATTACCTCATTCATTCCTTCCAACACTTGTTTGATATATGCAATGTTTGAATAGTTAGTAGCAGTAGCAACATATTTTTCTTTAGCTATAGTCTATGAAATACAAGCCTACTTTTTACTTGTCCAGGTTACAAGTCTTTCACCAAAGAAAAATGCTCCTCTGGTGGTGCTTTTTCTATCATCCACATTTCTAGCCCAATCAGAATTGGTGTAAACTTTCAGTTCAAACTTCCCTTCCTTAGGATACCATAATCCATAATTCTCTATTTTCTTCAGGTATCTTAAGATCCTTTTTGTAGCTATCATGTGTGATTCTCTAGGATTAGCAAAAAATCTTGCAATAATTCCCACAGCATGTGCTATATCTGGTCTACTGTGAACTACGTACATTAACTTACCAATCATGGATTGGTAAAGTCTCTGATTTACCTCTGTAGTTTCATCCTCCTTTGTCAATTTGCATCTAGTAGCCATCAGTGTTCCCACAGGTTTAGCATCTTCCATGCCAAATGTCTTCAGTTCTTCCTTTATGTATTTAGATTGTGTGATGAATATTCCATCACTCTGCTGAATCACTTGTAGTCCACGAAAGAACTTAATCTCTCCGAACATAGACATTTCAAATTCCTTTTGCATTTCATCATAAAATGCCTTACAAACAAGATTTGAGCCTCCAAAGATAATATCATCAACAAATATTTTAGCAATGATAATAGTATCATCAGTATTACCTTTCACATACAAATTGATGTTTTCACTTGTTCTAACAAATCCAATACTTAACAAATAAGTATGCAGTCTTTCATACCATGCTCTTGGTGCTTGCTTAAAACCATATAAAGCTTTATGTAATCTACATACCATGTCTTTATTGTCAGGATCAAGAAATCCTTCAGGTTGTTCAATGTAGACCTCTTCTTCAAGTATACCATTTTAAAATGCTGACTTCACATCCATTTGATAAACTTTGAATTTCTTGTGTAGGATATGCAAGTAGCATTCTAACTCCTTCTAATCTAGCAACAGGTGCAAATGTTTCACCATAGTCAATGCCTTCTTCCTGTACATATCCCTTGCATACCAATCTAGCTTTATTTCTTGTGACTTCACCATTTTCATTCAATTTATTCCTGTATATCCACTTAGTACCGATAACATTCTTATCTTTTGGTCAGGGTACCAAGGACTAGGTTTTGTTCTTCTCTATTTTCTGTATTTCCTCCTTCATTGCATTAACCCATTCTTCATTTTCTAATGCAACTTTCACAGTTTTAGGTTCAAATTCACAAATTAGACATGTGCCTTGTCTTGTTTTGCTTCTAGTTTGCATTCCAGCATGTTTGTCTCCAATGATTTGTGTCTTAGGATGATGTCTTCTAAAAAAAATTAGCCAAAACTTGATTTCTCCTTTCTTGCTCATCATGTTCAAGGTCATTTCCTTGCTCAGTAGCTCCATCTTGTTCCTTGGTTTATGTTGCCTGTTGTCCTGCATTGTTTCCCTACCGGCTGGTTGTTACAGCTTACGATGTCGGTAGATACTCTAGATGTTTAATCTAAGTGAATCTACCGTAGTCTTCCAGTTCCTTTATACTTTCCTCTATGTACTTATCATCAAACTCATCAACACAAACATCAGTACTTTTAACTATCTTATTTGTAACCTTATTCAAACATTTATATGCTTTACTTGTAGTGGAATATCCCAGAAATATCCCTTCATCTCCTTTAGAATAAAATTTGCCATTCCTTTCATCTTTCAAAATAAAGAATTTACTCCCAAAAATTATGAAATAACTTACAGTAGGTTTGTGTCCAAACCATAGTTCATAAGGTGTTCGGTTGGAGTCCTTCAGTTGTACTTGGTTAAGAACATACATAGCTGTACTGACAGCTTCCCTCCAATATGTCTGAGCAACATTCTTTTTTATCATCAATGTTCTAGCACAGTCAATTATAGACCTGTTCCTCCTTTCAGCAATGCCATTTTGCTGAGGTGTCCTCGGTGTAGATACCTATCTTTTTATTCCATGCTCATTACAAAAATTAGTAAATTCATCAGAGATAAATTCACCTCCTCTTTTAGATCTTAAGCATTTTATTTCCTTTCTAGTTTCTTTCTCTACCTTAGCTTTATACCACTTAAACATTTTAAAAGCTTTAGATTTCTCTTTTAGGAATGTAACAGTCATCAGTCTAGTATAGTCATCAACAAAAAGAATAAAATATCTATCACCAAAACAACTCTGAGTTCTCATAGGACCACATAGATCGGTATGAATCAACTCAAGTATCTTCTTTGTTGAATAATCTTTTCTTTTAAAACTAGACTTAGTCATTTTACCTTTCTGACATTCATGGCACATGGGATGATTAGGTTTTGTCAAGTTAGGCAATCCTCTAACTCTTTTCTTTCTACTAATCTTGATCATGTTGTCAAAGTTCACATGGCATAACCTTCTGTGCCACAACCAAGCATCTTCATCCTTTATTAACAAACAAGAAGACTGATCCATATCAAGATAGAATAGATCTTCACCTTTTTTCTCTCAAAAGCTAGTCAATGGCCTAAATTGTTTAGCTAAGCCACACTTAATAGATTATAGTTCAAACCATCTACCCAGTATGCATTTTCACATTGTAGTCTATCATTAATCATCAATGAGCCTTTACCTCTTACCATACAAGGTGCATCATTTCCCATTCTCATAGATCCTCCATTATATTCAACAAGATGATCAAACTTCTCTACATCACCAGTCATATGATGTGTACAACCACTATCTATGATCCATGTATCATTTCTGCTTACTTTAGATATCAGTGATGTCTCTTCATGTTTCTCTTCCTCTTCTGAGTCATCTTTCATAGAAACAAATATGACTTCTATATCATCATCAGAATCAGATTCAGTTTCAATATCTTTGGCTATGTAACATACCTTTTTGCCTTTTTCATCTCGGTTGTCTTTGTTGTTGTGTCGGTAACCTCTGTCGACTCTTCTCCCATAGCTTCCTTTAGATCGGTCTTTGGATCTATCATCATATTTATTCTAAGGACATCTAGCAGTGATGTGACTAACTTCTTTATAATTAAAGCATGCCAAAGGTAGCTTACCTCTATACCTTCCTTTTCCTTTGGGTAATCTTCTAGCCATAAGTGCTTCAAGCTCATCAAGTTCATCATCGGTATTGTCATCACTATCACAATTCTTACTATTCCTGCTAGACTTTCTAATCTTCAAAGAAGACATGAAAGCGGATTCAATAAAAGGAACAACACTATTATCAAAATTGTTTAATTCAAAGGTTGTAAGTTTACCAATCAGAGTGTCAAGAGTAAGGTTGGATGTAGCTCTTGTTTCATGAATTGCAGAAATCTTGATTGCATAAACTAGTAGCAAAGTTCTGAGAATCTTGCTTATCACTGTTTCATCATCAATTACTCCATCAGATGCTCTACTAGCATGTACCACCTCTTTGAGTCTATTTGAATATTGGACAATGTTCTCGCCTTCTTTCATTCTCATATCATCAAATCTACCTCTCAAACTTTCAACTCGGGCTCTTTTGACATTCAAATCTCCACTATAGATTTGTGTTAATTTATCCCACATTCCTTTGGCAGTTGTGCATGTCTTGATATCTTCAAATTCAGTGTTGATATAGGCAGCAACAAGTTCCATCATAGTAACATTGTGTTCATGCTTGTCCTTCAGTTGATCAAGAGTTAAGGGACCAGTGGGCGGTTGTATGTAGCCATTTTCCATCAAATCTAGTGCTGAGTTCCCAATTCCAAATATGTGCAGCTTCATTCTACTTTGCCATAATATGAAGTTCTCTTTGTTCAGTTTTGATACTTCCCTCTTATACATCTTGAGACCTTTATGCTTAAGTCCTTAAAACTTTGTTCCAAGCAACCAGTGCTCTGATACCAATTGTTAGAATAATTGAGAGGGGGGGTGAATCAATTATCCAGTGACCCAAAACAAAATGTATAATTCAAAACAAATTCTCTAATTTATGCTTGTTAGTAAACAATAATAACTCTCACTATCTATGCTTTTACCGATTACCAGTCAAATACTATAATAGTTACCGATCAAATCTAACATGTAACATGTAAAGAATGATAACAAACAAATATCACAATCAACACATAACACAAGAGATTTAACATGGAAACCTTGTAAAGGGAAAAACCACCTAGGACCGGCAACCCAAAATTGTTCACTCTTCTGAAGTGAGGTTGGTTAAGACCCAACCCTATTAAAGGTTTACAAACACACCATTAGGTGTGACCTTGTTAGAGGATTTTAGACTAGAAGTTATCGTCCAACCAACATTCACTATGGGGTTGATAGGATAACAATGTTCATTCTATGAATGATACATCATAAGACTTTCAAAGTCCACTCGGTTAAGAGATTTTGACTGTATAAAATGGTTAAATATGTAACAGTAAATGACCTACCTTAATACAAATTCAATTGTAGATTACAAATGAATATTTAGTCCATACAAATCCTTCTGATCAATATTTCACTTCAGATTCAATATTGTATCAACTTACTATCCATCGTTAATTGCTCTTTGTAGCTTGGTAATTGTTCTACAGCTTGGTTCTTACTAACCAGTATGATTAGAATGCATGAAAACCTTGCTCACGTGATATTCCTACAGTTTCTACTTCTTCTGACATCCATTCATAAAGAAATTATGTTCTCTTATATAGATGAGTAAATCATTTTCTTCTCCACCATCAAATTTTTCCGCTTAACCACATTCATAGATTTTGTCGCTTCAAACTTTCTCGGTACTTGTGTCAATAACACATTTCAATCTACTCTGTTAGATCTTCCCTAAATTTTTTCAACCATCGATCTGTGTAACAAACATTATCTATTACCTTGATGTTATACTTTTGCCAGCTCATCAATCTTATCAGCTAAAATAATCATTTAATTCATTCTATCCCACTCGATTAACAAAGAAATATGTCAGTGAACACTGCTCGATTAATATTGCAATCAATATACACTACACTCCATCGGTGTATACTAGAAATGCTTCATTTACTGACAACACTACTTTGTGTCTTTCAGCTCTATACTTCATCATAGATGAATGCAACATAATAAAGTCAATATCATCAAGTCATAGACTCATCAACAAGTTACTCAATGGGTTCCTTATCCTCATCTATCATGTACATCTTTCCTCATGTAGATTTCTCTATTCTTCATCTCTTTTCACCTTTCTTTAGATGTCTCGGTATAGTAACTTACAAGATAAGTGTTGTCAAACTAGTTGACATCAATGAAAATATAATACTGATTTAATCATATTACACATCTAATCAGCAACTCCTCAGTGATCTTGTAATCATGGATTCTTCAGTCAGATTCCAAATCAGTTGTAGTCCAACATGACGTTCCTTAAGAGATTCTAGTTATCGTGACCTAGAAATTCTATAATCCTCATTTGTCAATATGCCATGTAAGGAAACTCTAAGTGGTGGTATTTCAACCTCCAAAGGTAAGACTAATTTGACTCCATAGACTAAAGAAAAGGTTGTAGCTCATGTAGGTGTTCTGATGCTAGTTCTATAAGCCCACAATGATGAATTCAATTAAATGTGCCAATGTCTCCCTGAGTCATTCACTATCTTCTTAAGGATTTCAAGGATGTTTTTATTAGAAGATTATTCTTTTCCATTACCTAATAAATTGATGAAAAATTCTAGACAATATGAAATTTCTCACATACATCTTTTAAATCCTTGTTCTTTAATTGTTTCTCATTGTCTATTATGATGCAATATGGGATACCATATCTTCAAAATATGTAATTCAAGGTAAACATTGATATCTATTTTCCTGTGGTAGTTGATAAAGACTCAACTTCACCCCATTTGGTGAAATATTATATTTTTGTAATGATATATTTGTGACCATTTTAGGAAGGAGGATATATCATTCCAATCAAATCAAAACCCCACTAATAAAAGGGAAATTATGTAGTTAATGGATGCATCTCTTGTGCTAGCACATGTACCAAGTTCTCATGAAATTGACAATTTTGGCAAGTCTTCACAAACTAGCATGAGTCTTTTTACATTGTGAATAAGGCTAGATTATATCACCTTATTCAATGGGGGAAATATGAGATCTACTTCTAAATCCAAATTCCCAAAGGAGAGATCCAAATTGATCAACCAAAAGGTTAATGCACAATTGAATCAATCTATGGAGAATGTGAATGAAGGAGAAAACCTTATATTTCCCTATGAAGAAATGTGTGTTGAAATATGAAATAATTGAAAGACAAGTACTAACCTCAAAGTAGGGTAGATCTAGAAAATGCTGATTTCTGGTGTCTGTGTGTAGTTTTGGGCAATTCTACAACCTGTTTCAAACTGGAAATGCTGAGGTGAAGAAAACCCAAAAAACTTTTATCTTTCTGATAGCAGGTAGTCTTTGACCCCGATAAAAGGTCAAAGACTACTTCAATATTTTGAAGGTCGACTTTGATTTTGTTCACAGATCTCAGAAGTTTGCCAAAAAGGGTATCCAACTCAAGCTCAAATCTACAGTTCCGCACCAGTACCTGCAAGAAAAAGAGAGTTTTTATTGTTCGTTTGGGGGGTTTACCTTGGTCAAACCATGGTTTGGAATCAACCTTAATAATGGAATTGAAATAGAGAATGCTAGCAAGTAGTAGAAGTAGATCTAACAACGAAGTTATGATATTCAATAGATATGCAATTGTATTTCAAATATAATCAAATATATTGCTATGAAAGCTTGAACATAACATTAAAAAATGTAAATCAAAACCTCCATGATTGTATGCTTGGAATCCACCTTGAGGGAATAATGAATGGATCTTGAAGATGAATCAAATGATCTTGAAGGAAGATCACACCACCATGATGGCTAGATCTAGGGTTTGAATGATGAATCTTGCATGCTTGAACCAAATCTTTTCAATGGCTTGAATGCTTGAATCCTTGATCTTCAATGGAGAACTTGAATGGAGAAGAGGACTTGAATGAATGATTGCTTGAATGAATGCTTAGGCTTGAGGATGAATGGATTCTTGCTTTCTTTCCTTCTCCTTCTTTCTTACTTGATTGCACTTGAGAGATTGAGAGATGAGATGTGAATAATAGATGAGAGATGTTAATATGATTTAGAAGAATAGAGAGGGGGGTGAATCAGTTGTTCTCAGGTCCATATGTATAAAACAAACTTTAAAACTCTTCAACAAATCAGGTCTAATAACCAACAGCTACTCGGTCATTACTGATTGCATAACAGAAACATATAACAATGCAGTCCACTTATCCAATAGCATCTAACTTGTAAAACATAGAAATGCTGAAACCAAAACATTCACACAAGTATCAACACCAGGATTTATAGTGGAAACCCAATTTGGGAAAAACCACTTTGTAACATGTTACTATTATGTTCACTCTTCTGAAGTGAGCTCGGTGAAAAGCCAACCCTGTCAAAGGTTACAAACACACTGTTAGGAGTGACCCAGTTAAAGGATTTAAACCACTTTGTTAAAAGTGCACCTTGTTATAGGACTTACATACTCTCTATTAGAATGCAACCTTGTTTAAAGGATTTATACCTATGACTATTAGGTCAACCTCTGTTAAAAGGATTTTGACTGATACAATGGTTAGAAAGTAGCAGTAGTATTGATCTGAAAAACATACAACTCACTTTGCAAATATCAGATCCAATTCTGTACACATATGTTGGCTTACTGACTGTGAACCTTTACCATCTCCATCACTGATCTACTTGGAACTCTCTTCAAGCAATCACAACACTTCTCCTTCAGCCTTCTCTACTTAGATAGTCAATAACATAACAATACTTCCAGCATCCACCTTTTTTCAACCTCAACTTAGGTTTCCTTAATACTTCCTCTATTAGGTCAATACATCTTTTTTCTCTTAATCTCCTTCGTAGATCTTAGGGTTAGGTAAGATTCATTGAATCCATCCTACATTATATTCTTCAGCTATCCTTCTAGAAATATCTTGAATCTCTTAATAGATTTACAATAAAATGTTTTATAGTGCATTAAATGCTTTCATACAATCAATAAATAAAGTCAACACATTTTACATAATCCAAGAATTCAACGATGTCGGCTCAAAATCTGAATTCTCCCTCAAATGCAAAATACTGACACTCGGTTAATACTATGTTCAACTTCTCAGTTTTCACTAGAAAGCTCGGTCACCTCAAAAATTGTTTCCTTGGCTAACACTATCTTCCTCGGCAATTAACTGGTGTTCAGTCAACACTAAATTTACTCAACATATACTATCTCGATCAACACTAACATCACTCAGCTTAAACTAGATTTCTTCACTTTTTCTCAGTTAATCCTACCAGTTTAGTCTTCATTCTTACTTAAGTAAACAATACATTGTCTTATCATTGTGCCACATAATCAAGTACTCATTGAAGTATCAAGATAACTCAACCTTTCCTTAGGTGCTATTGTTACCAACCTTGCCTTTCTCCTTAGCAACAATCAAATAGATATAGTACTTTCTTAAATAGCAATATTCTTACCAGTTAAGGTTTGACATCAATGACAATACAACAATTGCTTCAATTGTAGTTTCCAATAGAGAAAATGAGAGAGGAAGGCTTCCTTTTATAGTGAACTATGATAAAAACCTCTAGAGAAGGCCGACATTGGGGAATTAAATCCCAATTAACCTTAACCCCTAGAAATGGACCCATATTAAATGTAATTTAAGGATTTACCATTCCAAAACCTGAAATGGCTGACCCAGAAGTGGGAAAACAAATATTTCCAAAACCTGACATCTGGAAATCCCGGAAACCTAAAATTTGAAATCTGGGTCAAAGATGAGGTAGACCCCACCCTATGTCATGGTTGAGGTCATCTCTAACCTAGGTTAGGGGTGAGGTCATCATTGACCCTCAAGGTCATCTTTGACCCTGAGGTCAAAAACCTCAGGACCTCAATCCAGAATGCTAGGAAATGTAGAAATAAAGTGGAAACAAGAGGAGAGAGAAGTAGAATAGGGGAGAAATCCATATCTAAGAAAAAACCATATCAAGGTGCTTGACATGGTCCCAGACTACTTACTTGGAGGGCTAAACACTCTTATCATGAAAGTGCTTCCATTTTAAGATGATACACATTGTTAGCCAATAGTACCCCATCCTAATGATTTTTTTAGCTAAGGTAATCCCACTTGAGTGTGACGCAAAAATACCCTCATGAATGTCTTGCAAGTTTATTTTATATTCACCACCTTCTAGACATTAAAGCAATGTCCCATCAAGACCTTTACGATACAATGTGTCAGATATTAGGACATAATGTGAGGCTTGACATATGAAGTTTCTCTTTTCATTTCAAGATTGGTTCAAAGGTAAGGTATTTTCTTTTAGGTAAATATAGATAAGACCATACCATAGGGATTCATGACAAACAAGTAGACATATAATTTGAGATTTGGGATGGTCATAGGCAAGTTTTACCAATTCTTCCACCAAGAACTCATATCTTGCATTTTGATTAGGTACTTGAAGAAGTGAAGCCAATGTCACCATTGCATTTGCAGCTTTGTTCTCTAATCTTGGGATTTGTTCAAAGGTGATCATCACAAAGTATTTCTTAATATCATCCACCATTCTCTTATAGGGCATCAATTTATCATCCTTGGTTTGATATTCATCATTTATTTGATTAATGAATAATTGTGAATATCCAAAGATTTGAAACTCTGTGACTCTCCATTCTAAATACATCTGTATCCCAATCACTAGTGCTTCATATTCAACTATGTTGTTGGTGCATGGAAAAAATGTTTATAAGGTAAGTGCACAAAGATGGGGGACCAAAAAGGGGGTATAAGATGCCACTTTTTCCTGAAATCAACAAACTCTGAACTTCAACAAGAAATTAAAGATAGTTAGACTCAAAATTTTAAGATGCAACAAAACAAGAGTTATAATACTCTGAATCTAGTTCCTAAACTACTAACTTATTTTGAAAATGGTGCAGATTAAGGCTCTCAAAAAGGGGGAGCACAAAATGTGGTCCTATTTTTTGTGAAAAAACATAACATAGCATCTGGTGTGCTCACCCTAAAATGTTAACTTTTTTTTTGAATTTTTTTAATCTCTCTAGTGAGAAGTTAGCTAACACCACGTAGTTTATCCTAGAAATTTTTGGTAATTTTTTGATGAATGTATAATTTTTGATGAATTTACAAAGTGCACACATTCTGAAAACATGAAATTTCTATGTGCTCCCCCTAGAAATCATTTAAAACTAATCAAAAATCAAATTTTCTTTTTTTTTAAAGTGTGTAGAATGGAGTCTAGTTTCTAAAATTTGTAACTTGTTGCAAAATTCGATGAACAAGCCAAAATCTATGCCCAAAATACTACATGTTGGTTTTTTACAAAAAAAGGATATACACACAAAAGAAATTAGAGTTGAAAAACTTAACATAATCAAAATTCAAAATAAATTATATGCTTAGATAGCTAACAGAGAGATCTGCAATATTATGTCATAAGATTTTTACGTTCTTGAGCCACGAGTAAACCTGATAAGGAGCACACAAAAAAAGATGTCATTTTTTTGTATGTCTACTGGAAAACACATCTCAGGCCTATTTGAATCATCCAAGCCTTTGGGTTGAATCTCAAAGGCAAATGCAAGCCTTAGGATTGGTAAATTCCAATGCCTTACAAAGCGTGTGCCCCCTATAGGGCAAGCACACTACTAAAATCTATGACTTCCATAGGGCGTGCACCCTATAAAAGTCATAGATTTCAATAGTGTGCTTTCCCTATAGGGCGTGCACCTTATTTAAGTCATAGATTTAAATAGTGATAAGAAATAGTCAGAGTGAGAGGAAGAGAGAGAGATAGAGGGAGAGAGAGAAAGAGAGAGCTCTCTCTCTCTCTCTCTCTCTCTCTCCCTTCCCATACTCTCTCTCTCTCTACACCTTCCTATCCTCTATATTTTCCCTTCTTACCATCTTTCACCCCCTCTCTCTCTCTCTCACACACACACACATATGCTCTATCCCACCTCTCTCTGTCTCTGTCTCTGTCTCTCTCTCTCTCTCCCTTTTTCTTATTTTGCATAGGGCACACACCCTATTCAAGAGTATGCATAACACTTTTTAGTTTTGCATAGGGTGCACATGCTATAGCACGCTCACGCTATGCAAAACCAAAATAAATGGTCTTCTTTGCCAAGGATCTCATGAAATAGGCCCACTTTTTCTATATGATGTCTGAGTTCAACATGTTATCTGACAAGTATTCACTTTTCATGGTCTTGATAGTGACAAAGAAGCATATTCTATCAATTCGCACCATCCTTTTGTTTAAAAATCAACATCAAATTGTGAAAGTCAATCATTATCACCAAAATTTATCGATTGAGGTAAGTTTTTTATTTTTGTACATGTCAAATGTGAATAAAGAGTGTTTTGGTTTATAATTGGTATGATATAGACTTGTTCAATACATAATTTGATATAATTGTAATAAATTTATATTATAATTTGTCATATTGTAAGAGGTTTATATTATAATTTGAGTTATTATTTTACATTTATGTTAGTCCCAGTTTGAATCTATTCCTTTTATTCTTTCATTATGGCTTCGTATTAAAACCTTGTCTTTATATCAGTGTTTCCTCCCCTAAATTCATATCATATACATTCATCATTCCTTTGAGTTCCTGTTGGTGTCTTTGATTTCTCAAAATTTTGTGAGCTTTATTTTTCTTGAACACCCTTGAACATATTTGAGCAGTCTTGAACAATGTTCATACCCGTTCAAGGATGTACACACAATTTGCATCTTTCATGAGGTCATGACAGGTTAATAAAGGAATAAATCCTCTTACCACTGGCACTAAAGAAGATCGAATCAAAATGGTCCTTTAATCATGAATGTTCCCATTCATGTGAATTATCAATGGAGTTAACTCTAAAGTTGGAAAATGATAAATAGTCTTGAACAAGTTTGAACAATGACGAACTCCCTTGAACTATGTTCTTTCTTGTTCAGAAGAATCTAAGGAAGATAGGAAAGGAGAGAGAATTTAATTATAGCTAAGTAGTGGGGCCCGCTAGGGAGTGGCATTAAATGTAAATTAAGGTCTAAATTTGTTAAGTACGCCCTTGAGGTGCGGAATAATCATTATCTTTAAATGCCCTCAAGATTTGTTTAATGGTAATTATGAATCGCTTGTACAAAATGTCAAATCAAATCCCCGTGGGATTTATTGTGAAGGATTTTCAATTAATTCAAGTGCTCTCACGGTTCTATTTAAGTTATATCCTTTCATCTTTCTTTTCAAATGCCTAAGTGTTTTAAGAAGCTAGTGCATGGAAGTAGGATTTGGGAGCTTCTGTAATCAAAATTCTTCTGTAGAAAAGAGGTGAGTTTGGCTGTTACTCCTATGATATTTTCAAAATTCAATAGTCTGAAGCGTGAATAGAAGATTAATTTCTATAGAATGAGGTTAGTTTTTCATATGTTTGGGAATACTATGAGTTTAGTGTGTGACAGACCTGTAGTATCAGACACTGATCTAGAAGACTATGATATTGAGGATTTTCCATCTCATCTTTTAAATTCCTTAGACGGTACCCCAGCCTTGGAAATCCTACATAGTGGGTTGTGTTCTGTGGTGACTTTTCCTCCCGGTGTTGTGTGCCCATAGCTGATTCTTGAATGCATACAAAGCTATGATGCATGAAATGAGTCAATAAAAAACAAAGATGGTAGTGTCCTCATGCTAGTTAATAGGGAAATCATGACACAAGCTCTGCAAATTCCAAAAAAGGCATTCTCTACTTTTTCTCTTGTGCACTCCATTGTAAAATTCAATGAAAATAGAGATGCAAACCATACCTCAATACCTAAGAGCTGGTTGTTGAACCTACAAAGAGGGGGTTTGCGTTTGCCTAAGAAATTCAATAGAACCCATGTCCACCCTTACATTAGCGACTTGATGGTGATGTTGATTTGAGAGAACAGCTCAATACCTCTAAATTGACTAGTAGCAGTTTCTTCATGTCTTCCTATCTCATGTATTGTTTAGCTTGTAATAGACAATGGTCTAGAATGCCACATGAACCCTGGGTTGTAGATATGTGTGTGTATGAATATTATCTAATTTTACAGAAGGATAAGGTTGTTGAGAATTACAGGAGAGTGCACGACACATTCATGGGAAAACTGTGTTTTAAACTGATTGGTGTCACTGATAGAAGGATTAGTTTGGAAGCCCAAGGATTGGTAACTAAGTATGGGAGCTATTATATTTAGTTTCCTAGGTTTACATATATCAGGGTTGGGGGTTTTGAAGACCAACCATTAAGGTTACCTAGGTATACATTTGATTATTTTATCTTAGCTGAGATTTGTCATCAACTTGCTATAGTTTCAAAAAGGTTTCTTCCTGAAGAAGAGTGGGACAAAGCTTTCCCTATAACACTGGGTAAATTTTCCTATAAAACCATGGCTGACACTGTTAGTATTGGGAGTGACATTCATCATTTTGATTTCAAATACTATACTGAAAGGGTAGGATTTGATAAAAAGAATTATGCCAGTAGCAGCCTAGGGCTTAGATCACACATGTTTCTTGTTCCTCATCTGGAAGATTTTTGGGAAGACTATTGTGATGAATCACAAGTAGAAGAAAGAGCACACAGTAGGTTATGTGTATCTAAAATCCAATCCATGAGATTGCATATTATTGTAGATGGGGTAACCAATGATGGATCCAATTTGATTGAACCTAGTTATATGAAACCGGTTGAGAAAAGTGAACTTGTTATAGACTGGTCCAAAGAGGAAGAAGATGATATTGAAAAAAGAACTTTATGTGTTATCCAATTGACTAATGAGTGGCTGCAAAGAAGAAGAAAGCATAAGGAACCTAGGGTAGAAAAAGAATAAGTTGCATGTACTTCTTTACATTCTCCTATTTCTGTTTCTAATTTACATACACAAATTGAAAATGCAGGATCTTCTAAGAAACCATAGGTCAGAAACACAAGAAAGAAAAATGTAGCTAAACCTCACCTAGCTACTCCATTAGAGAGGATTACAAGATCTAAGACCAGGTTAAAGACTAAGAAAAGCATGGCTTACGAGGACATTCTAATGATCAATTTGGATGAAGACAAGATCAAGGATATGAGTTTTCACATATCTGAAAATGAACAAGTGGATAAGGATCTCTTCGACTTAGACAATGCCACACTAGAGGTAATTGGTACACCAACAAAAACACTTGAGCAACATACTAGTTCTGGAATTACACCCCCATGGTTGATATCCATAGTAAGTAAGAAATGCAACTTGGTTCATGTGTCTATGCCCATTAAAGATATTGTGAGCAAGTATGTTCAAAAGACTACCAAGGCTAAAAAAGTAAAAAGTACATCCCAAATTTTCATAGATACTAAGACTAGAAAATGGACTGCTGATGTAGTGACTTACAAGCCTAAGGAGGGTGAACAAGAATTTAAGGAAGAGGATTTTGAAATCACCAAGGTAGAACTGGGTACCATGGACCGTGCTGGTAAGAATAATTTGTTCAAAGAAACAGCGCAACAAATGCTAAATTCATCCTAGCAGGATGGAAAGGAAAAGAAAGAATTGAAGTAGATGATTGTAACCCTATCCCAATTTATCAATATGTTCTACAGTTTTGATGCCACTCCATTAGTCCAGTCTCCTCAAATTTTTGATCGAGAATCTACTGTGAGTAAAAATTTCTTAAGTCAAGTGCAGAGAGGCCAAACCCTAGTGACTTCTATAGATGAATGGATCAGTGAAATTGTCAAAGGTCACCTTAGGTACCTCAAGGATGCTTAGGAATTTTTTCATGATACAAAAGTCTCGATCGGTGAACTACAAACACAAAGGCAGGTGTGGGAGAGAGAAGAGGAGAAATGGTTTGGAGCCATGTCTAAGTTCCTGGAGATAGAAAAGTATGGATATGTAAAGTTCTACATAGAAAAGGTTGTAAAATCACATAATGAAGCCACCTTATTTGTTCTCAGAAAGAATATAAGTTGGTGTCTCAGCACTATTAGGAGCACTATTGTTGAAAATAAGGATAGTGAAAATGAGATCAGGCAGTTGCAGAAAACAATGATGACTGGACTGAAGGTGGTAAATTTTGCTCATACCTACATAGTGAATCATGGGGAACAAGACCATAAGATAGCCCTTGCAGTGTTTGAAAATACCTTGAAAAAGATTAAAGAAAAGACCAGTCCCAAGCCTTCAGATTTTACTCAAGTGGCCAGAATTGAGTCAATGTTGTATCTCTATGTAGATCAATTCCCTTTAACAATTGAGAAAGTCAAGAAATGTAGATGGACAAAAGAAGCATCGATGACAAGGATAGTCAATATGAAGGTTCCTCATCTATAGCTCATGAAGGAATTGGTTTAGGCACACAAACAATGGGAGGCGACTCAATCCGCCACAGCCAAAGGAGGGAATCTCGCATGAGATGAAGAGCGTACTATCGATAAGGAGGCTGACCTAGAAATTTAGTTAGATTTAATTATCTTAAAACTCTGAGGGACATGTGTCCTTTTTTACTTTGGTTACTTATTAATTGTTCTAACCAAGAGGTCAGGTTTTTTGAGAGACCTCTTGACTTTGCAAAACTATAAGTAGTTTAGCTACGTAGTAGAAAGGGTTAGAAATTTTTGGAAGAAAATTGGTATTTTGCTTTGAAAGTTTCTTTCAATATTTAGAAAAGAAAAACATTTTATGATATATGAAGTTTACTGTTAAAGACCTTATATATATATTTTCCATGTTTTTGCCTTTGTCACAAGAAAAGTTAATATATCAATCATACTTTGTTTCAGATCTATGAAATTTGAAGTGAATGGATGTATGTCCTATGGTGATATTTTATTCATTCCTTGTTTCTGCAATAGGTCTTTGTCAATATCTTGAAGATATTAGTGGTTGCATTCAAATTTATATTCCTTTGATTCATTTTATTGTTATACTATCTCAAATAGATACAAAAGGAAGAAAACTATGATTTTCTATTTTTGTATGTCTAGTTTCTTCCTTTGAATAGTGGTAAAAGTGCTAGTCATCTGAAGAATCATATAGTGACCTTTAAGCTTTCTGGTTAAAAGCCAATTGACAAATTTAGTTAGAGAAATTCATTGAAAATCTATTTAGGGAGGTGTACCTAGATTAAAATTTAGAGGGAAGTGACTCATATTCAACACTTACCCAACTGTTAGTAGAAATTTTTCTTTGAAAGGGTGATAGAGTAATAGTTTAAAAGAAGGTAGAAACAAAGACAAAATCTGTTCACTAACAGATTTTTGGTGACTTTGCTAGGGAGTGAAATAATAAACCAGTGTTTTCACTTTGTTAAATGTATAATCATGGTATTACCTGCTGACATAATACCTGGTCAAGCTGAACTACCCCTAGTTTTACAGCTTGGTTTAGATTTCCATGACACCCAAGAGGATATTATTGCAAACCTAAATAACTTGGCTTGGAAAGTATGGACAAGTGATCAGCAATATCATCAAGTTTAGTTAGTATTAGAAGAGGAGGAAGAAACTGGCAAGTGGTTAAGAGGTCTCCCTATTGCTTGAGAAGCTGCAGTAGTTGACAGAGCCATCCCAAGACCATAAAACTACAAAACTAGATTCTAGACCTTATACTAGGTCTCAAATAGAGGCGGGTATCTTTGATAGTATCTTTGAAGAGTTGAGAAATCTTGAAACCTCAAAAGTCTACCCCTCTAAGGTAAAGGCTCATAGAAGACCATCCTCTCCTCCTAGAGAAAATTTTAGGTCATCTCCTAAGACCTGTGATTGGTAAGCCTTAACCTTGTCAGGCATACAAGCTCCTCCCCTCCAAACTATCTTCTCGGTAGTTATCATGGCTCAACCATGGGGTAATGCAGTGGGACCTTTAGCTCTAAATGCTCACCATGCTCTTCCAAAAGGAGCTAAAGACGTCCTTCCAAAATTCACCAAAGATGGTATGGTATCTATAGAAGAGCATTTGAATGCTTTCAATGTAGCAAATGGTATTCTAGGGGTGTAGACTGAGGATGTAGCAGTCAGATTGTTTGTGCAAACTCTCACTGAAAGAGTGGCTAAGTGGTTTGGACACCTACCTGTAGGATCTATAATTGATTGGAACTCAATTAAAACCACTTTTGAAGGGTGTTTCAAGAGCGTTGATGATGAGCATTCTCTATTAGTGCAACTTACATAGATGAAGAAGGAAATTCATGATTCTATGAGAGACTATGTTTCTCGGTATAATAAAGTTGTTCATAAGATTCCTACTGATAAAAGACCCACTCCTAAAAACCAATAAAGTTTCTTTGTTAACTCTATGCCCCCAAATATTGGTTTTCATCTTAGAAGAAGTAGGCCAGCAGACCTAGCAGCAGCTCAAAACCATGCGACTGAATTAGAGGATGACTTTATTATAGTTGGGAAGTGGTAGAAAGATCTTCAAGCTCCACATTCTCAAACTTCTACTTCCTCCTCAGATCCAGTAGTTCAATGATTAATGAATGATGTTATAGAATTAAAAAGGAAACTACCCAAACAAGGATCTACTTATCCTTCTCTGTATCAAGATGCCAACACAAAGCAACCTGGTTAATGGCATGGTAGAAATTCCTTTCCATCCTCAACTCAACCCAGATTGGCCATTGAAACACCTTCCAGGGAGGGAGTTATGTGTTCTTTTCATTTAACAATAGACCATGATGGTGATACATGTCTAGACATGATGAGACATATGCAAATGAAAGTAACCCTAGATGTATTAGGGGAGGTGAAGGTTGAAGAAATGGCTTAAGAGTGACCTGGTGACTCTGGCTCATTTTACCTAGAATACGAATCAGACTTTGAAAGAGGAGAAATTTTGGTCACTCTTGAAGATTCAACCTATGCTATGCTCACCCGTAATTAGAAGTCCCCTAAATACAGTCCTTCAACATCAAATGCTACCACCAAAAGTAAAGAGCCTGTAAGTAATCCACCCGTTCCAAGTGTAAAGTCTTTGGAATTTAAAATTTTGCAAAAAGATGCAAGAATCCCTTCTTTTGACATAGTTGAATTTTGCAAATCTTTTGCTATCCAAATTTCTCCTACCAAATATTTAAGATTAAACCCAAAAGAACTTGACAAGCTGGTTAAATATGTTAAGGGTGAAACTCTTGATTCCTCCCATTCTAATCAGTGTACAGCTAATCAATCTGATTCTTTTGTCCAGCCTCCTTTAGTAGCTCCCCCTATGGATAGTAACCAGATTAATTCATCTAAAACCTCCACTTCAGAAGTTGAATGCGATATTCATGAAACTAGAAAACTTGAGCCTTTCTATATTTCCCTACTCCTTAATGGTCTTAAATTGAGCAATTGTATAATTGACTCAGGAGCATCTGATAATATCATGTCATCTTCTATTGCAAAAGCCCTTGGCCTAACTTTGACGAAGACTTTTGGGAGATGCTATTCAATGGATGGAAACCAAGTACCTTTGATCAGTCAAGTGAAAGATGCTCAAGTTATCCTAGCCGCCCATCCTGATAAGAGATTAAAATTAATAATTCTTATAGCTGATATCCCAGCAAGTTATGGGATGCTTTTAAGCAGGACTTTTTATAGAGACATGGGAGGAGAAATTAAGATGGACTGGTTTGAAGCAGTCATTCCTTTGGGTAAGACAAAAGTTAAGCTAGAACCAGAAGCAAAGAATAAGTATATGATTTTTCCTTCAGATAACCCAAAAGCTCAGATTTTATATCAGGAGTGTGAATTTGGAAATTACCTAATTATGGCAGATGAAGTCTCTCCCGTTCCAAAAGATCAGGATCAACCAACTTAAATCTAGTCAATGGAGTTTGATGGTAGTTGTGCAAATGCTAGATCTGGAGTAGGGGTAGTTCTTAAAGGTCCTGATGGAGAATGTTTTCCCTTTTCTTTTAAGTTGGATTTTAAGAACACTAATAATACTGCAAAGTATGAAGCTTTGTTGTTAGGCTTATAGGAAACAAAAGCTCATGAAATCACTATCCTTATTGCTAGAGGAGATGCTGAGCTAATTGTTAAACAAGTGAAAGGTTAATTCATAGTGAAAAATGAATGACTGAAGCACTATAGATATTTGATTTGGAAAGAGATTGAAGATTTTGATGCTTTTTCTATAGAAGCTATTCCAAGAAGTTTAAATTCAAGGGTAGTTTCTTTAGCTGTTTCAGCTTCTCTATTGCTTCCCCATCCTGATTTCAGAATAGACACTTATAAGATAGAAATGATTTATAGGCCAGTAGTTCCTGACAATGTCAATCATTTGCAAGTGTTTGAAAATGATTCTAGTATTAAAGACTTCATGGCCTGTGTGGAGGTTTTTGCATCCACTTATTTTGAAGGTTCAAGTGCGACATGTGAAGAACTTGTTTTTGAAGAACAATCATCAGATGAAATAGTGCAGTTAAAAGGTAACAAAATTCCAAAGGGTTTAGTTGCACTTGAAAATTTGTTTTCTAGAAGGGATGATAGCTTCGCTTCAAGAAAAGGAAATCCTCATCCTGAAACACTTTAAGAATATGATAAGATTAACATCGGAGATGAGAATCAGTCTAAATGGATATCTGTAGGAACTACTCTTTCCTCACAGGAAAAAGGAAGACTTCAATCATTGCTAACATCTTATTTAGATGTTTTCACCTAGAATTATGATGACCTGAAGGATTTCAGAGGTGGAACTTTTGCTCATAATGCACCTCTCAAACTAGAATGTAAACCTTTTAGGCAAAAGTTGCGTAGTTATAATCCCAAAGTGTCAAAGGCTATATTGCAGGAGGTGGATAAAATGCTAAAAGCAAGGATAATATACCCAATCCACCACTCTACTTGGATTGTGAATATTGTCCCAGTAAGGAAAAAGAATAGAGAAATCAGAATCTGTGTGGACTTTCACAACTTGAAACAAGCAAGCTTGAAGGATAATTACACCCTACCAAAGATGGAGCATGTTTTGAAGACTTTGGCCGGATCTAAGATTATGTTAATGCTTGATGGATTTTCAGGGTATAACCAAGTAAGCATGGTAGAGAATGACAAGCATAAAACCACTTTTACTATGCCTTGGGGAACATTTGCCTACAGTAGAATGTCTTTTGGTCTGATAAATGCTAGAGAAATCTTCCAAAGGGCTATGGACTCATCTTTTGCTGATATGAAGAATAAAATTATCCTTATATACCTTGATTTGATAGTCTATTCCCAAAGATGAAAACATCATCTCAGGGATCTCCAACTAGTTCTCCAAAGGTGCCGTGATCATGTTTTTTCTCTCAATCCCAAGAAATCTATCTTTTGTGTAACAGAAGGAAAGTTATTAGGTCACATAGTCTCAAGGAAGGGATAAGGATAGAACTTGAAAGAGTTAAAGCCATTCAGCAACTAAGTCTTCCATCAACTAGAACCAGTGTAAAGTCTTTTTTTGGGCAGATAAACTTTTTGCGAGCTTTTGTACCAGATTTTTTTGAGTTAACTAGACACATTGTGGGGATGATGAGTGAGAAATAGTCCTTCATGATCCAGGTGGATCTAGGAGGCCAAAAATTAAACAGTCTCAAAATCTCTCAAAATTAGTGTCATTACGAAGAGCTCAAAAAATTGAACTTGACACAACTTGAACGGGCGAAAAAGGAGCTTGTACATGAAAGTTATGTTTGGTCAAAGGTCTAGTCAAAGGTTGACCAAAAAAATGTTGAAGTTTGACTGTCTCAAAATTGGTCAAAAATAGTCTCAACTCAAAAAACTCATCAATAGCTTTCTGACGCATTTTGAACAGACAAAATTTGAGTTCGTATGCAAAAGTTATAGCCAAATGAAGTTCTTCGGTCAAAAAGATGACTAAGTGGCCATTAATGATGCCATCATGATGTGGTAGATTACACTATTGCAATGTGGCATGGTGATTTGGCATGTTTGACTAGTCAAAACTTGACATGTGACAATAAGGTGGCTTGAAGTGGCATGGCACATGGAGTTGTGTAAATATCTCCACCAAAAGTGACCATGATGGGAGTTGAACCTTTAAACTCCAAGGTAGAGAATATCTCCTCTACCATAGGATCACTTCTACTACATCCATCAGGTGCTTATACATGGATAAACTAGGTAAATGTACATACTAAAAGTATTACCAATATGATACAACAGAAGATGAAGAGATTACGCTTCATATGGTAAGACATCCTAAAGGCAAGGTTTGATTTTTGATCATCCAAAAGGATGAGAGCATACTCTCTACTTGCAGAACTATCCTAGACTTAAGACTCTAGACTTACTCAACTCCAAATGCCTTTCTCTCTAAGGGAAGCATGCTTTTATAGGAAAATTGGAGAGGGGGTCTCAACCGATTGCTGACACATGTCAAGAATCAGGAGAACCACTTTATTAAAGCAGAGCGCAGAGTGCACTACTATAGTCGATGCCCACTATGACCTGTATGTCAGTCTAGGTGGACCCCAATAGCTACGAACATAGTAGTGTGTTGACAAATGAGTAGAGACAAGCAACTCATGATGCTTTCACTTTACACTTGAAAGTGACTACGGGAGAATCTCTTTTAAACCCGTGAAGAGATAAAGAACACGGACCCTATTAAGGTGTCAAGCTAACCCTTTTAGGACAGTAGTGGAGTCTACCCCTAGTTTTGCTTAGCTAGACTTTGGTAACTGGTGTACAATTATTATAATTTCTAATGGTTGGGAAACTCATTACTCCAGAGCCAATATGTGCCACGTACATAATGAATATGTGCAAAGACACATATGGATGATTTTTAGAGAAATGATCAGCTCTTCCCAAAAGTTGACATGTCGGATGAAGTTGTAAGGAAACTCAGGTGGGGAAACAGCTTCCTACGCTAATCTCTATAGGAGAGTATTGTGCAAATTCTTATAAATCCTTACAATTTCAGATTCGTTAACTACTTTAACAAAGATATTGCAACCACATACAATGCATACAGAAAAATAGAGAATGACACAATGATATACCCTGGGGAAAACCTTTCGGTAAAAAACCCCAGCACTCCAAAACCTGCACAATGTATTATCTTCAACACAAAGATTACAATACACTTGCAATGCAAGTTCTTTCAGGGAATGAGAGACAAAGCCAACAAGACTTAAATTTTGTTCTTTTTTCTCTCCCATAGGAGCAACATCATATATATAGACTCCTCTGGACCCAAAAATAGGCACAACCACCAAGACCCATGCACAAAGCCACATGTACATAGTTGTTACATGCAATCCCAAGAATAGGCATCCATCCCTAGAATAGACTATGACAGCTTGTCGTAGAATCCACCAAAAATAATGGTCACAAGAGAAGTGTAAGAGAATCTATCATACCAACCTATTTTTGGCATATTCTCTTACACACACCAACCACTTCTTCTTGGGCACCCAAATAGGCCCAAGTCATAAGATGCTCTTACACCTGTCATAGCACATTCCTTAAATAGTTCTTACGTGTCATAGGAATCCATCATGACCATTTTAGTCATGATCTCCTTACGCACAAGATGCTGACACATCAAGTGAAGTGACACATCAACATGCCAACTAGACATGTACACTCACACTTAATTACATTATTTGCAAAAAATACATTTACAAAATAAATAATAAGAATAGGAATTATCCAAGGTTGAGAGACCTTATTCCTAACATTCTCCCACTTGTCGAACACCTTGTAAGAGCAACAGGAACATAACAGGAACTTTAACCGCTATAGGCCAAAAGGCCCATAGACTCCGAACACCATCTAAGCTTCTCAGTGCCCATTGGTTTCGTTAATGCATCTACAACATTCTTCACAGTAGCTACCTTCTCCAAATTTACCTTTCCATCTTTCACCATATCTCTCACAAAGTGAAATTGCACATCAATGTGCTTCATTTTGGCATGGAAAGTTGGATTCTTTGCAAGGAAAATAGTGCTCTAACTGTCACACCAAATAGTAATCTATTCTACATCAACACCAACATTAGAACATAATCTTCTAAGCCAAATGGCTTCTTTACAAGCATGAGTAGCAGCCATGTACTCAGCTTCTGTAGTGGACAAAGCAACCACAGGTTGTTGCTTACTCATCCAACTGATGGCACCACCAAACATAGTGAACACATAAGCACTAGTGGATCTCCTGCTGTCAATATCACCTACCCAATCTAAATCCACAAACCCACGAATACAAATTGAATGCAGAGATCCAGAAGAGTTACCATGATAACATATGGAGTAATCTGATGTACCCCTCAAATATCTGAATACTCACTTAACTGCATCCCAATGTACCCATCCAGGATTAGCCATAAACTGACTCAGGACTCCCACTACTTGGGCAATGTCTGGTCTAGTACAGACCAGAGCGTACATAAGACTACCAACTACACTAGCATAAGGTACTCTAATCATGTCCTCCACCTCACTAGGAGATTTTGGACAATCATCTACAGATAAATTTGTTCCCACAGAAATAGGAACACATAGTGGTCTACAATCTGCCATGCTGAACCTATCCAACACAGACTTCACATACTTACTCTGACTCAACCAAAGTTTTTTGTTAGACCTATCTCTAGTCATTTCCATACCCAAGATGTACCTAGCTACCCCAAGATCTTTCATCTCAAACTATGCTGACAACTAAAATTTAAAATCAGAAATCATACCCTTACCCTTCCCAAACAGCAACATATCATCAACATATAATGCAACAATAAGAAGGCGATCATTTTCAACTCTGAAATAAACATAATGATCTGATTTTGATCTTAAAAATCCAATTGACAACACAAAGGCATCAAACTTAAGGTACCACATCCTAGGAGATTGCTTCAAACCATATAGAGATTTCTTTAATCTACAAACTAAGGATTCTTTACCTTTAACAATGTAGTGCTCAGGTTGTGACATATAAATTTCTTCCTCCAAAACACCATGAAGGAAAGCTGTCTTCACATCCATTTATTCTATCTCTAAATCATATGATGTAGCAAGAGATAACAGAAATCTAATGGATGTCAACTTTGCAATAGGAGAGAATATTTCACCATAATTTATTCCCTCTACCTGTGAATACACCTTTACAACCAATCTAGCTTTATACCTTTCAACACTGCCATCTGCATAGAATTTCTTCTTGAACACCCATTTACAACCAACATATTTTATCCCTTTAGGCAAAGGTACAAGGTCCCAAGTTTTGTTTTTCTCCAATAAAGCCATCTCATCATCCATAGCCTCAATCCAGGAACCTGCATCTTCCATGCCCAAAACCTCTTTCATAGATCTAGGCTCATCAGTGTTAGTAATCAAAGCAAAGGCAAAACTAGAATCTAACATAGAATAACCAAACCTTTCTAGTTGCTTTCTTTCTCTCATGGATCTCCTCAAGGGCTATGGTTGAGGTTGTTCTTCCTCTTCTTTTGAACTATCAGAGCTACTAGAGCTCTCCTCATCATTAGGCCCAACATGGTCTCTCTATTCAGTCTTCTCAGGGGTAGGAGGAAATTGAACAACATCTTTTTCCTTTTCTTTTTCATTTGGTTGTAGCACAATAGGAGAAGATGTTAGCTCTTTGAAAATAACATTTCTACTATACAACACCTTACTAGTCACGGGATCCCAAAGCTTGTATCCTTTCACACCAACACTGTATCCGATGAAAATACATTTAACAGCTTTGTTTTCCAACTTAGATCTTTTCTCCTTTGGAACATGTGTATAATCTTCACAACCAAAAATATGAAGATGTCTAATTGAAGGCTTCTTACTAGAACACATCTATGGGTGTCTTACAAACAAGGGCTAATGTAGGAGATCTGTTAACCAGATAGGAAGCAGTGGCCACAGCTTTAGCCCAAAACCTTTGTTCTAAACCAGCTCCACTAAGCATACTCCTAGCCTTCTCCATCAGTGTCCTGTTCATTCTCTCTGCAACTCCATTTTTCTATGGGGTATAAGGAGTTGTCTTATGCCTCTCGATACCTTGTTCTTTACAGAACTGTTCAAACTCTACTAAGCAAAACTCACCACCATTGTCAGTTCTCCCACACTTAATCTTCTTACTAGTCTGATTCTCTACAAGAGCTTTAAATTCCTTGAACCAACTAAAGACTTGTGTCTTACTTTTAAGGAAATAAATCCACGTCCTTCTACTATAATCATCTATGAAAGATACAAAAAATAAAGACTTGGAGATTGAAGAAACTTTTACAGGACCAAATGCATCAGAATGAATAAGATCCAAAACATCAGAAGATTTGTGAGAACTAGAGTAAAATTGAACATGATTTTGTTTACCATAGACACAGCGTTCACAGAAGTCAAACTTGAGATTGCAATCATTTAACCCCTCAATGAGATTTTTATTTTTTAGGGTTTTGAGACCCTTTTCACCAATGTGGCCAAATCTCATATGCCACAACATTGTCTTTTCTGCAGGAAGCTTACCTTCCAAAGTATTTGCACTACCATCGGAACCAATAGCCAAAGACTTCTTCACTACTTGTTCAGATGGTGAGGATGAAGAACTATTACATAGAGGAATAGATGCATCTAGCTGAAATAAGGTACCTCTCTTAGTACCCCTTGCAAGCACTATCGATCCTCTTATCATCTTGCATCCTTCTTTCAAAAAAATAACTTGCACACCTACATCATTCAGCATACTTACAGATAATAGGTTTCGTGCCAAACCCGAAATGTGCATAACTTCATTGATTCCCTTTACTCATCCATCAGGAAATTTGATAGTGACCCTTCCATGTCCAACTATCTTTAGGTGAGAATCATCACCCAAGTACACCTTTCCACCATCAAACTCTTCATATTTTGAGAACCAGTTTCGATGAGAGGTCATGTGAAAAGATGCACCTGAGTCAACCAACCACACATCATTAGATGCATGGGCTGCCAAAGATGCGATGAATGCATCGCCATCTTCTTGAGATCTTTTTGAAGCTAAATCTGAGCCTTTCTTCTTCTTCTTCGGCTCTTTGCAGTCTTTATAGAAGTGCCTAGATTTATCACAGTTCCAACATTTTGCCTTGGACTTATTGGAAGTCTTTAACTTCCCATGAGATTTGGATCTACCCTTATTGTCAGACTTATTGTCATTTTTCTTCCCTCTTTTAGTGGATCTCCCACGAGCAGCAAGGGCTTCTTTTTCTAAAACGGAAGCCTTTCTCCGCATCTCCTCTGATAGCAGCAAAGACACCACATCATCCATTTTGAAGGTGACTAAAGTGCTTTCGAGAGCCATCACAAGATGGTCCCATGAATTGGGTAAAGAACACAAAAGTGTGTAGCAACGATCCTCCTCTAACTTGACACCAGCTGATGTCAATTGTGTAGCCAGTAGATTAAATGCATTTAAATGATCCGTTAAGGATCCACCTTCCTCCATTCATAGAGAGTAAAACTTCTTCCTCAGGAACAACTTGTTCACTAGAGATTTGGCCTGATACACGACCGCAAGTCTTTCCCACAAACTATTTGCGGTTTTCTCATCTAGAACATTTAGAAGGACTGCATCGGTTAAACAGAGTCTTATGAGACCCTTAGCTTTACGGTCTTTGATATCCCAATCTGCTTGAGCTATAGTTGCTGGTCTTGTAGCATTTGAAGTCACTTCCCATAGGTCACGATCTTCCAACATGTCTTCCATCTTGAGTTTCCACAACTCAAAATTAGTGCCATTAAATTTCTCCACCTCCATTTTTCCATATGATGAACTTGCCATCTCAATCTGCAAATAAGATTCAGAATGCTTTGCAAAAAACTCCCACTCAACTTGAGATTAGCTCAAAAAAACTCTACCCAACAACTAGGATCAAAAGTTGATCAAGCTCTGATACCACTTGTAAGGAAACTCAGGTGCGGAAATAGCTTCCTACGCTAATCTCTATAGGAGAGTATTGTGCAAATTCTTATAAATCCTTACAATTTCAGATTTGTTAACTACTTTAACAAAGATATTGCAACCACATACAATGCATACAGAAAAATAGAGAATGACACAATGATATACCCTGGGGAAAACCTTTCGGTAAAAAACCCCAGCACTCCAAAACCTGCACAATGTATTATCTTCAACACAAAGATTACAATACACTTGCAATGCAAGTTCTTTCAGGGAATGAGAGACAAAGCCAACAAGACTTAAATTTTGTTCTTTTTTCTCTCCCATAGGAGCAACATCATATATATAGACTCCTCTGGACCCAAAAATAGGCACAACCACCAAGACCCATGCACAAAGCCACATGTACATAGTTGTTACATGCAATCCCAAGAATAGGCATCCATCCCTAGAATAGACTATGATAGCTTGTCGTAGAATCCACCAAAAATAATGGTCACAAGAGAAGTGTAAGAGAATCTGTCATACCAACCTATTTTTGGCATATTCTCTTACACACACCAACCAGTTCTTCTTGGGCACCCAAATAGGCCCAAGTCATAAGATGCTCTTACACCTGTCATAGCACATTCCTTAAATAGTTCTTAGGCATCATAGGAATCCATCATGACCATTTTAGTCATGATCTCCTTATGCACAAGATGCTGACACATCAAGTGGAGTGACACATCAACAAGCCAACTAGACTTGTACACTCACACTTAATTACATTATTTGCAAAAAATACATTTCCAAAACAAATAATAAGAATAGGAATTATCCAAGGTTGAGACACCTTATTCCTAACAGAGGTCACGTAAGAGAGTAGAAGTGTTGATGACAACCCCATCCACGTAGGTATATCATTGATGCTTTGGTGAGTGGTATTCAAGATCACTGTAAGATTCTTCTTGAGATGGAATACTCATTACGTTCATTAATCTTTCTTCAAGAGTTTCTTCTTTCCAAAGAATTCTTTGACAGAGATGAACATGTGCCTGTTTTGTGGGATTACTAATATCCCATGGTTCTGGTTTGGTCTATAAAGTAGTGAAGATCCAAATTAGTTGTCTAGTATGAGGATGTGCCCATTGATGTAAACTTTGTAGTTCCATGGTATTTTGTTGCTGCAAAGAGGGGCCATAGATAGAGAAGATATACCTATTTATAGGATTTTCAATATAGGAATGGAACGTGATTTTATGCAAATACCCATAATTACAAGTTGTTGGATGTATCTGATGATCATGTGGGAAAACTACTCTAAAATAATTTCCCAATTGATTGATGCTTAACCATCACTGCTGATTAGGAATATGAGTGCTGCTCAGGATTTGAGTAGGCCATTCAAAAGAGATCACACTGGTGATAATAGGCCATTTAGGAGAGGTAGGATTGCTAACTGCATGTTGGAGATAATTTTTAATTTCTTCATCAAATGGATGACAAGGCTGTCATTGAATTACTGCATCAGTTAGAAGTTGTCACGATGCTTCAAAATGTTGATTCCTTTGTTCTAGATACTATTGATGTTTTAGAACATTCAAATTTTCTTGCCATGGCACATTGCTAATAAAATTATATTCTTCTTTGTGTGCTCTGATCATTCGGACATTATGTTGTTGTTGCTAGGCTTGTTGATTATCAGTGAATTCTTCAATCAACACTCTTTGTCGATCTTCATAGAGTTGCCACATCCAAGGACAATTATCAACATGACTATTGAACACCATATTGAGGTTATGAATGATATCTTCTTGAGACTGAGCTTGTTCTGTAAAGAGATTTGGCTGTAAAATAACTTGTCTGTGACCTTCCCTGAGCTGAGTGTGATTAAGACTATTAACCATGTGAACAGATCCTTCTCGACTAAGAAAATTAGCTAAGATATTTTTGGAACCTTCAATGTGCTCTGTATCAAAATCAAAAGTATCAAGAATTTGTGCCCAACAGAGCAATCTTGATCGCACAACTTTATTTTTTGATTCTATGCGAAAGAATCCAGGAAGATTTTTCAAATCACTTCGCAGAAGAAATTTATGATCACCAATAAACAGCTGAAACTTTTCAAATGCTTTGACCATGGCTAAAAGTTCTTTATGTGTAGAGTGGTAATTAAGTTCAGCACCTTTAAAAGATCCAGATTCATACTTCTCAATTTCTTCTCTGATTTGATTATTCTATTTTACTTCTTCTAGCAGTACTGCCCCCCATGTGGTGTCACTTGCATCTGTATGAACTATTTTCTTGCCAGATCCTGGGATTTTAATGTGAGGAAGATGCTGACATTGCTATTTAATTTGTTGAATAGCTTGATTGTGAACGTCAGACCCAGGAGGTGCATTTTTCTTTAATAGTTTGTTGAGCTCTTTGCATGCTTCTGCAATATTCTAGAAGTATCCTGTAATGTAATTGATTACTCCAAGAAATCATTGTAATGATTTCTTATCCTTGACTTCTACCTGTTGAATTGTTTCAAGGAGATGTTTCTATGGATAGATCTTTCCATTTGGCTCAATTCTTGTTCCAATAAAGATAAGGCTTTCAGTACACCAACAAATTTTGGAGGGATTTAAACAAATTCCATTTGTCTGACATATTGATAGAAATTTCTTGAGATGCTCAAGATGAGATTTGTGATCTTGACTAAAAATTAGAATATCATCTATGTAAGGTTGAAGAAATTTTGCATAAGGGGGAAAGATTTTATCCATAATACCTTGAAAGATGGAGGGAGCAGTTTTGATTCCAAATGGTAAAACTGTCCATTCATACAACCCTTGTGGAACTGAGAAGGCTGTTTTGTATTGATCTTCTTTTCTGATTTTTACCTGCCAAAATCCTTTTGTCAGATCAAATTTACTGAAAACATTACATCCTTGAATTCGCTACCATATGTAATCCTTGCTGGGTAGGGGATGCTGATTACTTTCAAGACATGCATTAAGAGGTTTATAATTGACAACCAATCTTCTTTATGATAGTTCATTTCCATGTTCATCTTTTTTAGGAACATACATCACATGACAAGAGAATGGGCTTGTACTAGGTTTGATCAATCCTTTGTCTAAAAGTTCAAAAATTTCTTTTTCACATAATTCTTGATCTATTTTGTAGAGAATGAGATAATTGGCTTTTCTTTTCGAGATCATTTATGTTCCATTCTGATCTTTCTTTAGAGTAAGTGAACATTCAAATGATCTTTGGTATTTTTGGACATCTTTGGTAAGTACAGTAGTAGAAAAATCTTTCTGAACTTGCTCAAGATCTAACTTTGCATTTTCTGCTTATCGTGTAAACCAAACACGCTGTCCTGGTTGAATGATCTTATCTTTTGGGAAAAGTGTGAGTCTTGGAGAATATGCCCTAGCTTCATTGATTTATGTGACAGACCCTACACTAAATGAAATACTGGTGCCAGATTTACCAATGGTATATGGACTCCATTGCTGTAGAGTGGCACTTCCTATAATACAATCATAGGATTCTACTGGAAATTCAAAAAATTTGGTTTGATGGAGACTGGAACCAAACTTTAATGGAATCAAGGCTTTATGTTTCATAGGATTACCATTACTGGTAAGTGAGTTGATTGAAGTTGTTGTTGTGGTCCAACAATCTCTAGGGAAACAGTAAGCATGAGCTAGATTACAATCTGCTCCTGAGTCTAATAAAGCACACAACGTGTAAGCTTTTATTCTTGGTAATTTAACTATAATCAAGAATGTTGGACAAGGACTTGAAAACCATTTCAGATAGGTATAAACATTATGTTTCTCTTCAACTACTTCTATTTCTTCTGTTGTCTCTGAAACCAGTGTTGTAACAGGTGTGAAAGAAGACTCTTTGCATTTTAACTATTCAAGTTCTGTCAGATACTTATCTAAAGAACTAAGAGAACTTGAAGATGCTTGAATTTCTCTTAAATTCTTTTGAACAAAAAGGATCTCTTTTTTTACATCAGCTTTTACTGTATACAAGAAAGCTAAGAGATTTTCCAACCACTCAATCTTTGAGGATTTTTGAAATGCTTTTTGTGCAGTTGGATTTGGAGTGTATTCTGATGTGGATTTTGATCCTAGACTATCATTATTTACCCACTACATATCAAGGTGTTGACTGAGTATTTCTTCCTTAGCATTTTTTTCTTTGATTATGTCATGAGTAATCTTTTGATGTTGATAAGGAGTCACATAGTTTTCTTTTTGATTTTCTAGATGTTGAATCTTGTTATCTAGATCATCTAGATTTTCTTGAATCTGAGAATCTTCTAGATTTTCTTGAATCTGAGAGTCTTCTAACTCATATTCATTTTCTGTAAATGTTTTCCTAAATGGGGAGAAGCATCCTCGTCCTCTTTGTGGAAAGAATTTTCCACGAGACCAATTGTTTCTAGAGGAAAACATATTGCACATAAAAGAAACTTCAGAATCTTGAGATGCTGAATGAAAACTTTCAGACTCGGATTCTGAGTGTAGACCAAAATGATGGACAAGAGTCTCTTGTTCAACTAAAATATCTAAATCAGAAATTTGAAGACAATAATCTTCAGAATCAGAGGAGAAAGGACTGCTAACTTCTGTTAAGGGAAAATAATCTAGTCCTGCTTTCCTTAATGTGCGAACTTTCTTTGAATGTTCAGGCTTATGGCACTGATCACATTTGTTTGCATAATGAGGCCCTTTACATATGTAACATTTTGGTTTAAAGTCCTTCTTTTTGATGCGATGCTTATTCCACAAAATGGTTTTTTTATATCTTTTCTTCCTTCTGAATTTTTGATGCTCTGAATATTTGTATTCAGGATTCTTAGTCCATTGCTTGCGACGTGAGAAATGCTTTTTCTCATGCTTCTGACATCCATAACTATTTTGCAAGCATTGACATACTCCATGTTTAAGATAAGGTAAGACAACCTTTTTCTATTTCTATTTTTTCTTTTGTAGACTCCAATACCGTCCTAAAAGGGTTAGCCCGACACCTTAATAGGGTTCGTGTTCTTTATCTCTTCATGGGTTTAAAAGAGATTCTCCCATAGTCACTTTTGGGTGTAAAGTGAAAGCATCACAAGTTGCTTGTCTCTACTCATTTGTCAGCACAATACTATGTTCGTAGATATTGGGGTCCACCCAGACCGACATACAGGTCATAGTGGGCATCTACTATAGTAGTGCACTTTGCACTCTACTTTAATAAAGTGGTTCTCCTAATTCTTGACATGTGTCAGCAATTGATTGGGACCCCCTCTCCAATTTTCCTATAAAAGCATGCTTCCCTTAGAGAGAAAGGCATTCGGAGTTGAGTAAGTCTAGAGTCTTGAGTCTAGGATAGTTCTGCAAGTAGAGAGTATGCTCTCATCCTTTTGGATGATCAGAAATCAGACCTTGCCTTTAGGATGTCTTACCATATGAAGCATAATCTCTTCATCTTCTTGTAATACCCCAAAAATGGGCTATATGTTCATTAACCTCCTACATCCTCAAATTGAATGAAATCGACATAAAAGTTCTAACCTAAGGCACATCTGCACATCATCGAATCTAATTGATTATCTTAAATTCTGCATCGGGGAATATTCTTAGCAATATTCTTAATTATCTTAATTACCTTTAATTTAATGATTATTTAGCGATAAATCACATTTATCCTAAAGTTTGATTAATTGAATATTTTCATATTTAATTAATTAGATTTAATATTTTCCACTTAATTGTTTAATTAAATTTAATTCTATCTATTATTAATTGTATTATTTAATTTTGACAATAAATCCAATATCCTATGAATAATTGATTAAATTTTTATTTAATTAATTAAAGCATGTTGTCATTATTTAATAATATAGTTTTTAATAAAAGTTTGATTAAATGATTGATTAACCCATAAATCAATTATTTATTTTCAAAAATCAATTAAGTTGAGAATAAATCACTTTATTTATTTATTAATTCATAATTATCCATGTGCACAATCAAAAAGGAGTTAAACTCCAAATTAGAAAATCAATGCAAGTTATTGACTTTTTGGAACTCAACATCATTTTTGAGTTTTAAAGTTGATCTAAACTTCTAATTTGAGTTAAACTCTACTTTTGCATGTTTTTGTGAGTTAATTATCTTTATTTAAAAATAACTCAAAAATCAAGCTGAGTTGTTTGAGTGATTTATGGCTTTTATCCATGCACCTCTAAAGCCTTGGATTTTTATAAATTAAGGCTTCAGCTCATCACAAATCATCTCATATTTTTGCATCCTCGCACTGTCGAATTGGAGGACAAAGAATCAAAGCTTATTGTGAATCAAGGCTATTGTGAGATCAATTTCATTTGCATTCATATCATATTAGTTTTCATTTGTTAGATCATTTAGCATATCATTTTTCATATCATTACATAGAAAATATAAAAAATATAGATCAATTGCATTCAAATCCTTCATTTAGGTGTCATCTAGGTCACTAATCTCAATAACAATCTGAGAACATCAATCTTGCACCTACTAGAAGGCAGTAAATCGCTTGGTTAAATTAGATTTCAATTTTGCACAATTTTGATTATAGCTAACCTCTAATGTTTTACTGAAGTGTTGTGTCTACAGATCAGGTACAATTTTCACACACATTTCTAGCGCCCACCATGGGGCCCTGAAATAGGTTTCCAATTCAATTCTATCAATTTCTATCTTTTTCTCCTTGATTTTTGTGCAAAAATATGATTTTTATTTTTTGGCCGTACAATCTTCGTACGAGTTTTTGACAAAATTCATATGAGTTTTAGCCTCTTGTCATATGATAGTTGACCGAGTATCATTTCATCAGGCACCCACTGTCGTTTGGAAGCTGGATTATCATTTCATCAGACACCCAGTGTCGTACGAGTTTCCAGCCTGTAGTCTGGGAGCATACCCACTGTCGTACGAGTTTCAGATTGTCATCTGGTAATAGACCCACTATCATATGAGTTTCGGCATCAGGTTTTAACTATCGTTTCATTTTTTAGGGTGGTTTGTCATATTTGGTTTTTAGATTTTGACTAACAGCTAATCTTAAAAGTTGGAATTCTCTATTTTTGATTGACTATTGCTGGTTTTGATTGAAAAAAGTGTAAAGTTTGCTAAAATCAGGTAAAAATCTACTAAGCGCATTGCGAGGATCTCAGGTATTCCACTTGTGTTGATAATATTTCAATTTGGGGCTTAAAATAAATCTCTCGTGTGTCTAGCTTGGGTGATTCTTTTCATGCTTTTGTTTTACACACTTGCATAATTGATACTAGGTTGTGACCCCTTAAGGATTCATTAAGTAGTCTCAGATACTTGTGATTGATCTTGATTGCTATCTTGGGTTATTAGACTCGCTAATCCGTGGGCCCCTCATTCCACCACATGGTTGCAATCTTAGTGCCATAAAGGGGAGGGGTCTACAGGAGAGAAGCGTTAATTGTTCCACTTGGCAACCCATTTTTTCTTTTAGGAACTCACTTATTTTCTAAGTTGGGGACTCATTTTCAGCTTGTGTGAGGTGTTAAGTGTTCCACCTTGTGGACTCATCTCATATTCGCTTTAAGTGTTAAGTGTTCCTCTTTCTACTTTTTTGGTACTTTTGGTAGATTTTCTTTTGGAAACATACATTTGTGCTCACATAGTAATTAGGCCCTATGAACACTATTCATGATTCTTGAGAGATTAGATTCCTAGCTAAATCCTTCTTGATGACAGAATCCTTGTAGGTAGGGAGGATACTTAGTGCATTTCACATTCAACTCGGTTAGTGCATCTTCTCTTATTGATCGATACATTCTCTCTCAGGAGAGGTTGATAGATCACATGGGGTTGACATCATGAGCTTTGGTGAATCAAAATTGGTTAGTGCACCTTCTCTTATTGATTGACAAATTCTCTCCCTGGAGAGGTTGATAGATCACATGGAGTTGACATCATAGACCTTGGTGAAGCAAAACTTTGTCTTAGCATGTCAGATTAATCTGCTTGCTTTGTTTGGGTTAAAAGTGAAGAGGCATCAAAACCTTGGATTTGGAGCCAAGTCCCCTTGTGGTATCATACTATGAGTCACCTTTAGAGAGGGTTAACAGTAGCGGACAATCCCTTCATAGGGAAAATTGTGTTGACGAAACCTCAAGCGGTAATAGCAATTTTCACCGTGGTAGTGACAGTTGCTCTATAAATGTCCTTGTGGAAGAAATATACATGGGTATGGTTCATTGTTGGGTTGTCAAATCTCCCTAGCAGCTCCTGAAGATTAAGTTCTCAGACTATGTCAAAACCCTGGTGCACTGGGATTGGAGTTCACCCCTTTGGATCATAAAAGTTGCAGAGTCAAACCATTACTAAAAACCCTAGCGAGGCCAAATTTTCATTTTATAGGGTATATGTGCATTATTGAAAAACATTTTTGGAACATACACAATTAGCGCTTCTGAGGATTAGAACTAATAAGTCACTTGATTGTTCATGCGCAAGGTTGCTTTTTCCCTTGTTCATTATTTTTAGACATGCTTGAAATCATGTGCTTGCTATTTTGCATGCTTGTTTATCTATCTAGTTACTAAAAATGAACAAATTTGTTACAATCCTCAAATCTAGACATTGAAATTTGCAAACAATCAGAATCTGTAAACTCAAAATTTTGCAAAAATTGACGTAAAATCCTTTCTGGAGTCAAAAATCATTTCAAGAAGTCAAAAGTCATACGATTTTTTCCAAGTGTCATTTCATTACAACCCATCTATCGTATGATTGAGTACCCAGTGTCGTATGAGTTTCCATGCTAGCAAATTCTCAAAGTCAAAATCTTGCAACTGTCATATGAGATTCTCAACTATCATTTCATTGCTACCCAACTGTCGTACGAGTTTTGCAACTATTGTTTCATTGCTACCCAACTGTCGTATGAGTTTTGCAACTATCATTTCATTGCTACCCAACTATTGTGTGAGCTTTTCAAACTATCATTTCATAGTATACCCACTATCGTATGAGTCTACAGAGTGTCATTTGGGAAATTTTTGAAAGTTGTCAAAAAATTGTTAGAATTGTGAGATATTTAGCTTTTACAACCTATATCCATAATCTGTCATACAAATCACTGTGTCAAAAATAGAGTAGTAGCTATTAAGAATCCAATCATTTTCTTAAAGTGGCCTTTTGAATTTGATTCAACCTTCTATTTAATCGATTTGAGTCCTTATCATCTAGTGTCAAAACCTTGTCATAACTATCAATCTTCAATCTATCATCAAAATGACTAAGTGTTGTGATATCTTGTCCACTATCTTTTGGGAACCTACCCATACATCTAGGGCACAGTATCCTTCATCCATGTCTAAGAAAATCTTCAAATCAATCAAACCTTGACAAGGTTGCGTCATTTGATCATCTTGATTCAATTCATTCTTCGGTTATTTGGATCTTATTCTTTTATTTCACTTGAGGTGAATGGTGGAGACTAGAGCTTCCTCTCACAAGAAATCTATCACCACTCTCCAAACTCCAACTCTTGCGCAACTCATTAATTCTGGTCTTTACGAGGACGATGGTCTTGGCAACTATCGATTGAAATCTAGTTACATACCTCCTCCATCAACTCATGGAGGTACTCAAAATACCCCTCATCAATCTAATCTAGGGAGTCCACAAACTCCTACCATGTCTGAAGAAGGGACAAATTTTGGCTCTCAAAGAGCTCAATCTCAACATGGTGCAGATCAGGTACCCACAGCTGAAGAAATTGCTCAATATCAAAATGATGATAACTTCAAATGAATGATGAAGCATTTCTTGAAAGAAGATAGAGAAGCATACTTTTTACAATTAGCTCATCAAGGAGCTAAACTTCCTCCCAAATTTAATGTTGAAGACATCATTACACATGAGGAAGAGAATCCACTCACAGCTATGATGAAACAGATGCATGCTATACAAGTTGAACTTAACAATCTTAAAAAAGAGAAGGAACCTAAAGAGTTCTCCATGGAGGCTCTATGTCCTTTTACATTTGACAAAGACTTGTACATGCCACCATTTCCAAAAAGAGTGGAGATGCCGAAGTATGATAAATATGATGGGCACTCAGACCCTCAAGATCATGTTAGGGAATTTTGTACACAATCAATGGAGTTCATGCATGAATCGACCTACCTTATGCGCCTCTTTCCTAGATCTTTTGGAGGAGCATCCATTCATTGGTTTTCAAAATTTCCTTCTACTATTAAAAATTTTGAGGAGTTGATCAAATTGTTTTATCAACAATACTCCTACAATATTCAGCACCTAGTTACCATGATCGATATTTGTAATCTCAAGCAATATCCAAGGGAACCATTCCTAACATTTCTCAAGAGATGGAGGAAGAAGTTCTCTCTATATGCCAGACCTATTCCAGAAATAGAAAAATTGGAAATCTTCATCAACAACCTTGTTCTAGAAATCAATTATCCTTTACAAATGCAAGATCATACATCTTTTGACAAGATGGTGGATAATGCTATCAAAATTGAAAAAGTGCTTGTAAAAAAAGGAGAAATCACACTTCAAAAAGACAAGTACGAATCTGGATCCAGTTCTAAAGATAAGAACAAAAATTGGAACAAGAACAAAGGCATCATCACAGATGGCATTGTTGACACTGTCCATGCCCCATCAAAGGCACCAACCTACAATCTCACTCTTGGTACTGAAGCCATTAAAGCTTCAGAACAAAAGTCTTCTCAACCATCTCAAAGGAAGCTAGAATACAAAAGATGGGATAAACATTGAAAATTTACTCCTCTAGGAGAGTCTTTAGAATCAGCTATGAAAACTCTACTAGCTAATAACATCATCTCTTTACCACCAATCCAACCAAATGATCAGGACCCCAAACTGAAATGGTGGAGAGAAAATGAATTCTGTGATTTCCATTAGAGTAAAGGGCACAAAACTAGTAGTTGCTACCACTTGAAGCATACCATTCAAGATTTGATCGATAGTGGAGACATCACAATTGACAATCCCAAGAGCAATAATGATCATACAACATTCACAGAACCATTTTTGAAACATGGTCAAGAAGTTTCAACTTCTCAGCCTAATATGGGGGCAAAAGTCAACTATGCCTACCCTGGAAATAATGTTGTCATCAATATGGTTAAATCATGTCTCCCTGAAAGTTGCAATGTCATCACAATTATATGAAAAGACAGAGATCATTCCTCAGCTAATGCAGTTACTCGATCACAAGCTCAAACACATCTGAAAGGATAAATCCTAGATTCATCAAATGTCCCTAAGGTGCCCTTCAATCTTTCATCTGCTTCTAAACAGAAGGCTGCTTCCAAATCTTCCAATCCAAAGGATACAAGGCCTACATCTTATAGCATTGTTCAACAACTCCAACACACTAATGATAAAATCTCCATGTTTGAGTTGCTTTGAATATCTCCAGCTCATAGAGCCATTCTTGATAAAGCTTTGCTCGGTTCCAATGTTCCTGATGACCTTGATTTAGATAGGTTCTAGACTATGGTTGGACATTTTATATCTCCACAATATATCTCCTTTTCAGAGGAAGATGACAACTCCTTGAGTCACCCACATAATCAGCCTTTGCATATAGAAGTCTTGATCTAGAACCATAGAGTCAAATGTGTGTTGATAGATGGAGGCGCTGGCCTAAACATTTGTTCTTACAGCTTGATCACACAATTGGGATTTTTAGAATTGGCTATTGATCCTAGAAAGAAAATAACTATCAAGGCCTATGATGAACAAGAAAGATCTTCTAAAGGCACCATTATCTTACCTATCAGAGTGGGTCCAGTTATCAAAGATACCATCTGTCAAGTGCTTGATCTACCTTTGGCCTACAACATCCTTCTAGGGAGACCATAGATACATGAAATGCAAGCTATTCCTTCTACATACCATCAATGTTTGAAGTTTCCTTATGAAGGAGTAGAGGTTACTATCCCCGTAGATCTGAATACAACTTGCAACACCTTGAAGGAAAGTGAAGATAAGCTTGTACCTAATAACAGAGAATCTTCCATTGAACCAACTAAAGAAGCATCCAAATCTAAAATGGAAGATCTTGCAAAAGAGGTTAATATCAAAGAAAATGGTATTCTCATAAAATCGAGCTAGTCTTATCTTTGACATCTCTCCCTATCTCACCTAATCTTATGGGAAATCTTTGAACCAATCCAAACCAGACTCTAAAGAACCTTTGAAAGCATATAAAAATAATTTTGTAGCAGAACAAGTATCCAAGCAAGAATTTGAAGAGGATGAAGCTGTGCTATCATGGCTCTACAAAGATGAACCTAAATCTCAAGTTGTTCAAACTAGTGACTCTGCAGTGTCCAAACTCCCTTCCAAGTCATATGGTCTAGGAGATAAATTAATAGCTAAGATGGGATATTCAGGTCAAGGGCCTCTAGGAGTTAGAGGAAAAGGTCTTGTGGCACCTCTCCCACATACTGGTAGAGAACATAAAGATAAAGTCGGATTAGGCTTTAAGAAGAAACCCTATCACCTCAAAGGTAATTGCTCTCATGTCATAGAGAAGATCGCACCAGGGGAACCTCTTCTTAAGAAAGAAGAAACAAAACCATCAGATAGTGATTTAGATAGTTCAGATCTCATCCCCTATGAAAAATTTCCTAAAGAGATAAAAGACCTTCTTGATGATAAAGATGATCCTATCAAGAGAATTAATGTAGTAGAAACACAAGAACCTACTATCAATCAAGAGATAGTTGCAAAAAAAGAACCAGCTAATCTTGAAAACAATCAAGAAGAGGGAAGTGGTAGTGATTCTAAGACAGATTCTCATGAGTATGAATATAAATCAGAATCTGAGGGTAACCCTTCTTGGGGTATTCACCCTGACTTTACTCATGTTCTAAGATTTCCTAGAGATCCTAAATCAGAAGATGAATCTAATGACTATGAATGGGGAGTCATCCCAGAACCAGATGAGCTTATCATAGAAAAACATGTTGATGTTATTCACCAATATGCACCTCAAACCAATGAAAGTCTAGAGAAAAATGATGAACCTATCGAGTCTGATCCACCTATGGCTGAATTGGACTCCCATGATGAAATTGAGCCTATTCATGAATTGGATGTCTTAAGTTGTAGTATCACCTTTGAACTCGAGCATCAGGTTGGGACCAATGATGACAGATCCATATCTGTAAACACTATTTCCCAATCTTTCCCTACTTTGACTATCAAATATCCAGAACTTATTGATCAAACCTCCATGAATCCGAGCCATGGTATTTATACCTTCCCGAGTGACTATTCCCTTGCTTGCTACCTCAATGTAGTTGAGCCTATGAGTACTTCCATCAGTGAATCAAGCGTCAGCATGATCAAGTCAGACATCAAATATCTTAGTCAGAAAAATAAGAATAAAATGAAAAAGAAAAAGAGTTCTGAGGGTGAAAACCACTTTGTGGCAGTCTCAGAACCTACAAAAGTAAAAATAAAAGATGTATCCAAAGGTGAAAACCACTCTGAGGTGCCTAAGGATGAGATATTTGATGTCCTTCTGAGTCATTTATAGGACAGATCTCCAATTCTAATTGAGCCCACTCAATCCATCAATTTGGGTACAACAGAGGAACCACAATTGGTACATGTAGCACAATCATTATCAGAAGAAGAGAAGAAAAAATTTACAACATTCCTAACAGAGAAGAAGATCAAATTTGCATGGAAATATTTAGATATGCTAGGATTGGATCCTAATCTTATAATGCATCATTTATCTATTGCTCCAAATGTCAAACTTGTCAAGCAAAAATTGAGAAAAATGCATCCTCACATTGCACTCTTGGTAAAAGTTGAATTAGAGAAGCTCCTAAATGCCAGATTCATCTAAGTTATTGACTATGTAGAGTGGATCTCTAATATTGTACCTATTTCAAAACCAGATGGGTCAATCAGAGTGTGCACAGACTTTAGAGATGTGAATAGAGCATGCCCTAAGGATGATTTTCCACTATCTAACATTGATATGATAGTGGACATGATTGTGGGTTTCGAGATGTATTCCTTAATGGATGGTTTCTCTGGATATAACCAAATAAAAATTGCTCCAGAGGACCAAGAGAAAACTACTTTCACATGTGCATGGGGCACCTTCTGTTGGAATGTCATGCCATTTGGGCTTAAAAATGTTGGTGCTACATATCAAAGAGCAATGACATCTATTTTCCATGACATGATGCATCGAACTATGGAAGATTATGTTGATGATACTTTAGCAAAATCTATGATCAGAACTAAACATCTAAAGGACTTGAGCATGATCCTAGATAGAATGGAAAAGTTTAGTCTCTGACTAAATCCTAAAAAGTGTGCTTTTGGTGTCACTTCTGGAAAGCTCTTATGATACATAGTTTCAAAGAAGGGCATTGAAGTTGATCCAGCTAAAGTCAAGGCTATAATAGAGATGCAACCTCCCATGAATATCAGTCAAATGAGGATGTTGCAAGGAAGAGTTTGATCTATCAGAAGATTCATATCATAACTAGCGGACATATCATAGCCTTTTACAAAAACATTACATAAAGGTGTGACCTTTGCATGGAATGAAGAATGTGAGAACAACTTCAACCATATCAAGAAGTATCTCTCAAATCCACCTATCTTGATGCCTCCTATTCATGGGAAGCTATTGATCTTATATGTCTCCACAACAGCCACATCACTGGGGGCATTGCTAGCGCAACATGATGAAGAGAAAAAGGAAAGAGCCATTTATTATATAAGCAGAACACTGGTGGCATATGAAAAGAACTATTCTATGATTGAGAAAGCTTGTGTCATTGTGATCTTTGCATCATAGAAACTGAGACACTATATGTTAGCTCATACCACGCATCTAGTAGCAAAAATTGATCCACTAAAATACCTACTAAGCAAGGCTGCCCTCACAGGTAGACTGGCTAAATGGGTCATGCTTCTAAGCGAATTTGACATTGAATATGTTGAAAGAAAAGCTATAAAAGGTCAAGTTATTGCTGATCAACTAGTAGATGCACCCATGTTTGATGACACACCAATGCAAATGGAATTTCCAGACTCCTCTATTATGCACCTATCTTCTAGAGAATGGCAATTGTTCTTTGATGGCTCCTATACACAGAATGGATCTGGAGCAGGCATATTGTTCATAACTCCTCAAGGATACTCCATCCCAAAAGCATTTAGAGTAAAGTTCCCCTGCACAAACAATATTGTAGAATATGAAGCCCTTTTGAATGGTATGAAAATAGCAATTGAATGGAGAGTAACAGAGCTACACATTCATGGAGACTCTCAACTTGTTATTCATCAAGTCAATGATGTGTACCAAACTAAAGCTGGAAAGCTCATTCCTTACAAGAAAATGGTAGATGATCTTAAGAAATATTTCATATCTATCACATTTGAGAAAATTCCTAGAACGGAGAACAAGGCTGCCGATGCAATGGCAACACTATCTACTTTATTACAGCAGCCTGAACATGAGCTATGCTATGAGTTCCTGGTGGAAGCACTATCTTATCCTACATATGACTCCCCTGAAACCCACATGATTTGCACTATTGTTGGTCATGATTCATCCAGATACAAAGACCTATTTTCCTATCTCCAAAACCAAATCATCCCCGATACCTTCAACCGTCATGAAAAGAGATACCTTATTCGTAATGCCTCCTGATATGTCATCATTGGTAATGATCTATACAAATGAGGTCTAGATGGTATGCTACTTAGATGTTTAGAATGTGAAGAGTCTCAACGTGCATTAGAGGAAGTCCATGATGGTATTTTTGAGTCACAGTCAAATGGTTTAACACTAGCTCAAAAACTTATTAGGGCTGGGTACTATTGGCCTGAAATGGAGAAAGAGGCTATCAAATTTGCTAAGAATTGTCAAAAGTGTCAAGTGCATGGAAACTTAACTCATGCTCTAGGGAGGGATCTAATCCCCTTTACAACACAATGGCCTTTCGATCAATGGGCATTTGATCTTATTGGGATGATTCATCCTCATTCTTCTAACAGACATACCCATATAATCACAGCCGCAGATTATTTTACAAAATGGGTAGAAGCGGTCCCTTTGACTCAAGCAATAGGAAAGTAGATATTGATGTTCATCTTAAACTATATCATATGCAGATATGGGATCTCTCATTCTATAATCATAGATAATGGTGGGCAATTCAGGAATAAAGACCTAGATGATCTATGTGCCAAATTCAAGATCACCCAACATTGGTCTTTTATCTACTATCCACAAGGGAATGGCCAAGCAGAGGCTTCCAACAAAAACATATTGAAGATCTTGCACAGAATAGTAAACAAAATTGGTAGAGACTGGCATCTCATGATTAATCCAGCTCTATGGGCCTATAGAACAAGTATCAAAAGGACTACAGGGGCTACACCTTTTGCTTTAGTTTATGGATCTGAGGTGGTACTACCTATTGAAGTTGAAATCCCATCACTAAGAATCAGAATGCACGGTCTAGTAATTGATGATGACTATAGAGTGTCTAGGTTGCAAGAACTTGAACTACTAGATGAGTGCAGACAAGAAACATATGATCATCTCAGAGTATATCAGAAGAGAATGTCTAGGGGCTACAATAAGAAAGTCAGAAATAGAGAATTTCAGGTTGGCAATCTAGTTTTGAGAGAGAATCTTAAAAATCAATCACATCGAGAACACAAGGGGAAGTTCGAACCCAATTGGCTGGGTCCCTTTGTTATCACTACTACTTTTGGTTCTAGTGCCTATCAACTCTCAACTATTGAAGGAGAACAGCTCCGAGAACCAATCAACATTCTCCATCTGAAGAAATTCTATGCCTAAGGCATTCAGCCTATGGTAAAATGTCCTGAAAAATTTATAAAAATAAAAAAAAGTCCTAAAAAAATGAACATCTTGGTGAAAACCTAGCAATAGGCACCTTGATGATTCACAAAAAAAATCAAAAATATAAAAAATATCAAAAAAAATAAAAATTGAAAAAATGAAAAATACAAAAAAATGAGAAAGAAAAAAAAGTGCCTTGGTGAAAACCTGGAAACAGGCGCTTTGGTAGCAAAAATAGAATCTCTGCCAAGATGGTGAAAACCTAGCAAATGGGTGCCACTTGTTTCAAAATGCTCCATCTATCAGTGCAATCTTGGTCTTTCCCTGCTTTCAGTTTTGCTTTAGTTTGTACATATCTCCCGGTATGTTTCTGCATTTCCAGTTTTCAATAAATCAGTTTGTACACCACTCAACTCAAGCATCTGTATCCTATCAATGCTTAACACTTGGGGGCAATCAATGTCATATCCTATGGTCTCTCATGTATCTGAGACGTATCATATCCAGTCAGAGTCCTTTGAAGCTTCATGTGAGTGAGTGAGTCAGTCTCATCTCTAGAAAGGATTTTGCATCTACAACAACAATCAAACACAAACTGAAAACAATCTGTGCTTTTCATGCTTTTATCTCCTTGTATGCTTACTGATTCACATTAAGATTTTTGCATATTGTGTCCCTTTGAGCTCTTCGATGATGTCCTTTATAGGATTTAGAGAGTGATGACTAGGGGCATAATCTTTTCTTTGTCTTCTGCTTCTATGTGAAAATCTAACAACTTTGGAAATTTTGGATTGAAATGGTGTCTGACTGTAAGAGCCTCTATCTCGAATTGGATGGCCATGCGTACTTCGACCATTGATACCCAAAAAATTCAAGGAAGTTTGATCTCACTATTGTCTTTTTGAGTAAGTTCTTTCTCCTACTGTGAAACACGATCTTACCTAAGGATGTGAATGACAAAGGGTCACTATAGGTAATTCACATTGGATTTAGCATGATCTCTTGGCTGTTTGATGTGTTTGTCATGCAAGGTGTATTTAGGTCATCACAACATTTATGTTTTGATGCTTATACAAATTGCTATATCAAAATGGACGTGATATTTAGGTCATCCTAGCGCTTGTGCCTTGGTGCTTATATCTAATCTGACATTCTGAAAACAAAACCAATATTCATATGTCCATGGTTGTTTTGGACCAGTGGGTGTCCTATTGGTTCTTGAGCATTACAAATTGATATTCATATATCCATGGTTTCATAGCTAGTGGGCATTGTATTGATTTATCCAGTTACCTAAAAGTTCAATGATGATAACAAATCGACACATGATCAGTGACTAGGTCCTAGGTCTTAGGTTGCATTTCATTTTGCATGTCTCTTTGCATTTTGCATGTTTGCATATCTCACAACTATTTGGAAACACTTCAAAGCTTAAACAATTCTTCACATCTAATGAGAGCTGAGTCTCACTCAAAGGTCTCTTCATCAAATCGCAAGCAGTAACCCTCCAGGGTTAAACATCCTTTTGACATAAGACTGAGTACTTGTCTTCATCAACCTACAAAAACATGTCATCTATATCATTTACATCTCATATCATTACCATTTGTTGCATTACTTTCCATCCACTGCATAAAGCATAAATCATACATACATCTTCATAATCAATTACATTTGCATAACATCCATACATATGATAGAAATCATTGCATTGCATTGATCCATACATACATTCTACACTACTCATAGCATAAACATCACATGATATCATCATAAAATTGAAACATGACAAGTAAAAATGAAGTCACAGTGAAAATATCGATCTCATATATATCAAAAATCTCGAAATGTGTTAGGGGTGCACTACAGGCACAATGTACAAAAGAATGAGCTCCGAAAAGCTATCAGAATCAAAATAGTATATCAGTGATAAAAAGAATAGAGTCTATCAAAAAATAAGTACATGAATCAACTATCAGCATGCTCCTTAGTATCTGGTGGAGGAGGTGGTGGTGCATCTGGTATGACCTCTACTCTAAGTGCCCTAGCTCCCTCTAAGGCTGCCATGTACTCAAAATACATCGGTACTCTCTGCACAACAGGGACAGTAGCATAGTATGCAGACACATAGTAGGAAGCCCATGAGGTTTGATGGGTCACCTTAGTTTGTAATCTCTAAACCTCTGAGTGAAACTCTACATGGAGCTCTATGTGCTACCTATCTACCTCTTGATATCTCTCCTCCCACCTAGCACTCTGGACCTTCAGGTCCCGGACCTGAGCTCTGAGATGTCTAATGATCTTTGATGAAATAAGAGGAATAGTAGGATCGGCCTTAGCTACTGGCATCTCAGTGTCCTGTGGCTGCTCTGGCTGCTGCTCAGTAGTCTCTGCCCTGTGCACCTTGCAGCATCTAACCTTAGCTCCCAAATCAAAAGTGGTATTTGCCTGTGAAGGATCTGTCTCACTACCCACAAACTACTTAGTGGCTAAAACCTCATCTGCAAACCCAACACTACCCAAAGTACCCCTCTCACCCTTGCTCCATCTCTGTGAACCTGTAGATGTACCTACTGTAGAAGTAGGAGGATGAGGGGGCCTCATGTGTCTTGCTGGTCTCTGTGCTAGCGCAATGGCCCTCTGTCTGGGTGGTGTCAGATGTACAACCTATGGTCTATGTCCTGGTCTCATGGGAGCTCCTGTCACATCCATCGCCTCCTCCATGGAGGGTATCAACTCAGTAGGATCTGAGAATCTAGGAATGGGATGATCAGCTCACCAAGCAGTGTATCCATCTGTGACCTGTGCATCAACAACTTGTGGATGATAGTCCCAATCTCGCCCTATAATATGACTATACTCATTTGCGCATAAGGAATATGTAAGTCAAGCTATCCATCCAAGACCGATCTCACAAACAATGCATGCATATGCAGTATACTCCTATGGGGCATCCTGTCTATGTCCATACTGATGCCACACTCTGGTAATCAAGAATCTCTCCAACATAGTGGGAGGCTGGCCAATAAGTACCTGACTCTAAAAAAGAAAGCTGTACTGCTCCCTCGCAGTAGGCCAGGCCTCTATCTACAAATAGGGTCTCCAATGCACAAAGGTCATCTCATCTAAGCACCATCTGAAATACTCAGTATGACCCATACGGACTTGTGTGACATAACCAACATAAGTATATATCATTGGCTCCTGTGGCTACCGCTGTGTCTAAAAAACCAGTCTCAGCACTGGGATATGCTCCTATGCCCATATCTATAATACAAGAGCTCCAGAAGTGAAGCTCTTGAAATCCTGATACACAACCTCATGCATCTCTGAAAACATGTGGGCCAACAGGCACTGACCCTAGGCAAGCTCAGTAGGCATGGCCATAAGAAGGGCTACCATCAAAGCCCATCCCATCAAAAATTCATTTTGCTGACAGCCTGGCATGATGAGCTCCCCGATCATACCAGCAATAATGCACTCTAAATGATGCGTCTAACCATATCTTTGTACAAGGGTCTCCCAGGAAATGGACCTTGTCAACTGTGTATCATCACCAAACAGATGCCTAAAGGCATGAAGACCAGTCTAGCTGGAACTCACATACTCAGGACGCCGACTGCTATGGAATGGAATGCGAAGTATCCTATAAATATCCTCTGGAGTCACAGTCATCTCTCCAGTCGGTAAGTGAAAAGTATGGGTCTCTGAGTGAAACCTCTCAATCAATGTAGTCAATAGGCCATGATTTACCCTAATATTGGGTAAATGAATGAGGAACTCGAATCCATAGGCAGCAAGGTGAACCCTCAGTGGGTCAGGAAGTGAGACACACAGTCTCTGTGTCATTGGGTAAGAATGACAAATATGTACATCTGGATATGTGACCTAAATCACGGAGAAACAGGGTATTTTTATCAAGAATTGAGTTCAAAATCAGGCTAATAATACAAAAATGGAACTGTTTGATATGTCAAAAGGGGGGTCAAAGTGTCCACAATTAGGCAGAAGGATCAAAACAATTAAATTTTTGACCTAAGTATGAATTTTTAACTCTCTATTTTTCAAATGACATTCCAAACTGGCTCCGAAAGTCATACAACATTCCACAGTATACCAAACGACAATCCATGGTCATACGACACTGCACCTAGGATCATACGAGTTTTGAGGGACTCGATGAAATGTCATACGACATAGGGGTCCCTCTCATACGACACTTGGGTATACTTGAAATGACAATGTGCATTCAAATGAAATATCGTACGAGTCTGGTATGGGACTCGTATGAGTTTTCACACATGCAAAAATTAAAAAAGAAAAACATGTACGAAAAAAATTTAAAAATGCTATGAAACATGAAAAATTTGCATTTTCAGAGGGGCATAGAGGTCCACCTACCGGATGTCCATACTGTCGAGGTCTTTGGTATCTCTGGCTACACTCAAATCGATGCGAACTCACAGGAACCTTCAGATCTCGTTGTTCTACCATTTTCTTTCTCAGAGGGCTCCGCACAATCTCCAAAGTCAAATGGTTGAAATGAATTGAAAATGACCCTTCAGGGCTTTATATAGCATTTGACCTAATTTTCAAAAGTGCTCCATTTTTCACGAAAATTGTAGCCCTGGCTAATTTTGATGTTCTGAATCCATTTTAGGGATCAAAATTCAAATCTGAGATCATTTAATATGTCAAAATCATGATTGAAAATTTTTGGGCCTAGGACGGTCTACTGCTTGCATATTCGACCTTCCATCATCACACAAATCTAGTATTCAACTTACCTGATTATCTAACATCAAACTATCAAAATTTCAACTTGGTCAACTATGGTCAACTCATGGTTTAACCTAGTCAAACTTGGTCTTTTGGGACCTTCCAACGATGCAGAACATGTTCCCAGACGTGTATAACCACTTTTCCAATCAATTAACATGCTTTTGAACTCTCCATGCTGACTTTTCTTGTCAGATTTCAATTTTAATCCCGAAGGGGGCATGGTATTGCACATCATTCAAGTCTGTAAATCTAATTTTATTTAGAATCTATTATCTTTCATCAGTGATCAAGACAACAACCACGTCTAGTTGCTGATTCATCAAAAATCCTCATCGCTCAGGGCAAATCTATCACTAGTTGGGGCATATCAGATTCATCAAGATCCATATCAATCTGGTATTCTCCTAATCTTGTAAACTATATCAGTTTTTGCAACCATCAGATCATAGTGTTCTTTCCTTGGTTCTTCGACAATTGAAGGATTCGAATGTGATACCTGCTAGTTCTGCTAAGACAATCAAGTCTAGAACTGGTCACTCACTTCTTTGCAATCCTAAGGTTTTGAATCAGGTGTTTTGACACTTTTTCGCAATCATAGGTTCATTTGCTGTTATAGTGAACATTATCCTTGGTCATTCAGGACCTATTATCTTCATATCAAATCAATTATCAATTTTGAATCAGTTTCATATCTCTATCAAACACAAACTATCTTTGAACCACTGCGCTTCGCACAGTAATTCAAAGAGGGGTAAAATGCAATACCCCAAAAATGGGCTATATGTTCATTAACCTCCTACATCCTCAAATGGAATGAAATCAACATAGAAGTCCTAACCTAAGGCACATCTGCACATCATCGAATCTAATTGATTATCTTAAATTCTGCATCAGGGAATATTCCTAGCAATATTCTTAATTATCTTAATTACCTTTAATTTAATGATTATTTGGTGATAAATCACATTTATCCTAAAGTTTGATTAATTGAATATTTTCATATTTAATTAATTAGATTTAATATTTGCCACTTAATTGTTTAATTAAATTTAATTCTATCTATTATTAATTGTATTATTTAATTTTGACAATAAATCCAATATCCTATGAATAATTGACTAAATTTTTATTTAATTAATTAAAGCATGTTGTCATTATTTAATAATATAGTTTTTAATAAAAGTTTGATTAAATGATTGATTAACCCATAAAGCAATTATTTATTTTCAAAATCAGTTAAGTTGAGAATAAATCACTTTATTTATTTATTAATTCATAATTATCCATGTGCACAATCAAAAAGGAGTTAAACTCCAAATTAGAAAATCAATGCAAGTTATTGACTTTTTGGAACTCAACATCATTTTTGAGTTTTAAAGTTGATCTAAACTTCTAATTTGAGTTAAACTCTACTTTTGCATGTTTTTGTGAGTTAATTATCTTTATTTAAAAATAACTCAAAAATCAAGCTAAGTTATTTGAGTGATTTATGGATTTTATCCATGCACCTCTAAAGCCTTGGATTTCTATAAATTAAGGCTTCAGCTCATCCCAAATCATCTCATATTTTTGCATCCTCACACTATCGAATTGGAGGACAAAGAATCAGAGCTTATTGCGAATCAAGGCTATTGTGAGATCAATTTCATTTGCATTCATATCATATTAGTTTTCATTTGTTAGATCATTTAGCATATCATTTTTCATATCATTGCATAGAAAATATCAAAAATATAAATCAATTGCATTCAAATCCTTCATTTAGGTGTCGTCTAGGTCACTAATCTTGATAACAATTTGAGAACATCAATCTTGCACCTACTAGAAGGCAGTAAATCACTTGGTTAAATTAGATTTCAATTTTGCATGATTTTGATTATAGCTAACCTCTAATGTTTTACTGAAGTGTTGTGTCTACAGATCAGGTACAATTCTCACACACACACTTTTGTTGTATCATATTGGTAATACTTTTAGTATGTACATTTGCCTAGTTTATCCATGTATAAGTGCCCGATGGATGTAGTAGAAGTGATCCTATTCTACTCTCAAAGCTTACTATAAAAATTGGTATCAGAGCCACTGTCTGAATAAAAATATTTCTGTTTGTTCTACTCTTGTGTCTTAAATCTATGATACATTCCTTTATCCTTGCTTCCTTGTGTTTTTTGGGTGATGTAAGACCTCATTGTTTAAGCCGTAGAAAGGCATTTTAGAGGCTAGGAGAGTAACTCAACAAAGACAAGTAGTGCGAAGTAGAACGGGATGGAAGGAACACAAAATTTTGAAGATGAATTCAACAAACCAGAAATAGAAGAACTTGTGAGTCTTGGTTCAGTCTTTCACTCATTAAATAATGTTATTTTGGATGAAGATATGCATGTAGATAATCATGATAAATTTGAATTACTTGAAAAAAGATTTAGGCTTCCTACAAAAAATTGGAAAGAAATATATTCTGATTTACGAATGCTTCAGTATAAGTCTAAGACTATTTGTAAAGTAATAGAATTACAAGTCGAAGTCCATAATGATGAAGCCCATAGCTTCATTAATCTTATGTCTAGTAAAGAGATACAAAGTCTTTTCAAACAAGAAAAAACAAAAAATGGATACAAATATCTGCATATAGGTAGTATTATTGTTGGATGTGAACCACTGTATAGGAAAGGAATCCTAGCTATAGTCTTTATGACTCTTCTTGATGTCTGTCATAATAGATATTGTGACATGTTAATGGGAGGATTTTCTGCTCCAATGGCTGTAGGAGTGACAGCTTTTGATGTAGTCCCAAACTTTGCAATTAGTTTGTCAGATCCACATCTAGATAAAGTCCTTATGTTTCAATTTGGTACTCATTACCTAGATATGAAACCTAGATCCAGAACCCATGCTTTGTATTTTGCTTTGTATGGTCGGTTGTTTAACACCACCATTCCAATAGTCAAGGATCCTTGATATGATAAGTCTAAAGCTAAATATTATTTGTTATGGTAAACCCAAACCAAAGGTGCTCAACTTACAGTACCCAAAATGATAAATCTTGCAGATATCCAAGTTCCAAAAAATTGGATCATTGATACTAGAGCTCTTCAGCAAAGAAACATGCCAAAGAACCTTACCACTATTGCAAGTATCAAGGAAACACCTGGAAAAGCCCATATCCTCTTTGATGTGCCAAATTCCAAAAAATCTTTTGGATCTAGTTCCAAAGGTTTTTAGTGAATTGAGTCAAGTCTATCTATAAAACCACCGACTCAGTGTAACCATCTGAATTGTATCCCTGACTCTCAAGGATATCTATATTGCTCAAACTGCAAACAATCTTTCAGAGAACCTGCAACATCAATCTCCAATCCTCTTACTCAAACTATCAACCACTGTGAACATCCATAGTTCAGTGAGTTAGATGATGGAAGTCTACAATGTGATCATTGTAAATATGTCAAAAATACCTTTCATGTGAGAATGATTTTATCATGACACAATACACCATTCTCTGAGCTAGATATTATAGCATCTGAGAAAGCATCTACCAGTGTACCCATAGTAGTACCCAAAGGAATACCACCTTTTTGCAATTTCATGCTTAACTCGTTAGATGAAAAATTCTCAATTCCATATTGGCCTCAACATGTCATTGCATAAGGTCAACCTAATGCTAAAACATAGTCTAAAATGCTTAATTATGTTAATCTCTATCTCTGCAAAGCATTACTTTTTGAACAAGATACACATCAGCGTCTTTTGCAAGCTAAACTTCAGTGTCAAAAACTTGAAGCCAGTCTAAATTCTAACTTCCATGAAGTGTTACCCTCTCTCAAAGCTTTGGAAAGTTGCCTTGCCAATATCATGTCTTTTACAATTTCCCAGGATATCACCGCCCTTCGTCGAGATTATTCTAGTTTTAAAACTTTAGCAGAAGCTTGGTGGACTGAGCAAGCCAAAAAAACTCAACATTTACAACAAGTCCAGAAAACCACTTCTCAAGTTCAAAGAATAGTTGAACAAGTCAGCTTACAACAGTATGTGGATGCTCAAAATGTTACTCAAGCCATATCCATAGTTACACAAACACTTGAACAAGTAGTAATCCATCAATCTGATGAGTTGAAAGTAACTCTACAGAAGACCAACTCAAAAAAATGGACTTTCCCTGATGCCACAGAAGATCTAGAGAGATTATAATGTCAACAATTAGGAAAGCCATTACTATTAGATGTGTCAGAACCTAAGCCTCAGGAATTTGATAAGAAAACAAGGAAATGGCACTTTGTTAATATGGTAAAGTAGGAAAATTCCAGTGGCCCATTTGATAGAATTCATAATTTCTCAAACGTGTCTCCACCTCTGACTAATTTTGATGATTATGATCCAATAAAGAATAAAGCCGCAATTGATATTTTACAAGCATGGATTGATAATGCTATCAATACTGTTGATGGTGTGACTACAGAACAAGCCATCAGACAAGCTCTAAATGCCCTAACAGGCATAGCCCGAACAACATGGGACTCTTTAGAACCACAATATAAGGTAGACCTTATTCACTTAGGAGTTAATCCTGTCTGTGAGTCCTTATATAGAATGTTTGTGGGATAGCATGAAAATGAGAAAAGAACAACCTACAAAAGATTTAAGGAAAATAGAATATGTGACATGAAATTCTTTGAAGATTCTGAAGTTTCTTTTATGTGCAATATGTTTTCCTCTAGAAACAATTGGTCTCGTGGAAAATTCTTTCCACAAAGAGGATGAGGATGCTTCTCCCCATTTAGGAAAACATTTACAGATAATGAATATGAGTTAGAAGATTCTCAAATTCAAGAAAATCTAGATGATCTAGATAAGAAGATTCAACATCTGGAAAATCAAAAAGAAAACTATGTGACTCCATATCAGCATCAAAAGATTACTCATGAGATAATAAAAGAAAAAAATGCTAAGGAAGAAATAATCAGTCAACACCCTGATATGCAATGGGTAAATAATGATAGGCCAGGATCAAAATCCACATCAGAATACACTCCAAATCCAACTGCACAAAAAGCATTTAAAAAATCCTCAAAGATTGAGTGGCTGGAAAATCGCTTAGATTTCTTGTATATAGTAAAAGTTGATGTAAACAAAGAGATCCTTTCTATTCAAAATACTTTAAGAGAAATTCAAGCATCTTCAAGTTCTCTTAGTTCTTTAGATAAGTATCTGACAGAACTTGAACAGTTAAAATGCGAAGAGTCTTCTTTCACACCTGTTACAACACTGGTTTCAGAGACAACAGAAGAAATAGAAGTAGTTGAACAGAAAGATAACATTTATACCTATCTGAAAGGGTTTTCAAGTCCTTTTCTAGCATTCTTGATTACAGTTAAATTACCAAGAATAAAAGCTTATACATTGTGTGCTTTATTAGACTTAGGAGCAGATTGTAATCTAGCTCGTGCTTACTGTTTCCCTAGAGATTGTTGGACCACAACAACAACTTCAATCAACTCACTTACCAGTAATGGTAATCCTATGAAACATAAAGCCTTGATTCCATTAAAGTTTGGTTCCAGTCTCCATCAAACTAATTTTTTTGAATTTCCAGTAGAATCCTATGATTGTATTATAGGAAGTGCTACTCTACAGCAATGGAGTCCATATACCATTGGTAAATCTAGCACCAGTATTTCATTTAGTGTAGGGTCTGTCACACAAATCAATGAAGCCAGGGCATATTCTCCAAGACTCACACTTTTCCCAAAAGATAAGATCATTCACCTAGGATAGCGTGTTTGGTTTACACAACAAGCAAAAAATGCAAAGTTAGATCTTGAGAAAGTTTAGAAAGATTTTGCTGCTACTGTACTTACCAAAGATCTCCAAAAATACCAAAGATCATTTGAATGTTCACTTACTCTAAAGAAAGATTAGAATGGAACATAAATGACCATGAAAAGAAAAGCCAATTATCTCATTCTCTCCAAAATGGATCAAGAATTATGTGAAATTTTTTTTTCTGAACTTTTAGACAAAGGATTGATCAAACCTAGTACAAGCCCATTCTCTTGTCATGTGATGTATGTTCCTAAAAAAGATGAACATGGGAATGAACTATCAGAAAGAAGATTGGTTGTCAATTATAAACTTCTTAATGCATGTCTTGAAAGTAATCAGCATCCCCTACCCAACAAGGATTATATATGTCAGCAAATTCAAGGATGTAATATTTTCAGTAAATTTGATCTAACAAAAGGATTTTGGTAGGTAAAAATTAGAAAAGAAGATCAATACAAAACAACCTTCTTAGTTCCACAAGGGCTGTATGAATGGACAATATTACCATTTGGAATAAAAAATGCTCCCTCCATCTTTCAAGGTATTATGGATAAAATCTTTGCCCCTTATGCAAATTTTCTTCAACCTTACATAGATGATATTCTAATTTTTAGTCAAGATCACAAATCTCATCTTGAGCATCTCAAGAAATTTCTGTCAATATGTCAGACAAATGGAATTTGTTTAAATCCCTCCAAAATTTGTTGGTGTACTGAAAGCCTTATCTTTATTGGCACAAGAATTGAGCCAAATGGAAAGATCTATCCACAGAAACATCTCCTTGAAACAATTCAATAGGTAGAAGTCAAGGATAAGAAATCATTACAATGATTTCTTGGATTAATCAATTACATTGCAGGATACTTCCAGAATATTGCAGAAGGACACAAAGAGCTCAACAAACTGTTAAAGAAAAATGCACCTCCTCGGTCTGACGTTCACAATCAAGCTATTCAACAAATTAAACAATAATGTTAGCATCTTCCTCACCTTAAAATCCTGGGATCTAGCAAGAAAATTGTTCATACAGATGCAAGTGACACCGCATGGGGTGCAGTACTGCTAGAAGAAGTAAAATAGAATAATCAAATCAGAGAAGAAATTATCAAGTATGAATCTGGATCTTTTAAAGGTGCTGAACTTAATTACCACTCTACACATAAAGAACTTTTAGCCATGGTCAAAGCATTTGAAAAGTTTCAGCTATTTATTGGTGATCATAAATTTCTTCTGCGAAGTGATTTGAAAAATCTTCCTGGATTCTTTCGCAAAGAATCAAAAAATAAAGTTGTGCGAGCAAGATTGCTCCATTGAGCACAAATTCTTGATACTTTTGATTTTGATACAGAGCACATTGAAGGTTCCAAAAATATCTTAGTTGATTTTCTCATTCGAGAAGGATCTGTTGACATGGTTCATAGTCTCAATCACACTCAGCCTAGGGAAGGTCACAGACAAGTTGTTTTACAGCCAAATCTCTTTATAGAACAAGTTCAGTCTCAGGAAGATATCATTCATAACCTCAATATGGTGTTCAATAGTCATGCTGATAATTGTCCTTGGATGCAACAACTCTATGAAGATCGACGAAGAGTGTTGATTGAAGAATTCACTCATAATCAACAAGCCCAACAATGGCAACACAATGTCTGAATGATTAGAGAACCCAAAGAAGAATATAATTTTATTAGCAATGTACCATGGAAAGAAAATTTGAATGTTCTAACACATCAACTGTATCTAGAACAAAGGAATTGACATTTTGAAGCATCACAAAAACTTCTAACTAATGCAGTAATTCAATGATGGCCTTGTCATCCATTTGATGAAGAAATTAAAAATTATCTCCAACATGCAGTCAGCAATCCTACCTCTCCTGAATGGCCTATAATCACTAGTGTGATCTCTTTTGAATGGCCTACTCAAATCTTGAGCAGCACTCATATTCCTGATCAGCAGCGATGGTTAAGCATCAATCAATTGGGAAATTATTTTAGAGTAGTTTTCCCACATGATCATCAGATACAGCCAACAACCTATAATTATGGGTACTTGCATAAAATCACATTCCATTCCTATATTGAAAATCCTATAAATAGGTATATCTTCTCTATCTATGGCCCCTCTTTGTAGCAACAAAATACCATGGAACTACAAAGTTTACATCATTGGGCACATCCTCATACTAGACAACCAATTTGGATCGTCACTACTTTCCAGACCAAACCAGAACCATGGGATATTGGTAATCTGACAAAATAGGCACATGTTCATCTCTGTCAAAGAATTCTTTGGAAAGAAGAAACTCTTGAAGAAAGATTAATGAATGTAATGAGTATTCCATCTCAGGAAGAATCAGACAGTGATCTTGAATACCACTCACCAAAGCATCAATGATATACCTAAGTGGATGGGGTTGTCATCCACACTTCTACTCTCTTATGTGACCTCATCTAATGTGTCAACTTTTGGGAAGAGCTGATCATTTCTCTAAAAACCATCCATATGTGTTTTTGCACATATTCATTATGTACGTGGCACATATTGGCTCTGGAGTAATGAGTTTCCCAACCATCAGAAATTATAATAATTGTACACTAGTTACCAAAGTCTGGTTGAACAAAACTAGGGGTAGACTCCACTACTGTCCTAAAAGGGTTAGCTCAACACCTTAATAGGGTCTATGTTCTTTATCTCTTCATGGGTTTAAAAGAGATTCTCCCATAGTCACTTTCAGGTGTAAAGTGAAAGCATCATGAGTTGCTTGTCTCCACTCATTTTTTGGCACACTACTGTGTTCGTAGATATTGGGGTCCACCCAGACTGACATACAGGTCATAGTGGGCATCTACTGTATTATTGCACTCTGCACTCTGCTTTAATAAAGTGGTTCTCCTGATTCTTGACATGTGTCAACAATCAGTTGAGACCCCCTTTCCAATTTGCCTATAAAAGCATGCTTCCCTTAGAGAGAAAGGCATTCGGAGTTGAGTAAGTCTAGATTCTTGAGTCTAGGATAGTTCTGCAAGTACAGAGTATGCTCTCATCCTTTTGGATGATCAAAAGTCAGACCTTTCCTTTAGGATGTCTTACCATATGAAGCGTAATCTCTTCATCTTCTGTTGTATCATATTGGTAATACTTTTAGTATGTACATTTGCCTGGTTTATCCATGTATAAGCGCCTACTAGATGTAGTAGAAGTGATCCTATTCTACTCTTGGAGCTTACTGTAAAAATTGGAAGTGATCCTATTCTACTCTCAGAGCTTATTGTAAAAATTGGTATATAAGGTCAGTGGCATTTCAGTTTTGTAATGTTGCATGGTGGATAAGAAAAAGATATGTGGGGTGTGGGGCTTGAGCCATCCCCACCATATTCCTATTAATTAAAATGAATATAATGCAATTAATTGCACCCCCCAAACATAGAAAAGATTTTAAAACAAACTTTAAAGTTTGTTAAAGCAGAGAATCCTAAATTAATTTGAACCCCTATTATTTTTATAAATCAATGAAAATTAAGAGGGTTGTTATTTGTAAAAGGAAGGGGTTAGTTTATTTTGTTTGGCTTATAATTATTGAGGTCAAAGAGGTTTTAATTTGTTATATTTTGTTATGTAAAATGGGAGTGCATTTCTTTTTGTAAGGCTTATAATTATAAAAGCCAAGAAGGGGATTATTTTGTTATTTTAAAATGGGGTAAAAGCACAAAGCTATGTCACGTTTCAGGACAACTTATCAGCACAGCTGAATTTGAGTATTTCTAACTAAAATTATTTTTTGTCAAACATATGATCTAACTAGGTTTATTCTAGCTAAGTTAGATAAGTTCTTCACCTTTTCCAATTGGAAATATCTATTAAATGCATGGTTTATAACAATTACTAAAGAAATAAAATTATTTCAGAAAAGCGATGTTTCAATAACTCTTACTCTTTTTAATGATATTTTTTTACAAATATAAAAATACCCTTTTTTAGAGCATAGAGTCAAGATTATCATCATATAATTTTTATAGTATTTTAATTAGTTCTAATATATTATAATTTCAAAATACTACAAGTAGGTATTTTAACATTCGAGAACAAGATGCTTCAAAAATAGAAAAAAATAGTAAAGCTTATCAAAAAAATTGAAAATTTATATTTAACACTAGAGGAGAGAGTTATCTTCAAGAGTTTGTAATTTATTTTCTGAATGGTGTAGATTTGATAAGGGAAATTTGACGCGAGATGAAAACTGTCGATTTCAGGTATGTTTGACTTTGAGTAGTTATAACAAAAAAAATATACATTGCAAACTAATTTTTCTTCTTTTCTACACTAGCTATACATTTTATCTATGACATATTTTGAAATCAAAGGAAAAAGACATTATTTGCATATACTTTTTTGGTGCGGACAAGACCCTCATTTTTCAGCATTTTTCAGCAAGTAAAAAATGGACTTAAAAAATTTAAAAACTATGTGAATTCTTGTTCAAAAAAATTAAAAAAATTATAGCCATAAAATTCATCCACTTTTACACATTTTATCAGTTTACATCATCTCCAAATTTTAAACATAAATGCCATTTTTATGTCAGTAAAGTTAAAGATTTTGTGTGTTGTTGACCTTTTCCTTTATAAAAGTGTGACATAGCTTTGTACTTTTACCCATGGAAAAATGGTTATTTGGTTTTAAGCCAAATTGGGCATATTTTATGTATATCAATGGGATTATTTTTCCTTAGGAGGACAATTAGACTTTGGACAATGAGCCTTGGAGGAATTAGTCTTGGAGAATTTTGAAGGGAATTTTGTAAAGGAGTTTAGCCTTCTTGTGAGAGATTGTTGTAAGCATGAAGATAGTATCTTCAAGTGAAAAGAAGAGGTTGAAATCTTGGATGTTGTATAAGGTGATTTGAGCCTGGTGACATTAATAAAGCGGTCTCCGAATTGAGAAGCGGACCTGGAGATGTAGTCCTAATTGGAAGAACTCCATTATCAAGTGTTTGCATCTTCTCTTCTATCTCTTTCTCATTTATCTTTATGTTCTCTCATTTTCTACTGGTAATATTCTCTTTCATGTAATTAAACACAATTATTTTTAAAGTGTTTAAAGTATAACTCTTTCTTGTAATTTCAATGGTTGAATACATAACTACGCAATTATTGCATGGATTAGGGAATTAAATCTGTATTTTGGATTAAGTTATAAAACTTGTAAATCATAGTTTACAGATCACTTCAAATGGACTGAAGCTAGTAATAAAGATTTTAATGAAGTCAAAAATATCATAGCTAATGCTCCCTCTTTAGTTCATCCTAATTATAAAAAAGATTTTATTATCTATTGCTATGCTTCTGATCATTCCTTATCTGCAATGCTTACTCAAAAGAATGAGTCAAAAAATGAAGCACCAATTGCTTTCATGAGTACTCCCCTAAAGAAACATGAACTCAAGTACTCAATTTTTGAAAAGAAAGCCTTCGTGGTTGTTAAAGCTATAAAGCAATTCAAGTTTTATATTCTCCATTCACATTCTGTGGTTTTTGTTCTCGATTCTACTGTAAAAAGTTTGCTCACGCAGCAGGAAATAGCAATGAATAAGAGAGTAGCTTGGGTAACTAAGATACAGGAATATGATCTATTAATAAAACCAACAAAGCTTGTAAGAGGGAAAGGTTTGTGTAAATTTACAGTCGAAAGCCCGAATCAAGAAGAAGGGTCTGGGAATGAGATATCACATGCACTATTAGTAAGCTTAACAGATCCTTGGTTCTGCGATATAGCCTATTACTTGACTTACAAAAAATGTCCTTCCTGATTAACACCAAAAGAAATATGCAACCTTAGGCTTCAAGCAAACAAATATGTGATATGGCAAGGTTCACTGTTTAAAAGAGGAGTGGATGAAACTTTCCTCAGGTGCGTTGATAAGGAGCAGCAGAGGAAATTTTTAAAGGCCTTTCATGAAGAAGCTTGTGGAGGTCACTTTTCCTCTTTAGTTACTACTTTCAAAATTCTTTGTAATTGTTTCTACTGGCTGGGCATGTTTAAAGATGCTTATGCATTTGTTCGAATGTGTGAAAAATGCCAGTTATTTACTAGAAAACTTGCGTTACCTCTAAAACCTGTTGTGATAGATGAACCTTTTAAGTAGTGGGGACTAGATTTTATAGGCCCAGTTAATCCTACTTCCAGTGCTGGTGATGTTTTCATTTTGACAGCCACTAACTACTTCACTAAGTGGGTGGAGGCCATTCCAACCAAGAAAGCCAATTCTCAGGTGGTGTGTGAGTTTTTGAAAAATAATATTCTGGTTTATTTTGGAGTGCCATAGAAGATTGTGACAGATAATGCCACTTATTTTTCATCTCAAGAGTTAATTCTATTTTTCTATGACCATAGTATTTCCCTGTCTCATTCATCTAATTATTTTCCTGAAGGGAATGGACAGGCGGAATCAAGTACTAAGAATCTAGTGTCTATTATGAAGAAGCTAGTGGATGATAATGGCAAGAATTGGCACAAAAATCTTTTTGAAGCTCTTTGGGCAAACGGGATAAATCCCAAAAGGGTGATTGGTATGGCACTATTTGAATTGGTATATGGTGTAGGGGTGCAGGTCTCTCTTCCTTTAGAGTTATCTCCTATTAAACTTCAAACTGCGATTGAAGATCAAGCTTTTAAAAGTTCCCTCGAGAAAAGAATCATGTACTTACAGAAGCTAGAAGTTGATCAAGAAGCACTGGTAGATAGAATTACAAAACATCAGCTTAAAATCAAGAATATCTTTGATAGGAAGGCTTAGCCTAGGAAGTTTATGAAAGGAGATGAAGTACTGCTATGGGACAAAAGGAAGGAACCAAAGGGAGTGCATAGTAAGTTTGAATGATTGTGGAAAGGACCTTTTCTCATTGTAGAAGAATTGGGATCTAATGCTTTCAAATTATCTTACCCAGATGGATCAATCTTGCCATATTCCTATAATGGGCAAGATTTGAAGTTGGTGAAATTGTAAGTTTCTCCTTTGGAGTTTTGTCTTGTACATATTAGGTTAGTTTCCCTTTCCTCTGTTTGTGTTTTGTTTTCTATCTTGCCCTTTCATTTTTGCGTAACTAGAGTTCTGAGTTCTCTGCCTTTTTGTCAAAAAGTAGTCCCTAGTCAAAGCCGATGTTAGTCCCAATTTGAGTCTAGTCCTTTTATTCTTTGATTATGGCTTCGTATTAAAACCTTGTCTTTATATCAGTGTTTCCTCCCCTAAATGCATATCATATACATTCATCATTCCTTTGAGTTCCTGTTGGTGTCTTTGATTTCTCAAAATTTTGTGAGCTTTGTTTTTCTTGAACACCCTTGAACATATTTGAACAACATTGAACAGTGTTCATACCCATTCAAGGATGTACACACAATTTGCATCTTTCATGAGGTCATGATAGGTTAATAAAGGAATAAATCATCTTGCCCCTGGCACTAAAGAAGATCGAATCAAAATGGTCCTTTAATCATGAATGTTCCCATTCATGTGAATTATCAATGGAGTTAACTCTAAAGTTGGTAAATGATGAACAGTCTTGAATAGGTTTGAACAATGAGGAACTCCCTTGAACTATGTTCTTTCTTTTTCAGAAGAATCTGAGGAAGTCAGGAAAGGAGAGAGAATTTAATGACAGCTAAGCAGCAGGGCCCGCTAGGGAGTGGCATTAAATGCTAATTATGATATGAATTTGTTAAGTACACCCTTGAGGTGTGGAATAATAATTATCTTTAAATGCTCTTGGGAGTTGTTTAATGGTAATTATGAATCGCTTGTACAAAATGTCAAATCAACTCCCCGTGGGATTTATTGTGAAGGATTTGCAATTAATTTATGTGCTCTCATGGTTCTATTTAAGTTATATCCTTTCATCTTTCTTTTCAAATGCCTAAGTGTTTTAAGGAGCTGGTGTGTGGAAGTCAGATTTGGGAGCTTCTTTAATCAAAATTCTTCTACAGATAAGAGGTGATTTTGGCTGTTACTCCTGTGATATTTTCAAAATTCAATAGTCTGCAGCATGGATAGAAGATTAATTTCTACAGAATGAGGTCAGTTTTTCATATGTTTGGGAATACTACGAGTTTAGTGTGTGATGGACCTGTAGTATTAGACACTGACCTAGAAGACTATGATATTGAGGATTTTCCATCTCATCTTTTGAATTCCTTAGATGGTATCCCAACCTTGGAAATCCTACATAGTGGGTTGTGTTCTGTGGTGAATTTTCCTCCCAGTGTTGTTTGCCAAGAGCTGATTCTTGAATCCATACAAAGCTATGATGCATGAAATGAGTCAATAAAAAAGAAAGATAGTAGTGTCCTCATGCCAGTTAGTAGGGAAATAATGACACAAGCTCTGTAAATTCTAGAAAAGGCATTCTCCACTTTTTCTCCCACGCAGTCCATTGTAAAATTCAATGAAAATCGAGATGCAAACCGTACCTCAATAACTAAAAGCTGGTTGCTAAACCCACACAGAGGGGGTTCACGTTTGCCTAAGAAATTCAACAGAACCCATGTCCGCCCTTACATTAGTGACTTGACGGTGATGCTGCATATTGTAAGAGGGTCTCAAGTTGCTTATCTTTTTTCTGACTGGATGTACTTTTATGTTCAAATTATTCTAGAAGGAACGCAACTCCTAGATTGGGCCGAGTTAATTGCTAGCTCTTTGAGAGAAAAGCTCAATACCTCTAAATTGACTAGTAGCGGTTTCTTCATGTCTTCCTATCTCATGTATTCATTAGTCTATAGTAGACAATGGTCTGGAATGCCACATGAACCCTGGATTGCAGATATGTGTGTGTATGAATATTATCCAATTTTATAGAAGGATAAGGTTGTTGAGAATTACAGGAGAGTGCAAGACACATTCATGGGAAAACTATGTTTTGAACTGACTGGTGTCACTGATAGAAGGATTAGTTTGGAAGCCCAAGGATTAGTAACTAAGTATGGGAGCTATTATATTCAGTTTCCTAGGTTTACATATATCAGGGTTGGGGGTTTTGAAGACCAACCATTGAGGTTACCTAGGTATACATTTGATTGTTTTATCTTAGCTGAGATTTTTCATCAGCTTGCTACATTTTTAAAAAGGTTTCTTCCTAAAGAAGAGTGGGATAGAGCTTTCCCTATAACACTGGGTAAATTTTCCCATAAAACCATGGTTGACACTGTCAGTATTGGGAGTGACATTCGTCATTTTGATTTCAAATACTATACTGAAAGGGTAGGATTTGATAACGAGAACTATGCCAGTAGCAGCCTAGGGCTTAGATCACACATGTTTCCTATTCCTCATCTGGAAGATTTTTGGGAAGACTTATGTGATGTATCACAAGTAGAAGAAAGAGCACACAGCAGGCTGTGTATCTCAAATCCAATCCATGAGATTGCAGATTAATGTAGATGGGGTAACTGATGATGGATCTAATTTGATTGAACCTAGTTACAAGAAACCAGTTATGAAAAGTGAACTTGTTATAGACTAGTCCAAAGAGGAAGAAGATGATATTAAAAAAAGAACTTTATGTGTTATCCAATTGACTAATGAGTGGCTACAAAGAAGAAGAAAGTAGAAGGAACCTAGAGTAGAAAAATAAGTTGCATGTACTTCTTTACATTCTCCTGTTTCTATTTCTAATTTACATACACAAATTGAAAATGCAAGATCTTCTGAGAAACCACAAGTTAGAAACATGAGAAAGAAAACTGTAGCTGAACCTCACCTAGCTACTCCATTAGAGAGGATTACAAGATCTAAGACCAAGTTAAAGACTAAGAAAAGAATGGCTCAGGAGGACATTCTAACGATCAATCTGGATGAAGACAAGATCAAGGATATGAGTTTTCACATATTTGCAAATGAACAAGTGGATAAGGATCTCTTCGACTTAGATGATGCCACGCTGGAGGTAATTGGTACACCAGAAAAAACACCTGAGCAACCTACTGGTTTTGGAATTATACCCCCATGGTTGATATCCATAGTAAGTAAGAAATGTAACTTGGTTCTTGTGTCTATGCCCATTAAAGATATTGTGAGCAAGTATGTTCAAAATACTCCCAAGGCTAAAAAAGTAAAAAGTACAGCCCGAATGTTCACAGATACTAAGACTGGAAAATGGACTGCGGAAGTGGTGACTTACAGGCCTAAAGAGGGTGAACAAGAATTTAAGGAAGAGGATTTTGAAATCACCAAGGTAGAACTGGGTACCATGGACAGTGCTGGTAAGAATAATTTGTTCAAAGAAACAGCATAGCAAATGCTAAATTTATCCTGGTAGGATGGAAAGGAAAAGAAAGAATTGAAGTAGATGATTGTAACCCTATCCCAGTTTATCAATACATTCTTCAATTTTGACGCCAGTCCATTAGTCCAGCCTCAGATTTTTGATGCAAAATCTGCTAAGAGTAAAAATTTCTTAAGTCAAGTGCAGAGAGGCCGAACCCTAGTGACTTCTGTAGATGAATGGATTAGTGAAATTTTCAAAGGTGGCCTTAGGTACCTCAAGTATGCTCAGGAAGTTTTGCATGATACATAATTTTTGATCAGTGAACTACAAACACAGAGGTAGGCATGGGAGAGAGAAGAGGAAAAATGGTTTGGAGCCATGTCTAAGTTCGTGGAGATAGAAAAGTATGGATATGTAAAGTTCTACATAGAAAAGGTTGTAAAATCACATGATGAAGCCACCTTCTTTGTTCTCAGAAATAATATAAGTTGGCATCTCAGCACTATCAGGAGAACTATCGCTAAAAATAAGGATAGTGAAAATGAGATAGGCAGTTGCAGAAAACAATGATGACTGAACTGAAGGTGATAAATTTTTCTCATACCTACATAGTGAATCATGGGGAACAAGACCAGAAGATAGCCCTTGTAGTGTTTGAAAATGCCTTGAAAAATATTAAAGAAAAGACCAGTCCCAAGCCTTCAGATTTTACTCAAGTGGCCAGAATTGAGTCAATGTTGTATCTCTGTGTAGATCAATTCCCTTTAACAATTGAGAAAGTCAAGAAATGCAGATGGACAAAAGAATCAATAATGACAAGGATAGTGAATATGAAGGTTCCTCATTTACAGCTCACAAAGGAATTGGTTCAGGCACACAAACCATGGGAGGTGACTCAATCCACTGTAGCCGAAGGAGGGAATCTCGTAGGAGATGAAGAGCGTGTTGTCAATAAGGAGGCTGACCTGGAAATTTAGTTAGATTTAACTATCTTAAAACTCTGAGGGACATGTGTCCTCTTTTACTTTGGTTACTTATTAACTATTCTAACCGAGAGGTCAGGTTTTTTGGGAGACCTCTCGGCTTTGCAAAAATTATAAGTAGTTTAGCTACGTAGTAGAAAGGGTTAGAAATTTTTGGAAGAAAATTGGTATTTTGCATTGAAAGTTTCTTTCAGTTTTTAGAAAAGTAAAACATTTTCTGATATATGAAGTTTATTGTTAAAGACCTTATATATATATATTTTCCATTTTTTTGCCTTTGTCGCAACAAAATTTAATATATCAATCATACTTTGTTTCAGATCTGTGAAATTTGAAGTGAATGGATGTATGTCCTATGGTGATATTTTATTCATTCCTTGTTTCTGCAATAGGTCTTTGTCAGTATCTTGAAGATATCAGTGGTTGCATTGAGATTTATATTCCTTTGATTCATTTTATTGTTATACTATCTCAAAAAGATACAAAAGGAAGAAAACTATGATTTTATGTTTTTGTATGTCTAGGTTTTTCCTTTGAATAGTGGTAAAAGTGCTAGTCGTCTAAAGAATGATATAGTGGCTTTTAAGCTTTCTAGCTAAAAGCTAATTGACAAATTTATTTAGAGAAATTCATTGAAAATCTATTTAGGGAGGTGTACCTAGATTAAAATTCAGAGGGAAGTGACTCATATTTAGCACTTACCAAACTATTAGTAGAAATTTGTCTTTGAAAGGGTGATAGAGTAATAGTTTAAAAGAAGGTAGAAACAAAGACAAAATATGTTCACTAACAATTTATATTATATTTTTAAAATTGTAATCAATTCATATGTAGAAATCATCATCATGCCAAGGAAGCGAGCAAAGAATTTAACACCAGAAGAGCATGAAAGAGACAAAGAGAAGAAAAGGGAAAGAATGAGACAACTTCGTGAACAAAAAAAATTAGATACCATAGAAGAAGATTTTTCTTTGGATGAGGAACATGAAACATCAATACAAACTAAGAGAGAATTGGAATTGGAAACAAAAAGACAATGAATGAGATACTGGTGTGCAACAAGACAATTGAATTATGAAGATGCAGGCACATCATCTATGAGTTCCCAAGTTGAAGAGACATCATCATCCAATGTTGGAGGCACACCAATGTATCATGTTGAAGGCACACCATTGTCTACTTCTGAAGGTGTGGGAACACCCTTGTATCATGTTGAAGGCACACCATTATCTACATCCCAAGGTGTATGTATCCCCTTGTATCATGTTGAAGGCAGACCATTGTCTACATCCCAAGGTGTAGGCACAACATCGTCTCATGTTGAAGGCACTCAAGATGGTACGCAATTCAAACATAATGTTTTTTATGCCCCTAGAATTATTTATAGAAAGCCAAAATATTTGATTGATATTGATACTAACATTTTGCAAGCAATGCCTGACAAGATTCCCAAGCGTACTTGTCAAAGAAATGCTAATCATATTTGGAGATCATTTTTTGAGAATTTAAACATGACAGGAAGATGTCAAATATTTTTTGAAATGATGAGAAATCTGAAATTTAGGCCCATCATGAAGATTCTTGGGCTAAGAATGATGGATGAGTCAAGTGAAAAATCTATTGTAAAGAATCTAATGATTGCATATGAGAGTGTGGCTTCTACATCACGCATGAAAGATAGTAATGTCAAATGATGTGACGTACTTACATCAATGATAGTAAGCACTCAAATGAAGAAACTTGACTCATTAGAAAGATAAGAAAAACATTGAAAATAACTAGAAAGTCTCTAATGAGAGCCCTGGGAAGGTGTCAAAGAGTGGAAGATCCAAATAGCAATGAGTTATGGGCATTTTCCAGTAGACAATCGTGAAAAGATAAAGAAATTGTTGAAGCTTTGAAATCCTTGATTGAAGAATTTTGGAAGAATAATACACGGGTATCTCCTAATCAAAGAGATGTTGTAAGAAGGAGGATTGGTAGTCAAATTCGTGTTCCACATCCAAAACATTTTTTGGATTCAACTCAAACACAATTCTTTGCAAAATTTATGCATATGTATCCTCAAATTAAAATTAGTTAGAGATATTTTGAAATGTGTAAACCTTTTTATGTGAAGATAAATCACATATGCACAACTTGTTGTTGTAAGGTACATATTGAATTTTCTAACCATTTTAAGGTTTATAGGAATATATGTGTAGATTTGCACTCTAACAATGTTTTGCAGGATTGTAACATAAATATCCCACCTATACCTTCAAGGGAATTAATATCTACCATTTTATGTGAAAGAGTGGATGGTCAACAATTTTACAAGCTCTCACGCTTGAATGGTACATGCATAGATTGTGAAGGTTTGCGACATTTGCCAATTTGTCAACATATGGAGAGTACACATGCAATCGCTAATGAAATAGTGGAATTTTGAAAATATAAGACCATGAAATACAATCTAAAAGATGGAAAAGAGGCTAAAAGATGTGATTTAGTAATTGAAAAAATTCCAATGTATCAGTTCATGGACATTTTTTTAAAAAAAATTATTTATGAGTATGCAAGGCATACACATAGAGCGCGATGGTTGGATATGCAATTCAAGTTGTGCAAGGACACATTCCCACTTGATACCATTGTTTCAATTGTGGAATTTATAGAGAACTACACACTACAACCATAGAATGAGGTGCAAGCAAAGTATTACATCTCTCAACAAGTTCTATATTTGTTCATATAGCATTCATGCATGCACAAGACAATATAGAGAAGAACATGAAGATATTGAGGGAGTATCATTTTTATATCAGAGATGATCGCTCACATTCTAAAGAGTTTGTACATGGTTTCTTTCAACTATTTTATGGTCATTTGGCAAACGGGGGCATAAAATATCATCGACATATCATATGGTCAAATAATTGTGCATCACAATTCAAGAATTCTTAAATGTTTTATTGGTTGTGTAGGATGCATAAGATTACTGGAATTCAATATATGTGGAATTTCACAAAGGTCGGTCATGGAAAGGGAGAGCACGATGGTGTAGGTGCATGTATTAAAAGAGCCTTAGCACGTGAAGAATTAAAGTACAAAGAGAAAGCAACATTGTTAGATGTGGGATGTATTGTCCAGTGGTGTTATTCTACAATGGGTCCAAGTAATGAAGGTGAGTCTACGGTTCATAGATTTTTTTGGTTGATGGATGAAACTAACATTGCACCATATGAGGATTGTTGTACATTGATAGGATCGAGTGAGATACACTCTTTTAGAAATTGTAATGCAAGTTCATGGAGTATCCACACACGACATATGGCGTGCTTCTGTTTGTCATGTGTAGATGAAGATTGGGATGGGTGTGAGTCAAAGGAATGGGTTGATGAATGGTATACATGTATTTTGAGTCCACTTGCCTCCTATCATCCCCATAAATCACTACAACTGATGGAAATGGAATCATCCATTGACTTTGATTGCTTATATGATCTAGTACAACCAGGTAAAATTTTGCACATACAAATAATCTCAAATTTAGTACTTTATCATAAATATTCAGTAAACTAATGTCCTCATTATGTTTATATCATTATAGGCCATGTTTTTACTATTATTGCACCTGAAGATGATGAAGAAGGGACATATTATTATTTTTGTTGTTGTGTTGAGGCAAAAAAGAAATTGGATCACTCAGTTATCGATGGTGAAGAATTAGAATACCCTATAGGAGAAGTGGTTGTAACTAGTACATGGCTTAGATGGTATGCTATGAAGAAACCTAGGTTGTGGTTGTTCAAGGATTGGGAGACACACAAAAAGACTCTTCATTATTCAAACCTTGTCGTTGCATCAAATTCCCACTTGATCAGATATGGGGGAAGACCGCATAATAAAACTCTTTGGAAGGTTCGTGAGTAAGATCACAAGGCAATACTTGAGATAATCAAGGGTAGGACCAATCCAATTGGTTCATTGGACTAAATGGAGATACAAAATATTGTAATGTCAAATTTATATAGCACTATAAATTGGGTGGACGGTAAATTGCTCATGCATTACCCCATATGTATAATAGGAAGTTTTTAAGATTTAATGACAACCTTTCTCTTCTATTTTTTGGGGCAATACCAGAGGTTTTCTCTACTCATCTCTTTCCTCTGGTGCTCCTATTGAGCTGAGTTGTAAAAATATTTCTCATTATTAATAAAAAAAAAATTATGATGTTATGCTAATGACTTGAAGGCACATAATACTTGGAAGGCCATGGAAGAGCCTTAAGGAACCAACTCAATTCAAGGATGCACTATCTCATTTCCTTTCCAACTTCTCCCTCTCTGAAATGGAAGGTTTACATTTTGGTTTATCCAGATAGTGTACCCTCCTAGGCTACCTAGTATAGAGAAGCAGCTTCATGAGTAATCTTATCAAAAATATCAATCATGAATCTCTCCATGATATCCATGGCAGCACTGGATATTCCCTTGGAGGGATGCACTTGTTTCAACACCTTGTATATAAACCTCTTGTAATTTTCTACACTTCTCTTCCTCTTCTTCTTCTTATTCTTAGCTTTAATGGCTTTGACCATTGAATCCTTTGTGGGCTTGAACATGACTTTCTTTTCTTTTCTCTACTTTGGAGAAGCCTTTACTTCATTCTCTCCTTTCATACCATTTGCTTTAACAATTGTGGAAGCCCTAGAAGCTTTTGGAGCCATGGATTTTATGCTTGTATCAACAACTGACTAGAATTTTTTGCATGTTCAGTTTCTTAGAATTCTCAAATGCACAAGTATGGGATTGGATTGTATATAAGGCTTGATTTAAAGCATTGTTTGTGGGTAATTAAGAGCATACGTACAAGGATTTTTCACCGGCTCCCAATATCTTTTGAAGAGATTGTGGGCTTGTGTGGAATTGAATGTTGTGTACCTTTTATGGATTTTGGTCCTATGTTGTTGCATTGGAAGGGATGGCATTTAATGCAAGAGAATTTTTGGGCAGATAGTTTTTTTGTGAGATATCAAATCAGTAATTTTTTGAGATTTGAAATGGCTAGGTGTATTTATGAGAAACTTGGGTTGATGATTTTAGTTGACATGTATTGTAAATAGTGATATATTTGAAATTATTTAATTAATTAGTATTTGTGTTATTTATTTATTTGATGGAGTTTTCATTCATTAAGTCATATGTTAAAAAAATTTAGGACATGAATTCCAGTTCATTGTTTTTTTAAATGTTAGAGGACTGTATTCAATAAGACTTGATTCTTAGTGGGTTCATTAAGAATCATTTAAATTCACAAAACCAAGGGGGCATATCTCAGAGCTCGTGTGAGGTATCATTGAGCCGCTAGATGCTATAGGACCATGTTGTCGGGACCTACAATATCCTATCTCAATTTTTAGAGATTCAATTTTGTTTAAATTTGGCAACACATTCTCAATTTGATGTTAGAACTCAAAGTGTTCCTTAGTTCAAATGACCAATGTTGCCTATCTTTCCAACCGTTGGTCGTAGCATCAAATCATCTATTCCAACAACTCTAAATGGATAGGTAAACACTAGGGGCAACCTCATTCACCACACAAAGTCGTTCGAACCCCACTAACAACTCAGGTTCGAAGTGTCCCTCAAGGTCCCTTTAGCATGAAATCAATGATCTTTATGGGGTCATATCTTAGAGCTCATGCAAGGTAGCATCGATCTGTTAGATGCTACGGGACCATGTTGTTTGGACCTCCAATAGCCTATCTGGGTTTTCAGAGATTCAATTTCATTTAAATTTGGCAACACATTCTTGGTCGATGTCAGAACTCATAGTATTCCTCAATTCAAATGGCCAACGTTGCATATATTTCCAACCGTCGGTCGTAGCATCGAACCATCTATTCCAACAGCTTTGAATGGTCAGGTAAATGCTAGGGGAAACCTTGTTCACCACACACAGTCCCTCAAGGTCCCTTCAACATGAAATTGGTGATCTTTACGGGGTCATATCTCAGAGCTCATGCAAGGTAGCATCGATCTGTTAGGTGCTACAAGAATGTGTTGCCGAGGCCTCCAATAACCTATCTCAATTTTTAAAGATTCAAGTTTGTTTAAATTTGGCAACACATTCTCAGTCGATGTCAGAACTCAAAGTGTTCCTTAGTTCAAATGACCAACATTGTGTATCTTTCAAACCATCGGTCATAGCATCAAACCATCTATTCCAACAGCACTAAATGGCTAGATAAACACTAGTAGAAACCTCATTCACCACACATAGTCATTCAAACAACAATGACAACTCTAGGCCAAAGTGTCCCTCAAAGTCCCTTTAACATAAAATCAATGATCTTTATAGGGTCATATCTCAGAGCTCGTGCAAGGTAGCATCGATCCGTCAGGTGCTACAAGACCATGTTGCTAGGGTCTACAATATCTTGTCTCAGTTTTCACATATTCAAATTTGTTTAAATTTGGCAACACATTCTTGTTCGATGTTAGAACTCATAGTGTTCCTCAGTTCAAATGGCCAATGTTGCGTATCTTTCCAACCGTCGGTCGTAGCATCGAATCATCTATTCCAACAACTTTGAATGGTTAGGTAAATGCTAGGGGAAACCTTGTTCAGCACACACAGTCATTCGAACCCTGGCGATGACTCCGAGCTAAAGTGTCCCTCAAGGTCCCTTCGACATGAAATCTATGATCTTTACGGGGTCATATCTTGGAGCTCATATGAGGTAGCATCGATCTGTCAAGTGCTACAAGACCATGTTGTTAGGGCCTCCAATTACCTATCTCATTTTTTAGAGATTCAAGTTCATTTAAATTTGGCAACACATTCTCGGTCGATGTCAGAACTCAAAGTGTTCCTCAGTTCAAACAACCAATGTTGCGTATCTTTCCAACCGTCGATCGTAGCATCGAATCATATATTCCACTAGCTCCAAATGACCATGTAAATGCTAGTGGAAACCTCGCTCACCACACACAGTCGTTCAAACACCGCTGACAACTCCGGGCTGAAGTGTCCCTCAAGGTCCCTTTAGCATAAAATTGACAATGTTTATGGGGTCATATCTTGAAGCTCGTGTGAGCTAGCATTGATCTGTCAGGTACTACGAGACCATGTTGCTGAGCCCTACAATAGACTATCTTGGTTTTTAGAGATTCAAGTTCATTTAAATTTAGCAACAAATTCTCATTCAATGTCAAAACTCAAAGTGTTCCTCAGTTCAAATGGCCAGCGTTGTGTATCTTACCAACCGTCGGTCGTAGCATCAAACTGTCTATTCCAACAACTCCAAATGGCTAGGTAAATGCTAGTGGCAACCTCATTCACCACACACAGTCATTCAAACACTGCCGATGACTCCTAACTGAAGTGTCCCTCAAGGTCCCTTTAGCATGAAATCAGTGATCTTTATGGGGTCATATCTCAGAGCTCATGTGAGGTAGCATTAATCTATTAGGTGCTACGGGACTGTGTTACCGAGGCCTCCAATAACCTATCTCAGTTTTTAGAGATTCAAGTTCATTTAAATTTGGCAACACATTCTCAGTCAATGTCAGAACTCAAAGTGTTCCTTAGTTCAAATGGACAACATTGCATATCTTTCCAACCGTGGGTCATAGCATCAAACCGTCTATTCCAATAGCTCTGAATGGTCAGGTAAACACTAGTGGAAACCTCATTCACCACACATAGCCTTTCAAACACCACCAATGAGTCTGAGCTGTAGTGTCCCTCAAGGTCCCTTCAACATGAAATTGATGATCTTTACGGGGTCATATCTCAGAGCTCATGTGAGGTAGCATCGATCTGTTAGGTGCTATAGGACCATGTTTCCAGGGCCTCCAATAACCTATCTTAGTTTTCAAAGATTCAAGTTCATTTAAATTTGGAAACACATTCTCAGTCGATGTCATAACTCAAAGTGTTCCTCAATTCAAATGGCCAACATTGTGTATCTTTCCAATCGTCGGTCATAGCATCAAACCATCTATTATTCCAATAGCTTTGAATAGCCAGGTAAATGCTAGGGGCAACCTCGTTTGCCACACATAGTCATTTGATCCCCACCAATGACTCCAAGCTAAAGTGTCCCTGAAGGTCCCTTCAACATGAAATCACATATCTTTACGGGGTCATATCTCGGAGCTTGTGCAAGGTAGCATCAATCCATCAGGTGCTACGAGATCACGTTGTCAGGGCCTACAATAACCTATCTCAGTTTTTAGAGATTCAACTTCATTTAAGTTTGGAAATGCATTCTTGGTCGATGTCAGAACTCACAATGTTCTTCAGTTCAAATGGCCAACATTGTATATCTTTCCAACCGTCAACCGTAGCATCAAACCATTTGTTCTAACAACTCTAAATAGCTGGGTAAATGCTAGGGGAAACCTCATTCACCAAACATAGTTGTTTGAACCCTGCTCTTGTGAGGTAGCATCGATCTGTGAGGTACTATGGTACCATGTTGCCAAGGCCTATAATAGCCTATCTCAATTTTTATATATTCAAGCTCATTTAAATTTGGCAACACATTCTCGATTGACGTCACAACTCATAATGTTCCTTAGTTCAAATGACCAACATTGCGTATCTTTCAAACCGTTGGTCGTAGCATCAAATCATCTATTCCAACAACTTTGAATGGTCAATTAAACACTAGGGCCAACCTCATTTGGCACACACAGTCATTCAAACCCCATCGATGACTCTGGGTCAAAGTGTCCCTCAAGGTCCCTTCAACATGAAATCCGTGATCTATATGGGGTCATATCTTGGAGCTTGTGTGAGGTAGCATCGATCTGTCAGGTGCTACAGAACTGTGTTTCTGGGGCCTACAATAACCTATCTCAGTTTTTAGAGATTTAAGTTCATTTAAATTTCACAACACATTCTTGATCAATGTCAGACCTCACAGTGTTCCTCAGTTCAAATGACCAACGTTGCGTATCTTTCAAACTATCAGTCGTAGCATCGAACCGTCTATTCCAATAGCTCTGAATAATCAGGTAAACACTAGGGGAAACCTTGTTTGGCACACATAGTCATTCAAACCTCGTTGATGACTCCAGGCTGAAGTGTCCCTCAAGGTCCCTTCAACATGAAATCAATGATCTTTATGGGGTCATATCTTGCAGCTCGTGCAAGGTAGCATAGATCCATTAGGTGCTATGGGACCATGTTGCCGAGGTCTACAATAGCCTATCTCAGTTTTCAGAGATTCAACTTCATTTAAATTTGACAACACATTCTTGGTCGATGTCAGAACTCACAGTGTTTCTTAGTTCAAATGGCCAATGTTGTGTATCTATCAAACCATCAGTCGTAGCATTGAACCATCTGTTCCAATAGCTCTAAATGGTTGGGTAAACATGAGGGGAAACCTCATTTAGCACACACAGTCACTTGAACCTCACCGATGACTCTGGGCTGAAGTGTCCCTCAAGGTCCCTTTAGCATGAAATTAGTGATCTTTATGAGGTCATATCTCAGAGCTCATGCAAGGTAGCATCAATATGTTAGGTGCTACAAGACTGTGTTACTAAGGCCTATAATAGCCCGTCTCAATTTTTAGAGATTCAAGTTCATTTAAATTTGGCCACACATTCTCTGTCGATGTCAGAACTCATAGTGTTCCTTAGTTCAAATGACCAACATTGTGTATCTTTCAAACTGTCGGTCGTAACATCGAACCATCTATTCCAACAGCTTTGAATGGTTGGGTAAATGCTAGGGGAAACCTCATTCGGCACACATAGTCATTCAAACACTGTTGATGACTCTGAGTGAAGTCTCCCTCAAGGTCCCTACATCATGAAATCAATGATCTTTATGGGGTCATATCTCGGAGCTCATGCGAGGTAGAATCAATCTGTTAGGTGCTATGGAGACACATTGCCAAGGCCTACAATATTTTGTCTCAGATTTTAGAGATTCAAGTTTGTTTAAATTTGGCAACACATTCTCGGTCAATGTCAGAGCTCACAATGTTCCTCAGTTCAAATGACCAACATTGCGTATCTTTCAAACCACTGGTCGTAGCATCGAACCATCTATTCCAAAAGCTCTAAATGGTTAGGTAAACGCTAGGGAAAACCTCATTTGGCACACACAGTCATTAGAACACCACCGATGACTCTAGGCTGAAGTGTCCCTGAAGGTCCTTACAACATGAAATCAGTGATCTTTAGAGGGTCATATCTCAGAGCTCATGTGAGGTAGCATCAATCTGTTAGGTGCTACAAGATCATGTTGCTGAGGCCTACAATAGCATGTCTCAATTTTTAGAGATTTAAGTTCATTTAAATTTGGCAACACATTCTTGGTCGATGTCAAAACTCACATTGTTCCTTCATTTAAATGGCCAACATTGTGTATCTTTCAAACCATCGGTCGTAGCATCAAACCATCTATTCCAAAAAATTTGAATGACTGGATAATTGCTATTGACAACCATTTTTGGCAAACACATTCGTTCAAACGCCGCTAACCACTTTGGGGCGAGCAGTAGGATGTGTGCATATATGTATTTAGATGCAAAAGAGCTTGTGGTTGACTTTGAAATTTGATCATGTATTTGGATCATGGAATGTTATTTGGATCATGTATTGATCATATTGTAACCCAATCTTAAATGTAAGCCTTAATGGCACTGAGAAGCCTAAAAGGTACCTAGGGGTCACTACAAATAGTTATGTATTGATCCTAGGTTAGGGGTTGATGGAAATAACCTATAAGGGTCTATAAATATGTACTAAGGCCATTAGAGCCTTTACATAGTGTTAAAAGCACTAAATGTGAACAATCTTGTAAATTGCCTATATTGGCAATATAAGCCAAATAGGGCTTAATTGGAGTTAGTAGGGGTTAGTAGGAAGTATAAGTTAGTTTGGTTTGTAAAGGTTGTCTCTAACCCTTTTATAAGTAGTTAGAGTGGGCAAAGGGTGTTGGGTTGTCGAGTTGACAACTTTTGTTGTCAACTTGATAACTAATTCTAGTGTTTGTCATTAACAATCAGTCAGTTAGGGGACAATTAGAAGTTAATTTGTAAAAGCATAAGGTTGCACATCCACATCCACCCTAGTAATCTTATTAATAAAAGAACTATTGCCAACATTAGGGTACCCACAGATCAAAATAGGCCTGGTATTGGAGTCAATAGATGACAACCTTGCCATATGTTGCCTCACTTGTTCGAGGTCATGTCTTTATATTGTGACTGTCGTGTGGAACAGGGAACACACCAATGAATATAAATGTTTGATTCTATGTGATCTTGGATAGGTTGTGACATAGAAATATTCAAGGAATTGACTATTATTGAGGACAGTGACTAGCATTTGTAGCACAATCAGCAAATTAAACATACATCGATAAACATACAAGCATAACTATAAGGCATGGGAAATTTACAAAGCATAAGACATCCACATAAACATAAATTAGTATACATTAATACACCAAACACATGAATTGCATACCTAAAACATAAAAAAAAAATATTCGTAGGGCATGAAGCCAAATATATATGTCCAATAATCTCATACATTGAATATATTCAATACAGTTAAACTGGCTTCCTCAAAGCCAAATGGATGTACAATGTATCACTTATACAATATACAAAAAATATGTCCACTAATGCCATATAGGCATACAATCCATATCCCTAATCTAGTCCTTTCCCGCCAGGGGAAGAAAACAAATCCTGAGCTATCTTCGATTGTCGTGTCGATGGAGATGCAGTGGATGCTATAGTCTTCCAAGTGCGCTCACTTGTCCTCTTGTCTAGACTCTTCTATAGCTCAAGCTGATAAAAAATAATTTAAGAATCAATAACTAATATACATCAAAATTGAATTATATAATGACATAAAATTGAATATTTGCTTACCGCTAGCAAATAGTCACTATGTTCATCCACCGAAGGTGCATGTTGGTGATCTGGAGTAATAAGTCCCTACAAAAATGATCAAAATAATAATTAAAATACATACATGAATATCATTATAAAATTTAATACAAACTATTAAAATAACAATTAAAATTAAGTGATCTCTTTCATACCTCAATTAGTGTTTCCGAACTAGCTACTGCTATAGCTACTCCACAATCCAAAGTATCATGAACAAAAGGAGGAGTCTTTGATGTCAATAACTGAAAATGAAACAAAAAAAGTATTATGCAGTTATCAAGATTACATATATTTTTTACAACCCTACTAATGAGTAAATGATACCTCCGTGAAGGTTCCACTGTATCCTTTGGTCTGTGGTGTTGATGTCAAAGCTCCAACATTCAACTACTGCACATGTACATGGAAAATTATAAGATAACCATTCATATAAGAACATACTACTGACATGTTAATTATAATGCATTATTACATATATACCTATGGACTCAATGGTGATGTCACAAAGCTAGGTGAAAGAATGTGATCATTGTACCTCTGGATTTTGATCATAATTTGTCTAGTAATTTACTTATTCATTCATTTATTAATTAAATATAATAAGGTAAATCAAATTAACATGCAAATAAAGATACCTCAAGGAAAGTGGCACGATGCCCTTCGCTGTCTGTTGTGAACATCAATGGTCCACCAGTGAACATCTAATGCACATGCACAATAAGTTATGATATAATTCTTCATATAATTACATAATAATCAAATATATTAATTAAAATGTTTTATTCGATAAATACTTGTGGAATTGATGACAATGTGTAGAAGGGGACATGAGGATCATTGCAACTACCACTGCCATCACCACTCACACTCTTCCCTTGAATTTTCATCATAATCAATAGATAATAAATTAATTATTTATTCTTTTATAAATGAAATATGATCAAAGAAATTTAATGAACTTGGAAATATTTACCTATGTGTCAATGCCAAATGTCATATTTAGAAAACTATCAGTCATCATTCTAGGATCCTCTTCCTCTCTCTCACCAGTACCAAATGTGCACAAGCATCCACATGACTGACAAATATGCCCCCTCGAAGATTGACCATGGTCACCCTCAACTAAAGGAGTGGCACATTGAATGAGAGTCTGTGTCAAAGCACTAATCGTGCCTAATGTGTCTACCTCTACATGTTCCTTCAAAATAGAAGGAATAGTAACATGATCCACCTGTGGCTTGCCAATAGGAACCCTAGGTGTGTTAGGGTCATGATGTGGCCCCACTTGATCAAATGATGACCCCCCTCCTCTACCCTGAGAATCTAGATAGTCGAAATAATTTGGCACCTCCTTGAGTACAAACTCGCAATAGAGTTTCCTCAAGAAATAAATAGGAACCTCATGATTGTTACGAGGAAGCGAATCAAAGACCATCCATCATCTATCCCAAAAATTGTTTTTAATGTCTTCATTTAAGCACCAATGAGTTGGGAACCTCCTTGTTGTAGTTCTAAGAGTATTTGTGTCCCTTGGTTTTTTAAATAGCTTGCAAATGTCATCTTTTGTGATTTTTTTCTTTTTTATGTCCACATAAGATAATTTATTTTCATAATATTTTTTTTCTTCTTCTCTTTTATCCCACCATAAATTAATTTTCCCACTAACCGAGCTTACGTGGGTTAATATTGCTTCCAATGATTTCACAAGTCTTTCCCTTCCAGGATTTGTACCACTAAAATATTTTAACCTCGTAATTAAAGATTGTAATTCTTTTTGCCCTCTTTCAATTTGGTTCATCAAATTTTTTTGTGTTCTAGGAGGAGGTTTCTCAATTGGTGGAGGAAATTGAGGTTCATTTTCTTCATTTGTTTCTTCATTCATTTCTTCATGAGGAGATGGAGGGTTTGGTGGAGGGAGATTATTTCTTCCTGGCAATTAAAAAAACTAGATTTTAATATCTTCATTACACACAAATTTTAACAAAAACAAATTGCTACAAAACTAAAATTTTAAAACAAATAAGAGGCATGGGCTATAAAAACACTTACCTCTTCTTTTGGATCCAACTTGACAATGTCGTGGAGCCATTTGATGGATTAATGAATGAAAACAATGGATTCACAAGCCCAAACAAGACTACGTACACACTTGGGAAGGCTCATTTTACTGCAAACGTAGGTTTGAGGAAAGCAAAATGAGCTTTCCAACCTGCAGCAAACACTAAATATGTTTTTTTAAAAGCACGTGCACGCTATAGGGTTCACGCACTCTGAAAAACACTAAAAAGTGTTTTTCAAAGCATGTGCACCCTATAGGGCACACGTGGTATTCTTTGGATTTCCCAAGCCTAAGACTTGGGAAACCCAAGCCATAGGGTGCACACCCTTTAGTGCATATGCACTATGCTTGATGGAGGACGAAAAAGAAAAGTGGCACCTTTTTGGTCCCCAATCTTTGTGCATATACCCTATATTACTTTGGCATAGTATAACTTTGAGGTTTGATGAATAGAATCCCTTCCCATGAACCATGTTGATTATATGACTTGTCAAACTAGAGCTTAAATGTTTGAGGTACAACTATAAGAATGTTTGCATTTGTAAATTCTATTTGCATTGGTTCATCACTTGATATATGTGCCTCCACTAATTGATCTGCTATAAATTGACCTTTTATTTCTCTTTAGTCCACATACTATATATTCACTTAGAACCATGACCCATTTGGATAACCTTCCTATTAGAGCTGAATTACTAACAAGACATTTTTAGGGATCTATCTTAGCAAATAATTTTACTTGATGTACTAGCATATAATGTCTTAGTTTTTGGGAAGTAAAAAGCACCACTAGAGATTCTCTTTCTATGAAGGTGTAGTTGATTTTGTAATTTAACCAAAGTCCTTCTGATGTAATAAATAGTCTTTTATTTTCCTTTCTCATCTTCTTGGGATAATAAATCTCCCAATGAATTCTCTATTTTTGAGATGTAGAGTAACAAAGGTTTTCCTAGTATTGGAGCCATTAATATTGGAGTATTCATCAAATATTTCTTGATTAAATCAAAGGATTCACCACACTTAGAATCCCACTTGAAAGAAATGTCTTTATGAAGCAATTGAGTGAAAGAGTGACACTTTTATGCTATTTGGTATATAAACCTTCTGATTGATTGAAGTCTTCCTTGGAATGATTTCAATTGACTTATATTTCTTGGAGGTCCCATTTCCATAATATCCTTTACTTTTTCTAGATCCACTTCAATTCCTTTTTCTAACACAATATATCCAAGAAGTTTTCCTAATTGCACCCCAAATGCACACTTCTTAGGGTTTGGTCTGACTATGATCTTTTCAAGCCTTGTGAAATTTTATCCAAGATTGGTAGATGTTTTTCTCTTGCATATGATTTGGCTAAAATATATACACAGTCTTCCATAAAGGTATGCATCATATCATAAGAAATTATAGTTAGTTCTCTTTCATAAGTGGCACTAACATTTTTAAGACCAAAGGGTATCACATTCCAGCAAAATGTATCCTATGCACATGTAAAAGTTATTTTATCAAGTGATCCTTGGGTGCAATTTTGATTTGGTTATACCTAAAGAATCCATCTATTAATGAGAAAATAAAATGTCCCATTGTAAGATCAACAATGGCATCAATTCTTGGAAGAGGGAAATCATCTTTAGGACATGCCTTATTAAGATCTCAAAAATATGTACATAACCTTATATTCTTGTCACACTTAGAAACTAGTACAATATTTGCAATCTATTCAACATATGAAATGAGTTGAAAGAAACCAGTGTCCAAGAGTTTCTTCAATTCTTCTTTGACTAGCAAGACTATATATGGATGCATTTTCCTCAACTTTTGTTTCATGCGATTAACTCCTGGAGCTATGTTGAGATGGTGTATTATCAATTTTATATGTAACCCTTGCATGTCAAAATATCACCATGAAAAATTGGTTTTCCTTTCTTATAAGAATTCCACAAATTGTTATCTTTCCTCTTTAGATAAATATGTTGCTAAATTAAGAATCCAGGGTTCTTTTTCTATTTTAATGTTCACTTTCTCTATTGGCTCAATCAAAATGGATGCTATTTCTTCATAATGTTCAGGAAAGATTTCAATTTTCTCATCCTTAGCTGTCTCAAATAGGTTTTAACCTTTGGATTCATCATTTATTTTTACTTTTTCTTGATCTAGTGCTGCCACACGATGGTTTTCACCACTAGATCTTGGATTTTTTATTTTATTTTTTGGACTGAGAAACTTGATACCTTCCCATTTTTCTTCCTCTTGATATGGTTCATAAGTAGAAGAAGGCTCAACCACATTAAGGTACAAGGAAAGAGAATGGTAATTTTGGAATGTGTCTAGTTCATTTGGCTCAGTTAATTCCCAATCAATGAGCTTAGGATGTATCAAGGGTAAAGGATCATTGGGTGGGTTTAGGTATATTAGGGTTAAAGTATTGAATTTTAATTATAGTTTGACTAATACATCGTATCTTCAATTTATATGATGTGAGATTTCTCAAGATTATCCATAGGGTTTGGATCTTATTCTTCCTTAGTAGAGTAATCTTGAACTTATTGTGAATCTAACTCATGTGAGACATACCCTGAACTTTGTCCCTCTAGGAATGAAGGTACACATGGATTTCCTACCCATTCATAACTTGATCTTTTTGCTTCTTTGGATATAGGTGCATAAGAGTGAATCACATCAACTTCTTTATCATGGCATGATTCCTCTAATAATTAATCCAATTCTCAATTGGAAGATTCTTCATCACTATATGAGGAGATGTTTGTTCTTTTGAAGTGAAGGGTTTTTCATGAGACACGAGAAAGTGGTAAATTGACCATTGATAAGGAATATTCTACAACCCCTTTGTGATGGAACTTCAATTTCTTCTCAAAATCTTTCATTAAGGTATCCATATTTAGATAATGGGTTTCTTTTTCTTTACCCTTTTCTAATGTTGAAAGATAACTCTTTTTCCTTTTCTATATTTTAAATATTTGTATTAGAGGAACTAGAGTCTTCACCATTTTAAAAAGGAATACTATCCCTTTCTCTTTCATTTTCTTTCCTTTTGGATGTTGAAATTGTACTAGGAAAATCTATAGAACTTAAACTAGGACCTTGTTGGATGTTGTTGATTCATTTAATACGTTGAATCACTACTCAACATCATTGTATTTTTGGGTACTAATGTTGTTGTCATTCATGTTTTGTCACTGATGTCAACATATGCTTCTATGAAGAGAAAAGACTAATCATTACAATGTACAGATACCGTACGGTTGATTCAGAATGAGAAAACAAAGGTTTGTGTAAATGGAGGTGTTGTGATCTTATATCTGAAGATTTTGTGAAGAATGGTTCCTCAACAATGACAAAGGAATTTGACAGAGTTAGTCTCTGTACTTTGAGTGTATCTTACAGGCGATATGGATTTAGTGTATGCGAGCTTAAGGGATGATAGCTAATGTATTAAGGAATGTTCTTTGATCTTATAAAGTTGTGGGAAGCGTGATGACATTAGTTTTGGCATGTATTCTGGAGGAGACCTAGTTGGGGCTGACTTCAGAGTTGTAGCATATATTATGGATAGCAAGCATGGATTACAGATGTTGGACCTTAATTGTTGAAATGTAATTATTGTATACTTGTTATAGATACCATGTGTATCTTAGAAAGGGGTTACGTAATTATTTGTATATTAGGAAAGCCTAATTGACTTACCTGATCATTTATTGTAATAGGGTATATATGTAAGATCTTTTCTTTTGAAAAGTGAAGTAGTATGGAAGTATTGTAAAAGAGGATTTTGGAAGCTATGAGCTTGTATCTGCTAGATGTAGAACAAAGGATAGTTTATAATTCATTGGAACTGATCAAGCAAAGACATTTTCTATCAGATAGCTCTCAAGGATTGTGTATTTCCTTTATATACACTTGTGTTGCAAACAATGAGTTCTGGAGGTGGACATAACCTTCTTTGGGTAGTGAACCTAGGCAGTGAGCCTACATTTATTTGACTCCTAATAGGGTCTATCCTTTAATAGGGACTATGTACTATAATGTTTTAATAAACTCCTAATAGGGCTAGATCTTTTAACATGGATACTATACTATCATTACATCATTTGTGGGTGCTAATTCCCACCAAGGTTTCTACCTTTAACATGGTTTCCTTGATAGAAAAATATTATGTTATTGTATTATCATTTGATTTGGTGTAGTTATTTAAATTTTAAAGTTTAATAATCTATCTCACAACTGATTCACCCCCCCCCCCCCCCACTCTCAGTTGTGTTGGTGGACTATTATTCCTAACAATTGGTATCAAAGCTACTAGTCCTTAGAGAGAAAGCTTAATAACTTGACGTGATCTTGGAGATGGTATTCTATAGGAAGGATAGTCCAAAATTTGATCCTAAAAACTTTGACAGTTGGAAGAAAAAGATGCGAACACATTTTCTATGTTTGGGTATTGACTACTGGATGATCACAAAGAATGAGGTAACCATGAAGGTTGAGGATGAATTATATAAAGCTACTGATGAGGAAAAGAAGACATTTTCATATAACATGGTCACAAGGGAAGCACTAATCAATGCACTTTTTGAAGGAGAATTCACTAAGGTAAAAGATCTAGATTTAGCACACAAATTTTTGAAAAGTTTGGAAGCATTATATGAAGGAGACAAGTTTACTAAGAAAGAAAAGTAACAAAACTAGAAAACAAGAATGTAGAAATTGAAAATGAAATATGATGAAAATATTAGCACTTATGTATAGAGACTTACTAAGGTTGTGATTGGAATCATAAATTCTGGAAGCACTTATGAAGAGGAAGAATTCATTGCAAAAATTCTTAGATCATTGACACCTATTTACAAGACCAAAGTTCAGGCTATAGAAGAGATTATACCTTTGACTAAAAAATTTAGCAGAGAGATGTTGATTGCAAAGATAACTACCTTTGATGCTGCAGAGATGGGAGATTCTTTGCCTAAAGTTGAAATAACATTTAAGGCATCTGCACACAAACAAACATTATCTAGAATTTTGACCACCAATAGTGGTAATATGAAAGAAGAGCTTGGTGAGTATGCTGATAAATGGGAACAGATATAGGAAGAAGAAATAAAGCTAGATGAAATTGTTGTCCTCATCTCTAGAAGAGAAAAGAGAGGTAAGGGTAAGTTTTAAGGAAAGTTACATTTGAAATTTTTTTCCACGCAATAAGATAGGTCACTTTGCATCTAGATGTCCTACATGAGTTCCTAAGCATAAATCTAAGTTTTACAAACCTAAGTATTCAAAAGAAAAATAATGTTATTATGCTAGTGAAGGTGTTTCTGATGATTATTTTGATGATGAGGAGATTGGATTTATTGCTATCAAAGATGAGAAACAATTACATGATGGAAGAGCTTTAGTGTCACATGTTGATAAGAAATCTGAATGGGTAATAGATGGTGGTTTCTCACATCATATGACTGGAGATAAAAATAATTTTTTAAAACTAAATAAGTATGATGGTGGTGTTGTGAGATTTGGAGACAATGTTCCTAAACTTATCATTGGAGAATGATCTATTTCTTTGGATGGAAAGACTAACACTAACAATGTACTACTTGTTGATGGACTTAAGAATAACTTGTTGAGTGTTGGGCAGTTGATGGACAAGGTTTATCAATTGAAATTCATTGATGGGAAATGTTTTATCAGAAGTAAGACAAGAAATTTGATTGCAACTGGTACTAAATCTAGAGGTAATGTATTTGAGTTAAATACATCTGAAGCTTCTTGTTTTGTTACAAAGATAGATGACAGTTGGTTATGGTGCAAAAGGTTTTGTCTTGTTAATTTTGGTAATATTATGAAGGCAAGTGTGGCTAATGCAATAAGAGACCTACCTAAAATTGTAAAACCATCTAACACTATGTGTAGAGAGTGTGTTATGGGAAATAAGACTAGAAGCAGTTATAAAAGAAAATAATATTCAACAAAAGGAATGTTGGATCTTGTACATACTGATGAACTACAACTGATTTGAATAAATTATATGACTTGAAGATCTATGATTTAAGATCACTGAGTTGTTGATTAGATATGTAAGATGATTAAATCAGTAATATGTTTTCATTAATGTCAACTAGTTTTGACAATACTTATCTTGTAAGTTACTATACCCAAACATCTGTAGAAAGAAGAAGAAAAGAGATGAAGAACAGATATATCTACATGAGGAAAATGGATATGACAGATAAGGATAAGGAATACATTAGGTAACTTATGAATGAGTCTATGACCTTATGTTATTGACTTGATTATGTTGCATTCATCTATGATGAAGGATAGAGAAAAATGCACAAAGCACTGTGGTCAGTTAAAGAAGCATTTTAGTATACACCAATACAGTGCAGTGTATACCAAGCATAGTATAAACCGAGCTTGTGTTCACTGACACATTTCTTTGTTAACCGAGTAGAAGAAAAGAACTAAATGACTAGTTTAGCCGATGGAAGTTGATGAGCTGTAAAGTGTTATGATTACGGAGTTGAAGATAATGTTTGTTACAAAGATCGATGACTAACATAATTTGAATAAGATCTAAGGGATTGGAATAAAATGTGTTATTGACACATCAACCGAGGAAGGTTAAAGTGGAAAAATCAACAAAGGAGATTAAGAGGCAAAATCTGATGGATAGAATTAAAATAGTTTACTTGTCTATTTAAGAGACTAGGGTTTCATTATAAAACTCATGCCGAAAGGAGATTGTAGAGATATCATGTGAACAAGCTTCATGCATGCCTGATCAAACTGGTTAAGGAGAACTGAACTACAGAGATTACCGAGCATCAGAAAGCTATAACCGAGTGACAGTAAGTTACTGAATATTGATTGAAACAAAATTGATATATTGATCAGAGGATTTGAATGAGCTTAACATAGATTTGATAATTTGCAATTGAATTTTTGTTGTAATTAGATCACTTGCTATTACATTTTAACCATTGTAAATAGATAAATCTCTTAACAGAGTGGACTAGAAAGTCTTGTAATGTCATTTATAGAGTGTACATTTGTTATCTTGTCAACCCCATAGTGAATGCTAGTTGGACAATAACGGTTGGTCTACAATCCTATAACAAGGTCACACCTCACAGTGTGTTTGTAACCTTTAACAGGGTTGGGTCTTCATTGACCTCACTTCAAAAGAGTGAACAATTTTTGGGTTGCCGGTCCCAGGTGGTTTTTCCCTTTACAAGGTTTCCACATTAAATCTATTGTGTTATGTGTTGACTATGATGATTGTTTGTTGTCATACTTTACATGTTGCATATTGGATTTGATCGATAATCACTATATGTTATTAATTGGTAATTGGTAAAAGCACAGACAGAATACTATTTATGTTACCGAGCTAGAGAAGTTTTAGTAAATTATTGTTGGATATACATTTTGTGATTGGGATTGTGGATAACTGATTCACCCCCCTCTCAGTTATTCTAACAATTGGTATCAAAGCCTTGGTTGCTTGGAATAGATTTTTAAGGACTTCAACACAAAGATCTCAAAATGTATAAGAGGGAAGTGCCAAAGATGAACAAGGATAACTTCACAATATAGCAAAGTTGAATGAAGCTGCATGTATCTAGAATTGGGAATTCTTCCCTCACACTAATGGATAATGGCTACATTGCATCGCACACTGGTCCATTGACCCTTGATCAACTAAGAGATAGGCATGAACATAATGTTACTATGATGGAGATTGTTGCTGCCTATACAGATGCTGAATTTGAAGTTATTAAAAATTGCACTACTACTAAAGATATGTGGGATAAAATTACTCAAGTCTATAGTGGTGATGTGAATGTCAAAAGAGCTAGAGCTGAAAGCTTAAGGGGAAGATTCGATAATATGAAGATGAAGGAAGGAGAAAATATTGTGCAGTACACAAACATACTAAAAGAGGTAGTCCATGCTATTAGAGCATCTGATGGTGTTATTGATGAAGAGACAGTGGTAAGAAAAGTTCTCAGAACCTTATTGCTGATTTATGCAATCAAAATATCTACAATTCATGAAACTAGGTCTGCATCTGGTAATAACCTTACTCTTGATAATCTGATTGGTAAGCTTACAACCTTTGAACTTAACAAATTTGATAATAGTGTTTTACCATCTGTTGAATATGCTTTTATGTCTTCTCTGAAGATTGGTAAGTCTAGTAGCAGAAATAAGAATGATGATAGTGATAGCAATACTCATGATGAGCTTGATGAACTTGAAGCTCTTATGGCTAGAAGGTTACCTAAAGGTAAAGGAAGATATAGAGGTAAATTACCTTTAGCATGCTTTTAACTATAAAGAGCTTGGTAATATTGCTACTAGATGTCCACATAGGAAAGATGATGATAGAAACAAAGATCGATCTGGTGAAGGAAGCTATGGGAGAAGAGGCAACAGAAGTTACCAAAACTACAACAAAGACAACCAAGACAATAATGATAAAGGCAAGAAGGTGTGATACATTGCAGAAGAAGATGTCACTGATACCAACACTGATGAAGATGTGGAGGTAGTATTTGTTGCAATGAAGGATGACTTAGAGGAAGATGAAAGGTATGTAGAGACAACACTTATCTCTAAGGTTAATAAAAATGATACATGGATCATAGATAGTGGCTGTACGCATCACATGACTGGTGATGAAGAAAAATTTGATCAACTTGAAGAACACAATGGAGGATCTGTGAGAATGGGTAATGATGCACCTTATATGATTAGAGGAAAAGGATCTCTGATGATAAATGATAAAATTAGATGTGACAATGCTTATTAGGTAAAAGGTATAAACTATAATTTGCTAAGAGTGGCACAACTGAACAATTCAGGCCATCGAGTTGCTTTTGGGAGAAAGAAAGTGAAGATATTTGATGATGAAGGAAGACTTGTTGGAACTGGAACACAATTGAAAGGTGATTTGTTTTATCTTGATAATGATCAGTCCTCTTGTTTAATGATGAAAGATGAAGATGCATGGTTGTGGCATAAAAGGTTATGTCATGTGAATTTTGATAACATGATTAAGATCAGTAAAAAGAAAAAGGTTAGAGGTCTACCTAACTTATCTAAGCCTGATCATGTTATGTGTCATGAATTTTAGAAAGGTAAAATGACAAAATCTAGTTTCAAAAGAAAAGATTATTCAACAAAGAAATTACTTGAGCTAGTGCATACCGACCTGTGTGGTCCTATGAGAACTCAAAGTTACTATGGAGACATATATTTTATTCTTTTTGTTGATGATTATACTAGATTAATGACAGCCATGTTCTTGAAGGAGAAATTAGAGGCATTTAAGATGTTCAAGTGGTATTAAGAAAAAGTTGAGAAAGAGACTGATAAAGAATTGAAATGCTTAAGATTTGATAGAGGTGGTGAATTTATTTTTGATGAATTTACTAACTTTTGTAATGAGCATGGTATTAAAAGACAAGTCTCTACATCGAGGACACCTCAACAAAATGGAATAGCTGAAAGGAGGAATAGGTTAATTGTTGACTGTGTGAGAACACTGATGTTACAAAAGAATGTTGCTCAGACATACTGGAGAGAAGAAGTTAGCACAGCTATTTATGTTCTGAACTAAGTACAGCTGAAGGACACTAATAAGACACCCTATGAGTTATGGTTTGGCCACAAAACCATTGTAAGTTATTTCAAAGTTTTAAGGAGGTAAATGCTTTATTCTAAAAGATGAAATAAATGGGAAGTTTGACTCAAAAGGTGACGAAGGGATATTTCTAGGATATTCCACTAAAAGTAAAGCATACAAGTGTCTTAACAAAGTAACTAATAAAATGACTGAAAGTACTAATGTTTAGGTTGATGAGTTTGATGATAAGAATGTAGAGGAAAGCACAAAGGAACTAGAAGACTATGGTAGATTCACCTACATTGAACAACTAGAGTACCTACTGATGCCGCAGACAATGACAACCGGTTAGAAGGAAAACAATACCAAGGAATAGGAAAAAGAAACCAATGAGTAGGAAGCACCTTCCAAGCAAGAAAATGAACCTGCATAGGATGAACTAGAAAGAAGAGATCAAATACTGGCAAGATTTGTCAGAAGACATCATCCTGAGACACAAATCATTGGAGATAGACAAGCTGGCATGCAAACAAGAAGTAAAGCAAGACAAGGTACATGTCTAGTTTGTGAATATGAATCGAAGAATGTAAAAGTTGCATTGGAAAATGATGAATGGGTTAATGCAATGAAAGAGGAAATAGAAAAGATAGAGAAGAACAAAACCTAGAGTCTAGTACCCAGACCTAAGGACAAGAATGTTATTGGTACTAAGTGGATATTCAAAAACAAGCTTAATGAGAATGGAGAGGTAACAAGGAACAAAGCTAGGTTAGTATGCAAGGGATATGCACAAGAGGAAGGAATAGATTATGGTGAAACTTTTTCACCTGTTGCTAGATTAGAAGGAGTCAAAATGTTACTTGCATATGTTGCACACAAGAAGTTCAAAGTTTACCAAATGGATGTTAAATCTTCTTTTCTGAATGGGATACTTGAAGAAGAAGTCTACATAGAACAACTTGAAGGGTTTGTTGATCCAGACAACAAAGATATGGTATGTAGAATACATAAAGATTTATATGTATTAAAGCAAGCACCAAGAGCCTGGTATGAGAGGCTACATAACTATTTGCTAAGTATTGGATTTGTTAGAACCAGTGAGAACAATAATCTGTACATGAAAGGAAATTTTGATGTTACTATCTTGATTTCTGAGATATTTGTGGATGACATAATATTTGGAGGACAAGATCACATCTATAAGTCATTTGCTGATGAAATGAAAAGTGAATTTGAAATGTCTATGTTTGGAGAGATTAAGTTCTTTCTAGGCTTACAAGTGATTCAACAGAATGATGGTATATTCATCACACAATCTAAATATATAAAGGAAGTATTGAAGACATTTGGCATGGAAGATGCTAAACCAGTGGGAACACTGATGGCTATTGGGTGTAAACTGACTAAAGAATATGGAACTACTGAGGTAAACCAGACACTGTACTGATCCATGATTGCTAAGTTAATGTATGTAGTTCATAGTAGACCTGATATAGCACATGTTGTTGGAATAGTTGCTAGATTTTTTGCAAACCCTAGAGAGTCACACATGGTTGCTACAAAGAGAATCTTAAGATACCTAAAGAAAATTGAAGATTATGGACTTTGGCATCCTAAGAAAGGCAAGTTTGAACTTAAGGTATACACCAATGTTGATTGGGCTAGAAATGTGGATGATAGAAAGAGTACCACCGAAGGGGCATTCTTCTTTGGTGAAAGACTTGTTACATGGACAAGTAAGAAATAGTCTTGCATTTCCCAGTCTATAGCTGAAGCAGAGTATGTTGCTACTGCTACTAACTATTCAAATATTTCTTATATCAAGCAAGTGTTGGAAGGTATGAATGAGTTAATCACTGAGCTGATGATTATATATTGTGACAACACTAGTGCAATTAATATTTCAAAGAATCCAGTGATGCACTCTAAAACAAAGCACATATCTATTAAGTATCACTACTTAAGGGAAAAAGTACAGGAGAAGAAAGTGAAGCTAGAATTTGTTACATCAAAAGAGCAACTTGTTGATATTTTCACAAAGCCTCTACCGAAGGATACATATGAATACTTGAGGACTAGAGTTGGGGTCTGTCCCCTATCTACTAGTCACTAAGGTGATTTGGAGGTTGCATCAGCCTAATCTTATCAGAAGATCATACATGTTGATGCAGCAGAGTTCACACTTTGGACTTTTATCTAAGGTTGTGAAAGGTTGAAGTACTAGAACAGATTTGCACATCAGTATCTGAGATACAGAGAATGCACCAGACAATAGAGAGTTACATGGCTACTACAAAGCTGTATATTTTTATTGTTCTTTGGCATTGGTGTCAAAGGGAGAGAGATATCAATATGAAGCCAAAGACAAAGGGAGAGCATTGAAGATCAATTACTGAGAACAGAAGAAAACCTGCGAGCCAAAAAGATCATATCTGTAGAAGTCAGTCTACACTTGCAAATTATTTTATGTAACGTAGTGATTAAACATATTAAGCTGGGGAGAGCTTGTACCAAGTTACAACATTTGTTGACATAGTTGTAGAATACATGTTTGGTATGTGTATGGCATATTTCATATTGCTTGTGTTGCCATCAATGCCAAAGGGAGAGATTGATGAACTACAATTGATTTGAATAAATTGCATGACTTGAAGATCTATGATTTAAGATCACTGAGTTGTTGATTAGATATGTAAGATGATTAAATCGGTAATATGTTTTCATTGATGTCAACTAGTTTTGAGAATACTTATCTTGTAAGTTACTATACCCAAACATCTGTAGAAAGAAGAAGAAAAGAGATGAAGAACATATATATCTACACGAGGAAGATGGATATGATAGATAAAGATAAGGAATACATTGGGTAACTTATGAATGAGTCTATGACCTTATATTATTGACTTGATTATGTTTCATTCATCTACGATAAAGGATAGAGAAAAGTGCACAAAGTAGTGTGGTTGGTTAAATAAGCATTTCAGTATACATTGACGCAATGTAGTGTATACCGAGCATAGTATAAACCGAGCTTGTGTTCACCGACACATTTCTTTGTTAGAAGAAAAGAACTAAATGACTAGTTTAGCCGATGGAAGTTGATGAGCTGTCAAGTGTTATGATTACGGAGTTGAAGATAATGTTTGTTATGAAGATTAATGGCTAACATAATTCAAAGAAGATCTAAGGGATTGAAATAAAACATGATACTGACACATCAACCAAGGAAGGTTAAAGCATAAAAATCAACAAAGGAGATTAAGTGGCAAAATTTGATGGATGGAAATAAAACGGTTTACTTATCTGTTTAAGAGACTAGGGTTTCATTATGAAACTCATGCCAAAAGAAGGAGATTGTAGAGATATCACATGAACAAGCTTCATGCATGCCTGATCAGACTAGTTAAGGAGAACCAAATAGCAGAGATTACCGAGCATTAGAAAGCTATAACCGAGCAACAGTAAGTTACTAAATATTGATTGAAACAGAATTGATATATTGATCAGAGGATTTGAATGAGATTAACATAGATTTGATAATCTACAATTGAATTTGTGTTGTAATAAGATCACCTAGTGTTACATTTTAACCATTTTAAACAGATAAATCTCTTAACAGAGTGGACTAGAAAGTCTTGTAATGTCATTCATAGAGTGTACATTTGTTATCCTATCAACCCCATAGTGAATGTTGGTTGGATGATAACGGTTGGTCTAAAATCCTCTAACAAGGTCACACCTCAGAGTGTGTTTGTAACCTTTAACAGGGTTGGGTCTTCACCGACCTCACTTTAGAAGAGTGAACAATTTTTGGGTTGCCGGTCCCAAGTGGTTTTTCCCTTTACAAGGTTTCCACATTAAATCTCTTGTGTTATGTGTTGACTATGATGATTGTTTTTTGTCATAATTTACATGTTACATATTGGATTTGAATGGTAATCACTATATGTTATTAACTGGTAATTGGTAAAAGCATAGACAAAATACTATTTATGTTACCAAGCTGCAGAAGTTTTAGTAAATTGTTTTTGGATATACATTTTGTGTTTGGGACTGTGGATAACTGATTCAACCCCCTCTTAGTTATTCTAACATATGCAGACCTATGTGGACCTACAAGGACAAGATCATACTATGGTGAAATGTACTTTATACTTTTTTTTTATGAATTTTCTAGAATGATGTGGATTACTTACTTGAGAGAGAAATCAAAAGCATTTGACAAATTTAAGATATTCAAACAAAAAGTAGAAAATGAATTAGGCTTAAAGATAAAATGTTTAAGATCAGACAGAGGTGGAGAGTTTACTTCAGATCTATTCAATTCATATTGCAAAGAGCATGGAATACATAGAAAAACATTTTCTCCTAGGACTCCATAGAAAAATGGGATAGCAAAGCAAATAAACATAACAATATTGGATGCTGCTAGAAGGAAATGTATCTCGTGTACATTGGAGAGAAGATGTTGGGACAATAGTATACACATTGAATAGAATTCAAAGTAGAGAAGGTAAAAATAAGACTCCTTATGAATTGTGTTTTAATCATACTCCTAATGTAAAATACTTCAGAATATTTGGAAATGTTATATCAAAAGAGATGATGAAATTGGGAAATTTGATGCTAGAAGTGATGAAGACATTTTTGTTGGTTATTCTACTAAAAGAAAGGCTTACAAATGTTTTAACCTAAGATTGAGAAAGATGATTGAAAATAATAATGTGAAGATGGATGAAAATTTTTAGATACAAGAGAGAATGTATGATTGTTATCAGAATAGAGAAATCAAGGAAGATGCTACTACAAACGAAGAAGAACGTGTTGAGATTAACTGTGAGAATGAGATTTGTGATGATGACACAAATGAAGTTACTGAGAATCCTAACACTCTAAGGTATGTTAAGAAAAACCATCTTGAAAAATAAAATTATTGGTAATGTAAGTTAAGGAATGATGACTAGATCAAAAATAAGGGAAGAGATTTGTTTAATTTCTCAAGTTGAACCAAATACTACTAATGAAGCTTGTAGAGATGAATCTTGGATCAAAGATATGAAGGAAGAGTTAGATCAGATAAAGAAAATTAACACTTGGGAATTGGTTCCTAAACCTAAAGACAAAAATGTAATAGGAACTAAGTGTGTTTTCAGAAACAAAATGAATGAAGAAGGAATTGTTGTAAGAAACAAAGAAAGACTAGTTTTCAAAGGCTATTAACAACAAGAAGGTATAGATTTTGAAGAGACATTTTCTCATGATACTAGGTTGGAAGTTGTAAGACTATTTATGTCTTATGTTGCACATAAAGACTTCAAGGTATATCAAATGGATGTAAAATCTGTATTTCTCAATGGGGATCTTGAAGAGGAGGTATACATAGAACAACTTGATGGATTTCCTCTAACAGAATATGAAGACATGGTTTGCAAGTTGAAGAAGGCATAATATGGACTAAAGCAAGCACCAAGGGCTTGGTATGCAAGGTTAGATAAGTACTTACTTCATCTTGGATTCTGAAAAGGTAATGTTGACAATAACTTGTACTTAAAAACTAATCAAGATGAAATTTTGATAATATAAGTTTTTGTTGATGATATTATTTTTGGAGGAAATGATGAGATGTGTTAGAAGTTTCATAAAGAAATGGAGAATGAATTTGAGATGTCCATGATTGGAAAGATGAAATTCTTTCTTGGACTGCAAATAAATTAGAGCAAGAATGGCATTTTCATTTCTCAGACTAAGTATCTTAAAGAAATGTTGAAAATGTTTGGAATGGAAGACTATAAACCTGTTGGTACACCCATGGTGACTTGCTATAAATTGACAAATACTGATGAAACCAAGAGTGTTTTTCAGACCAAGTATAGATCAATGATTAGAGGATTATAATATTTGACTCACTCCAGACCAGATATTGCTAATGTTGTTGGAATTGTGGCTAGATATCAGGCAGATCCTAAAGAGATACACATGGCTATTGTGAACACTGGAATATGGCTTATAGTATGGTAAAAATGATGACTTTGAACTACATGCTTATACTAATGCTGATTGGGAAGGAAACATTGATGATAGAAAGAGTACTAGTGGAGGTGCATTTTTCCTTGGGAAATGGTTGGTTTCATGGTTAAGTAAAAAGCATGATTGTATAGCTCAATCTATTGTTGAATCTGAATATGTTGTTGCTACTAGTAATTGCACTCAGATTGTTTGGATGAAATAAATGTTGAAAGATATTAGAATAAATTTTGTTGAACTTATGGTTATCCATTGTGATAACACCAGTACAGTCAAAAAATCCTGTGATGAATTCTAAAAGTAAGCATATTTCTATTAACTATCACTTTTTGAGAGACAATGTAGTCAAGAAAGAAATGAGGTTGGAATACATTAGCATAAAGGAATAGATAGAAGACATCTTTACAAAGCCATTTCCAAAAGATGCCTTTGAGTATCTCAGAGGTATACTTGGGGTGCAAGCCCCTTCTAGTGAGAATTAAATGATGTAGGGATGCATTAGTCCAGAGGTTTTTAGAGATCTATCACTTTCTGGACTTGATGTGTGGATCTACTCCTCAGGGGGAGTGATCGTTGGAAACCTACAAAATACATTTGGGTGATTCAGCGCTTGGTTGATGAAAACTAAAATAGAAGACATTTGATGACTTATGGAACCCTTTTCCATTGTTGTCAAAGGGAGAGAGATACTATGAGAAAATCCTTACTGTATAGGGAAGAGTTCACTATTTGGGAAGAGATTATGTTGAGGATATTGAGAGAGTATTTATGGGTTGATTTAAGAGAATCTTTTTGGGTTGATGGATTTTTCCATATGTTTCGATCAATGCCAAAGGGGGAGATTGTTGGATTTTTTTGATGCATTTAATATGTTTAATCACTACTCAACATCATTTTCATATTGGGTACTAATGTTTTTGTCATTCATGTTTTGTCACTGATGTTAATATATGCTTCTATGAAGAGAACATACTGGTCATTATAGTGTATGGATACTGTACGGTTGATTCAAAATGAGCGAATATAGGTTTGTGTACAATGAGGTGTTTTTATCTTATATATAAGATCACATGCTGTAATATTTCATATTGGTTGAGTAACATAAGATTTGGTGAAGACTAGTTTCTGGACTGTAATAGTGGAATTTGACAGAGTTAGTCTTTGTGTTTTGAGTGTATCTTACAAGTAATGTGGATTTAGAGTATACAAGCTTAAGGGATGATAGATAACATATTGAGGAATGTTCTTTGATCTTAGAAAGTCATGGGAAGCGTGATAATGTTAGTTGTAGCATGTGTTCTAGAGGAGACATATTTGGGGTTGACTTTAGAGTTGTAGCATGTATTATGGATAGCAAGCATGGATTACAAATGTTGGACCTTAATTGTTGAAATGTAATTATTGTATACTTGTTATAGATATCGTGTGTATCTTAGCAAGGGATTATGTAATTATTTTTATATTAGGAAATCCTAATTCACCGACCTAATCCTTTATTGTAATAGGGTATATATGTAAGATCTTTTGTTTTGAAAAGTGAAGTAGTATTGAAGTATTGTAAAAAAGGATTGTGGAAGCTACGAGCTTGTATATACTAGATGTAGATCAAAGGATAGTTTATCCTTCATTGGAATTGATCAAGAAAAGACAATTGATATCAGATAGTTCACAATGATTGTGTATTTCCTTTATATACACTTGTGTTACGAATAATGAGTTATGGAGGTGGAAATAACCTTCTTTGGGCAGTGAGCCTACATTTCTTTGACTCCTAAAAATGTATGTCCTCTAACAGGGACTATGTATTGTAAAGTTTTAATAAGCTCCTAATAGGGCTAGATCTTTTAATAGGGACACTATACTCTCAGTACATCACTTGTAGGTGCTAATTCCCACCAAGGCTTTTACTTTTAATAGGGTTTCCTCGATAACAAAATATTGTATTAGTAAGTTGGCATTTACTATGTTATCATTTGATTTGGTGTAGTTGTTGTTTAAAGTTTAAAGTTTAATAATATGTCTCACAACTGATTCACCCCCCCTCTCAGTTGTGTTGGTGGACTATTATTCCTAACACTTCTTTAGTTTGGCTATTTGATGAATTTGACATGGAGACCTCTCTATTATGTGGCACAAGGGAATCTATGACTAGTTTCACATGATTACAATATTGAAAAGAATTGAGGTCATTGTTGATTTTTATCTCTTGACCAAGGCATGGGAACTTCAAGCATTGGTGATAGGTAGAAGGGATCTCTTGCATATCATGGATCCAAGTCCTACCCAACAATATATTATATGTCAAATTTAGATCCAACACTTGGAAAACTATCTTTTTTTGAATTGGACCCACTTGAATTTGTAGAATAACCATACACTTTGAAGATCTTTCTTTGTCATCATAAGATCTGACTTTAATCTTTCTTTTTGGATCCACGACATTTTCAAAATATCCCAAATCTTTGACAAGATTTAAAGTACTTATGTTCAAGCCAACCTCTCCATCTATCGAGACTCTTTTAGCTCCATGTTTATGGATGAGGATTTCAATATGAAATGGTAAGTTTTACCAATGGTTCAAGGACATATCATCTTGCTCAGAAAAAGATAGGCAATGTGGTGCAATAAGGTGACCTACCATGGTTTTAAATTTATCTACATCCAAGTCCTTAGGGACCATCATATCAACCAAGGCCTTTTTAAAAATTTCCTTATGAGATGGTGATATTGTCAACAATTCCAAGATAGAGATTTGAGTGAGATTTTTTAGGATTTGATCAGCCAAATTGTATTTCTTTGGTAAAGATTATGAAAAGTTATTCATGGTTGTCATGTTGGGTGTTCCTTGTAGGGTAATTTTAGATTCTTTCCCCCTAGTCACAACATTGGTGGGATCTTTCTCTTGGTTATCTTTGACCACTATGACATTGATGGTATTGTAAAAACCAGATAAAGCATTGATAGTGTTGTCACAGGTGTGATCTAAATTGACCTTGTTTCCTTTGCTATTGTTTTTATTATCATTCTAAGATTCACCTTTCTCATGATTAAAGAAAGGGGTTTTAAAGGATGTATGATCTTCATTTTTTTGGGGTCCATCCATTTCAATAGTTCCATTATCGATGAGATCTTGGGAAACATGCTTCAATATCATACAATCATTAGTATTGTGTCCTTTTTTTATGATAATCACAATGATGTGAGTCATTCCACCATGAATGTTTACCTTGGGGTTCACAACCTCTTCACTCATGTAGAGATATAATCTTGTTTGCAAGGAGAATTTTAGAGATGTCTCAAGAAGTTCTCCGTATGGAGGAAATTTCCTTCTAGGTGATGTGAATTGGGACATATTGAATTGTGGCCTTGGTCTATTTTTATCTTGTGTTGGTGTAATCAAATATTCACTAATTACACTTTACTTAAGTTTACTTAGGATAATACATTTACATATTAGTTATCATTTAGATACATAGGATTTTGCATCTTATTTTAGCACATGGTGTTAGAGAATTCCTCTTGATGTGGAATTAGTTGTTATCTTATTATACTTTATGTTTGAGATCCACCTTTAGTGGTCATATCATATTATCATCCTCTCATCATTGCACATGTTTGCACATACTTCATTGTGTAGTGTTGTGAATGGTGAACTTGTCAAAATACTGCACCACAATCAATAAACCAGTAGATTCATTGGTTAGTCATCAAAATTTAATTAAAAAAACATAAAACCAAAAAAACTAGCTTATTGCTTCCTAATTAAGGTGAGTATGATCCTAATTAATGGTGCTCTCATATTTGAATTATAAGATCAGTGACTTGAGTGCCTTAAAATGGAAGATTCAACATGATTTGTACATCTACAGTGAAAATGAAATCATTAAGAAACAATGTAAAACAATGCAAATTAACTAAGAACATGATCAAATTAAACTAAATTTTCAATCTACATGATTCAAATGATGATCTAGAATGATATTTAACTCTAAAAAATGCTAGTAAATGCTCTCATAAGTCCTAAAATAATTTAAACATAATGTAGCTACATGAATTCTAGATAGATAATAATCTTGGGTTGATGTTCTTTTATAGGATTTCATAGGAAATCAGTGGCTAGGATGCAATTGCCATGTGTGGTTGAGATCCAAACAAACTTGATCCATGTCATGGGTTTTGATTAGTTAATTAAGCTCATTTGTATTTTTGGGTTGAGGTGGAATTAGAATCAATTTAGTTAATTCCTTTAATACATTTATTTAACCAATAGAATTTTGGTTCTTGATTTAATTAACTATACAAGGATAATTTAATTAAATGACTTGATGTCTTGATAAATGGCCTTTAATGTATGATTAGGGATTAATCATGCAACCAGATGGATCAACCTAATTACACAACTTATCCTAGTGATTTGAGTATTTTGATAAATTTTGATTAAGTCTTGACCTTCTGAATAGGGTTTAGAACCAATTAAATGAAATTAGGGGCACTTGGTTATACTAGGCCATTTTAGGGTGATTAAATTTTCCCCTCTATGAATCAATGTGTGATCAGTGTGTTGATTCAAAGAATGATGTCTAATGTAGAGAATACTTTGATAGAGGTTATGATAAAACTACCCCTCATTGAGATTGATTCTAAGATCATAACTAAGTTCAATCAATGAATGAATTGAGACCAAAATGATAAGCTTGATGAGGTGTGATGAAATTGGTCACCTATTTGAGATTTATGATTTTGATACTAATTAATAACCAATTTGATGTGAAGCGATGAAATCGATCACTGTTAGGAAGATTATGAAAACCCTAAGGTTAAAAAGAATTAATAACTAGCTTGATGTGAAGCAATGAAATTGATTTCTACCAAAATATTGATCATGATAACTAAACTTGACATGGTTCCTAATGAAGCCAATTACCTGATGAAAATGATATTATTAGTTTTATGTGAAGTTATGAATCTAACATGCCCCTTTTTGATTCAACGATGTTGAAAAGATTGAAGTTGACTAAGTAATTTGATGTGGTGTGATGAAATCACTCAACTTGATATAGATTTTGATGAAGTTGAGATGCTCCTAGAGATAATATCATGTTTGATTATGATGCATGAACATCTTGGGTTTAGAGCAATCTTGTATCAACCAATAATATTTCTTTCTATTTGTTTATTGTTATGTTCTAGTTGGGTAGTTTTCTATGTTTTAGGTAGCGACTGTTATAGTTGGCTCATTATCTTATGCGATCCTTATGATGCAATCTAGATATCATGGAGATCCCATGTCTAGGTTTGTAGCTCAATCTGGTGTTTCTAGATGAAGTTATTTTATGATAGGTCTGGTCCTACATGGTTTTCCTATTCTAACAATTAGGTTGGCGAGATTTAGCTTGTGATGGAGATTTACATTATGTGAAGCTTCATTGTGTATCATTCTATGTTCTTATACATGTGGTTGACATCCTTGCATGTTCACATGTCATGATCTATTTATCTGGGGGTGTTCTTATGGATTTAGGTCTTGACCTATATGTTGTAATATGTTTCCTTTATCTTGGAGATTATTGATTGGATAGGCCAACTTGTGGTTGGCGATCTTGTATATAATTAGGGTAGTATTTCTTGTTTAGCGTAGCACATTGGTAATGAGGATACTCAATATATTTGATAGTGAAGATAGGGAATAAGGATTATGTCCTTAGTAATGAGGCATGTCTATTGGAAAATATGTAATCTGCATTTGCAAGCCAACCTGATGATAATTGAAGAGTATTGTTCCTTATTTGCTAGTGTTGATTATTTTTTATTTTTTATTTCCACTGTGTAATCTTTAGCTGCAAGGTGGACATATCCATTGGGTATTTATCCTCTCTGATGGGTGGTATACTACTATATGTGAGGATTTGGATAGTAGGCATAGCCATTTGCAAAATATGATGGTTGTAGACAAAGAAGATATATGGGTCAAGAATGAGCATGTGATTTATGTCTTGAATCTTGTCAGATATCATAAGTTCCTCTTATGAAACATTTTCATTCATATGGGGTGTCTGATACATGGGCATCTTGGATTCAGAGCAATCTTGCATCAACCAAAAATATTTCTTTCAATTTATTTGTTGTTCTATTCTAGTTGGGTAATTTTTTGTGTTTTAGGTAGCGATCGTTCCAATTAGATCGTTATCTTATGTGATCCTTATGATGTGATCTAGACATCATGGAGACCCTATATCTAGGTTTGGAGCTCAATCTGGTGTTTCCAGATGAATTTATCTTATGATAGGTCCAGTCCTACATGGCTTTCCAATTCTAACGGTCAGGTTAGTGAGATTCAACTTGCGTTGGAGATTCACATTATGCAAATATTCATGGCACATCATTCTATGTTATTATACACGTGGTTGATATCCTTTCATGTTCTCATGTCATGATCTAGTTATTTGGGGGTGTTCTTATGGATTTAGATCCTGACCTATATGTTGTAATATGTTTCCTTTATCTTGGAGATTTTTGATCGAATAGGCCGACTTGTGGCTGGCGATCTTGTAGATAAGTAGGGAAGTAGTTCTTGTTTAAGGTAGAAGATTGGTAATGACGATAGCCAATATATCTCATAGTGAAGATCAAAAATAAGGATTATGTCCTTAGTAATGAGGCATGTCTATTGAAACATATGTAATCTACATTTGCAAGCCAACTTGATGATAATTGAAGAGTATTGTTACTTATTTGCTAGTGCTGATTATTTGTTTGTTTTGTCATTTCTATTGTGTAATCTCTAGCTACAAGGTTGGACATCTCCATTGGGGATTTCTCCTCTCTTGACTAAATCAGATTCGATGATAGAACTTGGTTTGATATCCTAATTCGATTGATTGATGAAGAAGATTTGATTAAATTCTTCACTCTAAATGACGTTGATTTGATGAAATTCGATAAGTTTTGATGTGACCATATCCCCTTGGGAGATAAATCAAAATAAAATTGATTAAAATCCCAACTCTAATTGATATGAATGATAAGAAATTAATTCTGATTGATTTCCAACTGATTTGAATAGTTTACGGAATAATTTGAGCTCATTTCATGTTGATTTGCATATGATTTGACCTACCTTGACCAAGTTTGACCAAAATTTGACTTGATCATATAATATTTGACCTTAGTTGACCATAAGTTGACTCAATTTGACTTGAGAAAAATTATCTTAAATTGATTCTGTCAGTTGTACATTAGATTTTATGCACTAATTTGACTTTGTTTTACCTAGTTTGACCAATATACATCTATATTTGACTTGGTTTTACCAACTTTGACTAATTATAAATGTTTTGAGACTAATTTGAAAAGATTCCCCACTGATTCTACACTATTTTGATTGATTCTACCCCTAGTTAACTGTACTCTGATTAGGATTTGACCAAAAGGTTGACTTGCGGTTGAGCTTCAAAATTATGACTCCAATTTTGATTTTAATACCAAAAAATAATTCTTGGTAGTTGATTTATCCTATGTTGTTTATCACAGACCATTCCATCAAGTTTGAAAATTAGGGCAAAATTGGGTAAAAAGGGCTATAAATTGGGTCAAATTTACCTTTATTATTATTTTATTTTTAACATTAACTTTTGAGACCTTTGAGCCCTCTTTGAGTCAAAATGCCAATTCCAACACATAGCAACTGATTCGAGCAATCTAGATGCTACTGTTGGTTGGCCCTGACAGTACGACCCACTGATATTTGATCAATTTCCACCTTTGATTTTTTTCAAACTTGATGAGTTTTTGTATGTTTTAGGTCATTTTTTTAGTTTTTCGCATGAGATTCTTTTTTTCCGTATGTGATACCTTTTTCCTTCATACAAAAATCTATTCAATTATTCTTTTTTTCAAACAAAATTTTCTTGTTTGGCATCCCCTCTATTTTTGTTGCATTATATGTACTTTTTCATATGGCCAATAGTGAGGGATTTTCATTATTTTCTTTGATTGATTTGGTCATTTTGATTGTCTATTTGATTTTAGTGATCGATTGATGAGGTTATATTGTCTTTTGATGCTCTTATTTTTATGATTGATGCTCATTTTTTCTCTGATACTAATGCATTTTCTATTTTTTTTATGATGCTGACTCGGTTCGATCCCATACTATTTCAATGCTAGTGTCCATATACCTTTGGATTGATCCCACAATTTTCTAATAAGGACAAGGGTGTTATTGCTCAGTTGGGTTTGAAATACTTGTTAGATATACTTTAAATTTAGGTTAATAAAGGTCTTCTTGCTACTTTTGTTGAGTGATTTCATGGTGAGAATAACACTTTTCACATGCCCACTAGTGAGATTACAGTGACCCCGAAGGATGTGTACCGCATCCTGAGGATTCCAATGGCTGGGGTGTAGGTATACTATGACCAAAAACCTATCCTAAGTATTTTTTTCAATGAGACACATGTTTGGAGATGATGAGAGATTAATTAATTGGGATCACATGCAGAGTGCTTATGGTTCCGACCAATGGCTTGCTTGTGTTCTTGCTAGATTTATTGGTGGGATCCTAATGTCAGATCACAATGCACAGGGTTTCTTGTGTGGTTGATGTCATTTTTTGGAGGATATACTAAGGTGGCCTTAGAGATTCATCTAGGGATATTTCTTGTTAGCCCACATGTACAGAGAGATAAACAAGGTGGTCTACAGGTGTAGTAGGACTATGTCAACATGAGTTTTGGTATTACAGGTTTGGGCCTAGGAGCATTTCCTAGTCAGGGGGAAAGTAGCAAAGAGAGCCCGTCGAGATCAATATCTATGTATCAATCATTATAGAGGATTCATTCATTAGCCCCACTAGGAGAAGACTGAGTTTTGGTGTCATGTCATCGATGTAACCACAAATATAGTATGGAGGTTGTACCTAGATGTTGAGACTGATTGGTTAGATGCCAGATATGAGTTGGCATTCATGTTCTATAGAAGATATCTGATAGGGTGTTCTACTGGTATAGTAGAGCACTTTGTACTTCTAGGGTTCCTTGATAGTATGGTCATCAGTAGGGTATTTTAGATGAAATGACTACCTATGTCCACTTCATAGATGAGGAGAGAGAGGGTTGGGGACCCCTCATTGTATATGCCATGACTTTGCAGGAGTTCACTTTATTATAGCATCTTCATTGGAATATCTTACTTGGTGACATTGATGTCAGGGTCAGTGATGAGTAACGACAGTATCTTAGTGATCACCCATTTCCAAATTTTACTAATCTAATGAAGGTTTCTCCTCACATAGAGGACCCATAGGATCCTCCTGCTGATTACAAATATTCAATGTGAAAAAAAATAATGTCAACTAAGACCTAGCTTGGTCCCAAATCTTCATCCACGAACACACTAAGCATCCAAAAATCATGCCTCAAACATTTGCAAAACACTACATCACCAATTCATCCAAGAACTTGAAAAACCTGAACTAAGCAATACAAAATCACAAGAACAAAATAGAAACCACTATCATCCAAGAAAAATATCTTGCAAACCTCTAAATCATGAATCAATTAATTTGATGGAACACATCAATGTCCCAAACATGATACACAGATCCACATATGAAAATATTGCAATGCCAAACCATACTGAACTAAATACTATCACATTGTCACCACTTAACATCCAAAAATACCAATCTCAATACAAAAACCCATAACTCACTTAAATCATCATGAGAATCTATAAGAGTTGAACTGGATCAACTACAAACATTCCACAACAAAACTATACCATCCAAATATTATGATCTTCAACATGCATACCACGTTGAACCAAACAACTCATTGAACATCATAGGAACACTGTCTCAAAGAGTAGAAATATGTTGACATCAATGACAAAAAATCAATGGAAACACATATATGCATATTATTCCAATAATATATACACACATATACACATACATGTATGTGTATACATATGTATATACTTTCATATGTTTACATAATATCATGCATACATGCACCATATCGTGCATACATGCATCATATAAGAATTTAAATCATCCCCTTAAGAAATTTCCTAATTAAACACCAATAAAAATTTCATAATTCTTTTGAAAATATTGTACATACATGCAACATGCAAGAATTTAAATCACTCCCTTAAGACATGTCCTAACTAAATAACAATTAAAATTTCATAATACAATATCATGCATATAATTTAAACCATTCTCGTAAGACATGTCCTAGTAAACAAAAATGAATATTTCATAATACTTTCGACAATATTGTGCACACATGCAACATATAAGAATTTAAATCATACTCTTAAGACATGTATGAAACAAAAATACAAATTTCATAATACTTTTGACAATGTCATGCATACATGCAATATATAAGAATTTAAATCACCCCCTTAAGAATGTATCCTAATTAAACAACACCCCCTTAAGCCATGTGTCCTAATTAAACAACATCCCCTTAAGCCATGTATTTGAGCTTACGACAAATTTATATTTATGTCAAATTGTTCAACCAAGTCACACAAGTTGCAAACATATACATTATTTCTAGGCCACATCAAGTGGTTCAACTCACTCTTGGACAACATGTAATATTCTCTCATGATCATCAGTATATAGTCTCCACTTATGATTTCCACATCCCGTGACTAGACAAAGAGATAGGGTGGTAGAAATTATAAGGTGGCTATATTGATATACCTTGTTGTCATGCTGATAATCAATAAAGTGAATCCTATGTTTAAATATTTTTATTTTCTTCAAATATCTTCCTTGCACAACAACTAAACCTACACACACAAGAAACAACATTTCAAACAATGAGTTCTAGAGATAGAGATAATGTTCATGTGTAAGGAAGGTTATATTAAATTTTAAGTTTTAATTGTAATAAATTTAACTTAGATACACTATTCACCCATATGAAACATAATTCCATCACTTGTTTCATTCTTTGTTAGCTTCTTCCTCTCCTTTGAGCAACACAATAAATAATAACTAACACCTTGTATATTTTCAGGTTCTATTATGACTGCAAAAACATGTCTTGCAGAACAAATTTCATAGGGTCAATTTACTTTAAAGAGTTTGAGATATATATGTTTATGAAAGTAAATAAGTATGTACATGTACATAATTTTATAGATTGAACATGAAGTTAAATATACATACCAATTTTGATCAATCCTAAAATATGGTCATAATCTCAATAGAAAAAAATGGAATGTCATCAAAGATTTCATCCTCATCTTGATCATTTGTATTAGTAGCATCTAGTGGCATAAAATTCCATGCACTAACATATCCACATTCCTAGTTGTCATATTCTATTAGGAATTAATGCAAAGTGTTTTTCCAGTCATTCTGTAGCAGTTGTTGTTGCATTCATGACTTGGATTGTCATTGATGTCAACATAGTGATATTCTGGATATTAGTAGGAAAGTAGGTACAGTTTTATTTTGCACACATGTTATATTGTAGATTGGCTTTTGTACAATTTATGGTATGTTCTTTTGTGTGTTATTAACCTATGGTTAACAACACAAAAAGAAATTCATTCATTTGTAAGAGTTATGAGCATTTTGGTGAAAGCAGTGTTTAGACAGTGTTATGTAGCGATGTTCAGAAATCGGAGGATATCTCTTAGCTGGGATGGAATCTGATTTTTCACAGTTAAAGTGATGTTGGAGACTCATTAATGATGATGTGGTTCACAATGAAAACTTCGAGGATATGTTTGGAGAAAGTTACAGTAACTGGAAGCCGACAGTTTTATGTGAATTCTGTGTGTAGCGTGTAAAATTTATTATTTTGTAATTGAGGACTGACTCATTTGTAATTATTTGAGTTTGGTATATAAGAAGGAATTTTTTCCTTATTTTAATGTGTACTATAAAGATTGTGATGAGAATATATGCATGAAGTGAAGAAAAGAGCTAATTCAGTGATGAAGGAAGACTTGTGAGTACAGAGATCTGGATTTGTGATCTTGTGTAGTAGAGAGTGGAATTTTGGCACAGTGTGAAGGAGGTAATATATTTCATATTATTCTATTGAATAATTCTAAGATCTTTTGGACAGTGGGTTCAGAGATCTTGCCTTGAAGCTGTTTGGGCAGTGGGTCCTTTTGTCTTCCATAAACTCTTAACCGGGTTAGAATCTTTTAATAGGGATTCAAAATCTCCTAACAGGGATTTATATGTACTGAATGTATTTCATAAGACTCCTAATAGGTTCCATCCTTTAATAAGGAACTTTTGTATTAGTACATCATTTTTTGGGCATCATTCCCATCGGGGTTTACTCTTTTCAAGAGGTTCCCTAGTTAACATATCTTGTGTTATTGTACAATTGTGTATGATTATCTTTTATGGTTGATCAGTACATTGATTATATTGTTTAAAGTTGTTGAATGGATAAATTATCTGATAACTGATTCACCCCCCTCCTCTCAGTTATCTTGGGGATCTTTACTTTCTAACAATTGGTATCAGAGCGACAGGTCGTTGAAAGAAAAGTTTAACAACTTAAGGAGATCCATGGTGAATTTTAGAAAAGAAAGCCCTAAGTTTGATGGAGTAAATTTTGACTTCTGGAAAGAAAATATGAAGACACATCTATTGTGTTTAGGACCAAGTTATTGGTTGATTACAAAGAATGAGAAGACTATCATTGAGGAAGACAATCTAGAGGTAGGAACTAAAGATGAACTAGATCTATTCATGTGTAACATACTTGCAAGAGAAGCACTTTTATCAGCACTACCGGAGAATGAATATAGTTAGGTAAGATGTTTGAAAACATCTCATGCAATTTGGAAAGCTTTACATTCTACTTTTGAAGGTGATGAACATGCAAAGAAGGCTAGATTACATAATTGGATTTGTGCATTTGAAGATATCAGAATGATGGAAGATGAATCTATTAGAAGCTATATTGGTAGGATGTCTGAGATTGTGATAGGAATAAAGTCTTGTGGAGGTGATAAGACAGAGAATGAAGTGATATGGAAAATTTTGAGAACTTTGACACCAGTATTCAAGCAGACAATGCAGATGATTGAACAAGTGATACCTTGTACATCGAACTTTTCAAGAGAGACTCTTCTTGGAATATTAGAAACATTAGAGATGAACTTGAGATTATCAGGAGAGCTACCTAGAATGGAAATAGCATTCAGTGCTCTTAGCATTAGACCTACAAGAAGTACTAGTGTGAATGGAGATTATGCCAGCAGTAGAAAATCTGAGGAAGATAAGAAGATTGAAGAAGGTAAAGCATTACTTGTAAAAAGAGAAACAGATGGTAAGAAAATCTTTAAATGTTGGACTTGTCAAGATTATGGTCATTTTGCATCTAAATGTCCTAAAAGAGTTAAGAAGTATAGAAGCAACTTTAAACCTAGGAGATCTAAAGAATGTTATTATGCAAATGATGAAGATTTTGAAGTAGGAATTGAAAAACATTTAAGTGACAGTGATAATGATAACTTTGAGGAAATAGGATTTGTAGCAATTAAAGAAGAAAGTTCTAAATCTGATAAAAGGGAAGAAAAAGCATTAGTTTCACAAGTTGAAAAGAAATCTGATTGGATTATAGATAGTGGTTGTTCACATCATATGACTGGAGATAAAAGAAAGTTTGTTAAGTTAGATAATTATGATGGAGGAATTCTTAGGGTTGGTAACAATGCACCTTGTTTGATTAAGGGTATAGGATCTATTACTCTTGATGGAAAGACTAACACTGATGATGTTTACTTTGTTGATGGACTAAGACATAATCTACTAAGCGTTGGACAATTGGCTAATAAGGGTTATCAAGTTTGGTTTTCTGAGAAAACTTGTGTGATAAAAGATAAAGATGGAATTCTGATTGGAAAAGGATCCAGAACCAGAGGTAATGCATTTCAGTTGAATCCTACTGAGATGACATGTTTGATAACTAGGATTGATGACAGTTGGTTATGGCATAAAAGGTTTTGTCATATAAACTTTGATAATATTGTCAAGGTGAGCACTACACATGCGGTAAGAGATTTACCTAGAATTATGAAACCTACTAACATGATTTGCAAAGAATGTATGATGGCAAAGCAAAAAAGGAGTTCATTTCCCAATAAGAAGTTCACATCGGCAGAGAAGTTGGAGATTGTTCATACAGACTTGAGTGGTCCTACTAGGACTAGAGGATTCTACGGTGAAAGGTATTATATGATTCTTGTTGATGATTTTACAAGAATGATGTGGATTGCATTTTTGAAAGAAAAATTTGAAGCATTTGATAAGTTCAAGATCATGAAAAGAAAAATTGAGAATGAATCTGGAATGAAGATTAAGTGTCTAAGATCTGATAGAGATGGTGAATTGGAAGAAGAAGTCTACATTGAGTAGCCTGAAGGTTTTCCTTTGACACAAGAAGGAGATATGGTATGTAAGTTAAAGAAAGCTTTATATGGATTAAAACAAGCACCTAGAACCTGGTATGCAAGATTGGATAAGTATTTATTGAAATTGGGATTTATAAAAGGAACAACAAATAGTAACTTATACACAAAAGAAATTGAGAATGGTTTGTTGGTTATAGTTATATTTGTTGATGATATTATCTTTGGAGGAGAAGATGAAGCTAGTGACAAATTTTCAGATGAAATAAAGACTGAATTTGAGATGAGCATGATTGGAGAAATGAAATATTTTTTGGGATTACAGATAACACAAAGCAAGGAAGGTATATTTGTAAGTCAGACTAAGTATTTAAATGAATTATTGAAAAGATTTGGAATGGAAGATTCTAAACCTGTTGGAACACCTATGGTTACTGGACATAAGTTATCTAGCAAAGATGAGACACCAGCAGTTGAGAAAAAAAAGTACAGATCTATGATTGGAGGATTGCAGTACTTGACACATGCAAGACTTGATATAGCACATTCAGTGGGGATTGTAGAAATATTTCAAATAGAACCTAGAGAATCACATTATGCAGCAGTAAAGAGGATACTGAGATATCTGAAAGGAATAATGGATTATGGATTATGGTATGAGAATTCTGATGATTTTACTTTATGTGCCTATACTGATGCAGATTGGGGAGCTAGCGTTGATGACAAGAAAAGCACCAATGGTGGAGCCTTTTTTCTTGGAGGCAAATTGGTCTCTTGGCTAAGTAAGAAGTAGAATTGTACTTCACAAAGCACAATAGAAGTAGAATATGTTGCAGTAGCAAATAATTGTAATCAGATTATTTGGATGAAGCAGATGTTGAAGGATATTGGAATAAAGTTTGATGAGCTTGTTGTTATACATTGTGATAACACCAGTATAGTGAGTATGTCAAAAAATCATGTTTTACATTCTAAGACTAAACATATTGAGATCAAGTATCATGTTGTAAGAGAGAAAGTTGCAAAAAAAGAAGTAAGATTGGAGTACATAAGTACAAAGGAGAAAATAGCAGATATATTTACAAAGCCTTTACCTAAGGATACATTTGTGTATCTGAGAGGTATGCTTGGGGTTATGCCCCAACCTATTTTTGAGAATTGATGCAGATGATTGCATCCATCTAGTGGTATATGAGCCTTATCTTTCTTTTGGATTGGATGTTGGAACTTCCTCTATGGGGGAGTTTATGAGCTGAGTCATGAGGACTCTTGTTATTGTATTTTTCTGAAAAGTGTCTTTTGACATTAAGTTGTTATTGACTTAGTGATAGAATTTCTGTCATTGATGTCAATGGGGGAGAGATATACATGAAAAACATTATGGATTGTATGAGAGAGCTGAATAGGAAAATGAAGCAAGATTTGATTTGATATTTTGCAATGATGTTGTAGTATTGGATTTTTGGAAAATTGGATGTTTTTCATCTATGTTGCCATCAAAGCCAATGGGGGAGATTGTTAGGAATGAATGCAAAGTGTTTTGGCAGTCATTCTGTAGCAGTTGTTGTTGCATTCATGACTTGGATTGTCATTGATGTCAACACAGTGATATTTTAGATATTAGCAGGAAAGTAGGTACAATTTTGTTTTGCGCACATGTTATATTGTAGATTGGCTTTTGCACAATTGATGGTATGTTCCTTGGTGTGTTATTAACCTATGGTTAATAGTGCAAGAAGAAATTCATTCATTTGTAAGAGTTATGAGCATTTTGGTGAAAGCAATGTTTAGATAGTGTTTCTGTGTAGCGATGTTCAGAAATCGGAGGATATCTCTTAGCTGGGATGGAATCTAATTTTTTGCAGTTAAAGGGATGTTGGAGACTCATTAATGATGATGTGGTTCATAGAAAAAACTTCGAGGATATGTTTGGAGAAAGTTACAGTAACTGGAAGCTGATAGTTTTATGTGAATTCTGTGTGTAGCGTGTAGAATTTATTATTTTGTAATTGAGGACCGACTCATTTGTAATTATTTGAGTTTGGTATATAAGAAGGAATGTTTTCCTTATTTTAATTTGTACTATGAAGATTGTGATGCGAATATATGCATGAAGTGAAGAAAAGAGCTAATTCAGTGATGAAGGAAGACTTGTGAGTACAGAGATCTGGAATTGTGATCTTGTGTAGCAGAAAGTGCAGTTTTGGCATAGTGTGAAGGAGGTAATATATTTCATATTATTCTATTGAATAATTCTAAGATCTTTTGGATAGTGGGTTTAGAGATCTTGCCTTGAAGCTGTTTGGGCAGTGGGTCCTTCTGTCTTCCATAAACTCTTAACCGGGTTAGAATCTTTTAACAGGGATTCAAAATCTCCTAACAGGGATTTATATGTACTGAATGTATTTCATAAGACTCCTAATAGGGTCCATCCTCTAACAAGGAACTTTCATATTAGTCCATCATTTTGTGGGCATCATTCCCACCGGGGTTTACTCTTTTCAAGAGGTTCCCTAGTTAACATATCTTGTGTTATTGTGCAATTGTGTATGATTATCTTTCTATGGTTGATCAGTACATTGATTATATTGTTTAAAGCTGTTGAATGGATAAATTATCTGATAACTGATTCACCCCCCCCCCCTCTTAGTTATCTTGGGGATCTTTACTTTCTAACATATTCATCATAGTTTATGGAAATAAAGTCACAACAAAAGAATGGGTAATCCCTAGTGTACAATGACCACATGTGACTATCCATACTCATAACACAATAAGAGGATCTTGTTTTGTCTACCCTCTTGCATCCATGTGTTAATCTTCTATCCACACCTTCAAAACATAAAAAAAAACAAGTTAGACATAAATCTTCAAATCAATATAAAGTATTTAGATTTTATTTTATAATTTGAAAAGTTGAAACAAAATCAAATTTGAAAAGATCGTGCATACTATTGGATATATTTTTAGGTTTTTGAGGTTTTCCTATCCAAGTCATGGTTTACTCATTTTGCAATTTTTCTATGGTCTTGGTTTTTGAAATTCATCAAATTTTCCCTAATCAAGTTTGAAAAAACCCTTGCCCTAGGTTGTGTCCTTGAAAAATCTTGTTTCTTCATATAAACCCTTAAGTTAACCCTAATTCTTATGATTTATCATTACTTTTTGGCAACTTAAGTGTTTTGACCATGCACGTGCTTATTTCCATTAGGTGTTTGTTGAATCGTGTAATGTTGTTTCATGTCTCTAAGTCATTCAGTGAGCAGGCAAATGTATTAAACCCAAGTCATGTATCATGCTAGTCACTAAGTCTCCAAGTTATTCAGTGGTTATCCAAACCTTTGAGGGAATTAGTGAATGTGTTATCTCCTATTTGCTCATTTCCTGGCAGTTTCCTATTAACCTTCAGTGACTTGACGCAACAGTTTTCTTTGGTTCTCTTAATCGGGCAATTATGTTCAAAATGCCTCAGCGAACTAGCGAATGTCATTGATTGTCTTTTCATCTGGTGGTTGTGTTTTAATCTCGCAAAGACTAGGTCCTACTCAAAATCATTTGGTGATCAAGCGACCAAGTCATGTTTGATACTCTCTAAATTTGGTGAATCTAGCAATGAAATTTGGTCGAGTACTAAGTTTTCACTTATCGCCTAATCTCAAAGAAAAGTGGTCGTGCCCTAAGTCATATAGTGATTAAGCAAATGTAGTATTCGCGGGATCTCAAAGGTTTTAGTGAAGCCCCAAATGATTCAGTGACTCGATGAACAAAGGAAAAGTTAAGAGTATTTTTAAATAGTCGTTGATTCTCATGATAAAAGAGTTATGGTCAAAGTCTTTAAATGATTCAGTGATAGTCACTGATAGTGTTGAAGATCAATGATCAGTGCATGATCTCGGAATCTAACCTTTGGTTTTAAAATGCTCAGTGAATTAAAGGTAGATGTCATTCACTCATTCTCAAAGCTTGACTGTGGTTAGCTATTCCTTCCTAAGAATGCAAGATAGCCTTGTTCGTTGATTCTCTAGGTGAGTGTTGGGTTAAAGAAATGGTTCCAAGAACTGGCAAAGTCTTTAGTCGTTGAATCTCTGAGTTGAGCATGGATTAGTGTATGTTTTGAAGGGTTTCCCATGAACCGTTGATCATCTTTGGGATCAACGGTGGTCGTGGAGTCTTGAAATAAAATTGTGAATTACAAAGTCCTTTCGAGATTAAGCGAATTTCCTTGTCACGTGATCTCCTGACTTATCCTTGGGTTAGCTTTTCTTTCAGAGACCATGAGATCTTTTGTTCATGTGATCGTTGAATTTTGTTTGGTTGAGTTTTTGTGCCATAAATGTTATGAGTCATTGCGATGTGGAACAAGTACCATGCCAAGCTAGAAAAGGGTAGAAAGCCATCCAATCCAATTTTAACAAGGGTTTCCAATCAGTTAATAAGGGTTTTAATGCAAAAAAGCCATGATTACTACTCTCGTGCTATGTTTTTGATTTTTTAAATCATCCTGTCAGCATCCATGCCATGGTTAGCTCTGATTTGAAGGTTGGCAATATGCAGAATTAAATGCAAAAGTGACTTAGGTTGGATTTTCTATGATTTGGCAATCGTATGCACATGAATTTTGAAGTATATAGACAGGATTGCATTGCTTTTTGTGCTCAAAGTCATTCTGGAGATAATTGAGATTGTGCTATTATAGCAGTGAGTGAATAGTGTGAAGAGTTGCAGAGCTAAGAAATTCCTGTTCCATCGAAGATGAGTCATCCTGTAGCAGGTGGAGTGTCATCCAGTGGGGCCGCAAAAGAATAGGGTGGAGATGATAGAGGGAAGTTGAATTACTCGGATGAGTTCATCAGGCTACTTCCTAGTTCGAATCAAAATAAGAAAGCCATCGACACGGCATTTGGGGACCTCATGGACAAATGTAGGGACCCCATTACTTCTGCAGGTTCTAGTTTTTACTTGTTCTCATATTTTTACAATAATAGAAGTAAACCTATACCTATATGCAATGCCTGGGTGTTGGGAATGGAAAAATTCATTGTGCCTGATGTGTTTGTAGATGTTGATTTAATCATTGAGCTGGCCAGGTTATATGACCCTATTTCTAGATGCATTAGATGTGAAGACCAGTCTGTGTTTCTCTCTCTACATAGGGGGTCTTTCATGAGAGCTTTCAATTTTTATTCCTCTTCTTCTACTGAAATTGACCTAAGGAAGGAAAAGGAAAAATATGCTAGTAATATAGGGCTAGTAAAAAACCAAATAGTCAGGCATATGCCTAAACATGATAAGTACATAACCCCTCTCCTACCAAATATGAATGCCCCTTATTCATTTTCATCCTTCAATCATTATATGAAGCTCTTGTGTCATGGTTGTGTGGGGTTTTGGGTATAGATGGAGATGATGATAGATTGCCTGTTGATCTTTTAATGATAATCCTGGACATTCAGAGTACTCACACCAAAACTAATTATGATGAAGGGTTTGTGTCTGTCAAGGAGAAGAAAAGGCCTGTTAAGTTCATGCATTACTCTATTCTCATGCATCTGATTCTATACCACCATGTTAATGAATTTGATGCAAGGGTGTTGAAGATTAAGACCCATTTTAAGGACACTCCCAGCCCAGTGCAGTATTGGGTGAAGATTTGGAATATCACATCCAATGAGTGTGACTTCGCCATTTTTCAGAATTACTTTGTCCATCCAGTTCTTGAAATGTTAGGCACAAATGTGGTGAGATTTCCAACTAAGGTTTTGAGAATTTTAAGACCTTTGCAATTTGAGGACAAATGGCCAGGAAACCATAATTGGGGAGATTTTTACCTGGGAAATAACTCCACAATTATTATAATATATGGGTGCCCTCAGCCTCCACACCTGCTTCCTAGATATGTACCTCCTAGGGTGGCCATGATGGAGTTTATTTGGTAGTTAATGTGGACTGATAAAGAGCATCTAGGGCCTCATAGAAAGGGTACTTTCACACCTAGGCAATTAAAGATTGATAGCTTTTTGATTGGGAAAAGGGCACTAGATCAAGTCAGTAGCTGGTTAAATCATTTCAAGATGACTACAGGTACATGTCGGTATGTTGATTCTAAGGGCTTCATTAGAATGGCCAGGATGACTTTGATTCCTAGTATTGGAATGATTAGAGAACATGAGGGCCTTGATGAGGAGGATATAGTAAGAAACATAATAGACTTTGATGAAGCAAAGAGGAAATGGACTAAGTACTTTGATTTACTGGACTTGGAGACTCAATTGAAGGAGGTTGGAATTCCTTTTAGTGGCTTTTTCCTTGAACTCTCATACTTGCAAAGAATGGAAAGAATGGTAGAAATGCATGGCACCCTGTCCAACCAGTTGGAAGGGATGCTTGAGGAGAAGCTAGATGTGTCGAGGAACTATTCCACCTCTGAACCTGAGGAATTCACTGATGAATCACAAGAGGCCAATAATCCCCCTCTAGTAGGTAAAGAACCAATTATTGACCTACCCCTAGATCCAATAGAGGTGGAGACCACTTCAGAGCCACCTTTGAAGAAATAGAAAATTGAGATGGGTGAACCTTCTGAGAAGAAGAAACAAAAGAAGATATTGGACAGTGCTTCAATCCTTGTGCCAGGTAAAAGGGCCTATCACCATCAATTGAGAAAGGAAATGAGGGAAGGAAAGAAGCTAAAGACACAAGAAACAGGGGACTTTGCATTAGTATTGGGACAAGATGAAATAGAATTATACCAAGAATAATTTCTCAATGATGACCAGTTTGTCAAGAGTAAGGAATTCATGGAATTCTTTATTTGGAGGAAACATGAGGAAGTGAAGAAAGCTCTGCCTAAAGGTATGGAACCAAGTGAAGAAACTTTGAAAGCCTTAACTTCATATGATCCCAGCCTTGAGAAGATCTTTGTTGAAGAAGCCAGAGAGATGGTTAAAACAAGTGGCATGCTTCTGATTCCCGCGTGGGATTTGACTTCTGCCTTTATCATTGACTAGATTAGAAAGAAACCAAAGGGAAACTTGTCCTATGAAGTGCATATTGATGATGTGATCAGAGGGAGTGGTTATGACCCAAAGTCACAAGCTGTTGCACTTTGGTCATTGACCCCAAGAACTCAAAAACCCTCTCTAGTCAGCATTGAAGACAAAATGGAAGGTAATAAAATTGTTTAGACTATACAGAATACAACTGATCTTGAAGTTTCAAAGGTAGTAACTCACCTTGCCCATATCAATGGGGCAAAGACTATCCAATTATTAGAGAGATATAACAAATTGTTTGAAAATTCAATGAAGGTTGCCAAGGATAGAGATCTAAAACTCATGATGATCAAGAAGATGGAGAGTGAGTTAGAGGAGTTAAAAGCAAAGCTTGAAGAAGCAGCTCAGGTAGTGCCTCCCCTCCCTTTGTTGATTGAAGCCCCTCCTCAATTGGAAACATAGGTTCATGAGTGCCCAGTAGAAGACCTAGAGAAAGTTAGACTAGAAGTAGCTCTGAAAACTATGACATAGGAAGAACAAGATAAAAGAAAAGATGGAATCAGTCCATCAATCAGTCAATCTATTACACTAGGCTAGTGGAAAAGTGAATGAGTTTTTGACTACTTTGGAGCCACTCTTTAGTGCATGGTTAGGGAGGAGCTCACTATTTGATAAGCTTGGTGATTTGCAGGAATATAGGTCTGATGTTCCTAAGGTAGTAACTGAGGTTTTTGAAAAGATTGGTTTAGTAAGTGATGTATCAAAGTTTTTTAAAGGTAAGTCTAACCAGATAGTAGCCAAGCTGGCTATGTTTGATGGGAGTAGCAGTAAGTACTTGCCTCCAATATATGATAATGGTGGGGGTATTGTCAGTATAGATGAGTGGAAAGCATCAATGGATCAAATGATAATTAAGCAAGATGCTTTCCTTAACAGTGACAATGCTTTGGATTTAGAAAGATGCAGTAGTATAATTGACAATTTTTTAAAAATTGAAAGTGATTGCATATGGCTAGTAGCAGAGGCTAAAAGTGTAACTGATTCCATGTGGGATCAGAAAATCAAATCACTACAAGAGTTGCAGGCTTACAATTGGCCATTTGATGATGACATGGCAGCATGGGACAAACTGACAAAGAAGAAAAAGAAGAAGCCAGCTACCCAAATTACAGAAGAGGAAGAAGAATAGAGTACAAATGGCACCTGATCCAAAATTTGAGGGAGAGCATGTTTCAAACAAGGGATGATGTAGGTTAGCCATATGGTGGTCATCATTCATGCAACAAATTATGTAACTGCTTTGAAATATCTTTAGACAAAGGTGCCACTTATGAAGTTGCTAGTAGTTGCAAAATACTTTTTGTTGATGTAATCACTGCTTTTTGGTTTGTACTTTTGTCTTTAGTGCAAGTCATTTTCCTAGCCATCTGAAGCTTGTTGCATCCTTTTGAGGATTCCAAGATGGCTAGAGTTATATATAGAAAGTTTTTCTCTTTTATGTGAGTGAAATTTTTTGTAAAGAAGACTAAATATAGATTCTGACTTTCTTTCATGTTTTGGCCAAAGTTGTAATAGATACAGTTGAAAGTTAATACAAATATACTGAAGTTTCATTGCCAATTTTGGTTGTCTTTATGTATGGATGCTTTGAATTTTCATGCATTTAATTAGCAAGGCTAGTTTGATGGATTGTTCACAAGGTGAATATAGGGGCTGAACTCAAGTTTCTTTCAAGGAGAGAGTAAAACCTTTAGGGAGGTCTCTGAGATTTGAAATTTTGTACATGAATTTGATGATAGGGTTGGAAATTGGGAGAATGAATTGTTAGGCAATTTATTTGAACTTCAATATCTTTATATTGATAAGATTCTGTAGATTTACAATTTTGACTCTTACCCAATAGATAGGGCACTAGTTTAGTTTGATTTGCATTTGTTCACCATCATTTAATCAAAAATTATATTCATTTAATTTTAATTGTATGTTTATGAACTATATTGGCTATGTCAAGTACATAGATCAGTTTTGTAATGCTTTAAAGAAGCACTTTGAAAAGGTTATCCTTCCTTGGGTTTAAACTCATAAAAAGAAGAAGGATGAATATCCTTTTACCATTGTTTCATGTTATTTCATTCATAATCTTCATTATAGTGCTATGCATCAGGATAATTTGGGTTGTATTGAGAGTCATAATGTCATATTGAATCAAACTTGAAAAGGATAACATAACAGTGAAGGAGCTGATTCATATTTTGAAGCTCAACTTAGAATGTTTGAGAATAACTAATTCTTGTAGGTAAACTCACCTGAGTTTCATACTCAAATTGAAGAAGGCACAAGGCCTTATTACCTTAGCATTTAAATTGTGCTAGATGCATTTTTTGGGATTGCATGAGTCATTGATTCAGTAAGTTTTCTAAATATTTCAATCATCTGCAAGTTTAAGTGCTAACACATACTTGATATCTCCTAGAACATTTTTAATGGTATGACTCGATCCAATCCTAATGAATTACTAGCCTCATTTGGCACAAAAAAGTGCATCTTGCACCATCCAACTACATCATGTGCATCTTTTATATGAAATCCCTGATAATCCATTTGATATTTTCTTAAAGAACATTTAATGCAAGCTCTTGCACCATCATGCTTAACCTTTCCATGTCCACTCTCTAAGAAACTCCAAACATGTGGTATCTTTTCGTATCAATGATATCTACATAGTGCATAAATTGGCCTTGCTGATTTGAATTGTGTTACACATCCATCTAACCATACAAAATGCTTTTTAGTTTTTATGCCCTTGTTTTCCAAATATCCAAACTATTTCTTAAAGAAATGTTCCACAAAATGTGTGTCATGTTCTTTATCATTACTAATGTAAAGGTGTTATTATTTATTAATTACCCATGCTTTATATGTACTTTCAATACCATCCAAATCTAATTGTTCATGTTGATAACACACCTAGACCATAATAGTGACCTACTTACTCTGTAACGTAGTGTTATGCTTGAAGTTATTTTTGATGAACAAAAGAGTAATTTTATACAAAGTCAACAACCGATAAAATTGTTCCAGGTGGGAAAGTATCTCTTAATGTTTGGAAATGTTGTATATATGGTTGATTCAATTTATGAAAAATTCTCCATAAAAGTTCCAATAGGTATCTCCTCTTCTACATATTCTAACCTCGTAGATTCTTTCCTAATTTGTATTTCAAACTTTATGTACTTTTAACTCTTACATTTTACTATCCTTTTCATATCAATATCTTCATTTCTCAAAGGGAATTTAGCCAAATAACCATATGTTTCACAAGTTCCTTTTATGCAATCTATTTCACCTACTATGTGATCATCTGATTTGTCACATAAGATTGATGCTATGAACTACCTTGGTCATTTAAGGAGATAATTTTGAAAACAATCATTTTCTTCTTTCATCTTTCAAAATAATTCATAGTAGAGATGAAATTCAATATGATATTGAAAACAAAAATTTTCAAAATATTTGATTATCTTCATATAATATGGCTTTAATCTTTCAAACATTGTTTGTCCAATCTTTATGCTGGGATTTCAATTAGAAAATGAAATATACAAATCATGTTGTGTGGTGTCCAACAAATTTTTTGTATGTATACAATATTCCTTAGGGTCAATCCTAGGTCTGATAACATCTCTTCTATTAGATGAAGGATGAGTGTGATCATTCCAAAATGTACTGATCAAGTTCCTAACTCCTCCAATCCTATTAGAGTGAGGATCTCTACACATTATTGCCCTATTTATTTCCAATGTTATATCATCCAAATTGATTCTCCTTTTCACATAACATGATATTGTCTTCCTACTATACTTGGTCTCACATGAAAGTGAAGAGATTTGTCTTTTTTGGGACATATTTTTATTTAAAATAGATCTCAATATCACTCTTCTTGAAATAGAATTATCTAGAGATCTAGTTTTTTTTTCCAATGGAACCCAAACCATCCTTAACACTTTGAACACTATATTTTGTTAGGTTAGACAATTTCCTCTTTTTCAATGCTATATCTACACCCAAAAATTTTAATGTCTCTTTTAACTCATCATTAAGAAGTTAAATTGATAATAGCTAGGCTTTTTCAAGTATATCAAGATTCTCAAATTGAACAATTATTTCCTTTGAATTTTTATCTATGTCCTCCTCCTAGTATTTGTAGGTTGTTCAACATAATATCTCAAATTTCCACATCCATTTCAATTAAGTGATCAAGTTTCTATAATTATTTTTTCTCTTTACACTTTGAGCTAGAATAATATTCTCATCCATACTAGGAGAAAGAACAAATGTTGACCTTTCCCCAACATTTTTTTCTTTAGAAAAAGCTACACACAAAACATAAAAAGATGAAATCTTAAGGGGAAAGACAAAAAAACACATATTCACCTAAGAATAAAATTATATATTCACCTAAGAAGACTAAACTGGGATCTAGAGAGAGAGAGAGAGATAAAGACACAAAGATGCATACTTGTTTGATATTGGGATGAACCTTATCCAACATTTTCTTAAGCTTCTTCTTGTTGAGTTAAAGCTACACACAAAACAAAAAATAACTCTTAAGGGGAAATAATAAAAATATATACTCACCCAATAAGACTAATAATACATATTCACTTAAGAAGACTAAAAGGAGAGAGAGAGAGAGACTAGAGAGATGCTTTCTTCTTATGATATCTGATAGGGAGGTTGGGAGAGATAATCACTGTCCCTTTCTTAGGTCCACCTAGTGACCCTTAGGTGCTCTCAACTACACCAATTGACCTTTAGGACTCCTCTATAGGTTCTATCCCCTAGTCTTCCAATCCAACCCAACTACCAAGTGAAATCTACCAATAAAAAACAAGATTCTTGGTGTTGGCTTCCTTCATGCTCACACTGACCCTTAAAGCTAGGATAAGGGCTCACCACCTCCAAACTAGTGTTGGAACTTGCAAAGATGAGGAGGTGTTGGAATATGTCACATTTGATGTAATTTGATGACTAGGAGGTCATACTTTCCCAATATGTCTCACTGATCTCATAGTTCCTTCCCAAACAAGGGCTACAAGGAAGAGCCCTAATTAGGCCTCCTTCTCCGAGAAAATAGGACTTTTCTCCTATTTTCTTCCAAAGAATCCTACAAGTTGATGATGGATTCTTAGATCAATACCTAACCTCTCAAGTATTTTCAAGGTTCTAGGTTTTCATATGGCCGTACAACCCCCTAACCAAAAATGAGTGCTTTTGGGAGGGTTTTAGGCTTTTACTGATTGCATGCTTGGTTTTCAAGTGTTTGGTGACCAAATGGATTGGTTACACCTTCTCCCTTCATCCAACATTTTAAAATGACCTTAGCTATGACCTCCAATCACTAATCTTCACTTCCAAATACATCTCTGCAAGTTATCCTTCTTCTTGACTCAATCTCTCCTAGCCGAGCTCACCATAGGCTCACCTAGGGCATGCATGTAATATTGCTTGGAAATATTTCTAGGGCCCCTCCTCCTATACATATTACATAAATGGAGTCTACTCACTATCCCCAAAAGGCCATACATAATTAATGGTGGGATAGTGAGTTAGATCCCCATTTCTAACACTTTCCTGGTATGAACCAGTGAACTAGGAAATACAAAAGCTTTAAGAAAAGACTATGCAATGAAAAAGAAAGACTAAACTAATGGCACACACTGAAAGTAAAGACACTATTCTAAATCCTCCATCAATAAAACTCCATAATGAAACTCAAAACATGATCCTTACATTTACTGATTATCAATCTCCACAAACTTATACACATTATGCACACTCACAAAAAGAAATCTCCATATAGTAGAATGTCCAACCTTGGGATTTGGTCCAAAGTTTTCTTAAATAGAACAAGGATGGTCTTAGGTAGGATTTAGGGAACTCCTAATCTAACTTAGGGCATTTGAAAAACTTTGGTTCGAGCAACTTTTAAAAGTTGCAAAAGTTGTTATGCAACTTTTACAACAATTTTGCAACTTTTTACAACTTTGCTCACCATAGACCTAAATGAGGTCCCATGGAGTTCTAATCTCCCTAATTGACTCAAAAAAAATTTCATGTACCCTAAGCCTTGTGACATCATAATGACATCTTCAATCCATACTTAACTAGGCAAGAGAATATCACACTTTAGTCCCCAAATTTAGAACCTAGGACCTAAATCGACCTCCAATCCCTATTGGAACACACACCTTAGTCAACATGACCTTAGGGAAATCAAAAAAATGCCAAGAATGTCTTAAAAATAAATCAAACTAGGGTGCTCCTTCTCCATGCTCCTCCTCTCCATAAAATAAATCAAGGTACAATAGGGGATAAGATAGAAGGGTCAATGCCAAGTTCCTTGAAGTCACTTTATTTCACCCATGTTGCTTCATATTCAGGATGACCCTTCCACTATATAAGATGCTCCACATAGACCTTGTGTCTAGTCTTCTTCTTTACTCTAGATTCTAATATCCTGTTTTCTTGAGGCTTTGGCTTTGGAGGTATAGCAACTAGACTAATATTTGATAACACCTCTTGAGTATTTTGATTGACCTTAGTCAATGGCCCCTTATACTTGACTAGATCTGCAATGTTGAAGACTGGTGAAATGTCTAGATCTTGTGGAAGATCCAATTTGTAAGCATTGGCTCCATACTTAGCCATAATTTTACATGGTCCTCCCCTCTTCATTTTCATCTTGGTAGGCACTCCCTTTTTCATTCTATCTTTGTTTAGATGTACCATAACATAGTTAGCCATTGCAAATTGAACATCTCTCCTCTTTTCATCCACTTGTGCCTTAAATTTTGAGTTGCTTCTATTAGGGTCCTTTTGACTTGTTCTTGGACCTCCTTCATGGTTTGGGAGAAGTCCTATTCATGTTCACTTCTATGATCGATGCCTCCTAAGTCTCTGATTTCATGTAATCCTCTTGGGTGCATCACATATACCACCTCAAAAGGACTTTTACAAGTGGTTTGGTTCACATTGTCATTATAAGCATACTCTTCTTGAGGGAGGACTAAATCCCAAGTTTGACCATACTCCTTAGTTAGGCACCTTAGAAAGTTACCTAGTACCCTATTGGTCACCTCAGTTTGGCCATCTGTTTGGGGATGGGAAGCTGAGCCAAAAGATAGATTAGTTCCCAATCTGTTTAATAGGGTCTTCCGAAAATGACCCATGAACTTTTCACCACCTCCTTGAAGAAAAGATGAACAATATGGCTAGTATCATGTGTTGTCTTGCAAGGGATGAAATGAGTCATCTTACTAAATCAGTCTACCACCACATAGATACTATCCAACCCTATTTTAGTTTTAGGAAGTCCCACTATGAATTCCATACTAATGCATTCCCATGGCCTAGTGAGAATGGGTAGGGGCTGGTAAAGTCTTGAATTGTTGGCTCCCCCTTTGGATTTCATGCATATAACACATTTCTCCAAATATCTCTTTACATCCCTAGGTAGCTTAGGCCAATAATAGAACCTTTGCACTAACTCCTTTGTCTTGTTGATGCCAAAATGGCTACTAAGACTACCATTATGTTTTTCTTGAATTTTGATTCTCTCTCATTGACCCCTTGGGAACACACAATTGATTCCCTTTGAACACTAACCCACTTTGTAAGGTATAGTTAGAAAAATGATTGTGGAAATGATTGAAAATTAGGGCATACCTTATAAGCCTCTGAGAAGTCTTCATCATCCTTATAAATATTTTTGAAACTATCAATCCCAATGCTTTGGAGCTGAACTTCTTTGACTGTCAACAATCTCCTACTCAATACATCTGCTACCTTCTTCAACTAACCATTCTTATGCTTGATAGTGAAGGTGAAGGCCTGCATATAGTCTATCCATTTGAGATGTCTATTGCTTAGCTTCTCTTGGGTGTTGATGTAACTTAAGGCCTGGTTGTCAGTGAACACCAAAAATTCCTTAGGAAGGAGGTAATGTCTCCACTTCCTAAGTGATTGCACTAGAGCATATAGATCCAAATCATAGGCTGAATATTTCTTCTTAGACTCATTGAGCTTCTCAATAAAGAAGGATATAGGCCTCCCTTCTTGATTTAACACTCCTCCAATTTCTATGCCACTTGCATCACATTCCAAGGTGAATAACTTATCAAAGCTAGGTAGTAAGAGAATGGGTTGTGTTGCCACTTGTTGTTTTAACTTCTTAAATGCCTTGCTAGATTCTTATGTCCACTTGAACTTGGTCTTCACTCCACCCTTTATGGTGTCTAGGAATGGTGCACATATGCCACTAAAATTCCTTATGAATTTCCTATAAAACTGAGCAAGACCATGAAATCTTCTTGTTAGGATTAACAAGGCAGAAATAACAATTACATGCAAATATAATGAATATCAGAAAACAATAAACCACATAGAAGAGAACACAAGACACTAAGATTTAACGTGGTTCACCCAATCCTTGGGCTACGTGCTCCAACAATGAGTCCAATATTTTTATTATCCAGTGATTACAACCTGATTACAATCCATAATCCCCTTACAACTCAATTCTGCTGCAAGTACTAAAAATCATACATTATGAAAATCCCTAACCCTAAGCCATATTATACAATATTTTTCCACTTTAGGGTTAGAACAAGTTACAACATGTCAGCCCAAAAATAGCTGAAAAGTGTATAGTACTTTCCTAGATAGTAATTTCCTGATCAGTCACCACAAGCTAACACTTCTCACCTATGTCCCTGTAGTTGGTGTAGGCTAGTTTAGAATGGCGTCCACCTTGCTTGAGTCCATTTTCAATTGACCCTTAGATACCACAAATCTTAAGTAGATTAGCTCTTGTTTGAGGAACTCACATTTCTCAAAGTTAATTTCTAACTATTCTTCATGGAGTCTTTTGAGCACAACCTCCAAATGTGTTAGGTGTTCCTCCTTTGTTTTGTTGAAGATGAGTATAGCATGAAGATATACTACCACAAATCTATCAGTGTAGTCCTTTAGCACATTATTCATCAATCTGATGAATGTTCTAGGGGCATTAGTAAGCCCAAATGGTATCACAAGCCACTCATATAGCCCTTCAATGGTTTTAAAGGATGTCTTCCACTCATCTCCATCCTTTATCCCAATATGATGGTGCCCACTTTTAAGATCTAACTTAGTGAAGTATTGGGATCCTCCAAACAATCCATCAAGTCCTCTATCCTAGGTATAGGGAACCTATACCTTATTGTAATCCTATTAATGGCTCTTTAATTAGTACAAAGCCTCCATTTTCCACCCTTCTTGGATTCTGGGACCACTGGTATTGTACATGGACCAATTCTCTTCTCTATGAGCCCTTGATCAAGTAATTCTTGTACCTATTTTGCCACTTCTTGATTTTGCTATGGTCTAATTTTTTAGGCTTCCTTATTTGGCAATGAGGCCCTTGGTATGAAGTCAATTTGATGAATTATTGACCTCTTAGGTGGTAAGGTTTCTAGTGTCCCATCACTCGCAATGTCCTTGTACTTTCCAAGCAACTCTCGAATCTCTATTGGTATAGGTGACTGATTAGGCTTCTCCCCTTCTTTAGGCTTTACCACTATAGCATATCCTTTATTGTCCCTTTCTTAGAGTGCATGTAACAAGTCTTTCCCACTACTTAATAACACACTAGGAGTTTTGGACAGTTCCACTTCATCATCTATCAAAGATTGGATCTTGAAGGTTCTTCCATCCTTCTTAAAGGTGACAATGTTTTCCTTCCCATCATACATGGCTTCTCTCTCATATTGCCATGGTCTACCTAACAATAGATAACATGCATCCATGGGTAGTAAATCACATAAAGACTTATCCTTATACCCCCCAATAGAAAATTCAACCCATGTTTATTTATTTATTATTATAGTTTTCCCTTTATTCAACCATGTTACCTTGTAAGGATTATTATGAGGTACCTTAGTAAGGTTGACCTTCTTGACTGCCTCCTCTATAATAATGTTGTCTGTAGAGCTAGAGTCCACAATTACTTTGCACACTTTTCCCATAACTTTACATCTCACCCTAAAGAGAGCTCTTATTTTCTTTGGCTCCTCTTTTGATGGTTGCCTGATGAGGACCCTCATGAACATGAGGTTCTCTCCAATCTATAACTCTATATGGCTAACCTCTGGTGACTTGACACTTGAAGTGTCTTCTTGAGTATGATAAAATACAACTGATTGAGAACTTGATTGATGAACTACAAGTGATTAGAGATGACCGAGCACTGAATTGTTATGTAAGATAATTGAATCAGTCATTATGTTGTCATTGATGTCAACTAGTTTTGACAGTACTTATCATGGTAGTTGCAAATATCTACACATTTGTAAAAGAGGAAAGAAAAGATGAAGAACCGAGATATCTACATAGAGTAAGATGGATATGATAGATGAGGATAATGAATACTCTTGGTAACTTATTGATGATTCTATGACTTCATATTTTTGACTTGATTATGTTACATTAATTTGTTATGAAGATACAAGAAAAATGTTACAAAGAAGTGTGGTCGGTCAATGAAGCATTCTAGTATACACCGAGCTAGTGTAGTGTATACTGAGTGATAGTATCAACCAAGCTTGTGTTCATCGATACATTTCTTTGTTAACCGAGTATGGACAAAAGAACTAAATGATTAGTTTAGCCGAAAGAAATTGATGAGTTGTAAAGTGTATGATTACGAGGTGGAAAGAGAAAGTTTGTTATGAGATCAATGACTAACAAAATTAGAAGAAGATCTAAAGGATGGAATTGAAATGATTCATTGACACAACTGGCGAGGAAGGTTTAAGTGGCAAAATCAATGAAGGAGATTAAGCGGCAAAATCTGATGGATGAAAAGAAAATGATTTACTTGTCTATTTAAGAGACTAGGGTTTCACTATGAAAAGAATGTCAAAAGAAGGAGACTGTAGAGATCCTGTGTAAACATAGCTTCATGCATGCCTGATCATACTGGTTGAAGAAGAACTGAACTATAGAACAATACCGAGTGTTAGAGAGCTTTACCGAGGGACAGTAAGTTATTGAATGTTGATGAACTAAATAGAAATATTGATCAGAGGATTTTATGGTCTTAGAATAGATCTAAACATCTGCAATTCAAGTTGTATTGTAATCAGATCACCTACTGTTTCAATTTAACCATTGTAAACAGAGAAAATCACTTAACCGAGTGGACTTGAAAGTCTTATATGTCATTCATAGAATGTACATTGTTATCCTATCAACTCCATAGTGAATGCTAGTTGGATGATAACTATTAGTGTTAAATCATCTAACAAGGTCACACCTTACAGTGTGTTTTGTAACCTTTAACAGGGTTGGCTCTTCATCGAGCTCACTTCAAAAGAGTGAAAATATTTTAGGTTACCGGTCCCAGGTGGTTTTTCCCTTTATAGGGTTTCCATGTTAAATATTTTGTGTTATGTGTTTATGTGGTGATTGTTTGGATATCATACTTTACATATTGCATATTTGATTTGGTCAGTAGTCACTATGAACAATTAACTGGTAATCAGTAATTACACAGACAATTTAGTATTTTATGTTTATCAAGCTGCAGAATTAGCTGAATTTGTTTTAAGTGGTACATTTTGTATTTGGGACTATGGATAACTGATTCACCCCCCTCTCAGTTATTCTAACAATTGGTATTAGAGCGTACTAGTTTCTTGGAACAGATTTTAAGGACTTCAGCAAAAAGATCACAAAATGTATAAGAGGGAAGTGCCAAAGCTGAATAAGGACAACTTTACAATATGGAAAAGCCGAATGAGACTTCATATATCTGGGATTGGGAATTCTTCCCTCACCCTATTGGATAATGGCTACTTAGCACCACCTACATGACCTTTGAATCTTGATCAATTGAGAGATAGACATGAGCATAATGTTACTATGATGGAGATTGTTGCTGTATCAGATGCTAAGTTTGAAGATGTTAAGGACTGGCTTACTTTAAAGGAAATGTGGGATAAACTTACTCAAGTTTATAGTGGTGATGCAAATGGCAGAAGAGCTAGAGCTGAAAGTTTAAGAGGAAGATTCGATGATATGAAAATGAAAGAAGGAGAAAATATAGTGCAGTATATAAACCAAATAAAGGAGGTAGTTAATGCTATCAGAGGATTTGGTGGTGTCATTACTGAAGAAAAAATGGTAAGTAAAATTATAAGAACCTTATTGCCTGTTTATGCAATCAGAATATCTATAGTACATGAAATGAGGTCTAAATCTGGCAGTAGTCTCACTCTTGATAGTCTAATTAGTAAGCTAACAACTTTTGAACTAGACAACTTTGATAATAGTGTTGTACCATTTGTTGAATCTGCTTTCATGACTTATCTAAAGATTGGTAAGTCTAGTAGTAGAAGTAATAATGATAGTAATACTGATGATGAGCTTGATGAGCTTGAAGCTCTTATGGCTAGAAGATTACCTAAAGGTAAAGGTAGATATAGGGGTAAATTACCTTTAGCATGTTTTAACTGCAAAGAAGTTGGTCATATTGCTGCTAGATGCCCAAATAGGAAAGAAGATGATAGAAACAAGGATCGATCTAGTGAAGGAAGCTATGGGAGGAGAAACAACATGAGTTACCGACACTACAACAGAGATAACTGAGACAACAATGATAAAGGCAAAAAGGTATGTTACATTGTTGAAGAGAATGATATCGAGACCGACACATATGATGATGTTGAAGTATTTTTTGTTGTGATGAAGGATGATTCTAAGGAAGAAGAAAGGTATGTAGAGACAACACTCATTTCTAAGGTTAATAAAAATGATACATGGATCATTAATAGTGGTTGTACCCATCACATGACTGGTGATGAAGAAAAATTTGATCATCTTGAGCAATATAATGGAGGATCTGTAAAAATGGGTAATGATACTCCATGTATGGTTAGAGGAAAGGGATCTTTACTGATAAATGATAAAATCAAATGTGATAATGCTTATTGGGTAGAAGGACTAAATTATAACTTTCTAAGTGTGGCACATCTTAACAACTCAAGTCACCGAGTAGCTTTTAAGAGCAAGAAGGTAAAGATATTTGATGATGGAGGAAAACTTTTTGGAACAGGAGCACAAATGAAAGGTAACTTGTTTTATCTTGATAATGATAAGTCTTCCTATTTAATGATGAAAAATGAGGATGCATGGTTGTGGCATAAAAGGTTATGTCATGTAAACTTTGATAACATGGTTAAAATCAATCGAAAGAAAAAGGTTAGAGATCTACCTAGCCTAGCAAAGCCTGATCATGTTATGTGTCATGAATGTCAAAAGGGTAAAATGACAAAATCTAGTTTTAAGAGTAAAGACTATTCAACAAAGAGAATTTTGGAGCTAGTTCACACTAACCTATGTGGTCCCATGAGAACATAGAGCTACTATGGAGATAGATATTTCATTCTGTTTGTTGATGATTACACTAGATTAATGATTGTAATGTTTTTAAAAGAGAAATAAGAGGCATTTAAGATGTTTAAATAGTACAAAGCTAAAGTAGAGAAAGAAACCGGGAAGCAACTAAAATTATTGAGATTTGACAGAGGTGGTGAATTTATTTCTGATGAATTTACTCACTATTGTAATGAGCATGGTATAAAAAGATAGGTGTCTGCACTGAGAACACCTCAATAGAATGGTATTGCTGAAAGGAGGAATAGATCAATTGTTGATTATGCAAGGACACTAATGATAGAAAAGAATGTGGCTCAGACATACTAGAGAGAAGGAGTCAACACAACTATTTATGTTCTGAATAGAGTACAATTGAAGAATGACACAAACAAAACACCCTGCGAGTTATGGTTTGGTCACAAATTGACTGTAAGTTACTTCAAAAATTTTGGTAGCAAATGTTTTATTCTGAAAGATGAAAGAAATGGAAAGTTTGACTCTAAAGGGGATGAAGGGATATTTCTTGGATATTCCACTAAAAGCAAAGCTTACAAGTGTCTGAATAAAGTTACTAATAAAATGATTGAAAGTGCTAATGTCAGGGTTGATGAATTTGATACTAAGAACAGTGAAGAAAGCACTAGGGAGTCAGAAGACTATGGTAGATTCACCTACATTGAACAACCAGAGTACCTACCGAAGCCATAGACTATGTCAACCGGGCATTAGGAAAACAACACTAAGGAACAACAAAGAGAAACTGATGATCAGGAAGGAGCTACCGAGCAAGAAAATGAACCCGAACATGATGAACAACAAAGAAGAGATCAAGTACTAGCTAGATTTATTAGAAGACATCATCCTAAGAACCAAATCATTGGTGACAAGGAAGCTGGCATGATGACAAGAAGTAAGTTAAGACAAGGTACATGCTTAGTTTGTGAGTTTGAACCGAAAAAAGTTAAATTTGCATTGGAGAATGAAGAATGGGTAAATGTAATGAATGAAGAGATAGAACAAATAGAGAAAAACAAGACATGGACCTTAGTACCTAGACCAAAAGATAAGAATGTTATCGGTACTAAATGGATTTTTAGGAACAAGCTAAATGAGAATGGAGAGGTTACAAGGAACAAGGCTAGACTTGTATGCAAGGGATATGCACAGGAGGAAGGCATAGATTATGGTGAAACTTTTGTACCTATTGCTAGACTAGAAGGAGTCTAAATGTTACTTCCATATGTAGTACATAAGAAGTTTAAAGTTTATCAAATGGATGTTAAGTTTTCTTTTCTGAATGAGATACTAGAAGAGGAGGTCTACATCGAACAACCAGAAGGGTTTGTTGATCCAGACAAGAAAGACACAGTATGTAGACTACATAAAGCCTTATGAGGATTAAAGAAAGCACCTAGAGCCTAGTATGAAAGGCTACATACTTATTTGTTAAGTATTGGTTTTGTTAGAACTAGTGAGAACAACAATTTGTATATGAAAGGAGAGTCTGATGACACTGTTTTGATTGCTAAAATATTTGTGGATGATATTCTTTTTGGAGGAAAATATCATAGCCATAAATCATTTGCTGATGATATGCGAAAAGAATTTGAAATAGCTATGTTTGGAGAGATTAAGTTCTTTCTAGGCTTATAGGTTATTCAATAGAATGATGGAATATTCATCACATAATCAAAGTATATAAAGGAAGTACCGAGAACATTTGGCATGGAAGATGCTAAACCAGTTGGAACACCAATGGTCATAGGCTGCAAACTGACTAAAGATGATGAATCCACAGAGGTAAACTAGACATTGTACCAATCTATGATTGGTAAGTTGATGTATGTAGTGCATAGTAGACCAGATATTGCACATGTTGTGGGAATTGTTGCTAGATTTTCTGCAAATCCTAAGGAGTCACACATGGTTGCAACAAAAAGAATCTTAAGATACCTAAAGAAGATAGAGGACTATGGATTATGGTATCCTAAGGAAGGTAATTTTGAACTAAGAGTCTACACCAACGCAGATTGGGTTGGAAATATAGATGATAGAAAGAGTACCACAGGACGAGCATTTTTCTTTGGTGAAAGACTTTTTACTTGGACAAGTAAGAAACAACCATGTATTTCTCAGTCTACTATCGGAGTAGAGTATGTTGTTGCTGCTACAAATTGTTCAAACATTGCTTACATCAAGAAAGTATTGGAAGGGATGAACGAGGTAATCACTGAGCTGATGATTATATACTGTGACATCACAAGTGCAATAAACATCTCTAAGAATCCTGTAATGCATTCAAAGACCAAGAAAATCTCTATTAAGTATCACTACTTAAGAGAACAAGTAAAGGAGAAGCAAGTTAAACTAGAATATGTTACATCAAAAGAGCAACTTGCTGACATATTTACCAAGCCTCTACCGATGGAAACTTTTGAATACTTGAGGACTAGACTTAGGGTCCATCCCCTGTCTACTGGTCACTAATGTGATCTGGAGGTTGCATCAGCCTAATTTTATCAGAAGAACATTCATGTTGATGTAGTATAGCTCACACTTTGGATTCTGTCTAAGGTTGTGAAAGATTTTAGGAACAGTGATTTGCATATCAGTATACCAAGATACATTGTATGCACCAGACAACAGAGAGTCACATGGCTAATACAGAGCTATATGTTTATGTGCTTCTTTGGCATTATTGTCAGAGGGAGATATAAACAATATGATAACCGAGGAGATTACTAGAACATCTGTCTAAGGAAGAGACAATCTGAGAAAGTCAAGGAGAGTTTTGAAGATTTGTTGCTGAGAATAGAAGGAATGTGAGAACTGGAAATATCATATCTGCAGAAGAAAGTCTACACTTGCAATGCTATCATGTAATGTAGAGATTAAACATATTAAGCTAGGGAGAGCTTACCGAGCTACAACATTTTCTTACAGAGTTTTAGAATACATGTTTGGTATGTGTATGGTACATTTCACATTGCTTGAGTTGCCATCAATGGCAAAGGGAGAGATTGATGAGCTAGAACTGATTGAGAACTTGATTGATAACTACAAGTGATTAGAGATCACAGAGCACTGAATTGTTATGTAAGATAATTGAATTAGTCATTATGTTTTCATTGATGTCAACTAGTTTTGACAGTACTTATCATGGTAGTTGCAAATATCTACACATCTGTAAAAGAGGAGATAAAAGATGAAGAACTAAGATATCTACAGAGAGGAAGATGGATATGACAAATGATGATAATGAATACTCTTGGTAACTTATTGATGAGTCTATGACTTCATATTGTTGACTTGATTATGTTGCATTAATCTATTATGAAGATAGAAGCAAAATGTTCCAAAGTAGCGTGGTCAGTTAATGAAGCATTACAGTATACACCGAGCCAATGTAGTGTATACTGAATGATAGTATCAACCAAGCTTGTGTTCACCAACACATTTCTTTGTTAACCGAGTATGGACAAAAGAACTAAATGATCAATTTAGCCGGCAAAAATTGATGAGCTATAAAGTGTATGATTACGAGGTGGAAAGATAAAGTTTTTTATGAGATCAAAGACTAACAAAATTCAAAGAAGATCTAAAGGATGGAATTGAAATGAGTCATTGATACAACTACCGAGGAAGGTCTCAGCGAAAAAATCAATGAAGGAGATTAAGCGGCAAAATCTGATGGATGAAAAGAAAATGGTTTACTTGTCTATTTAAGAGACTAGGGTTTCACTATGAAAAGAATTCTAGAAGAAGGAGACTTTAGAGATCCCATATGAACATAGCTTCATGCATGCCTGATCATACTAGTTGAAGAAGAACCGAATTGCAGAACAGTACCGAGTGTCAGAGAGCTTTACCAAGGGACGGTAAGTTATTGAATGTTGATGAACTGAATAGAAATATTGATCAGAGAATTTTCTGGGCTTAGAATAGATCTGAACATCTGCAATTCAAGTTGTATTGTAATTAGATCACCTACTATTTCAGTTTAACCATTGTAAACAGATAAAATCTCTTAACCGAGTGGACTTGAAAGTCTTATATGTCATTCATAGAATGTACATTGTTATCCTGTCAACCCTATAGTGAATGTTGGTTGGACGATAACTGTTAGTGTTAAATCCTCTAACAAGGTCACACCTTACAGTGTGTTTTGTAACCTTTAACAGGGTTGGCTCTTCACTGAGCTCACTTTAGAAGAGTGAAAATATTTTGGTTTACCAGTCCCAAGTGGTTTTTCCCTTTGCAAGGTTTCCATGTTAAATATTTTATGTTATGTGTTTATGTGGTGATTGTTTGGATATCATACTTTACATATTGCATATTTGATTTGGTCGGTAATCACTATGAGAAATTAACTAGTAATCAATAATGACATAGATAGTTTAGTATTTTATGTTTACCGAGCTATAGAATTAGTTGAATTTGTTTTAAGTGATACATTTTGTATTTGGGACTGTGGATAAATTATTCACCCCCTCTTATTTATTCTAACAGAGTATAGGGTACTCTCTTTTCTGTATTTGAAGAAGATGCCTTCTCTAGACACCTATAGGCTGGACGTCTCATCTGCCCATAGTTTTAACCTTTCATGCTAGAAAAATACGAGTTGCTTCTTCCTGCACCTCTCCATCTGCTAGAGCCTCCTTGATTACCTCTACCTCTACAAAAGTTCCCTCTAAAAGTTGTTTCACTACCATGCTCTACCAATTTGGACTCTCCCTGGCTTCTTGGTTCAGTCCCTCTACCTTGGTAACTACCTCTATGACCCCTTTGGTCTCTTCCTCTTCCTCTACTCTTGGAGGTTTGATCTTTCTTTTTCCTACTCTTTTCTTCAATCTTGATGGCCAATTGATAGCACTGGTGTACCATTTTGGGACTGAGAAGAGTCACCTCCTCTTGAATACTCCACTTCAAGCCATTTAAATATCTAGCCACTTTAATGCTTTCATCCTCTGACACTTTAGACCTCATGCAAAGCTTTTGAAACTCCTCTTTATAGGAGTTGACATCTAGGTCCTTTTGTCTTAAAATCTACCTCTTCTTATGTAGTTGTATCTCATAATCATCTAGCATGCAAGATTCTTTGATCTTGCCTACCATACCCTTCCAAGAGAAAATTAGGTTATTGCCTTCTTTCTCCCTCTCAGTTTGGATGAACTTCCACCATGTTAATGCAAAGCCTCTAAGTCTTGATTTTTCCACCCTTACCTTTTGTGCCTTAGTGACCCCATCACATTCAAAATGGTTTTCCATACCTTCTATCTATTCCATGACTAGATTTTCCTCCATCTTGCCACTGAACAATGGCATCCCTTCAAGAGCTTCCCCACTCATGGATTTTAAGGATTTCAAAAAGGGCTCCTCTTGTAACATGGGATTAGGTTCCAGAGTCTTATCCTCTTCAGGAACCTCTTTATCCTTGGATTCTCTCTAATCTATTTTATCACTGACTTCTTTAGTCTTTATTTGCACTTCACCCAATGCTTGATCCAATTGGGTTATCCTCTCTCTTAATAGTTTATTGTCTTCCTCCTGGTCTTCGACCTTCTTGGCCAATACCACATTAGTCACCATGTTTGAAGACCCACTGGATTCACACTTTGACATACACTATGCAATCCCAAAAGCTTTTGGGGCTCTGATACCAATCTGACAGGGAGATTGGGAGAGCTAATCACTAACCCTTGCTTAGGTCCACCTAGTGACCCTTAGGTGTTCTCAAATACACCAATTGACCTTTAGGACTCCTCTATAGGCTCTATCCCTTGGTCTTCCAATCCAACCCAATTACCAAGTGACATCTACAAAGACAAAACAAGATTCTTGGTGATGGCTTCCTTCATGCTCACACTGACCCTGAAAGCTAGGATAAGGGTTCACCACCTCCAAACTAGTGTTGGAACTTGCAAAGATGAGGAGGTGTTGGAATATGTCATATTTGATGCAATTTGATTACTAGTAGGTCTTACTTCCCCAACATGTCTTACCGATCTCATAGTTCCTTCCTAAACTAGGGCTACAAGGAAGAGCTCCAATTAGGCCTCCTTCTCTGAGAAAATAGGACATTTCTCCTATTTGCTTCCAAAGAAACCTGTAAGTTGATGATGGATTCTTGGATCAATACCTAACCTCTCAAGTATTTTGAAGGTTCTAGGGTTTCATCTAGCCATACAACCCCCTAACAAAAAATGAGTTCTTTTGGGAGGGTTTTAGGATTTTACTAATTGCATGCTTGGTTTTCAAGTGTTTGGTGACCAAATGGATTGGTTACACCTTCTCCCTTCATCTAATGTTTTACAATTACCTTAGATATGACCTCCAATCACTAATCTTCACTTCAACATACATCTCTGCAAGTTATCCTTCTTCTTGACTCAGTCTCTCCTAGCCGGGCTCACCATAGGCTCGCCTAGGGCATGACTGTAATATTTCTTGGGAAGATTTCTGGGGCCCCTCCTCCTATACATATTAAATACATGGATTCTACTAACTATCCCAAAAAGGCCTTACAGAATGAACAGTGGGATAGTGAGTTAGATCCCCATTTCTAACACTTTCTTGGTATGAACCAATGAACTAGGAAATACAAAAGATTTAAGAAAAGACTATGGAATGAAAAAGAAAGACTATAATAATGGAACACAATGAAATTAAAGACACTATTGTACATCCTCCATAAATAAAACTCCATAATGGAACTCAAAACATGATCCTTATGTATTTAATGATTATCAAACTCCACAAACTTCTACACACTGTGCACATTCACAGAAAGAAATCTTCGTATAGTAGAATGCCCAAACTCAAGATTTGGTCCAAATTTTTCTTAAATAGCATGAGGATGGTCTTAGGTAGGTTTTAGGGAACTCCTAATATGACTTAGGTCATTTGGACAACTTTGGTCTGAGCAACTTTTAAAAGTTGCAAAAGTTGCTATGCAACTTTTACAACAATTTTGCACCTTTTTACAACTTTTCTCACCATAGACCTAAATGAGGTCCCATGGAGTTCTAAGCTCCCTAATTGACTCAAAAACAACTTTCCACTTACCCTAATCCTTGTGAAATCACAATGACATCATCCATCCATACTTAACTAGGCAAGAGACTATCACACTTTAGTCCCCAAATCTAGAACCTAGGACCTAAATCGACCTCAAATCCCTATTGGAACACACACACCTTGGTCAACATGACCTTAGGGAAATCAAACACATGTCAAGAATTTCTTACAAACAAAGAAAACTAGGGTGTTCTTGCATGAATATATCTTGCCAATTATTGTTCACAATATCTATGTTCCCTTTTGGGTGAATACTTTGATGAAGCCTTATGTGCCCTGGTTCTTTGATTTCCCATATCTTTCCTTTGAAAAAATTATCTTTGAGAATTTGACACCAAATAAATGCATGCAAATTATCCTTCGAATTTGATGTTTATAAAATTAAAAAAAGACATCTTTATTTATATGAAACCATTAATGGCCAAAAATATTAATAAATTGGCCAACAGGAGTTTCTATCAAAAGTCAGCTACCATTTTTTATTGAAATTTTTTGGGATGTTAAAATTTGTCCCATTGAATTTCAATAGAAAGGGGCTTCGATCAAAACTATAGGTTTCGATTGAAGCCCCCTATCAAAAAATTATCCCACAAAGGTCTCCAATTTTCTACAATTTTCTATCCTTCAGAGTTCAAATTGAGGGCTCAAATGGAACAATCTTCACAAACCCAAATGCATGACAATAGTACTCAGAATGAGATTTCCAATGGTTATGATTTTAATATATATTGAGTTTATTAAATGATTTTTTAAGATTAATTAAATATACGTTTCTCACCAAACACAAACCTCTATGTTCAATGCTTATGGAAAAATTGTAAACAAGTGAAAAATAATTCAAAAAATATCTACACACTAGGTGTGTGTGCTATAAATGTGTCACACTTATATGGATCATTACGTGCAAGGAGACTCAAGAATGAGCCCTCACAAATCAATCCATAGCTCCCTAGGCATGGAGTGCAAGGGTTTTAAGAATGCTCTCAGCTAGAGCTATTTAGCCTATAACCTTGCTAGTAAACCATGCAATGGGAGATTCAATGAAGACAAGGGCAAGAATTCCAATATCCTCAAGAATCAAGAATGAAAATGCAATGCAACTATACTAGAAATGGAAATGCAAGCTAAGCTATGAAAGAAAATATGCAAGTGTTACAACCCAAGCTAATTAATCTATGTGAGCTAATCTAGAGCATAGAAATGAAGCTAATCTAAGAAAGCATAAATATGAAGCTAAGCTAAGAATGCAAGAATGAGATGTAGATGCTAAGAATGCTCCAAATCTTCAAAAGCTCCAAAGTGACCTAGAAATCCTGCAGCATAAAGTTAGCATAAAAAGTTGGGGATCTAGAATGAAGAAGAGAGCTCTTCTTTTATAGGAAATGAGGAGAAATGGACCATGGAGATTAAGAGGCAAAAGATTTAATCAACAGTGGAGCTTGAAAGAGGAGCAATCCATGTGCACAAATATCCTCCAATGAGAAAATAGGAGTTGAATTTTGTGTCCATATGAGACAAAAAGTGCTTTTTCCCATTTTATAAAATAAGAATAATGCTTTATTTGTGCAACTTAGGATAAGAGGAAAAGTGGGGGGCTTTTATTTATTTAAAAGGGGAGGAAATATTCCTTTTAATTAAATAAAGACTTAGGATAAGATGGTTATCCCATAGAAAATAATCGAATAAATGATAGAGCTAGGATTTGATCAAGAATAAGAAATTGATAATTTAGCAAAAGAGGCTAATAGTCTAGGTGACCATTTTTAGGTGTATACACTAGGTATTGAACTCCTCTTTCTAACATTTTTTAAAAAAATTGTACACATACACAACAAGTTACAATTGAACAAATGAACATATGTCAAAATTACCGTTAACTCAACTTAAAACCTTAATAAAATATGAAATATTGAGTATAAAGTCATGAAACCAATTGAAAACATTAGATATGGATGTTACAAAACTAAATTCGAATGAATCAAATTCATATATATTTTAGAAAAAATGCTATGCTTGAACAAGTGAGTGTTACTCTTTTAAAATGTTTTTTACTACAAGAAACTATTTTCCACGAAGATAGAAAAATGGATTCAAATCAATTCCAAAAAATTTCCAAAAAATGTATTTAGAATCTACACAAAATGCTTAAATACTCTAATTTACATAATCTTCAAATTTGTAATAGTTTAGCAACAATAGGTGTCTGAATGTGAAGTTTTTTTCTTCATCATGTTCATTTCAGTGTCAAAGTAGGAAAAAAAGTGTAACCCACTAAATTGTGGGTTCACCCCCCCTACTCCCTTGCTAGGGGATGAATTTTCAACCAATAAAATTAGGGCACAATGCACACTAGAATAAGTTGACAATGCCCTTCAAGACCCTAGAATAATGGCTATCAAAGATACATTATTATCATTAGATCCAAACAAATATTTCCACTTGCTAGCACAAAATGGGGATAAATAACCTATTGTATTTGACACATCAACTATAGTGGAAAACACACCAACAATGTTATCATGGGTTGTCCCCACATTATCTACATAAATTCCCACTACCATGCTTTTTGGAAACATATCTCACAATGCTACCCAAGTCACAACATCTTCCACCACATGTGGAGTCCAATACAACAACCCACTCTTTGTCAACAATCACCCAATAACTAATGCTACTATAACTACAACTACACCTTCTATGTTGTCACAAACTAATACGACAAGTAGTTCTCAAACTATGGTAGCAAGTTCATCCCACATAGTCCCACCACCTATTCAAACCCACATGACATATGCTATGACAACACACAACATGCTTCCCTAAGGTCCAACAAAATCCTAGTGGTATCCTACAAGGTGTGCTCCCTAATCATGGTCCATGTATAATTCTTCAAGGGGCACACTTATAACAACCCCTGGTCAACCCTAGAAATCAAGGGATGCTTTACAACCTCTTTTCTCAATACATGACAACTGGGTTCAATTCTTCCAATTACATGGTGCCACCCTAGTATGTCCCAAAATCATATGTGCCTATGTCACATACAAACCTAGGATATAGACCCCCATATAATCAAGCACCACCATACCATAGTGGGAAGCCATTCATTGATCCAAATGTAGTACAAATCACACTGACCCCAACTGAAGTTCTTACTCAGCAAGTTCAGACCATTCAACAACAAATTACGAACCTTCAAATAGGCGAACCCAAGAGATCATACACATTGGAAAAATTGTATCCTTGTCTATTTGATAGGACACTATATGTATGCTATCCTTTCCAACAAACTTCAAAACACCCAAAATTTGATAAATAAAAGGAAAAGGGTGATTCTCATGACCACATCAAGGAATTCTTCATAGTATGTATAAAAATGGCCTGAGACAACTCTTAATGAGATTATTCCAATGTAGTCTTAATGGGTCATCTATAGGGTGGTTCTCTCGAATCCCTCCATTGATAAAATCTTGGAATGAGCTTGCTGAAAAGTTTATATTCCATTACTCACATAATATTTTCATTGAAATAACCTTAATGGATCTTTGCAATACCAAACATAAAAATAGTGAAGGCTTTGCCTCCTTCCTACAATGTTGGAGGAATGACGCCTCTAAAGCATTATTTTGCATACCTACTAAAGAGAAAATCAAGATGTTTATCAAGAATTGATAATTAGATATGATGTGTGAATTAAACTTACAATGCATTGAAACATTCGAGGAACTAGTTGAACAAGGACTAAAGGCTGAAATATCTCTTACCTTGAAAGGCGTGATAAAAAAGGAAACCATTGATACCATGACACCATATGACAAATCCAAGTATTGGTCAAAAAATAAAAATGTCATAAATGATTGCATAGTTAATGCTAAAGTTGCACAATCAGTCATGTGTGTCCATGCATCAACAAATGTCCTAAAAAAATCCACGGTCACTTCTAAGGAAAATGCCTCATCCAACACTACCAACAACCAAAAAAATTCTACAAGGAAAAATCCATGAAGAAACTATACTCCTCTTGTTGAACCTCTTGAGAATATTTTGAAGAAAATTATATAGTCACATGAAATTAATTTACTAGAAATACAATCCTATGAATGAGGTCCCTTCAAACAAAAATGGTGGGATGACAAAGATTTCTATGATTATCATCACAGAAAAGGACATAAAACAACAAACTATTTTTAGTTGAATACCATAGTCCAAGAGCTAAGTGAACATGGTAAGATTGAAGTTATCAATATTTTGGCGCCAAAAATAAAGATCACACGATCTTCAAAAAACCATTAATTAATCATGACAAAGGAAATGCCTTCTTGTCAGGACAAAATAACAAAGAAATTTTTATCAGTGTCAAGCCTGATCCAAATTTGACCATCAACACCATTATTGTATGAGATACAAATACTAATTGTGTTGTCACTACATGCCAATCAAAGATTATAGTACAAGGGGCCTTGTCAAAATCGTCAATACCCCCAATTCATTTAACTCATTCATAGGTCAATACATCATATTAGATCATCTGAAGAAGACTCATGCCCATATCTCCATTTATGAATTGTTACACATATCGGCTAACCAAAAAGCAGTTCTAGACAAGGCCCTGCACGAATCCTTAGTCTCACAAAATACTAATGTTGACAAATTTCAAGCCATGGTTGGAACTTGGCCATGCCACACCATGTTGCATTTACTGAAAGATATTTACCAGCACCCAAGCCAAGTCATAATGATCCTCTATACTTAGAAGTATTTGTCCAACTTCATAAAATTAGAAGAGTTTTGATAGATGGTGTAGTCGGTCTAAACATCTATACCTTGAAATTGATTAAAGAATTAGGCTATTCTAAAAGTTGTTTCAATGTCACCAAGAAGATCATAATCAATGTGTATGATGACAAAGAGCATCCTTCTAAGGGCATGATAATACTACCAATTATACTTGGTCCCGCTACACAAGAAACTACTTTCCAAGTATTGGACTTGGAATTTGGCTACATGTTACTAGAGAGACCATGGATTCATTCCATGAAGGTAGTACCATCAACTTGCCATCAATGCCTCAATTTTCCTTATGTACAATGGGGTATAAATCACCATGCCAAGTGATAGAGATTAATTCTTGTACTATACCAATACTAGAGGGCCCATATCAAATCAAGTACCAAATAACAAAGAAGCATATGCATTGTCCTCATCTAACCACATAAATCCCTCTAGTCTCTCCAAGTAAATTACTATGTCTACGTCAAAAATTAAGATCAAGATGATCCAAGAAAAAGGATGTAGAGATATACATATGCTGATTCATTATGTGTAGGCACTAATACATTTGGGGTGAAATTGCGATGGCAATTTGCGACGACAGGCAAATGTCATGCGGTTTTGGCTTTTTTTTTTCAAATACAGCCTGACACCATCACAATTTGCGACGACAATACATTTGGAAACGTCGCCATTGCGACGTTGTCGGGATATAAGGACCAAAAAAAAAAGGAACGTTGTCATTTGTGTTTTCAAAAGTGCCGTAACCCTCTGCGAAATCACATCAGGATATAAGGGCAAAAAAAACAAGAACGTTGTCATTTGTGTTTTCAACAGCGCCGTAACCCTCCGTGAAATCACATCGGGATATAAGGGCAAAAAAAACAAGAACGTTGTCATTTGTGTTTTCAACAGCGCCGTAACCCTCTGTGAAATCACAGCTACAATTTCTGAGTACGTTGGGTTTATTTTTCTTTTGTCATTATTATGTAATCTAGTATTCAGCTGTTAGAGAGCTAAAATACCAAGAAATGAGGACATATCTATGTTGAATTTATTGTTAGCAGCTTTGGTTATTTAGAAGTTTAATTTTATTTGTTCATCTTTGAAGCACAAATGTTTTGTGGACCGTAACGTCTTCATTGTTTCGGGTATGCAGTGAAACAGCCCTAACTTGCAATTGCGATGTTGTCGGGATATAAGGGAAAAAAAAAAAGGAACGTTGTCATTTGTGTTTTCAACAGCACCATAACCCTCCGCGAAATCACATCAGGATATAAGGGCAAAAAAAACAAGAACGTTGTCATTTATGTTTTCAACAGCGCCGAGAGAGATTCCCTCCGTGAAATCACAGCTACAATTTCTGAGTACGTTGGGTTTATTTTTATTTTTTCATTATTATGTAATCTGGTATTCAGCTATTAGAGAGCTAAAATACCCAGAAATGAGGACATATCAGTGTTGAATTTATTGTTAGCGACTTTGGTTATTTAGAAGTTTAATTTTATTTGTTCATCTTTCAAGCACAAACATTTTGTGGACTGTAATGTCTTCATTGTTTCGGGTATGCAATGAAACAGCCTAACTTGCGACTACCTTCATGGTACTTGTGTACATTATCATGTTGTCTTTACAGTGATTGTCCTCATTCAAGTGGCAATTACACAAGGGACAGTCACTGTGAGATGTCCTCATGTGTGACAAGGACAGTCACACTTAGGACATCTCATAGTGATATTCCCTTGTGTAATTTCCACTTGAATGTATTGCTATTGAACCACATTAATGCTTTTCTTCTTCAACAAATGAGGACAGTCACTGTAAAGACAACATGATAATGTACACAATTACCAAAAAATGATCTTGTTAATTGATGTAACACTTTATCTTGCTCACTCCCTATCCTTCACTAGGGTCTCTTTAGGCCAATGTTTTGACTTGATAGGGTACTTAACTATCCCTACACTCTTTAGGTATCTCTACCCAAGATCCCACTCCTTCAACTAGTGCACACCAACAAGAAATACAATGAACTCTACTCAATACCAATCTAGCTACTAGGACACTCCTAGTCTTGTCTTCACAAATTGAAACACATTCAACTAGAACTTTACTCCATGGAGAGGCTGGCCACTAGGACCTCTATTGGTTTCAATATTACTCCTTCACCTATACTTTTCATCAGTACTTCAATCCGGTTCATCAAACCATGCCAATTGCACCCAAAAATAGGCTGCTAGCAATTAGGCCTTTGTCAAGCCTTTTTGTTTATATTAAGCCACCTAAAGGGCTTAGGATTCAGATGCCCTTTATTGAGAACTCCAAGATATCTAAGGTCTTCTCCTCCTAGATTTTTTGTACACCAACTGCTACAGCCATGCCTAAAAACAAGTATTTTGACACAACTTGGACAGTCTGACTAAGAGTTTGTTTTCTTAGCAGCCAAAGAAACTCACCCAATCTTCTAATTTGACTTGGGGCTTCTTTAGATGTGTGTCTACCTCTCCATGAGATTTTAGTTGAAGCAACCAATGCATTCAACTTGTTGTAATCTTCTTGTAATGATTTGTCATCCCTAACTGTGCTCAACTGACTCACCTAGGACATCATTGCAAACATAGAAAATGAGCTTCCCAGGGCCCCTCCTTCCAAACATATAGTACATGGAGTCTCCTCACCCATTCCAAGAGCCCGTACAAAATTGACAATGGAATGATGAGCTAAGACTCCATTTGTTCAACCTACCTGGTTCAAACCAATGATAGGGTACTTAACAAAAGAATTAACAAACTAGTTGGAATGCTTCAAAACTCCAAAAAAACACAACACAGAATAAAAAAACAACTTGTACTAACTTTTCCAATAGACACTGCGAGCTATCTAATCCATTAATCAACTGAAAACAAAGAAACAAAAAAACTAAGAATTCACTAAAACCGTGTTACTCTACAAATCTTCTTAATTCCAAATGTTTTTCCCCCCAACCTTTTGTACAGATCGATGGAGGCCTCTTATAGTTGATCTGATGCCTAATTCAATGGTTTCATATAGTTACATAACCATCTTACTCGAAAATGCTCCCTTGCACAAATGTTGTCAATGTTGTGAATGACAACATTGACAACTTGTTACAACCTTTGGGATTTTGGTTCAAAACTTATTGTTCAAACACCATAAGTCCCTAACCATGACTTAGTTAGGCTATTTAGACCTCACATAGGCCACTTCTACACTTCTTTGCCCAATTTGACCCCTAAATGCTTCATTCCCACTTTTGCCACAATATTGGTAACTTGGGTACAAATTGGCACTTGCCTTCACAAAGGTCACACATGAGGACATCTCACAGTGATCGATTGTCCCTTGTGTAATTTCCACTTGAATGTATTGCTATTGAACCACATTAATGCTTTTCTTCTTCAACAAATGAGGACAGTCACTCTAAAGACAACATGATAATGTACACTCACTGTAAGGACAGTCACAAATGAGGACATCTCACAGTGACTGTCCCTTGTGTAATTTCCACTTGAATGTATTGCTATTGAACCACATTAATGCTTTTCTTCTTCAACAAATGAGGATAGTCACTCTAAAGACAACATGATAATGTACACTCACTGTAAGGATAGTCACAAATGAGGACATCTCACAGTGACTGTCCCTTGTGTAATTGCTGCTTGAATTACACAAGGGACAGTCATTGTGAGATGTCCTCATTTGTGACAAGGACAATCACACATGAGGACATCTCACAGTGATTGTCCCTTGTGTAATTGCCACTTGAATGTATTGCTATTGAACCACATTAATGCTTTTCTTCTTCAACAAATGAGGACAGTCACTCTAAAGACAACATGATAATGTACACTCACTGTAAGGACAGTCACAAATGAGGACATCTCACAGTGACTGTCCCTTGTGTAATTTCCACTTGAATTACATAAGGGACAGTCATTGTGAGATGTCCTCATTTGTGACAAGGATAGTCACACATGAGGACATCTCACAGTGATTGTCCCTTGTGTAATTGTCACTTGAATGTATTGCTATTGAACCACATTAATGCTTTTCTTCTTCAACAAATGAGGACAGTCACTCTAAAGACAACATGATAATGTACACTCACTGTAAGGACAGTCACAAATGAGGACATCTCACAGTGATTGTCCCTTGTGTAATTGCCGCTTGAATTACACAAGGGACAGTCATTGTGAGATGTCCTCATTTGTGACAAGGATAGTCACACATGAGGACATCTCACAGTGATTGTCTGTAATGTCCCCTTTTTGGCTAACTTGGAAAATAGGAACAATTACTCCACTTCTCAGACTTACTCTATCAGATACTTACAATTAAACTAAGTAATGGAGGTTACTTAAGATATCAACCGCTATTTCAGATTCAATCACAATATGTGTGCAAGATGATATTGATACCAATATGTTTAATAGCACTGTTGGATATAATGATATGAAATATGCTATGAATATGATGTTTCCTATCACTTATAGTGATAGTATAATGATGCTATGTCTGATATAAACAATATCGATATACAATCAATAAGTATTGCTTACAGCAATGTATTTGCTGTGTCTAATATGATGATGTAATTATGCAAATGTGTAATATCGCTATGAGTGATATGTTGCTATTTCAGATTCTGAATTATATGCTTGCAACTTCAAATATTGATGCTGTTTCTGACTATCCTTTCTATCTGTGCAATCATGGTGTTGTCTCTGATCTGCAATGATAAACTTGAAACCAAACTGCCAAAGGCAGATGCTCTATTGAGTATATCCAAATATGGATAAGTAAATAAAGTTCTAATGATGCCTTGAGTGACTGATGAGAATGCATTCTTATATTGTGTTTAACAAATGAAGAGATGCTATGAATGAGATGTGTCTTGTTTCTTCCTCCATGTCCCTTTGTTAATCACACCTTTCCATAATCCGATAGTTCACATAATATTATTTCATTATTTTCTGATCATAGATAACTCCCAGATTGACTCAATATCAAATCTTTTTTTGAAGGTAATCTTCCCTAATTGGTAGTGCAACCAGTAGTTAACATCCATTGTGTTTGTATTAGTTTGGTCTAACTATCATTAGTATTTAGTCAGTCGATATTAACTCTTGCCTTATCCCATATTGTTATGATTATATCCAATCTTTCTACTCTGATATAAGTCGATATCATTTTTTGATAATTGTCCATTTATTGGTTGATTGCTGGTAATGGAGTTTGATCTTCAAATTGACTTCCATTCCTGTTAATACTTAAGGATACATTGTACTTACTATCCATGACTGATGCCTCATTCATCAATAGCTTGTGATATAATCACTGATGCTTTTGTGTTTCTACAAGATGTGGTTTATCTCAGACAATCGATAATCTTTCAATCCTTTAGTTGATATCCTCCTATGTGGTGTCTATTGATATAGATAGTAGAATTCAATCTAGTTTATGTTATTGTCATGATAACATAGGAAGTGATGGTGCATATTTTCTAGCGGGTCTTCATGTTTGATATTGCTTTATCGGATATGTCATTGTCTAAACTTGTGCAATTAATGATTATTTATAATATATGAATGGTTATCCTTCTTGCTTATCAATACATCTTCTGAAACACATAGCGACCTATCCCTTATTCATATCATGTTGATCTTGACTTCATAGTATTTGGTTCATTAATCATCCTCTCATGGTATCGATGTGTAATGACTAGTGATTGTTGTATCACTTCTTCATTCCTCATTGTGATAGATAATGCAGATGTTTAATGTAGATGTATATCGATTACAGATATTCGATATTGCTTTAAACGTTATTATTATTATTATTATTATTAATGTTATTGTTATTATTAAATATTATAATTAATGATGTTAGTAATATTAATAATATTATAATAAATATTATTATAGTGATAACATATTGTTTTATATTGAGAGGTTTATTAATATTATTTATATATTAAAATGATTATATCAATAATTGATTTAATATTATTACTTAATATATTATTATAATATAATATATATAATTTATTAATAATTATTTATTATTAATTTATATTATAATTATAATCATAATTATATTATTTATTAATATTTTAATATTATTTAATTAACATATTACTTATTATGCTAACTATATATTATTATTATCTTTTGATAATAATTATATATTATTGTTATATACCGTTAATAATAGATTATTATATATCATCTAATCATTTTATTATTATACTAAGTTCAATATGTCACGGCTCATGACATTTTCCCTTGTGTAATTGCCACTTGAATGTATTGCTATTGAACCACATTAATGCTTTTCTTCTTCAACAAATGAGGACAGTCACTCTAAAGACAACATGATAATGTACACTCATTGTAAGGACAGTCACAAATGAGGACATCTCACAGTGACTGTCCCTTGTGTAATTGCCACTTGAATTACACAAGGGACAGTCATTGTGAGATGTCCTCATTTGTGACAAGGACAGTCACACATGAGGACATCTCACAGTGATTGTCCCTTGTGTAATTGCCACTTGAATGTATTGCTATTGAACCACATTAATGCTTTTCTTCTTCAACAAATGAGGACAGTCACTCTAAAGACACCATGATAATGTACACTCACTGTAAGGATAGTCACAAATGAGGACATCTCATAGTGACTATCCCTTGTGTAATTGCCACTTGAATGTATTGCTATTCAGCCACATTAATGCTTTTCTTCTTCAACAAATGAGGATAGTCACTCTAAGGACAACATGATAATGTACACTCACTGTAAGTGTACATTATCATGTTGTATTACAAATGGACCTTATGTTGGTCGGGATATAAGTGCAAAAAAAAAAAGGAACGTTGTCATTTGTGTTTTCAACAGCACCGAGAGAGATTCCCTCCGTGAAATCAAGCAGGTTATCATTTTTGTTTTGAACAAAGCGGGTTGTCATTTGTGTTTTGAACAACACCGAGAGAGATTCCCTCTATGAAATCAAGCGGGTTGTCATTTGTGTTTTCAACAGCGCTGAGAGAGATTCCCTCCGCAAAATCACAGCTACAATTTCTGAGTACACTGGGTTTATTTTTCTTTTGTCATTATTATTTAATCTGGTATTCAGCTGTTAGAGAGATAAAATACCTAGAAATGAGGACATATCTGTGTCCAACACATTTTAAAATGATCACCCCCCTATTATTGTATCACTTCCTCCTTGTTCCTCATTCAAGTGGCAATTACACAAGGGACAGTCACTGTGAGATGTCCTCATTTGTGACAAGGACAGTCACACATGAGGACATCTCACAGTGACTGTCCCTTGTGTAATTGACACTTGAATGTATTGCTATTCAACCACATTTATGGGCCCATTTGGACCACGACACATAGTAGCATCTACAGAGAAGAATATCCCAGGTGTAACAAGTTGTAAGAATATACCAACAGTTCTAAGAAGTTCCCTAGCACGTAGTAGCATCTACAGAGAAGAATATACAACATGAGGGCAGCCACTGTAAAGACAACATGATAATGTACACTCATTGTATGTGTACATTATCATGTTGTCTTTACAGTGACTGACCTCATTCAAGTGGCAATTACACAAGGGACAGTCACTGTGAGATGTCCTCATTTGTGACAAGGACAGTCACACATGAGGATATCTCACAGTGACTGTCCCTTGTGTAATTGCCACTTGAATGTATTGCTATTCAACCACATTTATGGGCCCGTTTGGACCACGGCACACAGTAGCATCTACAGAGAAGAATATCCCAAGTGTAACAAGTTGTAAGAATATACCAACAGTTCTAAGAAGTTCCCTAGCACATAGTAGCATCTTCTAATTGTCTATACCACTTCACAAGGTATTGTTTGCACACATTGTTTTTGGTTCTTTTGATGACCCTTGTTTTGAAATTGCTATTAGGCCTTGTAGCTTATATGTTTTGATTGCTGGAGAGCTTCTAAAGCTAAGCAAGAAGACCATTGCACGAGTTATAGCCGCGCACTCAGGTTTGAAAATTGTATATTTTTTAATCTAATGAATATTTTAACTAGACTTTTAGCTTATTTTTGCTGTATATTTTAATCTAAAGGGAATCATGGATGTGAACTTGAAAGAATTTTGTGCTTAGTTCTTATGGAGAGAATAGTAGTAGTTTACGGTCTAATATCAAATAGAGTTTTCCAATTATAGAAAGTTAATGAATTCTAATAGCTTATATGTTTTGATTGCTGGAGAGCTTCTAGAGCTAAGCAAGAAGACCATTGCACGAGTTATAGCCGCGTGCTCAGGTTTGAAAATTGTATATATTTTAATCTAATGTATATTTTAATCCTTTTGCCATGTCATGTAATATGTCTTGCCTTGTAGCTTATATGTTTTGAAATTGCTGTTAGGCCTTGTAGCTTATATGTTTTGATTGCTAGAGAGCTTCTAGAGCTAAGCAAGAAGACCATTGCACTAGTCGTAGCCACGCGCTCAGGCATGGAAATTGTATATTTTTTAATCTAATGTATATTTTAACTAGACTTTTAAAATATTAAAGGATTTAACTAGGTCTAAGAAGATTTGTGTACTTTTGACAATTTTGCTTAGTCACTGAAAGTTGTAGACCGAAGTTTTCATAGCCCAATTTTTGCTTCCTGCGAAGAATGATCATGTCAGATAATATAAGTGAAGAACAAAATAGGGAGAGAATCGCTAGATTGTGGTCTAACTTGAAAAGAAAAGGTGATGGAAAATGTTATTGTCCCTGCAAAATTTGTAAGGGCTTAAACCGTAGAAGACTGCTAATCAAAACAGTTAAGAGACATTGTAGGGAGAATGGTCACATTGAAGGGGGGCATGGCTATCATCCACTGGTAAGTTGTTCATTATATCATTTTAACAATTTATATACATATGAAATCACTTGATGATGAGTTGAAGATCATGGTTTATTTATGTTAATCAATTTTATATAGGTTGATCTCCCTAGGGAAGTACATGATATGGAGGAACATGGGGGTGCGAATATCCAAGGTGAAGATAATGATCCCATGGAAGATGATGATCATGCACCAGAAAACACAATTGAAGATGATGGTATAAATACATTAATCCATGACACATTTAGTCCAAGCGGATCTGATCATGATGATGATGATAGCCTCGATGTACCTCTACTTGAGAAGGCATACGAGCCCCTATACAAAGACTCCCAAATAACTCTTCTCTCTGCTGTATTGTTGTTGTTGAACTTGAAGGTTATGAATGGTTTATCCAACATGACAATGTCACGTATGTTAAGGTATGTCATATATGTCTTTATAGTTAACAAAGGGTGAATAATGTACCACTAATATTTTTTATATTAACAACTTATATTTTTTGCTGTAGATTGATAGGCGAGTTTTTGTTACCACCATCAAATATTCTACCTCGCTCATATCGAGAATTATCTGCTATTATGAAAGATATTGGAATGGAGTATCAAGCAATACATGCTTGTCCCAATGATCATATTATATATTATAAAGAACATGAATTTGCAACACAATGCCCTGTATGTCATACGAGTAGATATCAAACAAATCGAATAACAAAAAAGGTGCCTCACAAGGTTCTTCATTACATCCCCATTATTCCACGGATGCGACAATTATTCAGGTGTACTAGCTTGGCACAATTTATGGATTACCATGCATGCAATAGAAGTCAAGATGACATTATTCGAATCCCTGCGGATGGTTCAGCATTTATGCACATAGAGGAAAAGTGGCAACACTTCAAAGAAGAACCTCGTAATCTCAGGCTTTCATTGGTAGCGGATGGTGTCAATCCATTTCGAGAGATGAGATCTATTTGCTCGGTGTGGCCTGTTTTTGTTATCAACAATAACATTCCTCCATGGATGTCAATAAAGAGGGAGCACATTATGTTGGCAATGATTGTTCCAGGTATTTTATCATTTGATAGTTATTAATTTACATGTACTTACAAATCTTACAGTAAAATGGTCACAATAATTATGTAATGTTACTGTTCATTCAAGTAGGTAAATATCAAGTTAAAGATATGAATGTATATATTGAGCCTCTTATTGACGAGTTGGTGGAGTTATGGAACGGTGTCACTATGTATGACATGTCTAGACCAATAGGACAAAGACAATTTCAATTCCATGCAATACTTGTATGGACAATACATGATGCCCCAGGGCTAACACATTTTTGTGGTATGTTATAGTGAATTCAAGTTGCGCATGATAATTCTAATTATAAAAATCAACATATTTAATAATCCAATTATATCATTATCTTGTAGGTCTTCAAACAAAAGGAAAATTTGCATGTCCAGTTTGTGGTCCAAAGATGAAATCTCATCATTCAAAAAGTTTAGGAAAGCATGTGTTTGATGAGTACAGACACTTCCTCCACAGGAATCATAAGTATCGAAGTATGGAAAAACATCTTTTCAATGGGAAAGAAGAGACTACATCAAAGCCACGAAGAATGACACCTCACCTATGGAAGTTGGAATATAATAGAATTAATCGTCGATGTAATGTCATTCCACTTAATGGTTTATGTTTGTAATTTATATATTTCTATTGTGATTTTTGTTTACTAATTATGTAATTGATGATCGTGAAGGTCGTCAAGGCACTACTGACAACCTTCCAAAGGGACTAAAAAGCTATCCCAGACAATTTAGTAGGTTGCCCTACTATGAGGACCTATAAATTGTGCATTTGTTTGATCTTATGCATGTTGGAAAGAATATAACAGAGACATTGTGGAAAATACTGGATGGAAGGCGTGACAAAGAAAAAATTGTCAAAATTTGTAATGACATTCATGAATCCAATCATGCACTGAAGAATTTCATTCACTCAAATAGCAATAGAGATCAGATTAATATAAGTGCCCTTCCTTGGTTATTAACGGAGCAGCAAAGTGATGCCATAAAAGAAGTCATACAAAAAATTTGATTTCCCATAGGATTTGCTGGGAACATAAGCAATCTCATATCAAAGAAAAGTGAATTTGGGCCAGGGCTCAAAATGCATGATTGGCATACTTTCATCAAGGTAAGTTATGTTCTTCTGTATTTACAATATATTCATAAACTACGTGTACTATTCATTATGTTATGTTAGAAAATAATGAAATGATTGGTTTATAATTACTGCAGTACGTGCTACCTCTATCTCTCCCAGAGCACTTCAACAATAACATCAAACAAGTGATATATGATCTTGGAAAATACATGAGGTAAGCAGTAATATCTATTCAATTTGTTGTATATATTTATTATATTCGCGATTTGTTTTTCTTGCTATGTAATCTATTGTATATTATTTTGTAAAGTCTCGTATTTATATATTTTTTGTGACTTGAATCTCTTAATGTAGGTGGTTGTCATCTAAAGAAATCCATAAAGAAGATATAAACTATTGGAAGAGAAGAATTCCTCATTTACTGTGTGAAATGCAAAAGTGTCTACCTCCAACTGTTTTCAATGCACAAGAACACTACCTCATACACCAAGTTGAGGAGATTGAATTGTGTGGACCTGCACACACTAGGTCAATGTGGATGGTTGAGAGGCACTTGAAATCTTTGAAGGCTTTGGTTCGACAAAGAGCACATCCTGAGGGTTCTATGGTAGAGGGATACATGGTATACCAGACTATGGTGTACATTACTGAATATCTTCCTAAGTTTGCTTCAAATATCCATGTAGATCGCATTTGGGATCTCGACCCTTTTAAAAAATTCAAAGGGGAGTACTTGATGGGGAAAGGTAGATTGAGGAAAGTGACAGGTAATAAATTATAAGATGTTATTGTAATAAATTATTTCTTAATCTTCAAAATAAATCGGTTGTAAGTCATCTATTTTTTTTTTGTACAGTTGCTCGAGAGTGGGATGCACTACATTTGTATATTGCAAACAATCTTGATTGGATGACGGTATGGATTGAATGATGTCAACATTCTGGTCACACATTAACATGGGAAGGTGTATCTTCATTGGTTAAAGAAGCTCATCGTAATGGAGATTCTAATGTTACGCAAAGGGAAATAGATTTAGCATATGGTTTAAGAGATTTCCAGGTACGTACAAAATTATTAATCACCCGTATGTTTATCAACTCACGATATAATAATTTTGACATGTTTCACATATTATTGTAGGTTAAACACCACAAGGGTATGTTCTGTAATGGTCAAAAATTTTGAGTCAAAGTGTTGGATGACACGAAGAAAACTTGTGATTCTGGAATAACTGCAGTCTTTCAAGTGACTAATATTTCATCTAGAAATGACTTAGATCCTCAAGAGTCTAAAAATCAATACTATGGCATTTTGGATGATATACTTGAGTGCGACTTTAGTTCCTTCAAATTAGTACTCTTCGTTGTCAAATGGTATAGGCTACGACTTAATCCAAATGATCCTAATAGAACTGTTATTGAACATGATAATGGATTTACAATGGTTAATACAAGGTCGTTTGAGCCAGTTGGGGATGAGCCCTATGTTCTTCCAAGCCAATGTGAGCAGGTATTTTACTCAAAGGTTTCACATAAACCGGGTTGGTCATTTGTTGTTAGACATGAACCGAGAGGAAGGCCGATAAAGTATAATGCGATGGAAGAAGAAGATACCGAAGAAGTAGAAGATGATGTAGATGATGATCACGATCGACAATTATTGGATGATGTTCCTGAGACAAATTTTCATGAAGAAGAAGAAGAAGATGATGACGATGATGCTGCTACTGATGATGATGATGAAGATGATGTTGATGTTGATGATGATGATGTTGATGATGACGACAACGACGACGATGACGACGATGATGATGACAACGATGACGAGGATGATGATGATGATGATGATGATGATGATGAGGATGATGATGATGAAATTTAAAGGTATGCCATCAATCCTTAATGTATTTAATATTCATTTCTTGATAGAAATATATTTGTCTTAAATGGTTACATAGTTTATTCATTATCTATTTAAAAGCTACAAGTTTCAACTACAAATAGAATAATACTAATCTAAATTAACTATTAATCTAAATTAATTAAATAAAACTATTTAAAACACATATTGATGCATGAATGTATTGAGCCTTATTTTCTTTCAGGTCAAAAGCATTTGTAAGTGTTCTCACAACACCAACCAAGCATCTTCATAAGATCACTCTCCTTGATCCAAGCCAACTCCATAACCTATCAGAGTGCACACCAAATCCTTATGCCACCTTAGCATTCTACATCTTTGGAATAATCCCAATGTCCCTCAATCCATCCAATGGATTCATCCAAGCAATCTAATCAACAAACTATCAAATGCTCACAATGCCTCAATAGGCTCCAAACTTGACTTCACCTTAACTAGGTGTTTCCTCCACCTCCACCACACACATCAAACAACTTCAAATAGCATGTCCCCAAGGTTACTAAGCCCTCAACTCATCAGCTGATACAAAAACCCAGTTTTAGCCCTTCAGTAGGCCTACTTCCCTAGCAGGCTTATAATGTGAGCCTGATTTAAGTGTTATAATGTGTACGTTTTAATGTTTTTAATTTTTATGTGATGCTTATGATGGATGTGATTATGATTATGATGTGATTATGCTCACAATAATTGAATTACATTTGTAGGAAATTGAACCCCTTTCAAGAGCATCCCGCACAGTCTCATGGATCGACAGCTATAAGTCAATACACCTTATAGAAAGTCTATTTAATACACTTATCAATAGTAAGATTGATGTCTTCTAAGATCTCTCCCATTTGCAGGTACCAGCAAATAGGTATTTGTCAGAAGTGTCTTCCTCGAGTGAGGGAAATATAGGAATAGAAGAGGAAAGTGAGACATGCAGTTTATCTAGAATAGGGAGATTAACTAGAGGTCAAAGGACTAGAAGAAAATTCAATAAACACATGAAATTTTTCCTTGCTCAAGGGGGGTCATGTTAATGAGAGGATATATCGCATAGCACCATCATCATTACATGGTTTGGGCCTATTTTCTATGGATGGCATAAAGGTGTCTTACAACAAAGTTTCTGAATTGATGGAGTATGTTGGACCATGTTACGATTACAAAAGTTGGATGCATATTGTTCAATATAAAAAAAGTATGCGTAGGTATGCACTCTCAGAAAATTATATACAACAGCAAGACAATAATCAAAGTAAAAGTGTGGCTATATACATTGATGGAAGGCCAAAAGCAACAGGGAATATTGCGGGTTTTATAAATAGTACATGACCTGGGTCAACTATAAAGCAACCCAATTGCATATTTGAGGCGCGCGAGGGAAATCGTGTATTCATCTGTGCGATAAAATCAATACGTGCAGGGGAAGAGCTGCTTATTAATTACAATTTGAACCGCATAGATACAAACGAGGCTACTATCATGGGGGTGGTACATACTATTAAACCAACTTCTAATCAATGACTCCAACATACCATTTAGTTATTAAATTTTTGGCTAACATTTTTATACTTGATCTTTGACACAAGGGCACAATATGGAGCAACTGCCTGAAGGTGATGGTGACGATATTCCTAGCTCATCTACACATGAGCAGGTAAAACTCATTGTAATTGTGCAAACTAGATAGAAGCAAAATGTTATTTTTTTTAATGTTATTTTCTTCATTGTTTTGGAGTAATTTTGATAATACTAATACTATTGTTGTCACAGAGGGCCGGTGGTCGGAGAGAGGGAAAGCAACCTGCAGTCCCTCAGGAGTCCCCCCTTGTGGACCCTTTTTTTATTGATTTAGCAGAGACCGATGACCCGATCGGTTCCATTAAAAAGCTGCTAAAGAAAATTGGGAAAGAACTTCTACGTTTGGTATCCATACATCCTCAGACTCAGGAAATAAAAGACAGGGCAGCTGAGTTGTTGCGCACTTCTGAAAACTTTAAAGTAAGTATTAATGAAATTTTTAATTATTACAAGAGTTCAATAATGGTTTTTATGTTATGCTCTTTTATGACATTAATTAAAATACGGATGCATTGTCTTTACAGAGTTATTTGCGTAATTTTGAACCCCATTCCCATAATGAGGCCGGTATTGCAAGTGGTTCAGGTAGATCACATGTTCCATTCCCCACTTGTGTTTTCCACTGAATATATATAGGAATGATCATAATCATTGACAATACATGCTCGAACAATCTTTTTTTTTAATGCTCTAACAATCTTGTCCATGCTAGTCCACGCGTTCTATATGTATGCATGCTCTAACAATTTTATTCTTCAGCTCCTTTCCATGATGATATGACAACGCCGCCTCCATCCAGGACAGCCACAAATGTCTTGCCGACTACCATGTCAACAACACACAGCCTAAACGCACCAACTGTTGTACCATCTACTGGTACATAAATCCCTCTTTTTCTCTCTTTTGTTATGTGTTTAAGTGTTATTTGTTTACGATGTAGATCCCTTGATTGTGTTTGTGCCATGGGTGCTCTGCACCAATTTATTTCCCTTGAAGTATTATTTCTTGGAGGCATTTGATAATGGTTTTCATTTTTTGCAATAGGAGATGCAACAAGTCCCGATGCAACATCATTTCCTGGATGTTCCCGTGTTCCTAGTACGGGAATGGTGAAGGATTGCGTATTGATCATCAGTGACGATGAAGGCATTCCCTTAAAAGTAGCCAAAGTTCTAGGTACTTTAAAGTTATTATTATTCTATAGTGATATAATAGTAATTTAGTTTTTGATCACTCTTCATCGACTAATGATCCCATGATTATTTTGTAGGGAATGATATTTTTTGGTGAAAACTTGGTGATGAGTGTTTGCGGATATTCGGGCCCACCCTACGTACATGGTGGAACATCATATCCTAACTAAAACCCCAAACCACTATTTTGATTTCATATCATTGCTAGAATAGTTTTCCTTTTCATCAATTTCTTGAACTATATTAAAGGTAGCTTCTCTTCATTTATGAGTCTAACATGTTTTTTTTTACTTAAAAGGTGGAATAACCAAGATAAAAAGTTGAAGGATGATCTTGTACATAGTATGACCCAGCTTTTTGGACCTCGTGCATTCGAGAGAAACAAGCTCCTTGAAAAAGCTGGTTTATGTTTGAAGTATATTAGGGACCAGTACAGGAAATATTTAGAGGTTAACCCAAGGCACGAGCGTCCGCCTTGTGTTCTTGAGGCTGAGTGGCAGGCTTTGATTTTGGATGGAAAGTATAAAGCCAACATGAAAAAAGGAATTACGCCAGTAGAGAGTAGAGCAAGGTATGTGATACTTTTGAGAATGTAATTATGTACTAATTAACCTCTAAATTTTTCTTGTAATTATGTACTAATTAACCTCTAAATTTTTCCTGTACTGGTCTCTAACATATTTCAAACTTTTCATAGATTTCCTGACACATCAAAGGCAACAAAGGCAAGATTAGAAAAGCACGGGACACACAAGCTCGGCTCTGGTGGTTTTTCCAAACTTCAAGCACAAGTTGTAAGTATTAGTAAATGAAAACTTGTATCAATTTTTTTATATATTGCAAGGAAATTTTTTTTGATCAAACAATGCAAGTAAAATTCACCATACCAAGCAAAAATGTAGGGGTCAGAGTTCAATAGATGCCTCACAGAAGAGGACAAGAGAATTGGCTTCCAACAAGGCTATAGAGCCGTGGCTGAACGGCTACAAGATGAAATCAGTGTGCAAGGTTCAAATAATGATGCATCTGAGCCACAGGTAAATAAGATAAATGAAATTTATTTCAAATTGAATACTTTACCAATTAGTCTATTTGATGTTAAGTTCTAATATAAAGTGAGTATATCTATTTTAAGAAAGCAATGATAACAATGTGTAGGATATTGGAATGCAGCCTGACAATCCTTCTACACAATCTATGCATAATGAAGGTTCGCATGATGTGCATCCTAGTGGTGGAGGTATACATTTGCTATTAAAATTTTTATATGTAATTACAATTGGTGTTTGGATTAATGTAACATTTTGTATAGCAACTGTAGAGGATCGAGGGGTCGGTGCTCATGAGCATGTTGAGGTTGAGTCTAGACAAAATGATGTGGCCAGATCAGGTAATTAAAGAGCGCCACAGTTATGTTCTTTAAAATAATTAAATACTTGTAACAATTATAATTAAATATTTTAAATTTAACTCTTTTATTTGTTATTGTAGAGGACCCCCCTTTGCAGCAACATAGGAATTTGAGATCATCAAGAACAGAGAACAAAACAACTGATGAGGGGGATATTGATGATAACACTGATGCTCCTCTTAGAGCTTACATAGAAAAAAAATTTAGAAAGAGAAAAAAGAAATGATTGTCCTCTAAATACCTTAATTGATAATGACTGAATTTTATGTCTCAATGAATTTAATTATGTCCTAATGAATGTTCATGAATTATGTGTTTATTTTCATATTGATGAATGTTGCTTGTTAACGAATCTAATGTGTTAATGAATGTTATCATGTGATATTGATTGAATGTTACATTTTATTAATAATTGAAAGAATGAATGAATGTTAGATGTTAACGGGGAATGTAGAGTGATGTTAGGGGGAGGGGGGTGGGGCCAAATGAGCTTCCACCTTCACGTGGTTGGCCCTGTTTAGTAGAGAATATTAAACTATATTCTCGAAACAAAGTGAAGCTCAATAAGATACTAAATGAGTCAAAATGGTTATCAAGGTCCTCTATCCATAAGATACTTGTAGTCAAAATGGTTATTAATAAGATACTTGTAGTCAAAATGGTTATCTAGGTCCTCTATCCATTCCATAAGTTCTTCACCATTCAAACTTCCTCCATAACAAGGAATGTGCTCTAGGTTAGTCATGAAGCCTAGCATGGACTCTCTGTCAAATAGAGCCACTATTTCAGAGCCTTTTCTGTGCATTTCCTTCAAGCACTGTACAGTGTACGGATGTGAAAGGGAGGGCAGACCAGTGTGGAAGTTAGAGTATTTATATCTTATGCTTTGAGAGTTTATTTGGTAGATTCAAGACACCTTATATCAAAGTTATTCCTTTTTCTTATATGTTGTTCTGTCAAACCCTCATTTTTTGGGTTATTGCATTCAAATGGCCTTAACTTGCAAATAAACCATAGGATATCCTCTGTTCTTTGTAAAATGCAAGTTAAGGGGGTTTATTTTCATATTTTAAAAGCTTTGGAACAGGATACTAAGCCAGAGAATTTCGAGAGCAAGCCTTAGGTCAAGAATCTCAATGTTCTTGACTAGGAGTTGATGGATTATGCAAGATCAGAGGGTAGCGGCAAGTAAAGGACCTCAAACCTTGTTTAATCTAGATCTTTAGAGCATGGTGGACATCTTCAAACTCTGATCTTGGTTTCATGCACCCATTTTCAATGCCTTGTTTTGGAACCCACACCCAAAGGCATGCATTAGGTCTGCGGACTCAATAAGGACATTGATATGCTGGAGTGGAGTCAAGGTCTGGGAGTTGGAGGATTATTAGAACATCAAAAAGGGTACTCAAAAAACATATAAGTTCATAAGGTCCTTTGTCAAATTGAAGAGTTATTGCTGCAGAACAAGTTTTGGAGACCTACTAGAGTCACTAGGTCTATTTGTGATTTTGATGTCTTGGGTTGTTTGGAACACAACCAATGCATGATTCTGCATGTTTTAGGGAATCTTAAGAGTTTTCAAATGTTTGATTGGGTTGGCAAAGCCTAGGATCAATAAAGTCTCTTTTGGTAGAAAATCAGGGAACTTGTCCCTAAAAGGAAATTTGGTCTTGGTTGGGATTGAGTCAATAAGGTGTTAAAAGTATCTTGAAACCTTTGAAGTCCCTCTAGTACAGAGATTTTAAACTGGTCTGATAATATCAGAGGCTAAATTGCTTAGGTGTAACATTTTGGTGTCTTGAAGTGGGTTGGGGCTTAAGACCAAGTTTCTTGCTGACCACTCTGCATCACATTGTCTTGCATGAAATTAGTCATTCTGTATACACTGGTCTAGTGTTGTCAATAGACCCAAATAGTTCAAAGATACTCGAACCAATTAGATGTTTTATGGGGTGCATTTTTGTGTTAGGTAGAAAGGATTCTTCATACAGGTGAAAGTCTCGAACCTTTCCCCACTCCCAAAAAAATATCACTTGTACTGTTATGAGCAGTCATGAGGACTAGACAGATACATTATAATATATGTAATTGCCACTTGAATGTATTGCTATTCAACCACATTTATGGGCCCGTTTGGACCACGGCACATAGTAGCATCTACAGAGAAGAATATCCCAGGTGTAACAAGCTCTAAGAATATACCAATAGTTCTAAGAAGTTCCCTAGCACACAGTAGCATCTACAGAGAAGAATATACAACATGAGGGCAGTCACTGTAAAGACAACATGATAATGTACACTCATTGTATGTGTACATTATCATGTTGTCTTTACAGTGACTGTCCTCATTCAAGTGGCAATTACATAAGGGACAGTCACTGTGAGATGTCCTCATTTGTGACAAGGACAGTCACACATGAGGACATCTCACAGTCACTGTCCCTTGTGTAATTTCCACTTGAATGTATTGTTATTCAACCACATTTATGGGCCCGTTTGGACCACGACACACAGTAGCATCTACAGAGAAGAAGTTTGGTATGCAATGGTCTTGAAACCTCCTGAGAAATTCTTGGTATGCATTTGTGTGGTGCAAAAGCTTCGTTGAAAGAGAAAAAGAAGAAAAGAATAGAAATGATTTTTTTTCTTTTTATGTCATATACTGTAACCAGCTACTTATAACTTGCAAAAATTATTATAACCATTTGAAATTGAAACTTAGTTTAATGTGAAACTGAGAACTGCTTTATTAGAGCTTTCTGTGATTTAGATTCAGACATCAAGAACATTGTTTGCCTAATATTATGATTAATGTTTATTTATTAATATCTCATACTGACAAACAATTGATAATTGTAGGGAAAATGTCATTGGGGGTCTTTGAGGATCCACCAGAAGCCAAGGAGAAAATGTATTCAAATGCTAAAGATGGTGTAACAGTCCTTACAGCTGTTGAACCTTGCTGTGTAGATCATCTCCGATTCTCCAAGTTCAACAGTAATGTGGTATTCCTTTGGATACTTCTAATGGTAAATTTCAGACATCAAGTTCTTTTCATATGAAACTACTACATTTGTAATCTATAGTTTTAAACTTTTAGTTTATAAATGTTCATCAGCTTTAGTTCATATGCTGCCATTTCAAGTATGATTAATGAAGTTACCTTTATCACAGGATGAAAGTGAGCAGTCAGCATACTGGTACGGAGCTGGCAGCATTGATACGGTGACTAGGGCATCATTTAATGGTGGTATTGTGTTTTCTCGTGTTTAGGGCATCGGCCTTTTGAAGTATTGCCTTCATCTTTCTTAAGTCTAAGTTTTAAGTTTGTTTATCTCTCTCAGCGCTGTTGAAAATACAAATGACAATGTTCTTGTTTGTTTTGCCCTTATATCCCGATGTGATTTCGCGGAGGGTTACGACACTGTTGAAAACACAAATGAAAACACAAATCCCTTGTGTAATTGCCACTTGAAGGAGGACAGTCACTGTAAAGACAACATGATAATGTACACTTATAGTGAGTGTACATTATCATGTTGTCTTTAGAGTGACTATCCTCATTTGTTGAAGAAGAAAAGCATTAATGTGGCTGAATAGCAATACATTCGAGTGGCAATCACACAAGGGACAGTCACTGTGAGATGTCCTCATTTGTGACTGTCCTTATAGTGAGTGTACATTATCATGTTGTCTTTAGAGTGACTGTCCTCATTTGTTGAAGAAGAAAAGCATTAATGTGATTCAATAGCAATACATTCAAGTGGCAATTACACAAGGGACAATCGATCACTGTGAGATGTCCTCATGTGTGACTATCCTTGTCACAAATGAGGACATCTCACAATGACTGTCCCTTCTGTAATTGCCACTTGAATGAGGACAGTCACTGTAAAGACAACATGATAAAGTACACATACAATGAGTGTACATTATCATGTTGTCTTTACAGTGGCTGCCCTCATGTTGTATATTCTTCTCTGTAGATGCTACTATGTGCTAGGGAACTTCTTAGAACTATTGGTATATTCTTACAACTTGTTACACCTGGGATATTCTTCTCTGTAGATGCTATTGTGTGCCGTGGTCCAAACAGGCCCATAAATGTGGTTGAATAGCAATACATTCAAGTGGCAATTACACAAGGGACAGTCACTGTGAGATGTCCTCATGTGTGACTGTCCTTGTCACAAATGAGGACATCTCACAGTGACTGTCCCTTGTGTAATTGCCACTTGAAGGAAAAAAGCATTAATGTGGTTCAATAGCAATGTATTCAAGTGGCAATTACACAAGGGATAATCACTCTGAGATTTCCTCATTTGTGACTATCCTTACAGTGAGTGTACATTATCATGTTGTCTTTACAGTGACTGTCCTCATTTGTTGAAGGAAAAAAGCATTAATGTGGTTCAATAGTGATGCAGAGTAGTCAGCAAGAAACTTGGATCTATGTCCCAACCCACTTCAAGACACCAAAATGACTCAACCAATCAATTAGGCTCTGATTTCTATAGGTTAATGTTTAAACTCTGCAAAGTAATGAATTTGAAGGTTTCAAGGATCACACAACAACTTATGGACTCAATCCCATTCAATAACAAATTTTGATGCAGGAGCATCCTGGGTGTAAGAGCAATCTTGCATCACCCAAAAATATTTATGTTTTTATATTCAATAAGGGTTATTTTGTGCAGAGCTTCTATTTATGGAAAGTTACTATTTTTGGTAATTTTCGTATGTGCTCAGAATGATCTGATTTCTTTCTTGGAGGTTCATTCTGGTCATATAAGTCTGCCAGTAAAGTTTCATTGCTAGATCAAGTGTCTATTGGAAGATATTGAAGATTTTCGGTATTGGCAGCAGGGTATAGAAACTTTGAACTCAGTTTTGAAGGCTTTAGAGGCCCCGGATGAGGTCAAAAATTTGGGTGACAGGCGCTTGCGCGGGTCAAGCCTGTAGAGCACTTCGTGGCATTTCTGAAATGGGGTTATAATAGCCGAGCGGGTCAACTGGTGATGACTTATGGTCTTCGGAAGTTGGGCCACCTGAAATGGCGGAAAATAATTTTCTTCAAAATTTATGTTCGGGTTTCAAGGGTTATCTTGAGCCGACTATGATGTAATGAAATGTAAAATAAAATAATTCTAAGTTTGGTCGGCCTTATTGGCTAAAATTCTGGAACCTTTCCAGGCGGTGGAAATTGCCTATATAAGGAAGGCTGTATTATTGTCTTAGGCAGTTCAGAATAGTTCTGGGTAGTAGATCTGGGTATTGATTTGAGGCTTTGTCCTATAGAATATTGTAAGGAATGCCCATGTGGCTTTGCATATTGTAATTCTAAAAGTTTGTAATTCCACATTTGTGGAGATAATAAGAAGCCAATTTTCTGTTCTTGCATATTATTGTTGTTGTTTCTCTATTTCTGTTATGTGTTTGTGGTATTAAGGGGAGCACCCTTCATCAAATTTCCTTTTAGGGACAAGTTCCCTGATTTTCTATCAAAAGAGACTTTTAAGGTTCTAGATCTTACTTCCTGCAGCAAAACTTAGAAACCCCTTAGATATCATCTAAATAACAAGAATCATGCATTGGTTGTGATCTAAACAACCCAAGACATCAAAATAACAAACTGACCTAGTGACCCTAGTAGGTCCCCCAAACCTGCTCTGCAGCCATAACTCTGCAACTTGCCAAAGGACTCTAAGAAGTTATATGTTTTCTGAGTACCCTTTTTGGATTTCTAACAGACCACCAACTCATCCCAGACCCTGACTCCACTCCAGCATATCAATGTCTTCATTGAGTCCGCAAACCTAATGCATGCTTTTAGGTGTGGGTTCCAAAACAAAGCATTGAAAATGGGTGTATGAAACCAAGATCAGAGTTTTGGAGTGTTCTCCTGATCTAGATAAACAAGAATGCACAAGTTTTCAAGTCCTCAATACGATGCAAGCTTCTGATTTTATTCTGATTACCATCTTCCCAGCCAAAAACATGGTAGTTTTTGATCTAGGGCTCGCTCTCAACAAATGCAGATGCAACCCCCTACCTCAGGGCTTTTAGAATATACAAATATACATCCTTAACTCTCATTCCACCAAGGAAGAAGGAATTCCAATGGTTGAAACGTGAGTTAAGGTCTTTACATCAGTCAAACCCTGAAAATGAGGGTTTGTAAACAATGCACAGAAAATTTGAAATAACTTAGATATAAAACAAAGAGAATCAATCAAACCAACTTCCAAAGCATCAGATGTCACTATTACAACTTCCAAGCAAATTTTATCATCCAACCACCATCTGTACAGCCGTACAGAGTTCATTTTTCACCAGAAATGCACTAAAACAGGGTTATTTTTATTTTTTATGAAAGCAAAATGATTACAATACTGGTTCTCTGTCTGTCTTCGACCATTTGAAGCCTAAAATAGGCTCTCCAAATGTTGGTTCAACCATCTAGGTGGTTAGAACAGTTTATCCAACAAATGTCAACTTTGGTAAGCAACTTTTAAAGTTGCATTACAACTTTGCAAACAACTTTGCCGAGAAGGTTAAAAATGTGTTGTGAAACTTTAGGAACCTTATTAAAGTTATTTTGGACCTTCAAACTTCTTAACAACATCTAAAAGACACCTAATAAACACTTACTATGCTCATTTCATCCAAGGACTCAAAAGATGCCCAAGGTTTATAAGTCACCAAGGGGTCTTGTGTCCAACAAGTGGATGTTTATAAGGAGATAAAATCAATCCTTAATATTTATTACAAACCAAGAAAACATCTAAAACTCCTATTCTAATTTATTGTCATTCAAAAAGACTCTGATTTGTCATTCAAAAAGACTCTGATTTGTCAATCAAAAGGACCTTTCACCAGTCAATCCTTCAAAGCTCCAAGGTGAAAATCTTATGTTCCAATTGATAGGATTTGACTCCTTGGCTTCATGGCAACTTCCTTCAATCATGGTGTCTTTGGCTTGCATTAGGGATGCCCCTGCATCAAATAGCAATGCATTCAAGTGGCAATTACACAAGGGACAGTACATGCCCATTAAAGTTGGTGTTTTGTTATCCAGCATGACAATGGAGACAACATACTCTGTGTCAATTTTACTGATCAAATTTCCCTCCGCCAGGCAAAGCAACAATCTGGGTATGATAAGGTGAAATTTTGTAGTCCTTTTGGGTATGATAACAGTTCCAGTTTCCAATAAGATGGTTCATTTTTATAATCTAGCTTCAATTTCTCTTGTGAAAATCTTTTTTTCATTTTATGGGTGGTAAAATATAATTATTATGCTAGAGGTGTGTACTTATGGATGATAATGAAACAAAATGATAAGATTTAAGACTCTTGTTTTTTTTTTAAATAGCATTTTAAGTTTCCTTCTATTATAAATTACTGTTTTTCTACTTTTTAATGTATCTTTCCAGATATTTTATATCAATTTTATTTATGAAATATAAATATATTAATAATGTTTTAGTGTTTTTAGGATTAGTTTATATCAATTCTATGTATCATCATTCGTCATTCAATTGTCAGTATTATTAATTTAGACTGTGCAATTGTAGAACTACTCGAATATGGGTTGGATGGATACTCAAGCAGGGGAACCCTCCTCAAATATCTCAAGCAGTGAACTTGGAAAAATGTGTCCTGAAGGAACCCTTTCCATCAGAGAGATAAAAGTACAAACAAGTAAAAGAAGCAGGCTCTGCAAATATGTTTTTGAGAAGAAAAATGATAGATTATTCGAGTATGGTTCATGAGGTATATCTAAAAAGACATTTTTTTTCTTATTATAATAAAAGAGGAAGTTGTGAATGTCAAAGTTGAGTGAAACAAAAATTATTTTCATCAAATTTTGTTAGGCTTGCTTTTGGGAATAGTTTCTTACAATATTGCTATTAAGATTTTTATTGTGTAGTTTTTAGATTAGGTTTATAAAATTATATTTCATGAGTAGTGATTCATATTAATCAATTAACGATACTTTTGGAAGGTATTTTCAATGTGTCAAATTTTGATATTTTTACAAGAATTAGATTGTGTAATTTTTTTAATTAAAGTCATTGACTCATATTTCATAAATAATAGTTCTCATGAATCCATCTCTTATAAGATTGAATAGTCTATTTAGGAAGTATTTCTGATAGTATGTCAAATTATGATATTACTATTACCATTAGATTGCATGGCTTTGAAGTCAACCTCGTTGACCCATATTCTTCTCTGGAGATGCTACTATGTGCTAGGGAACTTCTTAGAACTGTTGGTATATTCTTACAACTTGTTACACCTGGGATATTCTTCTCTGTAGATGCTACTATGTGCCGCGGTCCAAACGGGCCCATAAATGTGGTTGAATAGCAATACATTCAAGTGGCAATTACACAAGGGATAGTCACTGTGAGATGTCCTCATGTGTGACTGTCCTTGTCACAAATGAGGACATCTCACAGTGACTGTCCCTTGTGTAATTTCCACTTGAATGAGGACAGTCACTGTAAAGACAACATGATAATGTACACATACAATGAGTGTACATTATCATGTTGTCTTTACAGTGGCTGCCCTCATGTTGTATATTCTTCTCTGTAGATGCTACTATGTGCTAGGGAAATTCTTAGAACTGTTGGTATATTCTTACAACTTGTTACACCTGGGATATTCTTCTCTGTAGATGCTACTGTGTGCTGTGGTCCAAACGGGCCCATAAATGTGGTTGAATAGCAATACATTCAAGTGGCAATTACACAAGGGACAGTCACTGTGAGATGTCCTCATGTGTGACTGTCCTTGTCACAAATGAGGACATCTCATAGTGACTGTCCCTTGTGTAATTGCCACTTGAATGAGGACAGTCACTGTAAAGACAACATGATAATGTACACAAGTACCGTGAAGGTAGTTGCAAGTTAGGGCTGTTTCATTGCATACCCGAAACAATGAAGATGTTACAGTCCACAAAACGTTTGTGCTTGAAAGATGAACAAATAAAATTAAACTTCTAAATAACCAAAGCCGCTAACAATAAATTCAACACAGATATGTCCTCATTTCTGGGTATTTTAGCTCTGTAACAGCTGAATACCAAATTACATAATAATGACAAAAGAAAAATAAACCCAACGTACTCAAAAATTGTAGCTGTGATTTCGCGGAGGGAATCTCTCTCGGCACTGTTGAAAATACAAATGACAACGTTTCTCTACATTATCATGTTGCCTTTACAGTGCCTGTCCCTTGTGTAATTGCCACTTGAAGGAGGACAGTCACTGTAAAGACAACATGATAATGTACACTTACAGCCCGTGTACATTATCATGTTGTCTTTAGAGTGACTATCCTCATTTGTTGAAGAAGAAAAGCATTAATGTGGCTGAATAGCAATACATTCAAGTGGCAATTACACAAGGGACAGTCACTGTGAGATGTCCTCATTTGTGACTATCCTTACAGTGAGTGTACATTATCATGTTGTCTTTATAGTGACTGTCCTCATTTGTTGAAGGAAAAAAGCATTAATGTGGTTCATTAGCAATGTATTCAAGCGGCAATTACACAAGGGATAGTCACTCTGAGATTTCCTCATTTGTGACTATCCTTACAGTGAGTGTACATTATCATGTTGTCTTTACAGTGACTGTCCTCATTTGTTGAAGGAAAAAAGCATTAATGTGGTTCAATAGCAATGTATTCAAGCGGCAATTACACAAGGGATAATCACTCTGAGATTTCCTCATTTGTGACTATTCTTACAGTGAGTGTACATTATCATGTTGTCTTTACAGTGACTGTCCTCATTTGTTGAAGGAAAAAAGCATTAATGTGGTGCAATAGCAATGCATTCAAGTGGCAATTACACAAGGGACAGTACATGCCCATTAAAGTTGGTGTTTTGTTATCCAGCATGACAATGGAGACAGCATACTCTGTGTCAATTTTACTGATCAAATTTCCCTCCGCCAGGCAAAGCAACAATCTGGGTATGATAAGGTAAAGTTTTTGCAACAATTTCTTGCTGCTGCTAAGGTTACCATTGTTTATGGTTTCTATTATATAGTTCTATCTATATTGCTATATGGCCTTTTGTTTAGGATTAAGTAGATGAGGGAAAATATTTCTTTTGTGGATTGTAAACAAAACATTGAATTATTTCAGAGAACAGATCTAAATCTATAAGATGCTACGATGGAGCACATGACCATGTACTTGTGAATATTAGGATCCATGTTAATCAAATGACTGCTTTATGTAAATTACTTTTGAGTAAGTAAAAGGCAATACAATTTTTCGAAGTGTGCAAGGATTTTTATGATATACAGGTGTACGAAGAAATGAATCTGTGTTGTTTTGTATCAATATCAAACATCTCTGATATATTTTCATGTTTTTATAATCTATTTTGCAGATGAAAACTGTCCAACAGATAAAGATTGGGAACTTCTCCTAGCATCTGTACCTGCATCTCTCTTATATACTACAAGTTGCTTGCCATCAGAAATTGCAGTTCCCTCACGTGACATTGATGGTGAAGTGTTCTTTTCAGAACCATCATCTGTGGTTACCAATGCTCCTGTTTTAGGCAATAAGTTTGTTGCATTCCATGAGCCATTGGTCAAGTTTCTTCTACGAGCTTCTGATGCCTCAAAATCTAAGCAGCGCCTACGCATGCCTCGTTGTGGTTGATTATCATTCTGTACATGAATTATAATGAGTAATCAGTTTTGGGCCTTGGAATCTTGTATGTAACATGCACAGGCATTTCATGGCTAAATGAATCTATTTTAAAAGCATCAACTTTTCTTACATGATGCTGGATACATAAGTAGAACAAGCGTATATCAAATTGGAAGCAATCAGAACTCCACAATGACATATTATTTAGAGTACTCTTCAGTTTAAGTAATAATGCATATATTGACACTGTAAAGACAACATGATAATGTACACTCACTATAAAGACAACATGATAATGTACACTCACTGTAAGGACAGTCACAAATGAGGACATCTCACAGTGACTGTCCCTAGTGTAATTGCCACTTGAATGTATTGCTATTCAGCCACATTAATGCTTTTCTTCTTCAACAAATGAGGATAGTCACTGTAAAGACAACATGATAATGTACACTCACAGTGAGTGTACATTATCATGTTGTCTTTACAGTGACTATCCTCATTTGTTGAAGAAGAAAAGCATTAATGTGGCTGAATAGCAATACATTCAAGTGGCAATTACACAAGGGACAGTAACTATGAGATGTCCTCATTTGTGACTGTCCTTACAGTGAGTGTACATTATCATGTTGTCTTTACAGTGGCTGTCCTCATTTGTTGAAAGAAAAAAGCATTAATGTGGTTCATTAGCAATGTATTAAATAATTTTTTTTTTTTAATCCACCCACGGGCATCGCAATTGCGATGGGAGCCCGTTGTAATGCGATGCAGGCGCCCGTCGCAATTATTTGGGAGGCCCGTCGCAATTGCGACGGCCCTCCGAAGCCATGCGACGGGGTGGCGACGCCCATGCCGCTAACAAATCTTAGCGACATTGCGATGGGAGGGCGCCGCAATTGCGACGGCTATCCATAGACGTCGCAATTTGCGACTAAAAAATAGCGACGTCTATGGGTGTTGCTATTGCGACACATAGCTGTCGCAAAATGCCCCCAAATGTATTAGTGAGGAAGGCTACCTATCTCACCCCAGACATATGACAAGCCGAGACAACCACTCAAAAGGAAACATAAATTCATAATTATGTATAAACCACCAATATTCTTCACAAGATGGAGTGAGATACATGAAGAATCCATTGAAGAATACTTTTCTTATTGGCTATACAAAGATGAACCCCATAAAATCATAATTCTTGTTCATGAGTATGGAAGGGGGTATACCATTTTTCAAAAGAAAGGATATAATGGATGCACTAGCCTTGGAAAGAATAATCAAGGAATTATGGAATTGATAGCACCTAAATCAAATCCAAAGTTTCATGGCTTAGGATAGCGACCACAAGAAGGAAGTACTTTGAATACCTTGTTTCCTACTAATAATGATGTGTATGCTTACAATGAGGTTGAGATATTTGAGGAGTACCAATCTAACACAGTTTCAAATGAATATGTGTGGGATACCCCAAGAACTTCTAGCACCCTACACCTCAATGCTACAATTAATTGATTGTCCATACATAATAGACCAATAGATCAATGCACTTGGATTAAATAGTTTTGCAATTGATCTAAGCCCTCATCCACCTCATCATTAGAGTTCCATGAATCCTTGTTTGAGTCATATGTCAATACCTTGACAACCCTTCCTATATCCTCATTCCAAACTAGAGATAACATTGCCTTGGTCTAACCTGAACTGATTTCTTGTGAACAACAAGATCTACTAACTATAAACATATTTGAGAATGACAAAGCTATAGCCAAGTTCATAGGATTTCAAGAAGGCACACCCATGGGAGATCTATCAAAAGTCATTTTTAAGATTCAATCAAAAGTTATTGGAATATTTAAATTTGTCCTATGAAACTTTGATAGAAAGGGGTTTGGATTGAAAGTCCTTAGTTTCAATCGAAACCCTTTCTATCAAAACCCCCTGTCAAAATTCAACCCCCCAAGATCTCTCATTTTCTACAATTTTTTGGCCTTTAAAGCTCAAACTGAGGGCTCAAATGGAACCATATTGATAAACCCAAATGCATGATAGTGGTAATCAAAACAATCTTTCCAATGGTTATGATAATAATATATATTGAATTTATTATGAACTTTTTAAAGATTAATTAAACATAATTTTCTCACCAAACATTGATCTTTGTGTTCAATGCTTATGGAAAATTAGTAAATGAGTGGAAAAGAAATTAAAAATATATCTACACACTAGCTATTGAAGTCCTCTTTCTAACAATACAATAAAATAAAATTGGACACATACACAACAAGTTACGAATGCTCAAATGAACATATGTCAAAACTACAATTAACTCAACTTTCAACCTTAATAAAATATGAAATAATGAAGATAAAGTTGTGAAACCAATTGCAAACATCAGATATGGAAGCTACAAAACTAAATTCAAAAGAATCATATTTGTATCTATTTTAGAAATAAAGTTATGCATGAACAAATGAGTGTCACTCTTTAAAAATGTTGTTTATATTGGAGTTGATGAGTAAACAACCCACAGCTCCCAAAGAACACCTGCATGCAAACACATGTCACAGAAAGAGAGAGAAGCTAGAAGCTAGAGAGGCCTGAACACATGGACCCATGAAAGAGGAGACATTCTTGATGTGCAAAAACAAAAGTTGCAATTCAATAAAATGAATGTTTCTCAATAAGATTACAAGAGAGATCAATTGTTATAAAAGGAGATCAAAACCTTACAAGGGTGAACAAACCTAGGTTGCATGATAATAATTAATTATTATATGCACCTAAAGTTTAACTTAAGTAGAAAGAGATAATAAGTGACTTAGTAATTAAATCAAACATGATTTAATTAATAAGAAAACACTTTATTACTCTAACACCCCCCCTTAAGATAAACTTTGGGAGAAGCTAAAAACCTGGAAAGAACTACTGAAAGCAAATGGGTCCTGGCAACAAAAGGGTTGACTAGGTACCCAAGTACAAAAGAGAGTCTCTGTAAAAGAGGAGAAATAGAGAAAACCACATGGAAAAAAATCCAATCCAAAAAGAGACAAAGACTAGTTTGAAGGATTGAAGAAGCCTCCAAAACTAGGAATGTTCCATAAAATAGGAACAAGGATGACCATGTAGAACATCACTGAGACAAGAAGCTGCAAAATCTGTCAAGAAGTAAATGATGATCTAAAGATCCTCCACTGAAATATGACCAGGTAGAGAAGACTGTAATATGCATGACTGCCCTCAAATGACACTACTTGAATCAGGAGGAAAATAAAGGCAAACAACTGAAGTCGAAGATACAAAATATTTTAATATGTACGAGTGCCCTCAAATAACACTACTCAAATCAAGAGGCAAACAAAGGCAAACACCTGAACTTGAAGATACAGATGGCATAAAAATACCAAAGTCTGAAGAGATGATCAATCAAAGCTAGAAGAGTGCTTCCAAAGTAGGAAAGAGAAGAGTGTCCATAGAGTAAATGATCGATCTCACCGGAATGCATAGGTACCCAACCACTGCATCCGCCTAGTACATAAAATCAAATACCGAATACATAGCTCACACTATCAAACCAAGGAAGCAGTAGAAACCCCCCCCCCCCCAATAATACTGACAAGGGAGTAATGTCAGGTACACTGAAACGATCATCCAATATAAATTGCATGATACTAGGAACATTGAAGTTGTAGAGAGAGTACAAACAAAAATAGAGATACCTAAGGCTAATGTCGTTGGAGGAACACTCACATGACAAAAGTAGATGGAAAACAAAGACAAACATCAAACCCCCCTAACACTTTATAATGGAGTGTGAGTAAATAGCGCACGAACATGTGCAAGATCCCATACATGTAATAGAATGACACTTTATCTCAATGCGTGTGCATAAAAGAATGCTACAAAAGTGAAGTAGACACTGCTTAAAGAAGAAAGAAGACTATTGAAACAAAAGAACAACCTAAGATGATTCATTCCTCAAAAAGAAAATATCCCAGGGCCTGAAACATCCAAGATATCCACGAAATTGCAAAAATGCAAGAAACTGAATAAAATATACCTGGAGTAGAATCTAGAAAAAATGACTCATAGCACTGGGAAGGTCTCAGAACAAGCTTTCCAATGATATATCCCATTACTCCTTGATGTCATTCAACCATTTTAAACCCTTCAAGCTCAAAAAACCTTTAAAAGCCCAAATATCCCTTAGCCCAAACAAATTCAATATGTGCATATGCTCTAAAGTAGCTAAATTAAGAATAAGAACAAACTCGGTATTGAAAACCCTAAATAAAATCTCTCTAGTTGTTGGATTAATCAATTACCTTTGATAAATAGACCCATACATATTATTGTGAATATATTGTTAGTTTTTGTGAGGGACTGTAAAAGTGTAATAGGTAAGCATTATGGGATGAGAAAAATGGAAACCATACAAAAGAACACAATATGAGCTACTTGGTTGGGTATTTGAGTTGTTATTTTACACGTATTGGTTTTTCCAAAGATCGCCACTTGGCAAACCAATGCATCCAAAAGATCATAAATAAGTGGATAATCCCATCATGGTGGGCTTTTGCAGAGGCAAAGGGAAACAAGTAGACTCAATCATGGTGGATCTATTGAGTCGATGGGGCACTCCCCTCCAAACGACCTTGACCATTGTAGATCTCCTAGAATGTTTAAATCTTGTAAAATTATGTAATCTTTGCATCCTTGTAAAATTTATTATGTTGAGGACAAGATCGCTTTTAATTCACTTGAGGCCAAAGTCAAGGCCTATTTATAATTTGATGAGCATTGAGTTGTTGAATCATATTGACTTGTTTGCGATTTATGTGTTTTTTACAAATATTTTATGCAATAGGTTATGGTTTCTCTAATTAAATCATTTTCCACATTAAATGCATCTTATGCTCTCATAGATAAATATTATTCTCACCCTCAAAACATAAACCTTAAGGGCCCATTTGTTTGTTGGAGTTGGGATTGTCAAATCTCAGAATTGATATTTTTGATGTTTGTGTTGAAAACATGAAACTAGAATAAGGATTTGTTAATTCCCATTTACCACCAAAACCAACATTTGAATCTTCCATCTAAATATGTGGAATTGGAAAATCAATTCCAATTCTACTTAAATGAGAATTGAGGGTAAAACAAAATTTATAATATTTTGAAATCCATATGCAAACAACATTTTCCATCTTCTCATTATGAATTCCAAGTGAACCAAATAGTTCCAGCCATATTTCAAAAACCATTTTCCAGATTTAAAACTTCCAAAATTGTCAAATACTGAAATTTGACAATTCCAAAGATGAAATTACTAATACAAATACATTCTTATATGTATTAATGACATACATAAAAAAAATTATGTGGAGAATAGTAACGGAAGCGTCTATGCAGCTGAAAATATGCACCGTTTTCTAAATTTATTAATTAAATTAAAAATTACAAAACAACTTAGTTATGTGGTTTTTAATTTAATTAATAAATTTAAAAAAGGGTCACGTCAGATACATAGTTTCGGCTGTATAGCGAAGGGTAATAGTGACTGCCTACTGCCATAGGTTGAGATGCAAGGAAAAAATCCGTTTATTTGGGGTGTGGGGCAGTCCAGTCTGAAATGCGAAGACTTGCAGAGTCTGGAAAGTCGTGAGTTGAAAGTTGCCCGAGTACACGTTGGCATTTTGAATAAATCGCCTTCAACTAAACACAGTCGACCAACGATGAGATTTCCGCCCAACGAGGCGGTGGATTTAATGCGTTCTGTGTAACACGTGACGACGGATAACACGAATAAATGTACAAGGAAAATTTCCGTTTCCCGAAAGTCGGAACGTGAGAGGGAAGAAAGTTTACTTTTGTGTCTCAATGAAAACGACGAATGCTCTGTATTTGCAGGAACAGGCACGGTTTTGACCCTCTCTGCGCTTCTCTTTTCTTCTCATGGTTGGTGCGTTCTTTACGCCCTCAAAATCTCGCAAAGCGAAGTACAAAGTCTTTATCTCTCCTCTGTCACAGGAAATTTTGCAGACTGACTGCCTTTTCTGACGTTTGGTGGAATTGGCCAAAGAAAGTTGGGATAAATTTGAGCATGTGAGAAGAGGAGAATGGGGGAATTGGAGATGTCTATGGAGGAACTCAAGGCTGTGAAGGTGGTGGGAAGGGGAGCCATGGGAACTGTGTTTTTGGTCATCAAAACGGGCTCTCCTACGCCTTTGGCTTTGAAGGCCATGAACAAATCTGTGCTGGAGAAGCAGACTGATGGCTTAAAAAGAGCGCGGGCGGAAAAAAAAATTCTCACAAGGCTTCGCCATCCATTTCTGCCGTCACTAATTGGGCTTCTGGAGACGGAGAAGATCATCGGGTGGGTTATGGATTATTGTCCTGGAGGCGATTTGAATGCTCTCAGACGCTCCCAATCTGAAAAATGCTTCTCTGAGTCCATCATTCGGTAACATGTTTTCCCTGCTCTTTAGAATTCCCCTTCATCTCTCTTGTTTTTGTTTGCTTAGATTATATGAGCAGATAGGAAATGGAATGTTCGTATATAAATGGAACTCTGTATTAAAAAATACAGACCCACTGTGCTATTTTATTTAAAGATGTGAGTTTTCTACATCATTAATGTCTGGTATCATATTTTCATTTTTCCTCCGTGTTTGTTCATTGTGTTCATCAATCACGAATAATGAAAAAATACTTACATAATCTAATCATTATAAAAATGAAATCGAGATCATTTCATATTATTCAGTTTAAATTTGCTGCCTACTTCTGAACTAATCAAACACTAAAATATTTTTCAATCATAAAATCTAACCACAAACATTAATGAAAAAACAACGATATAATCTATTTAAAATTATTCAAACCGTGTTATCAAAGAGTTCAGACAGCCATGGTCCCAAATCTCCAAAATCTTAAAAACAAACCCAAAAAGAAAAAAAAGAAAAAAAACTCTTGTCGGCATCATGCCATGTTATTATTTAATTTAGATTTGCTGCCTACTTCTCAGCTAATCAACAATTTTATTGTAATCAACAGCAAAATTTTCAAAGGGGTTTACTTTCTAGAAGGATTTGTAGAAAAAACGTTGCAGTCTGAGGGAATAACTAGGATTTTTGTTTTTAAGTGATTGACCCGTAGCTTGCTAAATATGGCGTATCTATGGAAATAAATAAAAATTAGTCAATATATTATTATTAAATGTCATTTTAAAGTGTTTATAAATTTTTAAATATATATAAAAAATATAATCATAAAATATTTAAATATTTAATTTAAAAGAAATATAGTCAATATATTATTGTTAAATGTCATTTTAAAGTGTTTATAAATTTTTAAATATATAGAAAAAATATAATCATAAAAAATATTTAATTTTTTTTTAATAATTTAATATAATTTTTTTCCTAATATTAGAATTCAATTAAATTCATTGATCTATGTTAGGAAAATTATTCTCTATACAATTCATATTCATCTCATACCACTTATATAGTTGGTAGAGGCATAGTTAGATGGGTGATTAAGCGGTTGGTTTCCGTGGCAGGTTCTATGCCGCGGAGATGGTATTAGCCCTGGAACATCTGCATCATGAGGGCGTGGTGTACAGAGACTTGAAGCCGGAGAACGTCCTCTTGCAAGCGGACGGTCATATCATGCTCACCGATTTCGACCTCTCGACTATTCTCCCACCCCTTCCACGTCACTCCTCGACGCCTCCAGAAGACCGTCGATTGTCGCCGCCAAGACGCCCAAGACGATCTGGGCCGTTCGATTTCATGACATCGTGCGTGAGCTCAGCGTCTCGTGTTTCGCCCGCTCAGAAAAAGCCCTCGCCGCCGCCAAGCGAGGCGCCGTCATCTGCACGGACAAATTCATTCGTGGGAACAGAGGAATATGTGTCGCCGGAAATGCTGAGCGGCTTCGGCCACGACTTTTCCGTCGACTGGTGGGCTTTGGGCGTTTTGCTGTACGAAATGGTGTACGGCGAGACGCCTTTCAAGGGCGCGAACCGCAAGCAGACGTTCTATAATATTCTTGTCAAGCAGCCGCAATTCCTGGGGCCTTGGACACCGTTACGCGACCTTATCCAGAGATTGCTCATCAAAGAGCCGCGCAAAAGGCTGGGATTTTCATGCAACGGGGCGGAGAACGTTAAAAAGCACGTTTTCTTTGCAGGGGTGGATTGGGATTCGGTGGATAAGGTTTCGAGGCCGCCTTTTGTGCCGCCACCCATGTCTTTGGAGGATTTGAGTGGCATGCAGAGGATAGATGTTGAGGATTACTTTGACAAGTTGGGAGAGAGCAAAAGGCAGAGCATCGGGTCTGAGGAGGAAGTTTGTTCTCCGGAAAGAGGCGATGTACAACAAGGAGATGCTGATACAGTGTTTTAATACAAATTCATCTTCTCTTTCTTTCTCTTTCTTTCTTCTGGTAATGGGAATGAAATTTATAGACAACACAGCTCGTGGATTACAAAAGAATTTATAGATGTTTTCATCCTTTTAACTGGGGAAATTTTGTAACGATAGCCTGACATCAGACTAAGTGTAGCAATGTAAATGATTTAAAGGTAGGGTTATAATACAGTAAAAATCAGAACCGTTTTCTTCGTCACTTTGAAGCATCTACAGTCTTTTTATTTCTTTCTACTTTAATTAAATTATCAAATTATATCATAGTGAATTATAATAAATAAGTTATTTAAGTGGGTAATTGGAAAAATAATAGATGTTTCTTTATTTTCATTAAATAGAAATTAAATTTCATTTCATTTGTGTTCTTAAAAGAGAGGTCAAAAGTTAAAATCCCACAAGAAGTAAGATATGTACACTTAGATTGCACCACGTTTAAGTGTCCCGACAAGGAGTATAAGATACAAGGTAGTCCCATATTGCAGTTACCATATGTGGGCCCAAAAATAGAAGGTGGGTATAGTGGACTATAAAAAGCTCCTCTCCTCTCCTTTCTTTTCCTTTGTTTATTATATTGACTAAAATTTTGTCGTAATTTATTAAAACTGAAATTGTTGAAAAATGAATTTGTATAATAATATGAAGATCAAGTTATTGTTGTACAAGTAACATCAAATTGCGAATTTACAATGTAGTTGTGCAAATATTCATCTAGTGTATTGCATACTTGTACAATTTTACAAAAAAATCTAATCTAACACTAAGTCAACTTATTAGAATATGTAAACCTTATTTTTTCAATATCCCCTTTAAGGTTTATATTTCTATATCCCCTTTAAGGTGTATGTTACCAAAAAAAAGAAGAGCAAAGCATGAACATATTGCAAAAACCCATCTAAAAATGTATAGAGCCATTTCCACCAAATCTCCTTGGTAATCCAAAACATCCCAAACAATTCATATCTAGAATTCTTTGACGTGAAGAATTCTTTAGGTCAATGAACTAACCAAACTGCATACATTATTATAAGAGAATTGTCTATTATCTTCTAACTCTTGCACGTATTTATTTAGGTTTGATTTAGAAGGACACAATTCTTAGTGAAATAATGATATTCCTTTCAAGGTATTTTTAAATATTGTTAATCTTAATAGAAATGAAAGGGATATACCAAATATTAATCAATGAGAAGAGAAATAAAAGTGTGCACTAAGCAAGGTCAAGTCTAAATCTAAAAGATGAACTTGTAAGTGTCAAACTACATTAAATTATTGAACTCGACTCCATACAATACACATGTAACATGATACCATTGTTTTCAATTTATATTTTACATTTAAGTATCATAATAAAAAAAATCTCAAATATTAATTAAAATTAGTTTACTTATATCTACACATTTTAGTAGATTAATTTAACTCTTTAAACAAAAATATTTGTTTACAATAAAATTTTTTATTAAAATTTGAAGTGTATACATATATTTTGTTCAATTGATATGGAAACAATGACATAAATATTTATTTGAACCTTTGTATGTCATTGCACATGTTATCTGCACATAATTTTACTGATAGGTCATGCCCCCTTCTCTTTTGTGATTAAATATTTAAAGATACTAAAATTTTGGGTTTACTTCTTTGCATACAGGGAAGTTGTAGCTCATCTTTGCTTTTAAATGTAATGCATGTGCACACCCCATTGCAAAGCTTCATTTTTAGCATAGGCAAATAGGATGTTGGTAGAGATTGTAGAGTGTGGCTTAACACTTTACAATTATGTTTGACTTGTTAGTCTTTATTTTTGGATTCTTTTGATATATGGATGATTTATTCTATATTGAAATAATTTAGAATTCAGATGACTTATTTTATCTTTTAATTGCAAAATGATGAATATTGCAAGTAGAAATGATGCAATTTAATTTGACTATAATTTTTATTGGGAGTAACCTATTGATGAGAAAATTTATTGGATTGAATGGATTTACAAGACAAAGGCGGGAGTGTGGTTAAGGTAGAGGAGGCTACCTCCTCGACAATGGTTGGTCGGATAATCTAAGTTTCGTACACACCATGTAAATTTTATTTTAATTTCGGTAGAATAAAGTGTTTCATTTCTTACCCTATCTCAAAATGAAAAATGTGTGTTAATGAACAAGATTTCAAAGGCTGAAATAAATTCCTTGACGTGTGTAGGTGAATGCATATTTTAAATAGGATAATGTCAATTTTAAATGACATTGATTTTTCTCCTTGATAAGAATTGTTCTTGATACGTAAATAAAAGAATAATAATAAAAATTAAAAAAAGACATTGAATGAAATGTTCTTTTTTTTTAAATTTTAATTCAAAGAAACAAATATCTAGTAATAAGAATTCAACGCAGATGAGAATGAAGGATGGATATTTAAAACAAGAGTCAAAATTTTAGAAAACACTAATCTTCATGCTATTTTTGTTGGACTAACCACCAACGCTCCCCTTTAGGATTCGTGACATGGTTTAATAGCTTCCTATGTCTTCTATAAGTCTACTGGTTGTGTAATACCCTCTCCTATGATGATACTTGGACTTTTTGATTTGGACATTCTATTATGATGGTTAGAACTATACATTTACATTTATGTTTTGTGGATGATGATATGTTTATTAGATGATTGATATGCTCATTTATGGTTATCATTTATATGTTTATGAGAATAGAAAATCATCTATTTTTTTTTATGTTTTATGGATCTAACCCAAGGATTTGAATCTAACCATTATCATGATGTTTTATGTTTCATGAATATGTGTCTAATGTGTTTTCATGACTCAAGATTAAGTCGTAGTTATTCACTTAGTTGAGGTCCACACGATGTATCGATCCTGATCATCTGCTTGCATATATCTGATTTGTATGTATATCCATATGTATCCATGTATCTCTTCTTGGTGATGCAGGAGTGCAGGTACCAAGTATCATCTCCACCAGGCTTCATAGGTCTGAGCGATCCCTCAAAATCCTCGATCTTTGTTGTTGTTATGGAGATATCACCAAGTTGCACAAGAATAAACTCTGCCTCTGATCCTTTTACCTTTAGGTGGGGAGTTCCTGAGTTAGTCCCTTGTGTGGATGATGTATTACTGTGTACTCTTAGTTTGTTGGTTTTGTGGATCTTGTAGCTAGTTTCTTGTTTGTTGCATTCTTTGATAATGAGGTTTTGAGTATGGTAGCTCTAATTGTCTTCATGGTATGTTCAATTTTGTTAGTAGATTATTGATGTGAATTATTGTTCATTTGAGGGTATGATTTAGTAATTTATCTTTATTAGTAGCTACTTATGTACTAGTGTATCTTGTTAGGAACGAGTTAGTATGTGATTAAATCATGTGGCTTTAATATCAATAATAATATATAATTTTATGGTATTATTTATAATACTCATAATAACAAAATGTCTATGGCAATAATAGTAATAAATATATTAATAATAGTGGTATGTTTCATCTTAAATATATATCACTATTATATTTTGTAGAGAATATGGATTAGTGTGTGAATAAATAATATGTTTTATAATAATAATATTATGTTTGCAATAATATTTATAATAATAATAATATATGTACACATAGGCATATGGGTGCACACATATGCATTTGCATACATAAATTTATATAATTGTTGGTGAGTAAATAATTATTGCGTTATATTAAATAAGTTAATGGTATGGTAAATGTGTTATAAATAATAATTACTATTACCATCCTTAAATAAAGGAAACATAAATTTGATTATGGTAATAGATAAATATAATTATATCTCTTCTGGCAAAGGCTTTAATAATCTTATTTAAGCCTAACTATTAACTGATGAATAGTTGGGATGGTTGCATCTGTTGGATTACCCGTGCAACCACCTCCTCCATGCTATATCAAGGAAAGATTTCGTGTGTGAAAGGGGGACTTTTGGAGAGAAGCTCATTTGAGAGGAAACAATAGTAAGACTGTAGGAAAATTATTTATTTTTGTGAAGAGAGAATCCATTATTTGAGTTTGGTATTTGGTTGTTTCGGATAGAATCTGGAGATTTCATCCAAAGGGATTTGAAGGAGTGTTGGAAGCATTTGAGAGGATTGGATCTTCCTTCATCAACCAAATGCTCACAGGACTCCAGGTTGGAATTCATCCTGAGAGTTAACTCTCCTTTGTGATATGAATTGATGAAAGAATGTTTCTTTGTATGCTTGTAGATTGTAGAACGTTTATGCTATATTATTGTAGTACAAATGCTATATTATTGTATTATTTTTCCAGCCATTTATAAATTATACAAATGCTATATTATTGTATTATTTTGCCAGCCCTCTATACATTATACAAATGCTATATTATTGTATTACAAATGCTATATTATTGTATTATTATGTTAGCCATTTATTATAATATTCTGTCATTTGTTTATTGTAATATTCTGTCATTTTAATATGAATTTATTCTGTGTCGTTTATACAATACAAATGTTATTATGTGAGTCATTTTTGTATTATTTGTATTATGCTAGCCATTTATAATATGTTGTAATTGCAAATATTCTGTCATTCATTTTATTATGTCAGCCGTTTATGCAATAGAAATATTGTGGCATTGTAGTATTATGTCAAGCGTTTGTGTAATAGAAATATTCTGTCATTTTATTATGCTAGCCAACCGTTTATACAAGTTTATAGAATCCCGAGTATAACATTTTTTATTCTCGTGTTTGGATTAGGGTTTGTTTTTGAATCCCGAGTGATTAGTATTGTTTCAAGTTTTGATTGAATTAGTCAATCCTGAGTTATTATTATTGTTTTAATATCGTGTGTGGAATAGGGTTTATTTTGTTTGTAGGAGTTATGAATGTTTGTTATTTCGGGTCAGTTTATTACGATACTTTAATTTCTCGATACTTTAATTTATTATACTTTAAGTTATACTTGTATAAAGAAATTAGGTACCTTCCAAGAAGTTTGAGATAGGTTTTAGCTTCCTAGGAATTAAGATGCAACTTCTAATTTTTGGAGTTTTCTAAAAACATCAGACTTAGTCAAATTTCAGGCAGATTGAATTTTGTATAAACTACAAGAAATTTTTGTATAAACTTTATGTGTTCATTACTTGTTGGGTATAGGTTATGTGGTGCATTGAGATGCTCAAATAGGGTTAGGATATGTGTAGGAAGCATGATTAGGGTTTAGGATTGTCTAAGAGGATCAAGACCATTCTAAACATCCTTAAACGTTCCTAATTTCCCTAAACATCCATAAAATATCTTGTTATTTTCTATTCTTTGATGCGGTTCTCAAATGTGTTTATGATGCTTTTTTACTACATGTATGATGTATTTGTGATGTGTGGATTAAGGGTAGAAAACCTAACAACACCAAGTGAGTGGCTCTCAGTGTGGGGCTGAGGCCCTAAGTGGCTAGAACTAGGATAACTGACTGAAGAGTTATTTAACAAGTGATAATTTAATTAAAACTTATGGGAATGGGTTCAAACACTAAAAAAATTAATATGTGCCTCGCCCATGCCATTAGTGCTAGTAAGGGCTATGGATGGGAGTGGGAGAAGGTACCTATGCGTAGGTACGATCAAATGGCACTTGTTTGTACGAAAGGCATTCGATTCTGCATGTGCCTACTTGGGGGCCGGGGCCCGGAGTGGCTAGTACTGGGAAAACCCAAGGGGTGAGGGCTATGCGATGACACTCACTTAGGTCATTGCTTAGAGTTTCTACCAAGCCTTAGAACCTTTGGGAAAAGATTTATACTTTCATCTTCTTTTCATTTGCTTGTGGGAAAGGTTACCCAACCCTAGGTATGGCCTAGCTATTCCTTCTTTGTGGGCCTTGGTGTTTATCTCCTAGCACGAGGGAGTGGGCCTTTTATGTATCCACGTGGTTGGGTGGTAAACATTTTTATCGAGGTACCTTTTGCGGATGCAGTGCTCATGGATTCGTGCTTGCATAGTGTTCTAGTTTTGAAGACTTGTACTTATCTTTCATGATGTAAAATTATTGTTACCTCCCAAGAGGAGATGAATGTAATGTAACTATTAATGTATTTCAAAATGATATGGTTAGACTTAGGAAAAAGGAAAAAGGGATATCACAAACTTTATGTATATGATATGTGTTGAAAAGAAAAGGATTTTGTAACATTCCAAGTTAAGTAGTATATTTTTCATTATTGTTGATTAAGTGAAAAGATATTGAAAATCAAATGTAATAAGTGTAACGTATCAAATGATTTAGACAATTCTATTTGCTTTAAAAGTTATATTGTTTATAAAGGGTACTTAGGAAAATAGATGGATTTAAATGGAAAATTGAAATGAAAAGTACTTTGAATTTCTTTGTAAAGAATCTTCAAATGATATGATGTAGTTTTCTTTAAGAAGTAAATCTTATTGTTAGTACACTTAAAGGACTTAAATGAATTGTTCATAAAGTAGTAGGGAACCTTGGGAGGAATTTAAGTTTAACCACGTTTAAGTTTTGTTCACATAATTCTTTTAACTATTCAAAATATTTCATAAATCATTACTTAGGTTTTTCTCTTACAAAGAGAATCTTTGTTCTCTTCCCTGATTCCCTTGCAGGGTATGACATCTTTGGTATCAAAGCACTAAGTTTCTACACTAGGGCCCTGGAAATTTGGCCCATGCTTCTTAAAACTTGTTATCCATTTAAGGAAATACTTAAACACTATAATTGGAATAGGACCCTTAAATTTATCCTTGTCCTTACTTGTTCAGGATGCCTCCTGTGACTTGTGGTAGAAAGGGAGGTGACCGAAACACTCCTAGATCTCATCAAGAAATTTCTCAAGAAGAAGAACATTTTGAGAGAGAAGAAAGGGGGGACCAATCTGATAACCACTAAGGAGGTTTTCAGGGGGCTCAAGTAACGTAATTGTTACAACAGATTCTACAAAGGTTAGAGGTAGGGTAGGATAGAGGTCACCATGGGGAGACTCACACTCACCATGAAGAAAGGGAAATGAGTCCTAGGAGGAGAGATCAGGTAGTGGAAGAAGATGCTCTATGTGCTTCTCACATGCAAGACCTCCTCAGGACTAAGACTAACCCCTTTAAGGGAACTCAAGGTGGATCTACCGCTGAAACTTGGTTACTAGACTTAGAAAGGCTTTTCTCCATGCATCCTTATAGCAGAAATACTAAAGCCCGATTTGTAGTCATTCACCTTAGAGACTTTGCATCCACTTGGTGGGAAATAGAGAAAGAGAAACTTCACATAAATATTACCACTCTTTCATGGGAACTATTCCTAGAACTCTTTCAAGCCAGATTTCTTTCTGATCACTGGAGGCGGGAAAGAGTCTAAGAGTTTCACAACTTAAGGTAGCTAAACATGTCAGTTGATGACTATGAGTGGAAGTTATTTGAACTCAAGCCATACTCAGGATATAAGGATGATGAATCCATGCTGACTCAACACTTCCTTACAGGACTCAACGATTGCTTGGCCGATAGCGTACAAATGTTTGAACCTCAGACAGTTAATGATGCAATCATAAAGGCTCATCTTGTGGAAAAAAATATAGCATTGGGGTTAGAAGGTCAAATAGGTAGCCAACGGGGTAATGCCTTTTAGGCCAAATCAGGTTTCAAAGGGAATCTATCTCAAGGAACACCTGGATCTAAACACCATCCTCCTAAAGGAAGTCAGAACCACCAGAAAAGGAAGTTTTACAACAACAGCAACAACAATAGAAATTACCATGGCAACAAAAATAAAAATGGGGGTTCTCAATCCAACAATCCTCGTAACTGGTAGTGTGCAAAGTGATACCCGAACCCTTAGCCAGCTCAGAGTATGCCTTAGAACTCTAGTCGAGGTAGCTATCAGCAGTCCAGTGCACCTGTCACAAGAAGGAATTTTGTTAAGAACACCGGATGTTACTCTTGTGGTCAACATGGGCACATTGCAGTTAATTGCCCTCAGAAATCTACCCCAGTAGCTAGCTATAGACATGCCTCTTTAGAACCAACAGTAGGTAATGCAGGCATAACTCATTGAGTATTTGCCACCTTAGACCATGGACAAGCCAATAATCAGGGAACAATCATCAAAACCCCAGGTTTGTTAAGGGGTATCTCTACCACCATACTATTTGATTTAGGAGCAACAGATTCTTTTATTTCACCTTCTTTAGTAGAGCAATGTGGGTTGAAGGTAGTAAGGCAAGAAGATAGGTGGCAAGTTGAGCTAGCCTCTAGGGCACAAATAACCTCTGACTCTTGTGTCCAAATTTGCAAGTTAGAGCTTGGACCTTTTTCCACCTTAGTAGATCTTCGAGTAATTCCTCTAGGCTCGTATGGACTAGTTTTGGGTATGGATTGGTTGGATGCTCACAAAGCCACTTTGGATTGTAGAAACAAAAGAATTTAGTGTTTAGATGACTTAGGATAACCTAAGAAGATTGTTGGGGTGCAACTACCCATCTTTCTCCGTATGATTTCTGCGATGTAGCTCAAGAACTGCATGCGCAAAGGATGCCAATTATTTGCAGTCTCAGTTGAGGACTTGGACCAAGGAGAAAGTAGGGATGTATCACTAAATCATCCCCTATTGCAGGAGTACTTAGATTTTTTTCCCAAAGAAAATTCAGGAATGCCTCCCAAGAGGGACATTGACTTCCAAATTGAGTTGGTTCCAGGAGTAGAACCAATCTCCAAAGCTCCGTACCACATGACCACACAGGAACTTGAGGAACTCAAGCTTTAGTTGGAAGGGCTCTTGGAAAAAGGATTTATCAGACCCAATGTATCACCATGGGGTGCACCAATAATATTTGTGAAGAAGAAAGATGGCTCTCTTCAATTGTGCATTGACTATCGTCAACTCAACAAAGTCATGTTCACGAATCGATATCCTTTACCCTGCATTGATGATCTATTTGATCAAATGAAAGGGGAAAAAATATTTTCAAAAATTGATCTCAAGTCAGGATACCATCCACTTAGAATTTAGGAAGCCGATATTCATCGAACAACTTTCCATACTAGATATGGTCACTATGAGTTCATTGTGGTACCATTTGGGTTAACGAACGCTCCTTCTATATTCATGAGCTTAATGAATGGAGTTTTCAAAACCTACTTGGATAAATTTGTGATAGTATTCTTAGATGATATCATAGTGTTCTCTAAAACTGTTGAAGAACATGAGGTTCATCTTTGCCAAGTATTGCAGTGCCTTAGGGAAAATCAACTTTATGCCAATGTAGAAAAGTGTGAATTCTTTCAAAAAGAGGTTAAGTATCTTGGACATGTCATATCAGGAAATGGCATCGCTATTGATCCAACAAAAATTCAAGCCATAGCAGAGTGGCCAACTCTGACTAACATTCCCAAAGTTCATAGCTTTATGGGACTAGCTGGGTATTATAGATGGTTTGTCAAAGAATTCTCTCAGATAGCTCATCCCATTAATTCCTTGCAAAGGAAAGGTAAGAAGTTTATTTGGTCAGAAAAATGTGGGGCCATTTTTTGATGTTTGAAGGAAATATTAACTAGTGCTCCAATCTTGGTGGTTCCCGAACCATCAGGAAAATTTGTAGTTTGCACAGATGCCTCACTAGAAGGGATCAGGGCAGTTCTTATGCAAGAAGGAAAGGTTGTTTCTTATGAGTCTAGGAAGCTTAAAGATCATGAGCTTAACTATCCCACCCATGATCTAGAACTTGCAGCAGTAGTTCATGCCTTAGTAAAATGGAGACACTTTCTGTTGGGTCACAAGTTTGAACTCCAAACAAATCATCGAAGCCTTCAATACATCTTCTCTCAACCTAACCTCAATGCTAGACAATGCAGGTGGATGGAATTCTTATGTGAATATGAGTTCAATGTTAAGTAGATCCAAGGGAAAATGAATGTGGTGGAAGATGATTTGAGTAGGCGTAGACATGTTTTATCAGCACTATCCTTAAGCATGGATTTGGAGAAAAGAATTAGGGAGGCTCTCACTTCTGACTCTTGGTTTTAGGAGGCTAAGGTAGAAATAGAGTCAAGAAGACCCTTGGGAGGTCACTTCTCAGGATATTCCTTAGACACCCTTGGGTTTTTGTGACAACAAAATAGAATCTATGTGCCCATGGCAGGAGATCTTCGCACACTTATCCTTTCAGAAAGCCACAAGGCTCCCTATTGGGCACATCCTGGGGTGAAGAAAATGTATGCTGACCTATGCCAGCTGTACTATTGGTTAGGAATGAAGAGGGATATTGCAGACTACGTAGCTAGATGTTTGGAATGTCAGAGAGTGAAAGAAGAACATCAACACCTTGCTGGTCTATTGCAACCTCACCTAGTGCCAAAATGGAAATGGGACATTATTTCCATGGATTTTATTGTGGGACTTCTAGTTACTCCCAGGAGACATGACGCTATCATGGTAACAATTGATAGAATTACCAAGGGAGCCCATTTTTCTCCCATGCAGTCCTCCTACTCAGCAGCTTTGTAGCCAGAGTATTCATGAAGGACATTGTGAGACTCCACGGTATTCCTAGGAAAATCATATCTGATTGTGATCTAGTATTCACATCAGCTCTTTGGACTTCACTCCAACACACTTTAGGGACTCAGCTCAACTTCAGTTTAGCCTATCACCCTGAGATAGATGGGCAGACATGCTCAGAATGTATGTTATGGACAGATAGACCCATTGGGAAGAGTATCTATATTTGGTGGAGTTTTCTTATAATAATGGTTATCACAATTCCATAGGTATGTCCCCTTTTCAGGCTTTGTATGGCCATCCATGCCGCACTCCCTTAAGTTGGGACCGATTGGAGGACAGGGTACTTCTAAGCCCTAAGATGTTATAGGATATGGAACAATAGGCTAAGTGCATCAGAGAGCATATTTCGACAGCTCAGGATAGGCAGAAGAAGTATGTCGATGCTCACAAGACTGATGTGCACTTCTCTCTTGGTGATAGAGTCTTTTTGAGGGTACGTCCACGAAAGAGTCCAATTCGTTATGGAAAATGCTCCATGTTGGTACCTCGATTTGTTAGCCCTTTTGAGGTCCTAGAGAGGATAGGACCAGTAGCTTATCGACTTGCCTTGTCGCCAAGCCTTGCTCATATTCACAATGTCTTTCATGCTTTAGTTCTTAGAAAGTATATTCTTGATGTGACTCATGTTTTGGATTGGAATGCATTACAGGTAGCGGACGGGCAGCTGGCTTTAGAGCCGGTACACATTTTTTAGTAGTGGACACTGACCCATAGGGGTCACACCATAGAGTAGGCAAGGGTCCAATGGGACCCCAACGGTGATTCTTCCGCCACATGGGAAGATGCTTCTAGGCTTAGAGACGCTTATCCATATCTATTTGTAGGCTTCCAGGAGTAAGCCTAACTCTCGGGGGGGAGGATGTAATACCCTCTCCTATGATGATACTTGGAATTTCTGATTTGGACATTCTATTATGATGGTTAGAACTATACATTTACATTTATGTTTTTTGGATGATGATATGTTTATTAGATGATTGATATGCTCATTTATGGTTATAATTTATATGTTTATGAGAATAGAAAATCATCTATTTTTTTATATGTTTTATGGATCTACCCCAAGGATTTGAATCTAACCATTATCATGATGTTTTATGTTTCATGAATACATGTCTGATGTGTTTTCATGACTCAGGATGAAGTCATAGTTACTCACTTAGTTGAGGTCCACATGATGTATCGATCCTGATCATCTGCTTGCATATATCTAATTTGTATGTATATCCATATGTATCCATGTATCTCTTCTTGGTGATGCAAGAGTGCAGGTACCGGGTATCATCTCCACCTAGCTTCACAGGTCTAAGCGATCCCTCAAAATATTTGATCATTGTTGTTGTTACAGAGATATCAATAGGTTCCACAAGAAGAAACTCTGCCTTTGAGCCTTTTACCTTTAGGTGGGGAGTTCCTGAGTCAGTCCCTTGTATGGATGATGTATTTCTATGTACTCTCAGTTTGTTGGTTTTGTGGATCTTGTAGCTGGTTTCTTGTCTGTTGCATTCTTTGAGAATGAGGTTTTGAGTATGGTAGCTCTAATTGTCTTCATGGTATGTTCAATTTTGTTAGTAGATTATTGATGTGAATTATTGTTCATTTGAGGGTATGATTTAGTAATTTATCTTTATTAGTAGCTACTTATGTACTAGCGTATCTTGTTAGGAATGAGTTAGTATGTGATTAAATCATGTGGCTTTAATATCAATAATAATATATAATTTTATGGTATTATTTATAATACTCATAATAACAAAATGTCTATGGCAATAATAGTAATAAATATTTTAATAATAGTGGTATGTTTCATCTTATATATATCACTATTATATTTTGTAGAGAATATGGATTAGTGTATGAATAAATAATATGTTTTATAATAATAATATTATGTTTGCAATAATATTTATAATAATAATAATAATATATTTACACATAGGCATATGGGTGCACACATATGCATATGCATACATATATTTATATAATTGTTGGTGGGTAAGTAATTATTGCGTTATATTAAATAAGTTAATGGTATGGTAAATGTGTTATAAATAATAATTACTATTAGGTCATCCTTAAATAAAGGAAACATAAATTTGATTATGGTAATAGATAAATATAATTATATCTCTTCCAACAAAGGCTTTAATAATATTATTTAAGCCTAACTATTAACTGATGAATAGTTGGGATGGTTGCATCAGTTGGATTACCCGTGCAACCATCTCCTCCATGCTATATATAGGAAAGATTTCCTGTGTGAAAGGGGGTTTTTTGGAGAGAAGCTCATTTTAGAGGAAACAATAGTAAGATTGTAGGAAAATTATTTGTTTTTGTGAAGAGAGAATCCATTATTTGAGTTTGGTATTTGGTTGTTTCGGATAGAGGCTGGAGATTTCATCCAGAGGGATTTGAAGGAGTGTTGGAAGCATTTGAGAAGATTGGATCTTCCTTCATCAACCAAATCTTCACAAGACTCCAGGCTGGAAGTCATCCTAAGAGTTAACTCTCCTTTGTGATATGAATTGATGAAAGAATGTTTCTCTGTATGCTTGTAGATTGCAGAACATTTATGCTATATTATTGTATTAAAAATGCTATATTATTGTATTATTTTGCCAGTCATCTATACACTATACAAATGCTATATTATTGTATTATTTTTCCAGCCCTCTATACATTATACAAATGCTATATTATTGTATTATTTTTCCAGTCATCTATACATTATACAAATGCTATATTATTGTATTATTCTGTCAGTCATTTATTATAATATTCTGTCATTTGTTTATTGTAATATTCTGTCAATACAAACATTCTTTCATTTTAATATGAATTTATTTTGTGTCATTTATATAATACAAATGTTATTATGTCAGTCGTATTTGTTTTATTTGTATTATGCCAGCCATTTATAATATGATGTCATTGGAAATATTATGCCATTCATTTTATTATGTCAGTCATTTATGCAATAGAAATATTGTGGCATTGTAGTATTATGTCAACCATTTGTGCAATAGAAATATTCTATCATTTTATTATGCCAACCGGCCATTTATACAAGTTAATAGAATCTTGAGTATAACATTGTTTTATTATCATGTTTGGATTAGGGTTTGTTTTTGAGTCCCGAGTGATTAGTATTGTTTCAAGTTTTGATTGAATTAGTCAATCTCGAGTTATTATTATTGTTTTAATGTCACGTGTGGAATAGGGTTTATTTTGTTTGTAGGAGTTATGAATGTTTATTATTTTAGGTCGGTTTATACAAGTATAACATTTAAGTTATACTTGTATAAAGCAATTAGGTACCTTCCAAGAAGTTTGAGATAGGTTTTAGCTTCCTAGAGGAATTAAGATGCAACTTCTAATTTTTGGAGTTTTCTAAAAAAAATCAAACTTAGTCAAATTTCAGGCAGATTAAATTTTGTCTAAACTACATGAAATTTTTGTATAAACTTTATGTGTTCATTACTTGTTGGGTAGAGCTTATGTGGTGCATTTAGATGCTCAAATAGGGTTAGGATATGTGTAGGAATCATGATTAGGGTTTAGGATTGTCTAAGAGGATCAGGACCATTCTAAACATCCTTAAACATTCCTAATTTCCCTAAACATCCATAAACTATCTTGTTATTTTCTATTCTTTGATGCGGTTCTCAAATGTGTTTATGATGCATTTTTGCTACATGTATGATGTATTTGTGATGTGTGGGTTAAGGGTAGAAAACCTAACAACACCAAGTGAGTGGCTCTCAGTGCGGGGCTGGGGCCCTAAGTGGCTAGAACCAAGATAACTGACTGAAGAGTTATTTAATAAGTGATAATTTAATTAAAACTTATGGGAATGGGTTCAAACACTAAAAATATTAATATGTGCCTCACCCATGTAATTAGTGCTAGTAAGGGCTATGGATGGGAATGGGAGAAGGTACCTATGCGTAGGTATGATCAAATGGTGCTTGTCTGTATGAAAGGCATTTAGTTCCGCATGTGCCTACTTGGGGGCCGGGGCCCAGAGTGGCTAGTACCAGGACAACCCAAGGGGTGAGGGCTATGCGATGACACTCACTTAGGTCATTGCTTACAGTTTCTATGAAGCCTTAGAACCTCTGGGAAAAGATTTATACTTTCATCTTCTTTTCATTTGCTTTTGGGAAAGGTTACCCAACCCTAGGTATGGCCTAGCTATTCCTTCTTTGTGGGCCTTGGTATTTATCTCCTAGCATGGGGGAGTGGGCCTTTTAGGTATCCACCTGGTTGGGTGGTAAACATTTTTATCGAGGTACCTTTTACGGATGCAATGCTTATGGATTTGTGCTTGCATAGTGTTCCAGCTTTGAAGACTTGTACTTATCTTTCATGATGTAAAATTATTGTTACCTCCCAAGAGGAGATGAATGTAATGTAATTATTAATGTATTTCAAAATGATATGGGTAGACTTAGGAGAAAGGAAAAAGGGATATCACAAACTTTATGTATATGATGTGTGTTGAAAAGAAAAGGATTTTGTAACATTCCAAGTTAAGTAGTATATTTTTCATTATTGTTGATTAAGTGAAAAGCTATTGAACATCTAATGTAATAATTGTAATGTATCAAATGATTTAGATGATTCTATTTTCTTTAAAATTTATATTATTCATAAAGGGTACTTAGGAAAATAGATGGATTTAAATGGAAAATTGAAATGAAAAGTACTTTGAATTTCTTTGTAAAGAATCTTCAAATGATATGATGTAGTTTTCTTTAAGAAGTAAATCTTGTTGTTAGTATACTTAAAGGACTTAAATGAATTGTTGATAAAATAGTAGGGAACCTTGGGAGGAATTTAAGTTTAACTACGTTTAAGTTTTGTTCACATAATTCTTTTAAAAATTCAAAATATTTCATAAATCATTACTTCGGTTTTTCTCTTACAAAGAGAATCTTTGTTCTCTTCCCCGGTTCCCTTGTGGGGCATGATAGGTTGTATTGGGCATTTACAGGTCAATCTTTTGGCATAATGACAACCGCTAGTTGTAACAAGTGGTATCAGAGCTTGGTCAAAAGTTTGAATCCCCTCAGGTGACTTCGAGGGGGGATTGTTGGACTAATGGCCAATATCTCCCTTTGAGATTTGTGACATGGTTTAATATCCTCCTATGTCTTCTATAAGTCTATTGATTGTATCAAGCATTAACAGGTTGATCTTTTGGTGCAACGACAACCGCTAGCTGTAACAATTTTTGAGGCATAAAGGACTCTTGGTGGACAATTGGAAAATAGGGAGAGACTTATTAAAGACCAAAAGTATGGAGGATGAAAGATATGCATATGAAGGCAGAAGGAAAGGTGAGAAAAATAAAAATTTCACACCAAAGCTAGAGAAGGAAATTCATATGTTCTTGAGAAAGAGACAAATTGTCTACCAAACTCATTTTCAAGCTCCCAAGTTCCCTATTAAAATTCGTAATCATTGTTATGAAAAAATTCTTGTTCAAACTATTTGTATTTGAATGGTGAATGTATCTAATTCCATACTTCCATGATATAACTATGAATTATTTCCTATTCATTCTGCATGCCTCTGTTTTGTATTAGAAGCTGAATGTTTTGGTTTTGGGAGAAAACTAAAGAATTTTTAATACTATGTCTTCTCCTGTTTAATGCGAACTGGGTTTTCTCCATTATGTTATGTTTGGGAGCTATTGAATTTAACCTTAAAATTTTCTTCTTTCATTGTAGGTATGTTTTCCCCTATTTTTTCTTAGCATTGGATTGTAGGATAGAAATTTTTTCAAAGTATGCTAAAATTTAGAAACCAACTATGTTTGTAGGTTATTTGTGATTCTTCTCTAGAAATCAATTCTTTTCAATCACCATTGAGTTGAATGGTTAGTTTATAAATTAAACAAAAAAAATTACCTTTGGGATTTAAATGTTGATCAAAATTATGATCCAACGATAGTCATGACTCATAGACATTGATAAGATTAGTAATTTTATTTTTCTTTAAACTCGGAGCACTCTTCTAGATTTTGGAATCTATGAGGTAGATTGGTGCATTTTTTTTAATTTAAGAGTATTATGTATTCCTCTTTGACATTTTTCTAATAAGCACTAAATTTATTCAACCATAGTTTCTTCCTTGTTTGCATTAAACTAGAAATGACATTTTAGAGAGCGATTGGAATTGATTTTTTTTAAAACCAAATCACTGTAAGGAGATCATAAACTCACAAGTTGGTTTCTCCATTTTTTTTATGTTCTGAGTATCATGTAGATAGGTTGTAGGTGACAACTTAATCAAGAAACATTTTTCTCCAATCTTTTCTTTTCCTTCCCAATTTTAACATAGCGTGATTTATTTTGGTTGGGCACACATCATAAATTTTCTTAATTATCTCTTTTTATTTTAATTTATTTATATCATTGAAGTAGTACATGAGAGGTGTGATTATATTTTTGAGCCTAAATCTTTACCATTAGAGTCTTGACGACCAATATGAAAATGAGAAAACTTGTTTATATCTCATGATGAATGAAAAACCACCAAATTCTGATATTTGATGGTGTGTTTCTCAAATCCATGATTTACAACTCTGATGTAGGAGAAATCTTCTATTAAACACACCCTACCTATGATATAAATGTTTGGGATTATTTTGAGCTTCTTCTAACTGTATTTGGGGAGTTGTGTCCCAATTTGTCTTAATAAGATTTACTATCAACAACCCATTGGAGTTGATGAGTAAACAACCCACAACTCCCAAGAACACCTGCATGCAAACACCTACCATAGAAAGAGAGAGAAGCAAGAAGCTAGAGAGGCCTAAACGCATTGATCCACGAGAGAGGAGAAATCATTGTTGTTGAAAAATAAAATTTGCAATTCAATAATGAATAATCTGTTATCAAAAGTTATGAAAACAAGAGGAGATCAATCCTTATAAAAGGAGATCTAAAACCCTAAAAGGGTAAAACCTAGGTTGCACAATAATAATTAATAAAGAAATTAATTATTATATGCCTCAAGTTTAGCTTAAGTAGAAAGAGATAATAAGTGACTTAGTAATTAAACCAATATGATTTAATTAATAAGTAAACACTTTATTACTCTAACACAACCTAGTTGACATATTCATTTTGGTGTGATGCCTATTGCTAGGAGTTTTCTTTATTAAGCAAAAGGTAGAGCATCATGTTTGAGGAGGGAGTTTGTTCTTCGGAAAGAGCTGATGGAAAACAAGGAGATGTTGATACAGTGTTTTAATACAAATTCATATTCTCTTTCTTTCTTCTGGTAATGGGAATGAAATTTCTAGCCAACACAGCTCGTGGATTACAAAAGAATTTATAGATGTTTTGATCCTTTTAACTAGAGAAATTTTGTAATGATAGCCTGACATCAGACTAAGTATAGCAATGTAAATGATTTAAAGGAAGGGTTATAATACAGTAAAAATTAGAACCATTTTCTTGATCACTTTAAGTATCTACAATTTTTCTATTTCTTTCTACTTCAATTAATTTATCAAATTATACCATAATGAACTACAATAAATAAGTTATTTAGGTGGGTAATTGGAAAAATAATAGATGTTTCTTTATTATCGTTAAATAGAAATTTATTTTTATTTGTGCTCTTGAAAGAGAGGTCAAAAGTTTAAATCCCACAAGAGATAAGGTATGTGTACACCTAGATTGCACCACATTTAAGTGCCCCTCTAAGGAGTATAAGGTACAAGGTAGTCCCATATTGCAGTTACCATATATAGGCCCAAAAATAGAAAGTGGGTATAGTGGACTATAAAAAGCTCCTCTCCTCTCCTTTCTTTTCTTTTTGTTTATTATATTGATTGAAATGTCATTGCAAATTATTAAAACTGAAATTGTTGAAAAATAAATTTGTATAATAATATGAAAAACAAGTTATTGTTGTACAAGTGACATCAAACTACGAATTTACAATGTAATTGTGCAAATACTCATCTAGTGTATTGCATACTTGTACAATTTTACAAAAAAATCAAATCTAACACTAAGTCAACTTATTAGAATATGTAAACCTTAACTTTTTAATATCCCCTTTAAGGTTTATATTACCCAAAAAAAAAAGAGAAAAGCATGAACATATTGCAAAAACCCATCTAAAAATGTATAGAGCCATTTCCACCAAATCTCCTTGGTAATCCAAAACATCCCAAACAATTCATATCTATAATTCTTTGATGTGAAGAATTCTTTAGGTCAATGAACTAGCCAAACTGTATACATTATTATAAGATGATTGTCTATTATCTTCTAACTCTTGCACATATTTATTTAGGTTTGATTTAGGAGAGAATTCTTAGTGAAATAATGATATTCCTTTCAAGCTATTTTTAAATATTGTTAATCTTAATTAAAATGAAAGGGATAGACCAAATACTAATCAATGAGTAGAGAAATAAAAGTGTGCACTACGCAAGGTCAAGTCTAAATCTAAAAGATGAACTTGGAAGTGCCAAACTACATTAAAATATTGAACTCGACTCCATACAAAACACATGTAACACAATACCATTGTTTTCAATTTATATTTTACATTTAAGTATCATAATTATAAAAAAAATCTCAAATATTAATTAAAATTAGTTTATTTATATCTACACATTTTAGTAGATTAATTTAACTCTTTAAAAAAAATTATTTGTTTACAATATTATAAAATTATAAAATTTGAAGTGTATACATATAGTTTGTTCAATTGATATGGAAACAATGACATAAATGTTTATTTGAACCTTTTTATGTCATTACATAGGTTATCTGCACATAATTTTACAAATAGGTCATGCCCCCTTCTCTTTTGTGATTAAATATTTAAAGATACTAAAATTTTGGGTTTACTTCTTTGCGTACAGGGAAGTTGTAGCTCATATTTTCTTTTACATGTAATGCATGTCCACACCTCATTGCAAAGCTTCAATTTTGGCATAGGAAAAGAGGATGTTGGTAGATATTGTAGAGTGTGGCTTAACGCCTTCCAATTATGTTTGATTGAGGGTTTTTGAATCCATTTCAACAAATGCATTTTGTGCATATCCTACAATTATAGTGTTGAACAATATCCCATTTCTTTGAGGCATTTTGTCAAACAATTCATGTGCCTTCTTGTCATGACTCGGCCTAGAAGGCTTCTATTTTTTTAGGACTTTTATGCACACTTGAACTTTTGTCGACTTAGTCGGATGAACCTTGACTTATGTTGATATGTTTTGACATTATGTTGGACTTGTTAGTCTTTATTTTTTTATTCTTTGTATCTATGGATGATTTCTATGATGTTATCATGTCATGATGATAATTTATTTTGTATTGAAATAATTTAGAATTCAGATGACTTATTTTATCTTTTATATGCAAAATGATGACTATTGCAAGTAGAAATGATGCAATTTATTTTGACTATAATTTTTATTGGGACTAACCTATTGATGAGAAAATTTAGTGGATTGAATGGATTTACAAGATGAAGGTGGGAGTGTGGTTAAGGCAGAGGAGGCTAGCTCCTCGGTAATGGTTGGTCGGATTGTATGGATTTTACACGCACCATGTAACTTTTATTTTAATTTCAGTAGAATAAAGTGTTTCATTTCTTACCCTATCTCAAAATGAAAAACGTGTGTTAGTAAACAAGATTTCAAAGGATAAAATAAATTCCTTGTCGCGTGTAGGTGAATGTATATTTTAAATAGGATAATGTAGATTTTAAATGACATTGACTTTTCTCCTTGATAAGAATATATTTTTGATATGTAAATAAAAGAATAATAATAAAAATTAAAATAAGACATTGAATGAAATTTTCTTTTTATTTAATTTTAATTGAAAGCAAAAAATATCTAGTAATAAGAATTCAACGCAGATGAGAATGAAGGTTGGATATTTAAAACAAGAGTCAAAGTTTTATAAACCACTCCTCCGCATCTTATTTTTTTTGGACTAACCAACAACGTCCCCCTTTAGGATTCATGACATGATTTAATAGCTTCTTATGTCTTCTATAATTATAATGGTTGTATTGAGCATTAACAGGTTGATCTTTTGGTACAGTGACAACCGCTAGTTGTAACAAGTGGTATCAGAGCTTGGTCACATGTTTGAATCCCCTTGGGTGATGCTGAGGGGGGATTGTTGGACTAACCGCCAACATCCCCCTTCAGGATGTGTGACATGGTTTAATAGCCTCCTATGTCTTCTATAAGTCTAGTGGTTGTATCAGACATTAACAGGTCAATCTTTTGGTGCAACGACAACCGCTAGTTGTAACAATTTTTGAGGCATGAAGGACTCTTGGCAGATGATTGGAAAATGGGAAGAGACTTATTAAAAACTGTAATTATGGAGGATGAAGATATGCATACAAAGGTAGAAGGAAAGATGAGAAAAAATAAAATTTTACACCAAAGGTAGAGAAGGAAATTCATCTATTCTTGAGAAAGAGACAAATTGTCTACCAAACTCATTTTCAAGCTACCAAGTTCCCTATTAAAATTCTTAATCATTGTTATGAAAAAATTCTTGTTCAAACTATTTTTATTTGGATGGTGAATTTATTTGATTCCATGCTTGCATGATATAACTATGGATTATTTCCTATTCATTCTGCATGCCTACGTTCTGTATTAGAAGTGGTTTTGGGAGAAAGGTGAATAATTTTTAATACTCTGTCTTCTCCTGTTTAACGCGAATTGGGTTTTCTTCATTATGTTCTATTTGGGAGATATTGAATTTAACCTTAAAACTTTTGTTTTTTCATTGTAGGTATTTTTTCCCCTATTTTTTTCTTAGCATTAGATTGTAGGATAGAAATTTTTTCAAGGTATTCTAAAATTTAGAAACCAACTCTGTTTGTACGTTAGTCGTGATTCTTCTCTAGAAATCAGTTCTTTTCAATTACCCTTGAGTTGAATGGTTAGTTTATAAATTTAAAAAAAAAACTTACCTTTGAGATTTAAATGTTGATCAAAATTATGATCCAACGATAGTCATGACTCATTGACATTGATAAGATTAGTAATTTTATTTTTCTTTTAACTTGGAGGACTCTTCTAGATTTTGGAGTCCGCGGGGCAGATTGGTGCATTTTTCTAATAAGCACTAAATTTATTCAACCAGGTTTTCTTCCTTGTTTGCGTTAAAATAGAAATGACATTTTAGAGAGTGATTGGAATTGATTTTTAATTTTTAACCAAATCACTGTAAGGACATCGTAAACTCGCGAGTTGGTTTCTCCATTTTTAGTTCCTGCCATGGCAGAGAACTATTACTAAGGGGCCTGTCGTAAACAGTGATTTAACTGAGCTTCAACAACCAATCACAATTTAGTTTTTTAAAAAAATGGTTTCTCCTTCAAAGTTAAGTTGGTTAAGTTTCATGCATTGTATGTATTATATTAATCATAAAGTTTTTTCTATACTGTGATTGGATATCTTTGTGGTTACAAATGGTCAGGGGTTTAATTTTAGTACTACGATGTAGGAGAACACACAATGATAGAAGATAGTTCTCTAACAAAACTGTAGGTGCAAATTCTGAGGTGTAGTGGAAGGAGATTGTAGGGAAAAACCACATTGTGAAGTTTGATAGGATGGGGTTTTTATAAGACACGCAAAAAAATTTCATTATGCATCATGGATGTTTATGCCCTCCTATTTATTTGTAAACCTACACATATAAGGACTGATGTTGGTTGGGGTTTAATAGTTTATTCAGTCCCTACATGCAAAGATGGTGTGTACAATACAAAGCCACATCTTGAGCATGGATGAGAATATTAAGAATGCTCCAAATGAACACCGAAATGAAATTATTTCTCCACTCAGCTAAATATTTGATTGTTGTTTTCAGTACTCTTGACATGCCTTCATTCTCATTGCTGATTTTTTAAATATCCTAGTAAAATTTGTATACCTGTGACTTGTTTAAGAGGTCCTAGCTATAATACCCCAAAATTGGCACCTAATAAATTCAATCAATTTTGGTGCATTTTCATCAATTTTACATCTTCAAAGTCCTACTTTGCCAAGCAATTTTCTCTCTCCTATCTGACTTAATTTGACTTGATGTCAATTGCAAAAACCCTAAATTGCATTAATCAAATATTAAAATTAATTCCTAAAGTCTTCGACTTTTATTAGCTAAACTACCCCTATGATAAATTAATTTAATTCTAAAGTCTTAAGTGCTTGGAATTAAATTAAACCCACCCCATTTGGCTAATATACATAAAAATGAATTAATAATTAGTTGTTATTCGAATGGACACCTCTTTTTGAATTAATAATTCACAATATTCGAAAGGTCACCCTGTGTGGCAATTTCCATTCTTTTAATTTAGTAATTCATGTCTTTTTGTCTCAAATGGGAATGAAGAGTCAGGGGTTTCAAATCAAGAACCCCTTCATTCTCTTCCTAGGCTTGTCTATTTAATGAACCTCATTTCTTCATTCAAAGAGAGTAATTAAACTATAGCACTTTTTTGTCTCAATTAATTCAAAGCTTTTATTGCATATTAGTGTAATTTTCTCATTTTAGTTTAATATTGCATCTCATATTAGAATTAGTTTGCTTAATTTCTCTTAGTTTAATTTCATCTTTATTTCAACTTCTTTAGAGTAAATCTGCACTTCATATTTCCTTCAAAGAATTTTAGACTAAATTGCACTCATTTTAGTTTAATTGCAGTTTTCTTATCTTCATAGCTTTTCAAATCCTCCATTGTAGAACTGGTCTTATGGTTGTTGACTCTCATTATGAGAGTAATTAAACACCTCATCTACATAGGAGGCAACAGGTCAATTCACCATGGATTTCAAATTGAGTAATTCATACTCTCTCATAATTCAATCATGTGAGTAACAACTATGTTGTGTGTGTAGTTGGATTAGAGGTCCACATTTGACTATATACATTTTGGCACCCACCGTGGGGCAGAAAGATCAATTTCTGGCCTCATTCTCAATTTTTTTTCTGACAGGAAATTTAAGCTCTACCGTGATAGTCGAAGACTTAGTAAAATGTTGTGTTTGTTTCTTGCTTTCATTCACATAGTCTAAATAGGGCTCTGTTAAAATTTCTTGAGGATTTTGATAGTAAGTAGGGAATTTGGCTCTGCATTACATGGAGGTGATGACCATGAATGAACCTAAAAACCTAATGATATTACTAATATGAAAAATTCATGGGGAAGCAGAGAAAGGTAGTGAATCTTTATGCTTCTACTCGCCAGGGGATTATGCTCTTCTCTCTTTGAGAGAACCAGAAACCCAAAAGCTTGTAGATGTGGTGGAGTGAAGCTAAATCGGTGATGAATCTTCTTGATGTGTTTGGGTGAAGTGATGAGGTAGAGAAGTATGCTCTTCTCTCTTTGAGAGAAATAGAAATTCAAACCCTTAGATCTAAGCCAAGTTGTGTCACCTTTAGAGGGCCTACCAGAAGTTGAACCTCTGAGAACGACCCAAGTGAGTACGCACCTATCACTGGTGATTTCACCTCACTCTACTAAAGAATGTTTTGTTGAGTCTAAAGACTCCAAAACCATGCTAGCTTCCTTCTCAAGATTTTGACTATCATCTTGAGGAGGCTCTGTCTGTTATACTAGGCGACACCGCTCCTAGCCCTTCTTGTGGGGGTGTATGACTTTCAGGTTTTGGTGTGGCTGTGAGGCCTCAACCCTGTATCAGGGGCACCAAAGGTTAGCATGAATGGAAGCCTACTAAGAACTTTCCCTAGCTAGTGGCCTACCCAGTTCACCTCCGAAAGGAGTCATAATCTTTGCGCAGGGAGGGGAAGAATCTCTCCCGTAGATTCCCATCATAGGCATACACCTAGATGCTCGAAGGTGGTATACAACATTGGACCCTACCACAAGGGTAAAATTTGAACATATACTATTGAGTCCTTGGAAATACCTAAAGCACGGGTGCCCTCTAGGGGGTGACATGACTGTGTGAGGTGCACGTATGCACATAAGCAATGGGGCAAAGGTTTTTTCTTCTCACCATTTTTTTGTAGGACTAAGCTATGTGTTTTTTATCGAGTCTTAAACATTGTCCAATCATTATCAAATAAAGACTTCCCTAATGCTATCAAGTTGTTTTGTCCTTGATAGGTCTGTTAATGACTACTTCTTGTATCACAACTACTTGATCTAAACCTTTGTGTCTTTAAATGAATGCTTGAAATCTCAAACGAGATTGTTGATTAAACTGTTCTTCAAACCTATCAGGAAACTGGATCTTCTATCAGACATCAATTCAGACAGTACCTCAAAATTCAACTTTAACCTCAAAAATTGTGTCAGATTGTCAGATTTTGGACTTTTCCCACGTGAAGTTTCACTCTTCAGAGCACTTTCTTGTGCAAGATTTTGTTCTCTCGCGTGAAGGTTTTTGTTCTCTCGCATGGCCTGGTACTCTCTCGTGCAAGACTATAGCCCACTTTCAAAAATAGAGACTTGTTTTCCATTGACTATTTGACTTTTTATCTAATCGACTTTTTGTCTGAGGTCTATTTTTCTATTTTCTTATTGTTCACTGTCAGAAACTTGTTGTCTCAAGTTAGGAATCAATTGATCTTTTCTTTGACTCATGTTGTCTCTCGTTGGTTTACCTTATCTCTTTATGCTTTTTGTATCTAGTGTTGTGATAGTCTTATCTCGGCTATTCTAGCCCCCTCTTTTGATGATTCATACCAGATCCATCTCGCATCTTGGCTATTCTAGCCATTTATCTCCTTTGCATTGTTCTTAGAGATAGAGTCTAGCATTATCCTGAGTCTTCTCTCATTTCATCTTCGTCTTTGACTATCATGACTAGAAGTGGCAAGACTTATCCCATTCAAAATACTGATCAAGGTAGAAGTGAACCTCCTAATCAAGAAATAGATCATACTAAATCTGTTGCGAAATCTCAACTTTGTGAGATATCCTCGATTTCCTCATTGAGTACTTTGAAAGATAGTCCATCTCAACCATCACCTCCGGTGTTTCAAGAGTGTTTTAATCTGTTGTTTGAAGTGCAACCTAGTTTCTCATTTCAAGAGCAAGACAACTCATTCTTCCAAGACAACTCATTGTTTCATAACTTTGGAAGGCCATTTCCTCGAACTAATCATATTATCATACGTGTGTTATCTCTATTGAGCATTTATTGTCACTTAGTATCAAAATCATTAGTCGGTGAAATACTGGTCTAGTCAGTAAATATAAGGAGACAGGAACAATCAGTAAAGCTTAGCAAAGCAATTCAGTTGACTATATGCACCGATGTATCTTGTAGTCTACCGAGTGCACATTCACATCGATGGATAGTTTACACCAAAGTCTTCTAGCATACATCGAACAGAGTAAACCAGGACTACCGAGGATAATAGAAATGACTTATGAATCAGTGAAGGCACAATTTTCAAGATAGATAGTTATAATAGACTGATACATGTGTAAGCTAGATTATTTTAGAATCAACATAAAGATATGAAAAGGATATAGTTTTTTACAAGATCGATGATTGACAAAATTCAAAGAAGATCTAACGGTGATACATCAACTGAGAAAGGTAAAGCGGTATAATCTATGAACATGGTTAAGTGGCATAATCTAACGAATGTAAATCAAATGGTTTAGCAAATCTAGAACACTATAAATATATCATTCTAAGAATGGAGAAGATGATGAGACTAAATTGATACAAGCACTGAATAGACCAAACTGAGAAGAATTGTTTACAGAGAAGTATTCAAAATTGACAAAGCAAACTGAGCATCACAGAGCAGAAGATCTACACAGGAAAGGTGATATTTATATAGTACTTATATGATCTGTTATCAGACAATCTAGTTGTCAATCAGAGAAGATACATTTTCTATTGCTTTCTAACAATTGTAATAGAACTATCAAAATCTCTTAACCGAGTGGATTTAACAGTCCTATTGTAAATCTCTTAACTAAGTGCACACTTAATAGTGTTGTCAAAATCCTATAATGAGGTAGATCTAGTTGATCTTTTGTTACTCCTAACATGGTAAGATCACCAGAAGTGATCACAATTGTAGCCTTAACAGGCAAACTCTTTCTATCTATAGACTAGTGAAGATTTGTGGGTCTCATCCCCACCGCAGTTTTACCTTCTAACAAGGGTTTCTACATAACCAAATACTTGTGTTATGTGATTGCATTGATGGTATAATGATTATTTAGTTTCATATATGATTGTTTATGCAATTTGATGCAAGTTATTTTATCGGTTAAAGTACTGAATGTTAAATCAGAATGAAGGATTTAAATGAAAAGTTTTGGTAGATACTGATTCACCCCTCCCCTCTCAGTATCTATCTCTCCTAATTTCCAGCAATTGGTATCACAGCTAAGTTCTCTTGTTGAACAGTCTAGCCATTGAAGGGTAAAGATCTAAAGACATGGAGAGATATAAGCTTGATAAGTCTATTGAGAATCAAAAACTTCAACTGCAGATGTATGTGGAACAGTACAAGAAAGCCAAGAATGAATTAAAGGATTTACTGGTATAGAGAAAGAACATTGCAATTGCACAAGGTGAGATCGGTTATCATGAATAAATTTTTGAAGATGCATTTGATCATAGTGGATCTAGCTTGGGAAGCATCTCTGATGGATTTGAAAGTACTATCACTGACCTATTTGAAAGGAACCAGCAACTATCTAATCAAGTGAAGGCTTTACAGATTGGAAAAGAAACACAAATGGTAAGAATGGTAGAAATATTGAACAATGTAAGACAAGCTGAGCAAGACTGTAACCTAGCCATTGAAGACAGAAGACTGATGACTAAACAATTACAAGCCAAGGAAAGTGAAATACAAAGACTTACTGATCATCACTTTCAAGTGTCTAATCAGGTTCTAATTGCAAATCAAGAAGTAAACTGGACCAATGGTGAACTATTAAGGAATCTTGAAGATATGGCAAGATTGAGAGAAGAAAATGAAAAGTTGAGGAATGACCTAAAGAATCAACAGCAACATAATGAGATGAAAAAGTTGGCTGAAGAAAGTTCAAAGAAGATTGATGATTTCCTAGACAATTAGAGAAGATTTGGAAGCAGAGCCGATATAGGTTATACTGGTGAAGGTGAATCATCAAAACATACTGAAAAGATCAGTAACAATCAAGGTAAAAAATCTAAAGTACTCACTTGCTATCACTGTGGAAAACCTGGACACACTTCTAATGTATGCTGAAGCAAAGCTAAAGGGTATCCTCCTATTACTACTACAAGATTTGATGGTTACTGCTATTACTGTGGAAAGTATGGACATCAAACATTTGAATGCAAATCTAGACAAAAGGACAATATCGAAAAGACTACTACAGGGAAGATATGTTACACATGTAACAAGCATGGTCACACTGCAAGTGAATGCAAAGCTAAGATGAAGCAAGTCTGGACTCCTAAGAAAAAAACTTAGAAGAAGTCATATCAACCAAGGAGGGAAGGTAATGCATATGTATGGGATTATAATACATGGACTAGTTGCACTGCTTGTGGCTGGTATGGACATATTGCTGCTAACTGCTACAGGGCACATCGCATAAGAAATTCAAGATATTGGGCAAGCACACCGATGGCCTGTATGCACTGTCACAAAGTCAGTCATGTGAGCCAAGATTGTAGAGATCGAGTACCGGATGAGAATCATGTATTTGAGAGTGGATACACTATTGCAGATATCATGAAGATGAGGAATACTATGTGGAAGAAAGAAGAGAAGGTGACTGCTGAATCGAGTAACACTATCGGTGAAACCTCATCCTCTAGACAGGGTGACATCAATAACTCCACTTAAGGTAACTAAGGTATGTATGGAACTGATACTTTGAAAGATCATATTTTACATATAGTTCCTTATACTTGAAGAGTTAATACCAAATCTACATGAATTAAGATGCACTATGGTTATATTGTGTGAGCTAACAATGTTATACAAGTCAGTAAAGGCAAGACCGAGAATGAAGTACCGATTGATAATTGATAAGCAAGGTTAACCAAGGAAATAGTGTAAACCGATGAAATTGGGTGTCAACCGAATAAGATAGTTGTAATACACTATGAAGTTAGGTCGAGCATTTATTGCAAATGTTTGAGCAGGGAATTTTGGAAAAGTCCATAAATATGCTAGAATCGATTTCATTATTTACATTGCGAGCACCAGAGAATGAATTTTTTAGAGCAACCAAGAGTTCAAGCTAAATATTTCTACAGAGATTCAAGGCACTTTCATCTCGAACCAACAACTGTTCTTCGACTATCAAGTAGGTTTTTCAGATATACTTTTAACTTGTGCTCACTATAATACTGAAACCCTAGTTTTCTTGATGGCATCCACATCTACCTCAACTAAATCACAACAAGGTGAAGAAGAGGTTGAATTCATAGTTAGGGCACATTTTAAAGAAGATAAATTCAAATCACACCCTAGAGTTGCATCATAGATTGATCTAATGGGAGCATTCTCTAGCATTCCTAAAAGGGTTTTATTAACTGAAGATGTTAGAGCGTATATCCACTGCAAGATTAGTGAGGTAGGAACATATGAACTAATTGTTGCACTTCAAGGGGTTTGTGACCTAAACAGACAGTTGAAACCAGAGTATAAATGCCTGGAAGATGTAGGGTTAACTGGCATTCGCTATTTCCCTCAAGATTTTAAGAATGAATGGATAAGAATTGTGTTGAGCCGATATCACGATGGAAAATTTTGGTTGGATAGCAAGCCTATCAAAGTAACAAAGAAGATGATAAGCATTATTATAGGGTATCCCACTACTGATAAAGTGAAAGCATTTCACAGTTTTGCTAGACAAGAAGTTGAACAAAACATAGGTGCAGAATGGGATGGAAGAGCGTTGAAAATAAACAAAATCAAAGATCTTGCTATAAAATTTGCAGCTCATGTTATCGGGTATAAGATATTTCAATTGAGTCAATTGAACAATGTACCAACAAATGTTGTGGATATGGCCTACAAGATTGTGAAAAAGAATCACCAAGTTGACCTAGAAAACATCATGTTCCGACAGCTAGTAGACAACATGAAGGTCATAAGATCAAAGAAGTCTAATACATGTAAATTTGGTTCTTTACTTGTATGTTTATTCTTGTATATACAAAGGTTTGTACCTGGCATTGGAAAGGTTGTATGAAAGAAGGAAAAACCTATTGCACAATAGATTAGTGATCATATGAAATCTCTCAGAGATAATGCGAATAAGGAATTTGATCTATACTTTAACAAACTCAAGGACCAGATGCATAAGAGAAGCAGAATACTTGGTGAGTTAGTAAAGAAATTTGAGAATGATATATGTTTTGTTGTTCGCACAGATCACTGCTTGATCAAATTTGTTACACTGAGAATCAAGTGGCTAGCACCTATGGGTTACGAGATAAGCCATGATTTCGCATTGAAATCCATTACCGCCCTGCTAGCACTTCCTATTGACATTTCTGCAAGTAGATTTGGAACATATGAGGAAGCTAAATCAAGAATAGAGACTGATATCTCTATCGGTAAAATGACCAGAATAGGAAAGAAGTTAATAAAGAATCTTGAGGCTACACTAAACGCCTCCCAATTACTAGATGATTTATCTGAGGAATCACCAGTTGTTGCCGCAACTGAAGGGCTACTGGAGCTTGTAGATAAATCTTATGATAGTGAAGCCACCAAGTTAGATGATGACAAGGGCACCTCATCAGTTCCTTCTACTAATGATATAGAAAAGGAGATGATTGTACCTAAGAAACCAAGGGTAGCAACTCCTACTCAAAAATATATGAAAAGAAAGACAAAGACGGTAGTAGACATACCAAAGAAGAAAGTGAAATAAACAAAGGTTACCGAAGGTAATGAAAAGTCTGATGAAGAGAACAGATACAAGGTTGTAAAACATAAAGATGGTACTATTGAAGAATTAATTGAAGATATAATGGAAAATAGAAATTTGAATGATCCCACTTTAGGAAAGTTTGACAACATGAGTGCAGAGGATCAAATAAAGATTGAGAATGCGGTTGTACAGCAAATGATCAAATTCAATAGAATACCGATTGAAATTTCTTATAGTTTACCAAAGGCACTAAATGATAGAATTGCTACAAGATGGATCGTGGCAATGGAGACAAAAAAGAACAAAAGAGAAAGATCGTTAATGAGGTTAGCAACACATCTAAGCATGACTAAAGCAACAAAGTATTTATAGAAGTATCAACAAAGATTTTTGATAAAACACAAAACCCTCATGATTATGGATGAAAACGTCGGTGACATAGATGCTGAGTATACATCATTATGGGATTTGATCTTGAAGGAAGAAGCAAAAGTAGAGCAAGCTGCTTATCTACAAATGTCAAAAAGAGTGAAAAGGTCAAAAGATAAAGGTATACTTTTGGGTGATACAAACAATATAGATAAGGACATCGGTACATAGGATACCGAGATAATAGACATAACCGAGGACACATCAAAGATAAGTGTAACACAACAGGCACCAGAAAGAGTTGAAATTCAACTAAAGAAGAAAACAGATGAAGATGTTCTTATTGAGGACATAACACATGGTGACCCTGATAATAATGATGATGAAGATGTACAGATAACATCTTTGAAGGATACTGACACAGCATCACTACCAGGCAATCTACCAATGATTGATGAGGCATTAGCTATTATAGCATAGATTGAACCCAAGGAGAAGAAACAAGATGAACACAAGGATGCTGAGGAAACACCAGAAATAATGTTACCTGCAGATACAAATTCACCTATTCTAGAGGCACAGTCCACTATTGCACCATAGGATATTGGACAAAAGGATACAAAGGAGAAAAAGGAAGGTGAAGAATAGAAAGAACAAGAAGAAACTACTGAGGTGAACCAAACTGACATTGCTACCGAAGCTCAACCATCAAGCATCGATGAGCATCAGAAAGATAAATGCATGTCAACCGACACCAAGACTCCAAAAGATAAGAGCACTGCTATACTATCGAGGAGTGGACCTCTCAAGAAGAAGAAATCGGGAAAAGGAGCTGTAACATTACAAGAAATCATTGAAATACCGAACATTGATCCAATGACATTGAGCCCCTCTGAATTGCAAACATATGGTGAGCTATGTCAGAGGAAGGGAGCTTAGGAAAGATTAAAGAAAACCTATAAAAGGAATGAAATGCTGACAAATGTTAGAGAAATATTACAACAAGTCATTCCTGATGTTGATGTTGATGTCGACAAGCCCATACTAGATCAGCTAGCATACTTGTCACAACAAATACAACAGCCTAATGTTGATATAGAAAAGAGAATGGAAGAAAAGGCAGAAAGTAGAGTATAGGAGAAACTTGCACAAAATTTGTGTGCAGAAGTTGCTTTGAACAAGGTAGAGTTATCCAAGGTAATATCTAATTGCAGATTATTAGAACTTATATATTTCAAAACTTGATGACTTTATGTACTATTGACATGTTCACTTCTGAGGTCGGTGAACAAATTAAGAAACTTAAAGCAGAAATGCAAACATGTACACAAGCTGCATCAACTGAGCTAAAAGATTTAGGCACGCATATCCTCCAGATACATGAAATCAAGTAGTTGATCAGAGATCTTAATCAAAGAAAGAGAGCATAATAGATCAAGTTATAGAGTTGCAAAAAGAACTCATCCTACACTTGAAAATTTTTGAACAGCATATGGATAAAGCGGGCACACTGGTCTCTACACCTGACATTTCGGTGCTGAATAATGTTATGGACATGAGAACTCAAGTGAGTTATGAGCACCTCGCTCTTAAAAACTTGAAGGAGGAATGGGACAACCTCCTGGAATCACTGAAGAAAACCCATCAGCACATTTTTTATAAGCTGTAAGTATTCATTCTACATTTTTGGCATTTATATCAAAAAGGGGGAAAGAAAATGTATGACGGGGAAGGACTATTTTGCTATGTGTACCTTACACACTACCGAGAATATTTAAAGGGGGATTATTTATATACTTAGACATTTCTATATATGTGTATACATTCAGGAGATATAAGGATGTAAGAATCTGCTGCATATACATTTTTTGTTTTGATACTAATGCCAAAGGGGGAGATTGTTATCTCTATTGAGCATTTATTGTCACTTAGTATCAAAATCATTAGTCAGTGAAATACTAGTCTAGTTGGTAAATACAAGGAGACAGGAACAGTCGGTAAAGCTTAGCAAAGCAAGTCGGTTGACTATATGCACCGATGTATCTTATAGTCTACTGAGTGCACATTCACATCGATGGATAGTTTACACCAAAGTCTTCTATCATACACTGAACAGAGTAAACAAGCACTACCGAGGATAACAAAAATGACTTATGAATCAGTGAAGGCATAATTTTCAAGATAGATAGTTATAACAGACTTATACACGTGTAAGCTAGATTATTTTAGAATCAGCGTGAAGATATGAAAAGGAATATAGTTTGTTACAAGATTGACGGCTGACAAAATTCAAAGAAGATCTGACGGTGATACATCAACCAAGAAAGGTAAAGCGGTATAATCTATGAACATGGTTAAGCAGCATAATCTAACGGATGTAAATCAAATGGTTTAGCAAATCTAGAACACTATAAATATATCATTCTAAGAATGACAAAGATGATGAGACTAAATTGATACAAGCACTAAATAGACCAAATCGAGAAAAATTGTTTACAAAGAAGTATTCAAAATTGACAAAGCAAATCGAGCATCACAAAGCAGAAGATATACATAGGAAAGGTGATATTTATATAGTACTTATATGATCTATTATCAGACAATCTAGTTGTCAATCAGAGCAGATACATTTTCTATTGCTTTTTAACAATTGTAATAGAACTATCAAAATCTCTTAACCGAGTGGATTTAACAGTCCTATTGTAAATCTCTTAACCAAGTGCACACTTAACAGTGTTGTCAAAATCCTATAAGGAGGTAGATCTAGCTGATCTTTTTTTACTCCTAACATGGTAAGATCACTAGAAGTGATCACAATTGTAGCCTTAATAGGCAAACTCTTTCTATCTACAAACTAGTGAAGATTTGTGGGTCTCATCCCCACCGTAGTTTTACCTTCTAACAGGGGTTTCTGTGTAACCAAATACTTGTGTTATGCGATTGCATTGATGGTATAATGACTAGTTAGTTTCATATATGATTGTTTACACAATTTGATGTAAGTTATTTGATCAGTTAAAGTACTGAATGTTAAATCAGAATGAAGGATTTAAATGAAAAGTTTTGGTAGATACTGATTCACCCCTCTCCTCTCAGTATCTGTCTCTCCTAATTTCCAACAACCTATTGATCCTATTGAGAATACTCCTATTGTTGAATCTATTGACACTGATCATGATATCTTCCCGCTTGAATTTATTAAATCTTTTGATCCTGTTCATTCACTGAAAGTTACCTTATCTGTACCTCATTGACATCGTTCATATCACTTTACTGAGGCTTCAATCACTACACTGTCCCACACCAACAAGATGGGAGATCCGTTTGATTTCTAATCGGGCAAGTACAATCAAAATTTTGATCAATCTCAAAACAATCAATATCATGGTCAATCCTCTTATGACCCACGTTATGCTCAACCTCGGAATGAGAAGGCTCATGGTCAAACTCAATATGACCAAAATCAGTCCCACAATGATGATCAATCTTGAAGCAAACCTCAAGGTGATCGACAACCCACCTATTTCTATCATCCTCCTCCATTCAATCAAAACATATCTTATGCGCTTATTTCCTCGTAGTTTGGGTGAACTAGCTATGGAATGGTTCTCTAGATTGCCTACTAGTATTAAGACTTTTGACGAAATGGCTAATCTATTTCTCCAACATTACTTGCATAATATTCAGCATCCGATCAACATCTAGGATCTTTGCAATTTAAAATAGCGACAAGGAGAATCTTTCCTAACATTTCTCCAAAGGTGGAGACAATTATGTACGAGGTGTCCTCACAAGCTACTAGAGTTTGAGAGACTCGACATTTTCTTGGACAATCTTGTCCCAGACTTCGGATACCAAGTGCAATTACAAGGTCCTCTAACTTTTGATAGTATGATCAAACAAGCAGTGCGAATAGAGGCCTTTATGATTAAGAAGGGAGAATTAACTTTGAATAAGGACAATAAACAAGGATTCTCCACAAACAAGGATAAATGAAAGACTGTCAATAAGAACAGGGATGTAGTAAATGATGGAGTGGTGGATAATGTTACTACGAAGTCTTTAAAGCCTATTTTTAATCTTACTTCCAGTATACAAGTGGCTAAGGTTGTCAAAAAGACCACAACGGATAATCAACAAACTTCAAGATTTGCTAAGAACAAACCTTGGGCCTCTCAACCCAAGTGTGAATTCACCTCTTTGGGAGAGCCTCTTGATGTGGTCTATAAAACTCTTGTACAAAATTAGGTTCTTAGTCCTTTGGAAAAGCATACTTATGCCCCACAACCATGACCTCATTGGTGGAATGATAATGCTTACTGTGACTATCACCAAAACATTGGTCATAAGACTTCTACTTGTCTCCAATTGAAGCATAACATTCAAGATCTCATTGACAATGGTGACATCCTTGTGGAGAACCATAATAAGAATTTATACCATCAAGCTTTTAAGGACCCCTTCCCTCCTCATGAGAAAGGTGAGTCTTCAAATGCCAAGAATACCAATGCTAAAGTCAATTACACGTACACTAATGATGACAATGTTATTGGTATGATCAAACCTATCGAGATAGAGTATTGTGATGTGATCACTTCTAAAGGGAGCGGCGATGCTCCCAAATCTAAGATTTTTTTCATCTTGTGTAGTTCTACGTCTTGTTCATCTGAATTTGAATAATCTCAAGACTATGCTAATGTTGTCACTCGATCGCGAGGAAGAGTTGTTTTGAAAGGTTCTGATACTTCTATGTCCACTCCAAAGTAAACTGTAGATAAGAGACCTGATACTTCCACATCTTCTCCGAAGCAAATTGAGGATAAGATTTTTGTTGGCCCCACCAAAAAGAACATGAAATCTATTCCTATAGCTAGCTCAACTAGTTATAGCATCCTAGATCAACTCCAGCGAACCAATGCTCAAATTACCATTTTTGAGTTGTTGAAGATCTCACCTGCTCACGGGAAGATTTTGGATAAATCCCTCATCGAGGAAAATGTTCCCAAGGATCTCAATCTCAACCAGTTCCAATCTATGGTGGGTCATTTGACCTCGCCTCACTATCTATCCTTCTTTGAAGAAGATGATCACTCTTTGAGCCATCTGCATAACACTCCCTTGCATATAGAGGTCATGATAGGTCCTAAACATGTCTGCCAAATGCTCATAGACAATGGTGCTGGTCTTAATATCTGTTCTACTAAACTGCTCACTCAGCTAGGTTATGATGAGAATTGCATAGACCTCCACAAAAATATTACCATCAAAGCTTATGATGAGGAAGAATGCAAGTCCCAAGTCTTAGTTGTGCTACCTATCCATGTAGGTCCTGTTGAGAGAGATGTTACTTTCCAAGTGCTCGATATTCCTCTTGCCTACAATATCTTGTTGGGTAGGCCTTGGATTCATGAGATGCAGGCTATTCCATTCATGTACCATCAATGCATTAAGTTTCCATTCCATGGGGTAGAAGTCACCATGCCTACTAATACCAATTACTCTTGCAACACTCTTGTACAATTTGTAGATAGCTTTGTTCCCAAAAATAGAGAATCCACTGAGTTTTATGATGCTGAGCTGAAAGAAATGGAACAAACTTTGAGACTTAAGGATACAGGCATGGGAGAATACCGAATTGAACTTGTGCTATCACTTGTTGCTCTACCTCTATCCCCATGCTCTTATGGGAGACTTGTTAGCACTTAAACATGCAGATGGTTGAAATATTTTAGAAACTCACTGAACTTATGACTCATGCATTCCCAACAACTTCATCCAGTACAATCTAAATGCTAAGGTATTAAGGCTTCAAGCCTTCTTCACTTTGAGTATGAAACTCAGGCGGGTTTACCTTTTCAATTGCTTCTACAAAGCATGACAAAATTGATCTATGTACTTGACATAGCCAATGCAGCTCATAAACATACAAGTAAAAGTAAATGGAGATAAATTCTTGATAATATGATGGTGAACAAATGTAAATCAAACCTAAACCAATGCCTTATTCATTGGGCTAGAGTCAAAACTAAACATCTACAGAATCCTATTAACACAAAGATACTGAAATTCAAATAAATTGCCTAACAATTTAATCTCCCAATTCCCAACCCTACCATCAAATTCATGCATAGAATTTCAAATCGTAGAGACCTCTCTAAAGATTTATTCTCTCCTTGAGAGAAACTTGAGCTCAACCCCTATATTCACCTTGTGAACAATACATTAAAAAGCCTTACTAATTAATGCATAAGAAATTCAAAAGCATCCATACATGAAGACAACCAGAGATAACAATAAAACTTCAATATATTTGTATTAATTCTCAGCTGTATCCATTACAATTTCAACAAAATTTCCAAAGAAATTCAATTCTATATTCAGTTTGCTTTACAAAAGTCCCCCCCCAAAAGAGAAAAAACTTGCTATAAATACCTACAGCCATCTTCGAATCCTTGGAAGGATGCAACAAGCTTCAGAAGGCTAGGAAAATGACTTGCACAAAAGACAAAAAGTACAAACCAAAGACAATGATTACAGTAATAGAAAGTAGTTCACAACTACTAACATCTTCACAGGTGGCACCTTTGTCTGAAGATATTTCAGAGCAATTACCTTGATTTGTTACATGAATGATGACCACCATTATAGGCTAACTTACATAATCCTATGTTTGAAACATGCTCTCCCTTGAATTTTGGATCAAGTGCCATGTGTGCTCTATTCTTCTTTTTCTAACACAAGGACAGCTGGCTTCTTCTTTTTCTTCTTTGTCATTTTGTCCCATGCTACCACATCATCATCAGAAGGCCAACTGTAAGCCTACAGTTCCTATAGTGACATGATCTATTGGTCCCACATAGAATCATTTATTTCCTTTTCTTCTGCGACAAACCATATGCAGTCACCCTCAACTTTAAACAAACTATCAATTATACTATTACACCCTTCCAAGTCTAGGGCACTATCACTATTAAGGAAAGCATCATGTTTGATTACCAACTAATCCATTGATGCCTTCCACTCATCTATATTGACTACATTTCCATCATCACCATATATTGAAGGAAAGTACCTATTGTAGTCCCTATCAAACATAGCCAACTTGGCCTTTATTTGGTTAGACTTTCATTTTAAAAACTTTGATATAGCACTTACCAAACTAATTTTCTCAAATAACTCTATTACTATCTTAGGAATATCAGGCCTACTTTCTTGCAAAGCATCCAATTTGTCAAACAAGTTTCTTCCTAAGCATACACTATATAGTGGCTCCAAAGTGATTAGTGACTCATTCACCTTTTCATTAGCCTTGTTCAATTGACTAACTGATTGATGGACTACTTCCATCTTCTCCTTTATTTTTCTTTGCCTATACTACACAATCTTTGTTATAGTATCCAAGGATGCATCCAACCTTACTTTCTCTAAGTCCTTAGTAGGCTTGTCAGCAACTTCTATATCTATCTAAGAAGGGGCCTCAATTTGAAAGAAGGGGAAGGAACCACCTTTGAGGCTTCTTCAAGCTCCACCTTTAAATCCTCAACCTCATTCTCCAATTTCTTGACCATCATAAGTTGCATATACCTATTCTTTGCTACCTTCATCAAATTTTCAAATAATCTGTCATATCTCTCTAACAGCTAGATAGTCTTAGCTTCATTAAGGTGGGTAAGGTGCACAACTACCTTTGACACCTCAAGATCAGTAGTATTTTGCATGGTCCAGACTATCTTATCTCCCTCCATATTGTCTTCTATGCTCACCAAAGATGGATTTCAAGTTCTTGGAGCTAGAGCCCATAAAGCAACTGCCTGAGACTTAGGGTCATAGCCACTTCCCCTAATCACATCATCAATCTATACCTCATATGACAAGTCTCCCTGAGGATGCTTCCTGATTTGGTCTATGATGAAGGCGGATGTCAAATCCCATCCAGGAGTCAAAAGCATACCACTTGATTTAATCATTTCTCTAGCCTCTTCTACAGTGATGCTTTCAAGACTAGGGTCATATGATGTTAAAGCCCTCATTATTTCTTCACTTGGATGCATACCCTTAGGGAGATACTTCTTCACCTCTTCATGTTTCCTCCAAATGAGGAAATCTCTAAATTCTTTACTTTTTATGAACTATTCATCATTAAGAAATTCTTCCTGATAGAGTTCTCTTTCATCCTTTCCTAGCAACAAGGATAGATCCCCCTCATCTTTTGTTACAAGCCTCTTGCCATCCTTGATGGATTTTCTTATCTAATGGTGATAAGCCCTATCACTGGGCACCAGAGCTAAAGCAATATCAATTACCTTCTTTTGTTTTCTCTTCTTTGAAGGTTCACAAACCTCAAGTTTCTATTTTTTCAAAGGTGGCTTAGAAGTAGCCTCTTCCTCTTATTGACCTTGAGTCAAATCAATTACTGGTACATCCTCTCCTTGAGGTGGACTACTGCCCTCCTGAGACTCATTAGTTTACTCCTCAAGTTTAGAGGCTGAATAATCCCTAGGGATCTCCAACTTTTCTTAAATTTGATCTTCTAACTGATTGGACAGAGTACCATACATTTCTATCATCTTATCCATTCTTTGCAGAAATGGGAGCTCAAAGAAATAACCACCAAAAGGAATACCAGCTAACTTCAACCTTTTCTAAATATTAAGAAACTCAAAATATTTGTTCCATCTCTGCTTGGCTTCATTAAAATCTAAGATGTTTCTTATCACATCTTCTTCATCAAGTCCCTCATGCTCCTTAATTGACCCAATGTTTGGAATCAGAGTCATTTTGGCTGTCCTAATGAAACCCTCAGAGTCCACATACCTGCAAGTGGATGAACACATCTTGAAATGATTTAACCAAATGCTGACCTTATCCAAAGCCCTCTTGCTAATTAAGAAATTGCCCATTCTAAACTACCTTGGTGTAAAAGTCCCCTTTCTATGAGGTGCAAGGTGCTCTCTATTAGTCCACATCAGTTGTCATATAAACTCCATCATAGAAACTCTAGGAGGCACATATCTAGGTAAAAAATGTGGGGGTTGAGGGAAACCATAAACCCTAATAATTGTGTAACTATACCCAAGGTAGAAATCACCCCAATTGTGATTTCCTATCCACTTATCCTCAAACTGCAATGGCCTTAGCAATCTCAAAACCTTAGGCGACAATCTTGTAACATTTGTACCCAACATCCCAAGAACCCGATAAACAAAGTAATTCTAAAAGATGGAAAAATTACACTCATTGGAAGTGTAATTCCAAGCCCTTAACCAGTACTGCAATGGGTTTGGCTGGTTATTAAAAGTTTTCTTTAGTTTCAACATCTTAACATCAAGGGAATTAACATGGTGGAATAAGATCAAGTGCATGAGAAGGGAATAATGCAAAAATTTAATAGGTCTTTTATTCTCTTTGATAGATATCAAACCCTCATGAATCCTATCAATCACATATTGGATGTAATCATAGTCAATATTTGAGAGAGAATTCTAAATATCCAAAATTATCATTAATAGGTCGGCAGACATCTTTTCCTCATCTCCATCAATTCCTAAAACCCTAAACCCATGACACTAGAATTTCATGTAACCACTCAAGGATGAAAATAGATAAGGAGCATTCATACTTGCAGCAAGAGGGGCAATGTAATTACCATGCTTGGGCATGTGCCTAATAATTTGACTTTTAACAAACCTGATATTACTAGCATACTTCTCTCTCTCTTTTTTTAGGTCAATCTTAGTAGAAGAAGAAGCATAAAAGTCAAAAGCCCTCATGAAGGACCCCCTATCTAAGGTAAGGAAAACAGACTAGTCTTCTGACCTAATATTTTTTGAAATGGGGTCATTAAGCCTCGCTAACACAATAATTAGGTCAACATCAAGGAAAACATTAGGCACAATCAACTTGGCCATCCCTAAAGTCCAAGCATTACATACTAGAATTGCTTTATGCCTATTATTGTAGAAATATGAGAAGATGGTGAAACCTGATCCTGAAGGCATGATAGGATCTCTGCATTTTTCCATAAGGTCTTCAAAAGCTATGTCAATAGCCTTCTTATTCTTGTTTGAACCTGGTAGCAACTTGATAAACTCATCAGAATAGTTTGGCTTCCCCTTGTCTTCTCCACTTTATTCCTTCATGCCTCCACTAGAAGACATGACACTCACCTCTAGATGACTCATTCTATCAAGTAAGAAGATATCAGAGCTCTGCAACTTCTCTCCTACAACTTTGGTGCCAACAATTCACAATCAACTTCAGAAAAACTTTGAGCAAGGAAAGCAATGAGGTCCTGACTATATACTTCAAAAATTTGCGTGCGTATGATTACCAAATTGTAACGAATCTAGCCTAAGTCACTTCTACATTCTATTGCGCACACTACCAACCTTCAAATGATAGCTAGCCATGGTGTAGAAGCTGATAGGATGATTTAAAAAATAAAAAATAGGGTGTGAGAGCAGTGATCATAGGTTTTTGCATTAAAAACCCTTAATTAATGACAAAATCCATCATTAAAACCTGATTGGATGAATTTCTACTTTTCTCTAGCTCAACACAATACCATTTTCCACATTGCAATGGCTCAAAAACAACATCTGAGGGCACGAGAACTTAACTAGACACGGCTTGGAGATCCGGTGAACAAAGGAAACTCGTGATCTCAAAAAGAAATGCCAACCCGCGGTTAAGTTTGGAGATCTAGCGACCAAGCCACTCGCGGAATCTCAGAATGATTTCTTAACTCAAGGCTTTATATCAAGATCTCATGACCACCATTGATCCCACAAATGATCAATGGTCCAAAGGCAATCTTTTAAAACTCACGCTAAGCCACCAACCAACTTAGAGATTCAACGACCAAAGATTTCACCAATTCGTAGAATCTTTTTCTTAACTCAACGTTCTTCTAGAGAACTGGCAAACAAAAGGATCTCCTATTCTCAGACATCCAAGCTTAACTCAGACTTCTCCTCATGATTCAGTGAACAAGGTTATCTCACATTCTCGAAAAGAAATGCTTAACCACAGTCAGGCTTCGAGAATGAGTGAATAACATCTATCTCTAATTCGCTAAGTACTTTTCACACCACAGGTTACTTCTTGAGATTACCTGCTAACCGTTGATCTTGAACACAATCAGCGGTTGTCGCTGAATCACCTAAAAAACTTTGACCATCACCTTTTCTCACAAGAATTAGTGACCACTGAAAACAAACTTTACTTTGCTTTGTTTGCCAAGTCATTGAATACTTTGGAACTTCACCATATTTTCTTGAGATTAAGTGACAATAGAAAACTTCAAACCTTCGCCAAATTTCTTTGTCAAAGCTGCCAAACTAAGAGATCAAGAGAACAAGGCTTAGTCACCAGATCACCAGATAATTTTATGGACCCAGTCTTTGCCAGATTAAAACATGACCACTAGATGAAAAGACAATCAATGACATTCACTGGATCACTGGAAAGTCATGAAGTTAGCTGCCCAATCCAAAGGACAAGAGACAACTGCCTCGCTAAGTCGCCAAATGATTTTGAGAAACTGCCAGATATTAAGTGAAAAGGAGATTACATAGTCATTGAATCAGTGGATAAAAAATTAATTGATATGAACAGGGAGATTCAATGACTAAGGAAAGCTTAACCAAAGCACTCCTCACAGTCACCAATTCGATAAAAGACTTACGGACATGGAAATACATTGCACGATTTAGCGAAGACTAGGAGAAATGACCACATGCAGAAAGGAAAACTTAAGTGACCCGAAAAGTAATAAGAAAATATAAAGACTAAGGCTCACTCAAGGCTAACCAAGGACTTAATCATTTCCAAGAAAAATATCAAAGGCAAGGGTTTTACAACACAGTTACAACAAAATTCTAAGAATTCAAAACCCTAAACCAGACATTTCCTAAGCCAAGACATTGAAAAACTTAAAATATATCCAACAAGACCTTCTGAGGATAAAAAACCTTCTAATTCTCCTCCTTAAATAGTTTATGATGGCGCTTTTGTTAGGGCCTCTATACCTTTAGAAGATGAGGCTGAAGAAAGAGCTATCAGAGCTTGGATCTATTAGGGAAAAGAAATAGTTGAAATAACTACTCGACCTCTAGATTTAGAGCAAGAACCATATAGTGAAGCCTTCAAGATCATGAAGTGCTTTGGTTATAAGGGGAGTGGTCCTATAGGAAAGAATGATAATGGCTTGCTAAAATCCATTGAAGCTATGGGTCACCACACAAAAGATACTACTGGCTTAGGCTTTAAAAAGACTCCCTTTCATTTGGAGACCAAGAAATTTGTGTCAACTCCTAAGCCTAAACCTGAACCTGAACAAGAAATTGAAGATGCCATTCCAAAGGTAAATCCAGAGGCCAGCTCTGATGAAGACACATTTCCATATCCTATTCCTCCAGATCTTGTGGCACTCTTTGTAGAACCTGATGAGCCTATCATACCTATCCATATGGTAGAGACTGAAATTGATACTGATACTGATTCTAATGAGACCACCTCAGTGCATCAATTTACATATGAGAAATGGAAAGAAACACTGAATAATGATCCCAATTTTCTAGGTGAACAATATAGGCCGCCACATTTTCGAAAGTATTTTGAACAAGAACAACTTCAGCAAGCTATTAATGCCACAAGGAATGAAGACAAGTTAGGTGATGCTGCTAGTACTAATGAAATTCCCACATCAAGTACTGACTCACATGAATATGAGTTCAACTCTTTGTTTGATGCTACTTATGATGTAGACATAGATACTATTCACATGTATGAAAGACTTCTCAAAGTAGGTGAAGGGTCTAGCGCTAGGCCACATGAATTAGATGCCACCGGTATTAACTTGTCCTCTACTTCTAACGTAAGGTTTTATAGGGATTCAAATGCTCCTTTGGATGAAATCTCTCTAGGTCTTGACTTGCTTGTCCATGCTTTTGATGGTTATACTGTAAATGTGATTGAACCAGTCACTACTTCCCTTTCACTCCGCCATCCTGATCTGATAAACTGGAACTCCCCTCCCACATCCAATGAAGTCCTAACATTCCTGAATGATTATGATCTAGCCTATTACCTCCATGCTATTGAACTTGTGATGTCCTCCACCAGCAAAATTAGTGCCAACATGATAGAGGCGGATATCAAGTATCTTAGTCAAAAAATTAAAAGAAGAAAAAATAGATGCTCTGATGGTGAAAACCACTTTGTGGCAGTATTAGAGCTAAAAATAGTAAAAAAAAAAGATGTATTCGAGGGTGAAAACCTCTTTGAGGTGCCCAAGGATGAGATACTTGATATTCTTTTGAGCCACTTTCAAGAGAGGTCATCAGTATTGATTGAGCTGACACAGCCAGTAAATTTGGGTACAGAGGTTGCTCCACAGATTATTCATCTAGCACAATCATTGTCTGCCAAAGAAAAAGAAGAGTTCACGAGCTTCTGTTAGAGAAAGAAAATAAAATTTGCATGGACCTAATCTGACATGCCTGGATTAGACCCCAATATAATCATGCACCATTTTTCCATTGCACCAAGTATCAAACCTGTTAAATAGAAGTTGCGAAAGATGCATCCACATGTAGCACTTTTGGTCAAGGTAGAGCTAGAAAAGCTTCTCAAGGAAGGTTTCATAAGAACTATTGATTATGTAGAATGGATTTTAAACATTGTTCTAGTCACTAAACATGATAAATCCATTTGTGTGTGTATAAATTTTAGAGATCTAAATAAGGCATGTCCAAAAGATGACTTCCCACTGCCTAATATTGATATGATAGTAGACATGACAGTAGGTTATGAGATGTATTCCTTGATGGATGGCTTTTCTAGCTATAATCAAATAAAAATTGCACTAGAAGATCAAGAAAAGACCACTTTTACATGTGCCTGGGGTACCTTTTGCTAGAATGTCATGCCTTTTGGGCTTAAGAATGTTGGAGCAACATATCAGAGAGTTGTCACTACTATTTTCCATGATATAATGCATAAAATGATGGAGGATTATGTGGATGATACTTTAGCCAAAAGAATGTAGTGAAGAACTCATCTCACATATTTGGGTCCCATCCTTGACCGCATGCAACAATTTAGTCTCAGACTTAATCCAAAGAAATGTGCTTTCAGTGTTACTTCTGGGAAACTCTTGGGTTATATCATTTCAGCTAAAGGCATAGAAGTGGATCCTGAAAAAGTGCAAGCTATTATGGACATACCTCCACCCAAGAATATTAGTCAAATGAGAGGACTACAAGGAAGGCTACAATCTATCTGGCACTTCATTTCACAATTAGCTGACAAGTCACAACCGTTCACTAAAACTTTGCATAAGAATGTGACCTATGAATGGAATGAGGAATGTGATAAGGGACTTGCTCAAATAAAATAGTATCTTGCTAATCCACCAATTTTGATGTCTCCTATTCATGGGAAGCCACTTATACTATACATCTCAGCCATGAATACATCTTTGGGTGCTCTCCTAGCTCAAGAAGATCAAAAAAACAAAGAGAGAGCCATATATTATATCAGTAGAACATTGGTTTCCTATGAAATGAACTATTCTATCATTGAGAAAGCTTGTTTAGCAGTGGTATTTTCTTCTCAAAAGTTATGGCATTATATGCTAGCTCATACTACAAGGCTTATTGCAAAAATTGATCCACTGAAGTACTTATTGAGCAAGGCTGCCCTCATGGGTAGATTACCAAAATGGGTAATGATACTTAGTGAATTTGACATTAAGTATGTGGAAAGAAAAGCTATTAAAGGACAAGCAATTGTTGATCAGCTGGCAGAAGCTCCTTTGAAAGATTCTCAACCTTTGAGTATTGAATTCCCAAATGAATCCATCATGATTCTCACACATCAATCTTGGAGCATGTTCTTTGATGGATCATTCACTTAGCAAGGATCCGGTGCAGGCATTCTATTTGTTACACCTCAAAGATACTCATTACCAAAAGCTTACAAAATGTTATTTCCTTGCACCAACAACATAGTTGAATATGAAGCTCTCATCAATGGTATGAAGATAGCCCTTGAATGGCATGTGGATGAGTTCAAGGTCTTTGGAGACTCTCAGTTAATCATCAACCAAGTCAATGATGTTTACCAAACAAAAGATGACAAGCTAGTACCTTACAAAAGAATGGTGGATGATCTTAAACAATACTTTGCACACATTTCTTTTCAGCAGATTCCAAGGACAGACAATAAAGTAGCTGATGCTATGGCCACTCTTGCTTCAATGTTACAAGTGCCAAAAAATGACTTCAGACATGAATTCCTAGTGGAGGCATTACACTACCTTGCCTATGATATTCCTAAATCTAGGATGATCTATTCAGTCATTGGACATGATTCATCCCCCTACCACCATATCTTTTCCTACCTTCATGACCAGATCATTCCAAACACCTATACCCGGAATGAAAAGCATCACCTTATTCATACTGCTTCACGGTATATCCTCATAGAAAATGACTTGTATAGATGGGGTCTAGATGGTACCCTCCTTAGGTGTTTAGAACCCGATGAGTCCAAACGTGCACTAGCTGAGGTACATGAAGGTATCTATGGGTCTCATTCTAATGGTTAGCCTAGAAACTTATTAGAGCTGGTTATTACTGGCTGGACATGGAAAAAGAAGCTGTTCAATATGCCAAGACTTGCAAGCAATGCCAATTTCATGGAAATTTGATTCATGCTCCTACTAAAGAGCTTAGTCCTCTCATCAATTTTTGGCCATTTCAGCAATGGGCCTTTGATTTGGTAGGTCAGATACATCCTTCTTCTTCAAGAGGACATAAGTTTATCATCATAACTACTGATTAATTTACCAAATGGGTTGAGGTAGTGCCTCTAGTTGTAGCTAATGGCAAGACTATTGCTATGTTCATACTAAACTATATCATTTGTAGATATGGTATACCCTCATCTATTATCACTAACAATGGGGGATAATTCAAAAATAAGGACCTGACAGACTTATGCACCAAATTCAAAATTATTCAGCATTGGTCATCTATTTATTATCCCCAGGGTAATGGACAAGCAGAAGCTTCTAATAAGACAATTATGAAAATCTTGCACTGAACAGTTCATAAATCTGGTAGAGATTGGCATCTCCAGATTAATCCCACTTTGTGGGCCTACAGAAAAAGTATCCGAACACCAACGGGGGCCACTCCCTTTACCTTGGTTTATGGAGTAGATGTAGTATTGCCCATTGAGGTTGAGATTCTGACATTGTGAATCTCTCTAAGGGGTCTCATCACTGATGAAGAACATAGAATATCCCAGCTTCAAGAGCTTGAGTTACTAGATGAACGTCCAAAGGTGGCGTTCGATCATCTAAGAGCATACCAAAAGAGGATCTCCAAAGCCTACAATAAGAAATTTAGACAAAGAGAATTCCAAGTGGGTGATCTCATCCTAAGAGAGAACCCCAAAAATCAGTAGCAGCGAGTCCAAAAAGGCAAATTTGAACCAAACTGGCTTGGTTCGTATGTCATTACTACAGCATTTGGGTTTGGCACTTATTGAATTTCCACCACTGAAGGAGAACAGCTCAAAGAGCCTATCAACGCTCTTCACTTGAATAAATTCTATAGCTGAGGCATTCTCTATGTGCTCATGTACATACTTATTGGTCCTAAAAAAATCCTAAAAATGGTATATTGCAAAAATCCTAAAAATCATAAAAATGTCCTAAAAAAATGATCATCTTAGTGAAAACCTGGCAAACAGGTGCTTTGATGTATCTATTATCTTGGTGAAAACTTGGTAAACAGGTGCCTTGATAATAATTAAAAAAGTAGAAAAGAGAAAAAATACAAAAAAGTGAAAAAATAAAAAATACAAAAAAAATGAAATATTCAAAAAATACAAAAAAATAAAAAAAGAGAAAAGTATAAAAAAATTAAAAAAGAAAAAAAAGTGCCATTGATGAAAACCTGGTAAACAAGCGTCATGGTAGAAAAAATAGAATCTCTGCCAAGATGGTGAAAACCTAGTAAACAGGTGCCTCTTGTTTCCTGAAGTTACATCTCATTTCAGCATTGCTTGGCTCTTAGTTTCTTGCTTTAGTTTGCTTTCCCGCTTTCCTGCTTTAGTTTGTTTCGTACTTTTTAGTTTGTTTCCTACTTTGGTTTGCTAGCTCATGCACTTGCCTTCAGTTGTCTTCAAGATTTTCCTTGACTCTTCATCGATTGGAACTAGTCACACTTGGGGGCACCTTCTTGGTCTAGAGGGCATTTTCCTATCACTTTCAGAAGTTTTTTCATGCATCAGTCACCAATGATTCCCACTGCATCTTCCTGCTGATGCCTAACTACTTTTGAGATTTCTCTCCTTGAGGATCTCTCACGTATTGGTCGCCAGGGGTTCCCACTATGCCTACCTACTGATACTTAGCTCTTGTTTGAACCTCCCTTTTGGGATCTATTCCTTACATTAGTCACCAATGGTTCTCACTACATCTGCCTACTGATGTTTTGTTTGTGCTTTATTCTCTCTTTTGAGAATCTTCCTTGTATCGGTCACCAGTGGTTCTCACTGTGTCCGCCTGCTGATACTTGGTTCGCACTCTGATATCTTCTTGAGACTTTGTCCCTCACGATGGTCACCAGTGATTCTCATTGTGTCTTCCTATTGTCACTATCCCGTTGAGCCTTCGAATGTTGTTCGCTTTTGATGCAACTTCAATCCGCTTGAACACAAACGTAAACTGAAACTAAAACTATCTGTGTGGTTCTCTGAAGCATGTTGAGCTTTTCCTTTGCTTGTTTTTTTGTTTTATTTATTATTTCCCCTCGAGTGAATCTAAGACGTCTTTCTTGATTGAGAAACGTGAAGACTGGGGGCATTATCTTTTTATGTTCTTTCTACTTGCTGGTTTAGTTCCAATGATCCAAAGAATCTATCTAAGAGGGGTGTCCATCTGTAAGAGCCTTCATCTCATATTGGATGGCCATGCATACCTCAAATCCTTTTATTTTGACGCTTTGGTGAGGTTGGTTCTTCTCCTTGTCTATTTTGAGTGACTTCTTTCTGCTACAAGTAAAATCACTAACGCTCATCCTGCTAAGTGAACATAAGGGTCACTGTGAGTAATCTTTGGCAAAGGAAGGAACTCTTGTGTGTCTGGTGTGTTTGTTCGCAAGCAACATTCAATTCATTCTAGAAATTATGTTTTGATGCTTATGTTAACTTGCTAAATCAAAAGGAATAGGTGTTCAGGTCATTCTGGCTTCTTGTGCCTTAATGCTTACATCTCATTCCGACAAATCTAAGACTTACGTCATATTCATATTCTCATAATTGTAATGTTAAGTGAGGATTGTATGGCATCTTGTGATCATCTCATCCTTAAAAAAACTCGATGATGATAAATACGGTGAGTCCAACAACCAAGTCCTAGGGTTTGCATTTTCATTCTAGGCTTGCATTTTAGTTTAGGCTTGCATTTCCATGCTAAGCCTACATTTGAGATGATATCTTGGTACTCTCTTGATTTCTTTTTGTTCATCAAAGGTTCTCATCTTTTGTCCCAGTTTCATCTTGGCTACACAAGTGTCCGATCCTCACTCTTGATCTTTGAAATGTATTCCTTTTGTTAGAAAGTAAAGATCCCCAAGATAACTGAGAGGGGGCGGGTGAATTAGTTATCTGATAATTTAACCATTCAACTACTTTAAACAATATAATTAATGTACTAATCAACCATAGAAAGATAACCATACACAATTGCACAATAACACAAAATATGTTGACTAGGGAACCTCTTGAAAAGAGTAAACCCCGGTGGGAATGATGCCCACAAAATGATGCACTAATATGAAAGTTCCTTGTTAGAGGATGGACCCTGTTAGGAGTCTTATGAAATACATTCAGTACATATAAATCCCTATTAGGAGATTTTGAATCCCTGTTAAAAGATTCTAACTTGGTTAAGAGTTTATGGAAGACAGAAGGACCCACTACCCAAACAGCTTCAAGGAAAGATCTCTGAACCCACTATCCAAAAGATCTTAGAATTATTCAACAGAATAATATGAAATATATTACCTCCTTCACACTATGCCAAAACCGCACTCTCTACTACACAAGATCACAATTCCAAATCTCTGTACTCACAAATCTTCCTTCATCACTGAACTAGCTCTTTTCTTTACTTCATGTATATATTCGCATCTCAACCTTCATAGTACATATTACAACAAGGAAAACATTCCTTCTTATATACCAAACTCAAATAATTACAAATGAGTCAGTCCTCAATTACAAAATAATAAATTCTACACGCTACACACAAAATTTCACATAAAACTGTCAGCTTCCAGATACTGTAACTTTCTCCAAACATATATTCAAAGTTTTCACTATGAACCACATCATCATTAATGAGTCTCCATCATCCCTTTAATTTCACAAAATTAGATTCCATCCCAGCTAGGAGATATCCTCCGATTTCTGAAAATCGCTTCACAGAAACACTGTCTAAACACTGCTTTCACCAACATGCTCATAACTCTCATAAATGAATGAATTTATTTTTTCTTTGTTAACCATAGGTTAATAACACACCAAAGAATATACCATCAATTTTGCAAAAGCCAATCTGCAATACAACATGTGTGCAAAAAAAAACTGTACCTGCTTTCTTGCTGATATCTAGAATATCACTGTGTTGACATCAATGACAATCCAAGTCATTAATGCAACAACAACTGCTACAGAGTGACTGCCAAAATACTTTGCATTCATTCCTAACAATCTCCCCCATTGGCATTGATGGCAACATAGATGAAAAACATCCAATGTTCCAAAAATCCAATACTGCAACATCACTGCAAAATATCAAATTAAATCTTGCTTCATTTTCCTATTCAGCTCTCTCATACAATCCATAATGTTTTTCATGTATATCTCTCCCCCATTGACATCAATGATAGAAATTCCATCACTAAGTCAACAACAACTTAATGTCAAAAGACACTTTCATAAAAATACAATAACAAGAGTCCTCATGACTCAGCGCATAAACTCCCCCATAGAGGAAGTTCCAACATCCAATCCAAAAGAAAGATAGGGCTCATATACCACTGGACGGATGCAATCATCTACATCAATTCTCAAATATAGGTTGGGGCATAACCCCAAGCATACCTCTTAGATACACAAATGTATCCTTAGGTAAAGGTTTTGTAAATATATCTGCTATCTGTTCCTTTGTGCTTATGTACTCCAATCTTACTTTTTTTTCTGCAACTTGCTCTCTTACAACATGACACTTGATCTCAATATGTTTAGTCTTAGAATGTAAAAAAATATTTTTTGATATACTTACTGTACTAGTGTTATCACAATGTATGACAACAGGCTCATCAAACTTTATTCCAATATCCTTCAACATCTGCTTCATCCAAATAATCTGATTATAATTATTTGCTGCTACAACATATTCTTCTTCTATTGTGCTTTGTGAAGTACAATTCTGCTTCTTACTTAACCAAGAGACCAATTTTCTTCCAAGAAAAAAGGCTCCACCACTGGTGCTTTTCTTGTCATCAACGCTGCCTCCCCAATCTGCATCAGTATAGGCACATAAAGTAAAATCATTAGAATTCTCATACCATAATCCATAATCCATTATTCCTTTTAGATATCTCAGTATCCTCTTTACTGCTGCATAATGTGATTCTCTAGGTTCTGCTTGAAATCTTGCTACAATCCCAACTGAATGTGCTATATCAGGTCTTGTATGTGTCAAGTACTGCAATCCTCCAATCATAGATCTGTATTTTTTCTGCTCAACTGCTGGTGTCTCATCTTTGCTAGATAGCTTATGTCCAATTACCATAGGTGTTCCAACAAGTTTAGAATCTTTCATTCCAAATCTTTTCAATAAGTCATTCAAATACTTAGTTTGACTTACAAATATACCTTCCTTGCTTTGTGTTATCTATAATCCCAAAAAATATTTCATTTCTCCAATCATGCTCATCTCAAATTCAGTCTTCATTTCATCTGCAAATTTGTCACTAGCTTCATCTTCTCCTCCAAAGATAATATCATCAACAAATATTACTATAACCAACAAACCATTCTCAATTTCTTTTGTGTATAAGTTACTATCTGCTGTTCCTTTTATAAATCCCAATTTCAATAAATACTTATCCAATCTTGCATACCAAGTTCTAGGTGTTTGATTTAATCCATATAAAGCTTTCTTTAACTTACATACCATATCTCCTTCTTGTGTCAAAGGAAAACCTTCAGGCTGCTCAATGTAGACTTCTTCTTCCAATTCACCATTCAAAAATGCTGATTTCACATCCATCTGATACACTTTGAATTTCTTGTAAGCTGCATATGCTAGAAACATTCTCACTGCTTCAAGTCTGGCCACAGGTGCAAAAGTTTCTTCATAGTCAATTCCTTCTTGTTGTGAATATCCTTTACATACCAATCTTGCTTTGTTTCTTATCACTTCTCCTTGTTCATTCATCTTGTTTCTGAATACCCACTTTGTTCCAATCACATTCTTGTCTTCAAGTCTAGGGACCAATTCCCATGTCTTGTTTTTTTCAATTTGCTCCAGTTCTTCTTTCATAGCATTAATCCAATTTTCATCTTCACAAGCTTAATTAGTAGTCTTAGGTTCAATTTGAGAAATCAAACATAAATGTACCTTATTTTGACTCAAAACTCCTATATCTAAACTTTCAATAACTTGCTCAACAGGGTGATGTCTTGAACTATACCTGTTAGGTGTCATAGTTACTGATCTTGTTCCAACTATAGATTCTTCTCTGCTTTCTTCTCTATTTTCTTCAGTATGACTTTCATTCAGCAAATCACTGTTAGATTCAAAAAATAATTCTACATTTTCAATGTTAGGCTGAGGTTGTGTTTCTCCATCAGATTCATAATCAAGCATTCTTTCCTGAATTTTAAACTTCTCATCAACTTTTACATTTGCACTTTCAACAATAGTCTTAGTTCTTTTGTTATAACATCTATATGCTTTTCTTTTTAAAGAATATCCAAAAAATATTCCTTCATCACTTCTAGGATCAAATTTTCCTATATCATCATCTCTCTTTATATAACATTTACTTCCAAAAATTCTAAAATACTTAACTGAGGGTGCATGTCCAAACCATAATTCATAAGGTGTCTTGTTTGTATCTGCTCTGATTTGTACTTTGTTCATAGTGTATACTATTATGTTCACTGCTTCTCTCCAAAAAGTCTTAGCCAAATCATTTTCAAACAACATAGCTCTTGCTGCTTCAGTTATTGACCTATTCCTTCTTTCTGCAATACCATTTTGTTCTAGTGTTCTAGGGACTAAAAGTTGTCTCTTAATACCATTCATTTCACAAAAGGTGTTAAACTCTCTAGATGTAAATTCACCACCTCTATCAGATCTTAGACACTTAATCTTCATTCCAGATTCATTCTCAATTTTTCTTTTCATGATCTTAAATTTATCAAATGCTTCAGATATTTCTTTCAAAAATGCAATCCACATCATCCTTGTAAAATCATCAACAAGAATCATAAAATACCTTTCTCCATAGAATCCTCTAGTCCTAGTAGGACCACTCAAGTCTGTATGAACAATCTCCAGCTTCTCTATCGATGTGAACTTATTATTGGGAAATGAACTCCTTTTCTACTTTGCCATCATACATTCTTTGCAAATCATGTTAGTAGGTTTCATAATTCTAGGTAAATCTCTTACCGCAAGTGTAGTGCTCACCTTGACAATATTATCAAAGTTTATATGAAAAAATCTTTTATGCCATAACCAACTATCATCAATCTTAGTTATCAAACATGTCATCTCAGTAGGATTCAACTGAAATACATTACCTCTGGTTCTGGATCCTTTTCCAATCAGATTTCCATCTTTATCTTTTATCACACAAGTTTTCTCAGCACACCAAACTTGATAACCCTTATTAGCCAATTGTCCAATGTGTAGTAGATTATGTCTCAATCCATCAACAAAGTAAACATCATCAGTGTTAGTCTTTTCATCAAGAGTAATAGATCCTATACCATTAATCAAACAAGGTGCATTATTACCAACCCTAACAATTCCTCCATCATAATTATCTAACTTAACAAACTTTATTTTATCTCCAGTCATATGATGTGAACAACCACTGTCTATAATCCAATCAGATTTCTTTTCAACTTGAGAAACTAATGCTTTTTCTTCCCTTTTATCAGATTCAGAACTTTCTTCTTTAATTGCTACAAATCCTATTTCCTCAAAGTTATCATTATCACTGTCACTTAAATGTCTTTCGATTCCTGCTTCAAGATCTTCATCATTTGCATAATAACATTCTTTAGATCTCCTAGGTTTAAGGTTGCTTCTATACTTCTTAACTCTTTTAGGACATTTAGATGCAAAATGACCATATTCTTGACAAGTCCAACATTTAAAGATTTTCTTACCATCTGGTTCTCTTTTTACAAGTAATGCAATACCTTCTTCAATCTTCTTATCTTCCTCAGATTTAGATCTGCTACTGCTGGCATAATCTCCATTCACACTAGTACTTTTTGTAGGTCTAATGTTAAGAGCACTGAATGCTATTTCCATTCTAGGTAGCTCTCCTGATAATCTCAAGTTCATCTTTGTTGTTTCTAATCTTCCAAGAAGAGTCTCTCTTTAAAAGTTTGATGTACAAGGTATCACTTGTTCAATCATCTGTGTTGTCCTCTTTAATACTGGTGTCAAAGTTCTTAGAATTTTCCATATCACTTCATTCTCTGTCTTATCACCTCCACAAGACTTTATTCCTGTTACAATCTCATACATCCTACCAATATAACTTCTAATAGATTCATCTTCCATCATTCTGATATCTTCAAATGCACAAATCCAATTATGTAATCTAGCATTCTTTGCATGTTCATCACCTTCAAAAGTAGAATGTAAAGCTTTCCAAATTGCATGAGATGTTTTCAAACATCTTACCTGACTATATTCATTCTTCGGTAGTGCTAAAAAAAGTTCTTCTCTTGCAAGTATGTTACACGTGAATAGATCTAGTTCATCTTTAGTTTCTACCTCTAGATTATCTTCCTCAATGATAGTCTTCTCATTCTTTGTAATCAACCAATAACTTGGTCCTAAATACAATAGACGAGTCTTCATCTTTTCTTTCCATCTGTCAAAATCTACTCCATCAAACTTAGGGCTTTCTTTTTTGAAATTCGCCATGGATCTCCTTAAGTTGTTAAACTTTTCTTTCAGGGACCTGCTACTCTGATACCAATTGTTAGAAGTAAAGATCGCCAAGATAACTAAGAGGGGGGGGGGTGAATTAATTATCTAATAATTTAACCATTCAACTACTTTAAACAATATAATTAATGTACTAATCAACCATAGAAAGATAACCATACACAATTGCACAATAACACAAAATATGTTGACTAGGGAACCTCTTGAAAAGAGTAAACCCCAGTGGGAATGATGCCCACAAAATGATGCACTAATATGAAAGTTCCTTGTTAGAGGATAGACCCTGTTAGGAGTCTTATGAAATACATTCAGTACATATAAATCCTTGTTAGGAGATTTTGAATCCCTATTAAAAGATTCTAACCCAGTTAAGAGTTTATGGAAGACAGAAGGACCCACTGCCCAAATAGCTTCAAGGAAAGATCTCTGAACCCACTATCCAAAAGATCTTAGAATTATTCAATAGAATAATATGAAATATATTACCTCCTTCACACTATGCCAAAACCGCACTCTTTGCTACACAAGATCACAATTCCAGATCTCTGTACTCACAAGTCTTCCTTCATCACTGAATTAGCTCTTTTCTTTACTTCATGCATATATTCGCATCTCAACCTTCACATTACATATTAAAACAAGGAAAACATTCCTTCTTATATACCAAACTCAAATAATTACAAATGAGTCGGTCCTCAATTACAAAATAATAAATTCTACACGCTACACACAAAATTTCACATAAAACTGTCAGCTTCCAGATACTGTAACTTTCTCCAAACATATCTTCAAAGTTTGCAGTATGAACCACATCATCATTAATGAGTCTCCAACATCCCTTTAACTGCAAAAAATTAGATTCCATCCCAGCTAAGAGATATCCTCCGATTTTCAAAAATCGCTTCACAGAAACACTGTCTAAACATTGCTTTCACCAAAATGCTCATAACTCTCATAAATGAATGAATTTCTTTTTGCATTGTTAACCATAGGTTAATAACACACCAAAGAACATACCATCAACTGTGAAAAATCCAATATGCAATACAACATGTGTGCAAAACAAAATTGTACCTACTTTCCTGCTGATATCCAGAATATCACTGTGTTGACATCAATGACAATCCAAGTCATGAATGCAACAACAACTGCTACAGAGTGACTACCAAAATACTTTTCATTCATTCCTAACACCTTTTGGTTAGTACCTATCATATATTGTGACAATCCTACATGAGATGATTAGTATCATATACATTACATATCCAGTGCATTTTCATTTCATTTCCATTTGCATTCATAAATTCATTTGCATATCCATATACATGTGCATCCATTATAAGCATAACTCAAATCATACATTACACGTATGCATACATTCTATCCATCTATCACTGCATTTCTCATTGCATCATCATAAAAATAACCATGTGCATATTCATATTCATAAAAGGAAACATGTGCATTTCATACATTTCTATCCTTATATCTAAGCATATAGAAACATCTCATAAAACATCAATATCAAAGCAATATGTCAACAAGTACGATGATATCAAAATTGTCGATCTCATATATATATCTCGAAACAATGTCATGTACAAAAGAGAAGGGTGCTACTCAAGCATAGTATCAAAAATGGGCTACAATGTACAAGTATATCAAAATATGCTAACTATGTCCTGCACCACCTGGAGGAGGTGGTGGCAATGGTCTCTATGGAAGAGTCATCAGTCACTATGGAGGTGCCTGTTGCGGAGGTGTCTATGGTGGTGCCTACTATGGTGGCACCTATTGCAGTGGTGCTTGTGGTGGTTCCTATGGAGGTGCTGGTGGAGGTGCCTGCAGAGCCCCAACATAATCAATAAATGGAGGCACCTGCTCTGCTAGATATGGAACAACCTCGTAGTAATCTACATAGTAGTAAGCTTCCTGAGTAGCCTCATATCTTGTCTCAATCCTTGATTGTGCTAGCTCCTCTATAGCTACCTGATCTCAGTGTCCCTATCAGCTATGCGGGTCTCCTCCCTGATGACTCAAGTGTGGTAGTCATCCTGCTCTCACTGGACCTGTCTCACTCTCTCACAGCTCTTCCTGAGAGCCTCTTGCAGCTGTGGTGTACTTGCTCCTACGAGAATATCAAGCATATCAGTATCATCATTTGGAGGTGATTTTTGTGATGTATCACCTATCCGCTACCTATTAGACCTTTGCTCGGCCCCACTACTCCCAGCTCCTACATGTGAGCCCATGGTCTTGGCAAGGATGCCAGTCTATCCTGGTCAAGGTCTCAACACTCTCTGCTACTATCCCTATTGTCCTTGTTGTGCAACCTGCTGCTGTACAGGCTACTGAATGGGTTGTTGATGATTTAGTACCTACTGCTACATAGGTTTTTATTGTGTTCCCATACCGACATGATCAGTAAATCTTAGATGAGGTCATACTATCAACTGGTCCTTGTATGCAGGTGTCACCCCTACATTGGTGACATCCACCATATAGTCCCATCGTGCAGCTAGAATGTGTGCCTCTATTGCACACCACCCTAGATCTAGTCTCATGTGCCACCCCTTCTTCTCCTCATTGATGAAGTGGGCATAGGGGGAGCACTCATGTGATATGTCTTGCTACCTACCAAACTAGTGCAAGACATGTGTGACAAGGAATCTCTCAATGATGGTAACACTCTATTCAAGCAGTGGACGTGAAACAAACATGAAGGAAAGCTCTCTCTGAGCATCATCCTAGGGCTCAGTGGCAACCCAAGGTCTCTAGACTATAGCTACCATGTCATCTAGCTATCCTCTCCACTGCTCTATCTTACCCAACAGAGGCTGAGTTATCAGACCTACGTACCTATAAATATAAGGCTCCAATGCCTATCGTGTATAATGGAATATAGGCCTGCAAATAGGGAGATGCTCCCAGGCTCAAATCTGCAAGATGAAGAAACCTGTCACCATCATCCTTGCACTGTGATATACTATCTCATGTATCTGATGATACATGTGGGCTAGCATGCACTCACCCTATCCGAACCTGACAGTCGACCTCTCCAACATCCTCTGCAGCATCGTACCTCAGCCGCACTCTAGACCATCTTGACCTTGATGTAGAACAAGGTAGCAGCTCAGAAACATAGCAAGAACAATGGTAAATGGATGAGCACCACCGTGCCTACTGATTAAATCATCCTAGGAGATGGACTGGCCCATCACTAGATCATCTCTCAAGATAGCCCTCAAGGCTACTGTACCCTACCTCGGTTGTTTCTTGTACTCTACTCGAGTACTATGGACAGGTATCCTCAGGATCCTGTATATATCCTTGAGGGTCATAGTCATCTCCCCCATTGACAAATGGAAAGTGTTCGTCTCTGAATGGAAATGCTCTACAAGTGCACCAAGAAGATCATTATTTACCCTAATGTTAGGTAAATCACGCAAGAATCCCAAACTGAGTCCCTCAATGTGAGCACTCTCTACATCCATTAGTCTCTGAACTAATGTAGTGATCACCGGATGATGTGACCTGAAGGTGATGTTAGGGAAGTCAACCTACAAAGCAAGCGATGACATTGGATTAGTATCTCAACATGATGGTTTTCAACATAACAACAAATGCAGTAAGGCATCTATCCTAGACATGACTCTGAAATGCTCTACTTGGCTGATTTTATGCAAACTCGACAAATTTTGGCAAAGCATTCAAACTCTGCAGCAGCTCTTCATGTGAGGAAACTCTTTCCTCGTGTGAGATAGGACTTGCCCTTGTGCGAGCAAGAGAAATTTCACGCAAGACCAGCTTTCAGCTCGCGCGAGCTTCCAGATAGAGCCTGTGTGAAGAAGCCCTAACTCATGTGAGGAAACTACTTCCTCACACGAAGGGAGATCTAGGCCAATGTGAGGAAACTACTTCCTCATGTGAGATTGGTAGAACATGACTTAAAAGTTGCTAGATCTATCCTAAATTGACCTAAAAAGTGATACAAATTGAAATGCAAGGAGGTTTATCGACTACTTACAGGTGCGTCATACTCCACTGGCTGGGCATGTCATCAGGAGTGCTCAAATTGATGTGTATATAGAGGAAGACCCTCCATTTCTCTCTCAGAGCTCAAAATCACAAGAAGATGAAGGTGAATAATGAATTGAAAATGACCCCTCTGGGCCTTATATAGCTTTTGACCTAATATTCAAAAGTGCTCTGTTTTGCGCAAAAATTGCACCCTTGGCTAAATCGACTGCTCTGAATCCATTTTTAGGATTGAAATGGAAATTTGACATCTCTAGATAGCTCAAAATCATGTTTTAAATTCTGGGACCCTTTGGGATCAGGCGCTTGTGCAGTCAGCCTTCTGGTGTCATCTTCTTGCCAGACCCTCATCTTTACATCATATTCTCAAGATCTTTTCTCTTTTCATCAAAGTCAACTCTAGTCAAATCTACTCAACCATGGTCAAACTTGGTCAACAAGACCTCTACATTACTCTGATTTTCTTCTGCAGCTTCTTGCATCTAGTCTGATTGCTTCTGCTCTGCAACCTCTTGTTGTCAATCATCCTTCTGATATGTCATCTTTCAATTTCACTCCCAAGGGGGCAGGATGATTGCATCATTTGAATACCATCAAATCCATTCTTGAATCAGTCTGATTTGAATCATCAGTTCCCATTGCTAGGGGCATCTCGTGCCTCGCATCTTGCTATCTGGTCATCTATCTTTTAGGTATCTGAGCAATCTAACTCGTATCCTTGGGAATCAAGCTTCGTTCTGGAGATGGTTCTCAAAATCTTTTAGGTATTGCAGCAATCTAACCCTAATTCCTGGGAGTCAATCTTTTTTTTGGAGATAGCTCTCAAAATCTCTTTTAGACCATTATTTGGGAAATCTAACCCAAGTCTCAAAGGGCTAAGCTTCGTATTCTGGCAATCTAACCCTGATTTTGGTTCTCTCAAGATTGTTGTCTTCGCAATCTAACTTAGACTTCGGGAAATCATGCTTTGATCTATTCAGTGTCTTGGCAACCTAACCTAGACCTCCAAAAGTTCTTGTCATCTGCCACTTCAGACTATTCCTTGAATCAACGTGTTGTTTGCACATCAATTCAAAGAGAGGCAAATGTAATACCCCAAAATTGGCACCTAATAAATTCAATCAATTTTGGTGCATTTTCGTTAATTTTACATCTTCAAAGTCCTACTTTTCTAGGCAATTTTCTCTCCTATCTGACTTAATTCAACTTGATGTCAATTGCAAAAACCCTAAATTGCATTAATCAAATATTAAAATTAATTCCTAAAGTCTTCAAATTTTATTACCTAAACTACCCCTATGATAAATTAATTTAATTCTAAAGTCCTAAGTGCTTGGAATTAAATTAAACCCACCCCATTTGGCTAATATACATAAAAAGGAATTAATAATTACTTGTTATTTGAATGGACACCCCTTTTTGAATTAATAATTCACAATATTCGAAAGGTCACCCTGTGTGGCAATTTCCATTCTTTTAATTTAGTAATTCATGTCTTTTTGTCTCAAATGGGAATGAAGAGTCAGGAGTTTCAAATCAAGAATGCCTTCATTCTCTTCCCAAGCTTGTCTATTTAATGAACCTCATTTCTTCATTCAAAGAGAGCAATTTTGAGAGTAATTAAACTATAGCACTTTTTTGTCTCAATTAATTCAAAGCTTTTATTGCATATTAGTGTAATTTTCTCATTTAAGTTTAATATTGCATCTCATATTAGAATTAGTTTTCTTAATTGCTCTTAGTTTAATTTCATCTTTATTTCAAGTTCTTTAGAGTAAATCTACACTTCATATTTCCTTCAAAGCATTTTAGACTAAATTGCACTCATTTCAGTTTAATTGCAGTTTGCTTATCTTCATAGCTTTTCAAATCCTCCATTGGAGAACTAGTCTTATGGTTATTGACTCTCTTTGTGAGAGTAATTAAACACCCCATCTACATAGGAGGCAACAGATCGCTTTACCATGGATTTTGAATTGAGTAATTCATACTCTCTCTCGTAATTCAATCATGTGAGTAACAACTATGTTGTGTGTGTAGTTGGATTAGAGGTCCACATTAGACTATATACACTAGCAATGTACACAAATGCTTGGATTTTGTTAATGTAGTAGACATTCTAAGCCAACGTATAGTTGCTTTCATGTGTAATGGTTTGGAACCATCTGTACAGGAGTTTTTTTTGGATATTTGCTGCTCCTTGTAAAAAAGGCACCGCGATGTGGAGTACATTACTAGAGTTGAGGAAATAAGACATAGGTGTCCATGTACAACATGTCCAACAAAGAAAAGGTGATATTCATGATAACATCCATGCAAAAGGACTGAAGTATGTCTGAATCTAGTAGAATTATGGATATGCAATCCAGGCTTGAAGTTGCCAACAACAATTAGGTATGTCTTTGGATTTGTACCATGGTACCATGTAAGAATGCAATGTTTAGTACTAGAATGATATGCTAGCATATAAATGTTTAAAAATTTCTCTCATCTCATGGGTGTCTTAGTACTATTCAATGTCCTGGGGACTATTCTAGTTTCGTGGGGAGTATTGTCGATTTTCCTACATCTTTGAGACGTGAAGGGCCATTTCTAATTTTCTAGGGATTAACCTGGATGTTCTGACATCTCTCTCTTGGGAAATAGTTGTTTGAATAAAATAAAATAAAAAATTGTGGTAAAATTTAAGAAAAAATTGTGTGCGCATTGTAATGATAAGATATTTAAATTTAAAATTTTCTATTTCTATTTCTTTTTCACTAAATTTGTATTTTAGTCATCAACCCTAAATCTATAGCTACTGTTATTTGAATAAAAGCTACCTAAACAGTTCTAATATTTAATGGTTTTTTTAATCATATTAAATGTGCACTTATTTAGTTTTATTATTACATGTATTTTATGTTGCCTTGTCTTCTACTGAATCTACAAATTTGCTTTCCATCTTGGAAATGTGTTCCCATGAAATTGATAAAACCTTCTAAGTTGAGTCTAACCTGCATATGGAGTTATTGTACAAAATAGATTATTTAAGCCTAATCAATGCATGTGAAATCTACCATGCAGATGGTGATGACTGGTCATTTTTTCCAGGACTTTCCAGAGGCTTCTTACTATTCTATTTTTTTTATCCAATACATAATTTGGACTTTTTTGCATGCTAAGAATTTTTTTGTGATGAGAAGCTCTTTTGCAAGAATCATATTGTAATCCTAAAAGACAAGCTCAAACAAGACAAAGAGCCCTAGCATGGTCAATAAAAATATAGAAAGGGACCACTCAAAACATCTCTTACCAAAAATGGAACTAGTACAAGTATTAATGAATTATTTTTCTCTTTTAAAATTTTTGAAACTTAGAAGAAATGAAATGTATAAAAGAATTATGAAGATTGATTCTGTGCTAGTCTTGTATAGGATTTATATATCTCTTTCATGGAAAAATAATGTCTCTCTTGGTGACTCAACAATGTTTTCTTATGCAGAAGAAATGTAGATCCATCAGATGAACAAGAGATCAATCAAGACAAAAATCATTTCTACATATTTATACTATATGAGATAATGATCTCTAACTTCTCCTTCATCCTCTCCTATCTTTCAAAGAAAGTCATCCTGCATGTACTTGGCAGGAACTATGTTTCACTGCAGCTCTTGTTTTTTTACGTTTTGAGTATCACATGGATAGGGTGTAGGTGACAACTTAATCAAGAAGCATTTTTTCTCCAATCTTTTCTTTTTTTTCCCAATTTTTGCATAATGTGATTTATTTTCATTCGACATGCATCATAAATTTTCTTAATGATCTCTTTTTATTTTAATTTATTTATATCACTAAAGTAGTACATGAGAGGTGCGATTATATCTTTGATCCTAAATCTTCACTATTAGAGTCTTGATGACCAATATGAAAATGAGAAAACTTGTTTATATCTCATGATGAATGCGAAACCACCAAATTCTGATCTTTGATGGTGTGTTTCTCAAATCCATGATTTACAACTCTGATGTAGGAGAAATTTTCAATTAAACACACTCTACTTATGATATAAGTGTTTGGGATTATTTTGAGCTTCTTCTAACTTAATTTGGGGAGTTGTGTCCCAATTTATCTTAATAAGTTTTACTATCAACAACCTAGGCTAGTTGACACATTCATTTTGGTGCGATGCCTATTGTTGGTAGTTTTCTTTATTAAACAATTTAATTGAATTTTGGCTCAAGTGCTTGGCCTAGGATTGTTTCAAATTTTGTCATAGTATAGCTATGTAGTTACTCTTTAATGTTAGTGTACAATAAAGAAACTGATGAATTACATTGAATCTTGAAAGTGCTTTTTTTTTAATTTAAGATTGTAGCTTCATTATATGCAAACCATTTCATCTATCTACCAATGAATAATATGACTCATACATTAGTTGTATTACAACTTGTGACATTTCCTTTTAGAATTTTTTAAATGATAGAGTGAATCTATTTAATTAATGTATCTCAGAAGGAATGCTAATAAATTGTGTGGTCAATGATTAGATGGCACGAAGTTGATGCTTAAAGGTTTTATTTTAAAACAACATGTGTTCATTTAAGATGTTGTATTATGAAGAGCATTCCTTGTTTCCTATGTGTGTATTTATTTTAATTTATTTCTTTATGTGAGGACTAGTTAAATAGAAGGGTGTGGAATGTGGGGAAAAAGAGAAGGGAAGAAGAATATTTTTCTTTACTTTCTATCTGCAAGTAGAAATATGGTGTTTTATGCTTTGACCAAAGCTATATTGTACATGTTTTCTTAAATGTGTTGGTTTTTGTTCCATCTCTCTATCACATCTATGTTTAGTTCTACTTAGACATATATGTAAAGTCGTTAGTTTCACCATCACTCTAGATCCATTTGATCCACCAGTTCTAGGTTGCTAGGCTTCTCAAGCAAGGTCGGTGCACTCTTCATTTTAGTATGAGCCCCACGGGAGCTACACACTTTGTGGTTAGACAAAAAAAAGTGCCCGAGCCACACTCCTATCTCCATATTTGAAGATGGACCAATATCTGATGACTTAGGAGATAGGGATTTATAGATGGACGGTTATCCAATGGCATTTTGGTATTATGTTTCATGTTGACCTTCATGGTCTTGTACTTTATGTATATATTGATGCATTTTGTACTTTCATGATGTATATGATGCATGACAAGTAGGTCAACATCTTTATTGTATTTGGATTCTTACCATGGTTTTATGGATGACTTAGTGTATTCGACAGTATGATTGACACTCTTTCATTATATATTGAGACATGTTCATTACTTATTCAACAAGTTAGTTGAACCATTGTATTTATCTTCACGATTGAAGTGGAATTTTACGTTGACTTATCTTTGGATGGAAATCAACTTTGACTTTTTTGACTTTTTTCACTTTGATGACATGACATGATTGTTAAAATTTTAGTCTTTACATGTGGTATCAGAGTTTCATGTTTAAACTCTAAAGTTATGTACTTATTCTTGTGTAGGATATAATCACTCATCATGATGATCAGAAACACTAACCGGGTCAGGACTAGTAATGAGAAGAATGATGAGCCAAATCAAAGGCTAGATCAGATCTTAGCCCTCTTGACTGAATAGGGAAACCTCTTGAGGCAGCAAGGTGATCATATAGATAATCATGAATAGGATTTGAGGGGTAGGTAGAATGAGAACTAAGAAAATGAGAAAGCATGGAGGAAGAGGGAAGAAGATATGTGATTGGAGGCTCAGAGGAAAGAGGAAGAGGATATCATATTAGAGGCTCAAAGGAAACGTGAAGAGGATCATAGACTAGAGTCACATAGGAAACAAGAAGAGGATAGGAGGAATGAGGAATAATTTGAAAGAGATATCGATCATCGGGTTGCAGATGTAGCCAATAATAGGGGAAAAATTGTATAAAATATGAGAAAACACCTCAAGAAGGTCATTCCTCCTACCTTTAATGGTAAGAATATTGGTGATGATGTTGAGGCTTGGATTATTTCCATGGAGAAATACTTCTATGTTCACAATCTTTTAGGTGAAACCAATGTTATAATATGGGGTTTGTTCTAGTTGATTTGTGAAGACACCATATGTTGGGATAAAAAAATGGTAGAGAAAAAGCTACAGCTTGGAGAAATCACACGGGAGGCATTCTTGTAGGATTTTCACAAGAGGTGGTTGCCAAATTTATTCTTTGACCATAAGGTGGCTGAGTTTCAGAACTCGATTCAAGGTGTTTGGACTATTACATAGTATCATGAGAGCTTTTGTCACCTAGTAAAGTATGTTCCACATTACTAACAGGAAAAATGATTTACTCTCAATTTCATTCTAGGTTTGCATCTTGAAATAGGTTTAGAAGTTGATATGCATAGGAGCAAAAACTGCAAAAGATGACTACAACAAGAAAAAGCCAAAGATCTAGTGCTTTCTAAGGTTTCAAGAGGAAATTTCAGGATAGCAAATAGAAAGATGGTGGATGGAAACATGTTTGGAATGTGAGAGGGAAAGGTCGAGGGAATTTAGGAAGGAATTCCAAAGTAACACTCAAAATCAAAATTGGGGTAACAACATGAATGGTAATAATATGAATGATAACAAGAGAAACAAGCTTGAGGGTAGATAGGGACCCTGAGATGGTTGTTTTACATGTGGAGGTGACCACTATGCTATCTCTTTTCCTCAATGCATAGTCTACAAAATGGGAAAGGTCCATAGACACAACATTAGATTCATGCAACTATTGATCACATGCGTGTTGATTTTTGGGCCACTCCTATTCAGATGACTAGTAAGATTTTTGGTCATAATGTTTCAATTTTGATAGATACTTGTGCCACTGAATTTTTTGTATATCTTGGAGTTGTATATAGATTATCTATTAGAGTAGGATATATGGATGAACTAAGGATGGTAGAATATGCTAATAGGGTAGAGCATATGGTGGAGCAATGTTTATCTTGCAATGAGTTGAAACTCCTAATTTTTCAAACACAAGTAAACCTTTATGTAGTCCCTTTGGGTTCTTATGGTGTCATTTTGGGCATCAAATGGTTAACTGAGCCTAAGGAAATTCTAAAATGTAGATACAAATCTATTGAATGTCTAGATGATGTAGGGAAACCTGTAGGAGTTCAAGGTGTGAAAAGGCACATTGATCTTAGACAAATTTCTACCATACAACTAAAAAATGCAAAAAGGAAGGGGTGCATGATGTATGTAGCACATGTTATGCATCTTGAAACCCCTCTTAGTTTGGATGATTATCCTATACTACATGAGTTCCAAGATGTCTTTCTAGAGGAATTTCCTAAACTACCTCCAAAAAGGGAATTTTATTTCTCCATTGATTTGATTCTTGGAATTGAGCCACAATCTAAGGCTCTATATAGAATGAATATCATAGAGATGTATGAAATAAAAGTGCAAATAGTGGAAATTTTGGATAAAGGGTTCATATACCCTAGTGTATCACCATGGGGAGCCTCAATAATCTTTGTGAAGAAGAAGGACGGTACCTTATAGTTGTGCATTGATTTAAAAAATGCTTAATAAGGTAACCATCAAGAATAAATGTCCTCTCTAATGAATAGATGAACTATTTGATTAGATGAAGGGAGAAACTACATGTTCTCTAAGATTTATTTGACATATGGATATCATTAGCTCTAGATCAAGGAGGAAGACGTATCTAAACCTACATTCAGTACAAGGTATGAGAATTATGAATTTTTTGTCCTACCTTTTGGTTTGATGAATGTTCTTGCATACTCATAGAATTTTCCAATCTATTGATTTGGGAACCAACAATACCCACATGATAATCTGGAGTACAAATGGAAAGTCATTAGTATAGATTTCATCTAGGATTTACTTATGACATGATACAAACTTGATCTCATTCAAGAGAGCTTGAAAGATGGATCATTGGCTTTAGCCAAGAAGTTTGTTCAGAAGATTTTCATATTGGACAGCCTCCTAGAGCCTATTATATCTGATAGGGACACATGGATGGCATCAAGGTTTTGGACAACCTTGAATACTTCCTTGCATACATGAATGAACTTTAGCACAACCTATCATCCTTAGACAGATGGGAAAACTAAGAGAGTAAATTAGGTGTTTGAGGATTTTCTTTGAATGTACTGTATGGATCAATAGTAAAAGTGGGAAGAGTACCTTACCTTGGTATAGTTTTCATATAACAACTCTTACCATGCTTCTTTGGGTATGACATCATTTGAAGCACTTTATGGGCATAAGTGTCACACTCCTATCATTTACAACAAAGTTTCAGGTCCATGATCAAAATCAGTCATGATATGTTGAGAGAGATGGAGGAATAAATGAATATGATTCATGGTCAGCTAAAGGAAGTAGTTGATTGACATATGAATTATGTGGAGAAGAACCATATGTTTGAACAATTTCAAGAGGGGGACAATGTGTTTTTTCATGTAACGTATCACAATAGCTCACTTTCTTTGGGAAATTCTTCCAAACTTGCACCAAGATATGTGGGGCCCTTTGATGTGTTGGAGGTTATCAACCCAATTTATTAAAAACTTTCTCTACCACCCGCTCTAGTCCAAATCCATAATGTGTTTCATTTTTATTTATTGAAACCCTATCATCTAGGTACATCTCATATCTTAGATTGGCATGCATTGTAGGTTCAAGATCTAGGGGTGTTGCTAGTGGAGCCTACCCGCTTTGTTGATCAGCATATCATTTGGGTATGCAATAGAGATGTATTGTTTTATAAGGTTCAGTGAGACCAATTCTCTCTTGACAGTGCTACTTGGGAGGATGTAGAGGACATGTATAGATATTTTTCTCATTTATTTGCATAGAAATTTTATCTTGTATTTTAGTTATGCTTATGTTTTTATGTGTGGTGTAAACATTGTTGATGTGATTTCATAAGGCATCAAGTTGATGTCTCTTCCTAGTGGGGATGGATGTCACGACTTGACCTAGAAAAATTCTATTTTTTTAGGAATTTTATGCACACTTGGACTTTTGTTGACTTAGTTGGATGGACCTCAACTTATTTCAATGTGCTTTGTCATTATGTTGGACTTGTTAGTCTTTATTTTTGGATTCTTTCAATCTATGGATGATTGCTATGCTGTTACCATGTCATGATGATAATTTATTTTGTTTTGAAATAATTTGTAATTTAGATGATTTATTTTATCTTTTATATGCAAAATGATGAAAATGACGATGATGCAGAGGCATTCTTGGATACTTGTTGAATCTGCATGGTGGTGTGTCATTTTGGTTCTTTGGTACTCGATTGCAGCTTTGACCGATAGTCTCAGTCATTGAAGGGAGCTCGGTCACTGAAGAAACTCGGTAAAGCTTCTGGCGCTCAGTGAAACTGGTGCTTAGTAATGCCTATGTCACTCAGTATTGCTTGGCCTACTGCTTGGTTGTTTCACTATTTCTTGGTAGTTGCAGATTACTGACTGGAGTTCTTGGTAAATTAATTGGGCTGACTTGGTGCATTTATTGTTGGTATCTTTTGTTGGATTATCCTATGTGGATTTGGAGGTCGACATGTTGAATTAAATGTTTGTAAGGTGATTTCTGAGCTGACTTGTATTGTATTTAATATTTGTTTGTAGGAATTAATGGTTTCATCTAGATGACTTGTGGCTGATGATTAGTATTTAAGGGATGTTTGGGTAGTTGTTTAGGTATCAAATTAGAGGTTCTGAGAAGCAAATCTGGGAGAATTGGATAATTAAAGTTGTGGAAAAGATACTACGTGATCTTGTAGATCATATTGTTATCTGATAGTTTGTAATAGAAGAGCTAGTGGTTGAGGCTTGGAGATAAGGAGATTTCTTCGAGGCTTGCAAGCTCAAGTTCAGATATGCCTTAGGGTTTCCATCAGTTGTTGATAATATTCAAGAGTGAACTAGCTAGTGTTGTATTGGATCTTGTTGATCTTGTATAATTAATTTTGATTGTAATTGGCCCTAACCTAGAAGGCCTTACAGCCAAGTATGTTAATGTAAACTTGAGTTAAACCAATTATTGTGTTGAGTTATTCCATTGTTTTATTTTGTTTCTGCAAGGTTGGACTGTCCTTAATTGGATCATCCATTCTTTGATCTACGTCAGGTGGTATCAAAGAAAAGGTTGATCTTCCAAGGATTGATCTTATGAAATTGACCTTTTTGGTGAAGAGATCATATGATCTAAGTTGCAGATCCATGGCACTAAACTTGTGGAATCTTGCCCTAGTTGTTTGTGCAAGGTTGCAGGTTGCGATCTCACTTGCATACAACTCAAAGATTGTCATAAGGTGGTCGATGTAGGGTTGGTTGTAGAGGGTATTTTTCTTATGTTTAAGGATGCCTCAGAGAAGATTGGACCCTAGAGTAATTGTAGATCTCTATGATACTATGGAATCTAGGATTATAGAGAATGTGAAATTAGATTTCAGATCTGAGATGGAGCTGATGAAGAATGACATGGTCATTGAGATCATGAGAGTTGTTGCTGGTGTACCTTAGAATGTTGGTACTAAATATGGTTATGAGGAAGCTACTGATGAATTTGAAGCTACTAGATCTAGTGGTGATGATTAGAGAGATAGATTGGGTGAAGATAGAACTGCTCAGTTGCATAGATCTAGAGCTTGGTTAAGTAATAGTTATTGAATGGAAGTTTCTACTTTCTTTGGTACCTTGAAACTTGAGAACTTGAAGATTTCTTTGAGCTATGTTAGTGCTCAAATCTACAGATGATTACAATTTCATAAACTCTTGTAGTCCCAATAGATGCATCTAACAAAATGCAAGCACTAAGGTATTAAGGTTGTAAAACCTTCTTCACTTGGAGTATAAAAACTTAGGTAGGTTTACGTATAGCAATTCACTATTTGAACGAGCTTTGAATTGTGAACTAGCTCCTTCACTGCTACATTATTCCTTTCAAAATCAACTCAATAAGATGTTACAACTCTTAGTATGGCCCGAATTATCCTGATACATAATGTTATGATGGAAATTATAAAAGCAACAACATGGAACAGTGGCTTAAGGACATTCATCCTTCTTCTTTTTAAGAGTTAAACTCAAGGAAGGTTAACCTCATTCAGTGCTTCTATAAAGCATTACAATACACATCCATGAATTTATCATAGAATAATTCAAATAAAGATCATGCAAATAAAGTAAAATGAATCAATTGTTTATATTTTCTGGTGGCAATAGGTGCAAATGGATCTAAAACCAGTGGCTTATATACTTGGGCATCAGAGTCAAACCCTATCTCCATAGAAATCTATCAAGACAAATATACTAAAACCCAAATGACATGCCTAACATCCCATTCCTTTAATTCCTACAACTATTAACAGATTCAATAATGGATGATTAGTTCACAGAGACCTCCCTTAAAATTTTACTCTTTCCTTGAAAGAAACTAAAGTTTAACCCCTATATTCACCTTGTGAACATATGCAGTGAAAAAGCCTTACAATTTAAATGCATAAGAAAAATAAAGTATCCATACACAAAGAAAACAAGTAGTAGTACCATAGTTCCAACATCTTGTATTAATAATCAAACTATGTCAATACAGTGTTCTCTTAACTTCAAAGAAAATAAGGTTCTATATTTCAGAACTTCTTTACAAAGATGTATTAACCACCTCCAGAAAAGAGAAAAACTTGATACATATACCCATAGCCATCTTGGAATCCTTGAAAGGATGCAACAAGCTTTAGATGGCTAGGAAAAGATCTTGCACTAAAAACAAAAGTACAAACTGAAAGATATTAATTAAGATAACTGACTGTAGTTCTCAACTACTTAACAATTTTACAAGTGGCACCTTTGTCTAAAGATATTTCAAAGCAGTTTCTAAATACATTGCATGAATGATGACTACCATCCAGCTAACCTACATCATCCCTTTTTTGAAACACACTCTCCCTCAATTTTTGGATCAGGTGCCATTTGTACTCTATTCTTCTTCTTCTGCCACTTGGGCAGCTGGCTTCTTCTTCCTTTTCTTTGTCAGTTTGTCCCATGCTACCACTTCATCATTAGATGGCCAAATGTAAGCTTGCAACTCCTATAGTGTTTTGATCTGTTGATCTCACATTGAATCAATTAGACTTTTAGCATCTGCTACAAACCTTATGCAATCACTTTCAACTTTAAATAAGTTGTCAATTATACTATTGCATCTTCCTAAATCCAAAGCACTATCACTATTTAGGAAAGCATCCTACTTAATTTTCATTTGATCCATTGATACTTTCCACTCATCTATACTGAAAATACTTGCATCATCATCATATATTGGAGGCAAGTACTTATTGCTACTCCCATCAAACATAGCCAGCTTGGCTGCTATCTAGTTAGACTTACCTTTAAAGAACTTCGACACAACACTTACTAAACCAATCTTTTCAAAAGCCTAAGTGACTACCTTAGGAATATCAGACCTATATTCTTGCAAATCATCAAGCTTATCAAACAGTGAGCTCCTCCCTGACCATGTACTAAAAAGTGGCTCCAAGGTAGTCAAAAACTCATTCACCTTTCCACTAGCCTGGGGTAATAGACTGACTGATTCCATCCTATCCTTTATCTTTCCTTGCCTATATTATACAATCCTTGCTATAGTATCCAGGGATGCATCTAATCTTATTTTTCCTAGGTCCTCAGTAGGCTTATCAAGAACCTTTGTATCTGTCTGAACAGGGACCTCAATTTGCAAAGGAGGGGGAAGAACTATCCTTGAGGCTTCTTCAAGTTGAACCTTCAATTCTTCCAACTCATCTTCCAACTGCTTGATCTTTACCATTTTCAAATCCCTATCTTTGGCCACTATACTTGCATTCTCAAACAATTTTGCATACCTTTCAAAAAACTAAACTGTCTTTGCTTCATTCAAGTTAGCAAAATGGGTCACTACCTTGGAAACCTCAAGTTCAATTGTATTTTGTATAGTCCATATAATTTTATTCCCTTCCGTCCAATCCTCTATACTCAGTAGAGATGGCTTTTGAGTCTTTGGGGCAATAGACCACATTGCAACAGCCTGAGACCTTGGGTCATATCCACTTCCTCTTATCATTTCACCAATATGAGCCTCATAGGATAAACTGCCCTCCGATTGCCTTCTTATCTAATCGATGATAAAAGTAGAGGTCAAATCCCATCCTAGAGTTAGCAGCATTCCACTTGATCTAACCATATCTATGGCTTCATCTATAGTTATAGCATCAAGGCTAGGATCATAAGAGGCTAATGCCCTCATGGTTTCTTCACTTGGTTGTACTCCCTTAGGCATAGCTTTAGCCACATCTTGTTGCTTTTTCTAGATAAGAAAATTCTTAAATTCATCAGTCTTGATGAATTGGTTATCACTTAATAACTCCTCTTGATACACTTCCCTGATATCTTGTCCTGACCACAAGGATTGTTCTTCATTTCCTTCATTAGTGGCCACCATCTTGTTGGCCCTTATTATTTTCCTTAATTGGTGATGGTAAGCCCTATCACCTGGTACAAGAGTAGAGGCGCTATCAATCCTTCCTTTTTGTTTGCTCTGCTTAGAAGGCTCTCCCTCTTCAAACCTCTACTTCTTCAATAGTGGCTCTGGAAGGTCCTCTGCCTTTGATTGGTCTCTAGTAAGATCCATAACTAACCAGTTTCTAACTTGTGGTGGGCTATCCCCTTCTTGGGATCCATCAGAGAAATCCTCATGATCAGAAGATGAGTAATCCTTCTTTTTCTTTGGTTGCTTCTGATCAATCAACCTTTCCAATTGATTTGATAGAGTGTCACACATCTCTATTATCTTGTTAATTCTTTCTAAATAAGGAAGGTCGGGGAAGAAACCGTCAAAAGGAATTTGGGCTACCTTCAACTGAGCTTGCAAATCCTTTAGGTCAAAAAACTTGTTCCATCTAGTAGTGATTTCATCCTTCTCCAGAATATTCCTAATCACATCCTCCTCATCAAGGCCCTCATGTTCTCTATTGACACCAATACTAGGTATTAGTGTCAACCTTGTAGTTTTAATGAAACCCTCAAGGTCCACATTTCTACAAAAACCAGATACCATCTTAAATTGATTCAGCCAGGTGGCAATTTTTGGGAAAGCCCTCTTACCAATCAAGAAATCACTGATTCTGAACTGCCTAGGTGTGAAAGTACCTTTCTTATGAGGGGCCAAAAGTTCTTTGTCTATCCACATCAACTACCACACAAATTCTAAAGAAGCAACCCTTGGTGGCACAAATTTTGGTAACAAATTTGGGGATTGGGGGCAACCGTAAACTCTTATGATTGTAGAATTTTCCCCTAAATAGAAATCACCCAAATTCTGGTTTCCCTCCCAATTGTCTTCCCAATGCATAGGTCTTAGCAACCTTAGAACCTTAGGTGGTAATCTTGCAACATTGATGCCCAGCCACCTCAAAATAGGAAAAATAATGTAATTCTTGAAAACACAAAATTCACACCTATTTGCAGTATTGTTCCATACTTTTACCCATAATTGCACTAGATTATGTTGCTCTTGGAAAGTGAATTTTGTTTCAATATGTTCAAATTAAAACTATTGATATTGAAAAACAAAATTAAGTGCATCAACATAGAGTAATGCAAGAACTTGATGGGTTTCCTACTCTCTTTGATAGACATTAACCCTTCATGCATCTTGTCGATTACATTCTAGATGTAATCATAATCTGTGTTTAATAGAGAATTTTGATTATCTAAAATCATCATCAAAAGGTCATCTGGCAAGAATTCTTCATCCCCATCTACTCCCAATACTCTACACAACCCATAACAAGTCTGCTTCATATAGTAATGGAGAGATTTAAACTGGTAGGGGGCATTCATGTTATCAAGGAGGGGAGCTATATATGTCCCCTTCTTTGGGATATGCTTCACCATTTGGTCTTTTACTAACCCTATATTTTTTGTATACTTCTCTCTCACTTGGCTCAGATTAATTTCAGTAGAGGGAGATGTGAAAAAACTAAAAGCTTTCATGAAAGAACCCCTATTAAGAGTAACCAAAGGTGACTGGTCTGCCTTCCTAATTGTTTTGGAGATAGGATCATACAACCTAGCCAATGCAATAATTAGGTCTACGTTTAAAAATACATCAAGGACAATCAATTTCGCTAGACCGAAAGCCCAAACATTACAAACAGGAATTGGCCCACCCCTATTTTGATAAAAATAATTGAAAATAGTATAACTTGAGCAATTTGGTGTAACATGATCTCTGCAATGACCTAGAACATCTTCGAAGACATCTTCCAGATCTCTTTTGTTCTGACTGGAACCAGGCAACAATTTGAGAAACTCGTATGAATAATTTGGCTTTTTTTTATCATCACCACCTTTGGCTTTGGCTTCACCACCAGAAGAAATCATGCTCGGCTCTAGTTGACTCATTCTTTTTGGCCAATTGCTCTTAGCTCTACAAACTTGATTTTCTTGGCACTCAATGATTGCTTCAAGAAACACAACTCTCTTCAAATGATCTGGAACACAGAAAAAAATGAGTTTAGCTTGTTTATCGATGCAAATCAGATGCGTACAACTACAAGAATCAATGCAAATCTATCCTTAATTACTCCCACATTCAATTTCACATATCACCAATTTTCAAATCAGAGCTAGCCAATACCGGGACACTGACAGATACATTTAAAAATTCAAAAACAAGGCAAAAAGGAAATGATTATAGCTCTATACTTTAACTCCCTGATAACATCACAAAATCCTCCTTTAAAACTGATTGGATAGCCAGTTGCCTTTTTCTCCAGCTTTATAGTGTACTTTATCCACGTAGCAACGGTCTCTAACTTTCCTTTATTATTTTTCTCCAACTGAGCTTATTTAGCGAACCAGTGGCTGAAGGTTCTCGTGATCGCTGAATGAAAAGTTAAGTCTAGCTCACATTCAGAGAACTAGTGAACAACGGCTTCACTCATTCACGAAATGAATCTCTTAACTCAAGCCCCATTCAGCAAACTAGTGAACATAGCCTAAACAACTGACCACAATCACTTATTCAGAGAATTAGCGATAAAGGATATCTCTTATTCACTGAATGTCCTGGTTAACTACCAATTTATTCTGAGACTTGGCAACCAACAACTTTGCTTATTCACTGAAAGGGAAACTTAACTGCATGTTTAATGTGTGAAATAGCAAATAAACTTTCCTCTTTGAATCACTGAATTCTTTCCTGACTACCCATATTTGACTGAGACCTTGATTCAACCGTTGATCATAGACATAATCAACAATCCTCATCAATTCGCTGAGTGAATAAGACAATCACCTTTTGATTACAAGACTCAGTGAATAGAGGGTTCGCCGAATCACCCAAAACTTTAAACACTGACCATTCCATCATGCGATTAAGCAACTGAAGGCTTAATTCTTTCCCTGATTACTTGTTTTGCTCATTCACCAAATGCTTGTAGCCTTAACCAATCTTTTAAGAGAACTTATGACTACTTCATTCACCCAATTGCCAGAACATTAGAAACCCTACCAACTTATTATGAGAATACGCGAACAAGAGGGAAAACCATCTTTGCTAAATTCATCATGCCAAACTATCAGAGCTGCCAAATTTAGAGGACACTGATGCTTACATCCCAGTCGACGAATTGCCAAAATAATCCATGTAGGACCCAAACATTTTGAGATTGAAACCTGACCACTGATCTTACAGATAATCAATAGTGTGCGCCAAATTGCTGAGTGATACAATCCTTAGCTACCCAATTCTTAGAATAAGCGAACACCGTCATGCCAGGTCACTAGAAGTTTACATGAGACTGCTAGATGTTAAGCGAACAGGAGACTACATACTCACTGAATCACTAATATTTCATGGCTTTTATGCAAGATCAATGGGTAGTCTTATGATCCCATAAGCTTGAAAGATCCCATGCGAACATAAGATAGCCATTAGATCTTTCCTCCGTCATTGATTCCTCATGCAGTCAGTCCAACTTCACTTTCAACCAATGAGAAACCATCACTTATGTACACTTGTCAATGGTCCCACTCCTTCTGAAACGTTATATTATAAAGTAAAATCAATGGCTGGTCACATGATCGCATACGCTTGAAAGATCCCATGTGATTACATGAAAACTATCGATCAACTGAGGATTCCAAGATTCAAAGAACACCGAAACATTTAGAAAGATAAGGCCTTAAGGACTTAGGAAATATTAATATCACCGGGCCTTTAGACTTAGGGAAAAAATTAAAGATATGACCTTTGCATGGTGAGGAAAATAGAGCACATTCCTTTTAGGAACTTAAGTGACTGGAAAAGTAACGCTCAAAAAGACATAAAAAGAGAGACCTAGGGTTTTCAAACTTGGTTGAAGCAATTTTGGTTAATTTTAAGAACCCTTGACTAGACAAAAACACTTGTAGGGAGATTAAACAAAAATTGAACAAAACCCTCAGAAAACTAAGAATATACCCAACAGTGGCTCTATCTGAGGATGCTTTGAACGCAAGATCATAGAAAGAACTTATGAATCTCTGGGAGGTAGACCAAAAAACCTTAACCTAAAGTAGGAAACAACACACAATAGAAACAAACACACCTATGCATATATACATACCTACTGTGCATGGAAAAGGAAAAGAACTAATTGAAGAAAAACTTCAGGAACTGTCCATGCACTGGCAATTCTTGTTCTTCACCATCCAAATTTTGCAAAAAATATGAATCCTTTCCATGAGCTTGATGAATAATGAAAGGTCCCATCCACAAAGACTCAAATTTTTTGTGTTTCCCCTTGTCTTCAGCTCTAGCATTCCACTGAAGAACCATGTTACTAGGCTAGAATTTTCTCATAGTTGATCTTTTATCAAAAAGATATTTCATTTTTTGTTGCAACTTCATATTTTCCTTTTATCCTTCTCTTCTGATCTCATCCAATTCCACCAACTAAATCATTCTATCCTTCAATGGATCACTGATTTCCATGTCTTCTTCTTGCATGAATTTGTAAATTTGTAAGAAGTTGTTTACTGGGAGCCTAGACTTTAAACCATATACTGTTTCAAAAGGGGATTTCCCTATAGATCTTTTCTCTACAATCCTATCAGCCCACAATGCTAGTTTCAATTTTGTATGCCAACTCCTTTTATTCTTTTCCAGGGTTTTCTTCAAAATTTGCAGGATACTCTTATTACTAGATTCTGCCTACCCATTTGCTTGTGGATGGTAAGGAGATGAATAAGACAAAATGATTCCCATCTCTAACAAAAATCAATGATCTCCTGAGATCTGAAACTCATAGCATTATCTACAAACAATTTGACGAGAACACCAATTCTAGTGATTACATTGTTCATCAAGAACTCAATTACAATAGCACTGGTTTCCCTTTTGGTTAGGATAGCCTCTATCCATTTGGTAAAATAATTGGTAGCCACCAGGATATGACTATGTCCCCCACTAGATTTTTTAGAAAATTCTCCAATAAAGTCGATACCCCACATTGCAAAAGGAGCTTCTGCAACAACAGGGTTCAACAATAATGCCCCTGAGAATTTCAATTTCTTAGAAAATCTTTGGCATGGCTCACACTTTCTAACAAAAGAATGAGTATCTTTAAATAACATAGGCCAATAATATTTGGCCCTCAAAATCTTATGAGCTATGGACCGGGCAGAATGATGTCCTCCACACAACCTGGAGTGCATTTCTTTCAATACCTTTTCTGATTGGTGTTTGTCTAGACAAAACAATAGAATTCCATCATTATCTTTCCAATACAAATCACCCTAGATTAGTACATACCTTTGGTCCTGTAGTCTCAAACTTCTCCTTTGATTATCATTCAAATCTTGTGGACACTTAGCATTTTTGATAAAATAAATAACATCTTTGTACCATGGTTGCATTTCAATGCTAGTGATTGTAGTCTCCTTGACATCAACACCATTCACTTGTACGAGATCCATGTTCTCCTCGGTCATTAATTTTGCAAGTCCCAAACCTCTTACCAATTTGGTAATGTGGAGTTCAATATCAAACTCTTGAATCCTATTGATCCACTTGCATCTTTTTCCTGTGACCTCACTTTGCACATAAATATCTTTCACTATTGCATGAGGTACATATGCATTAATCTTTGCATAGACAAGATAGGGTCTAAAAGCTTTAACAACCTTTACTAGGGCATATGCCTGCTTCTCCATTAATTCATAATTCAATTCAGCTGACTGTAATGACTTACTAAAAGAGGCTATAGGATGTTCAAAACCTTCTTGATCCTTTTGCAACAGGATGGCCGCAATTGTGTGAAAAGATGCAAAGGAGAATAGAGAAAATGGCTTTGAATAATCAGGTGACACCAAAATAGGGGCTTCCTAGATTGCTTGTTTAATTTTCTCAAAGGCCTGCTGAGCCTCAAAATTCCAATCAAATTTTGCATCTTTTTTCAAAAATTTGACTATAGGCTTCACCAACTCTGCAAAATTAGCAATAAATCTCCTGACAAAATTAATCTGTGCTAAGAAAGATTGCACACCCTTTACATTTTTTGGTGGAAGGACCTTCTTGATTGCCTCTACTCTTTCAGGATCAATCCTGACTCTTTCTTTTGATACTATATGTCCAAGTAACTTCCCCTCTGTCACAAAAAATTGACATTTTTTTGGATTTAAGGAAACACCAAATTCTAAGGCCTTGACAATGACATTTTCCAATTGACAAAAATGGTCCTTAGCCTTTTTAGAATAACTAGTAAGATCATCCTGGTATAAAACCATCAAGACATTGATTAGTTCCTTGAATGCAACATACATTACTCTCTGAAAAGTTGCTCCAACAATTTTTAAACCAAAAGGCATGCGAATATATACATATGTTCCCCATGGGGTTGTAAATGTTGTCTTAAACTACTCTGATTCTTTGACCAGCACTTGATTGGAACCTGAGAAACCATCCATCATTGACAAGAGCTCACAACCAGTTACCCTATGCAACATAGCTTCCATATTAGGCAATCCATAATTATCTTTTAATGAAGCCACATTCAGGTTCCTGAAATCAACACAAAGTCTTATGTCACCATTCTTTTTCCTGATTGGCACAAGATTGGAAACCCATGTAGAATGCCTAATTGGTTCTATGATGCCAGCATCTCTTAATTTTGTCAATTCAACCTACATCTTTGTAGCTAGCAGAGGGTTAATAGGTCTTTGTTTCTATTTGAATGGTTTAGTCTCTTCTTTTAGAGGGATCTCATGCTGAAACAAATCAGCCCTATATGCCTTGAGATCATCATAAGACCAAGAAAATACATGCTTGTATCTCTTCAAAAGTCTTATTAGATTTCCTCTGACCTCTCTGCTCAATTTCTTTCCAATGTACACCATTTGTGGGGAGGTTTCAGATCCTAAGTTTATTCCCTCTACATCCTCCATTTTAGTGTTAGACTTTTGAGACAGATAACCATCATTTATTTTGAACATTCCCTCCAGCTCCACTGACCCTTTAGGTATATGATTTGAGGGTAATTGTACTATCTCATTTCCCATGATACACTCCTTTCCCTCAACACACTATTGTGCTTCATTGAAATCTATTTGTTGGCCATCATACTGATTAAGGCCCTTAAGAAATCTAAGGATATCAAAATCATCCTCAAAAACTTGCCAATTATATACATTGTCAGGCACTGTAGGCCTACTTTTGATTTCTAGCATAGAAACACCAGTGAGGGTAATATCATCACTCTTAAGGAAAACATTAGCAAGAAAATCTATCATGATATTATTGGATCTTTCTAACCAAAGTAGATTGAAAGCATAAAAAAACTCTAGTCTATCCCAGACAGCATGTTTATACAATTTTAGTTTTTCATCATTGGCAGCATACTGAGATCTTACTTGGGAGTCACCATGAACCTTTAAATATTTGATACCATGCTTTATGGTTACATCTAATCCCAATATCAGAGCTTCATACTCAGCAGTATTATTGGTACACTCAAAAGTCAGCAAGAAAGAGTACTTAAATGTAATACCTGATGGGGAAATGAAAACAACACCAGCTCCTGATCCTTCCTTGGAACATCCACCATCAAAGAACATTTGCCAAAGCCCATCTTGCTATAGTATCAACTCATCCACAATTGGATCTATGTTTTTCATCTGAGGTACTACCTCCTCAATCATGAAATTGTTCATGTCAATATATACAAAGCAGTTCAAATCTTCTGGTGCAACCTTTTCAATCATGACTGAGGAACGAGGCTCCCTATACAATTTTACCTCAATCCCATTGACTGGGATAATAGCATATGACAAGTCTAATTTCAATTTTCCACCAACTACTGTAGCCCATTGTCTTGATAGCAGCATACCATAATGAGGTTTTGTATCAACAACAACCACATCCATTTTGTATGTGGCCTCTTGGAATACAACAATTTTTACTTTAATTCTAATTAGAGTTCCTACAATAGGTACTGCCCTATTATCCATAGCATAGCACCTTCCATTAGACATGTCAACTTGTAATCCTAACTCTTTCATTACATGATAAGGCATTACAGTTGTAGTAGCACCAGAGTCAATCATACAATTCTTCAGCAAAAAATTATTTACAATTAGTGTCACATAGAAAGGGTCAATAGAGGAAGGCTCTTGTGTCACAATAGTTCCAACACATACATCAGAGATTTTATCAATTGAAATAGGCCCTTCTACTAAAATTACCTTCTCTTGCATGGGAGGAGCTATCCCTTGTTCACTTATGAGAGCCAAGGCTGCTGTCTTATGCTCCTCAATTTTCAACATTTCAAGCAAAGGGATTGAAACTTTCATCTGGGACAAAGCTTGTCTTATATCAAAGGTAGGGGGATCAGTAGAAAAAATAGGGTAATCCTTAGGCCTATCAATTTTCCTTTTATTCTTGTCATCAATAATTTCCTCTCCTTTTTTCTTCTCAGATACATGACCCTCCTCCTTATTATTTACAACATTAGGCTTTGGAGAATCCTTATTTTGAAGGTTATCTTTAACAAATACTGACCTACGGACTCCTTGATCAGCATCCACCTTTCTATTCCTCAAATTGTATGAGGACTTGGCTTGAGTTATAGAAGCCACAGTTAGTGTTCTGATCTCTTCTTCACTGGGATTTCTCCATTGCTTCTCATCTGATCCTGATTCTACCATATGAGCTTTACAATTATCATTATCAAACTCATCATGATCAGATTGAGTAAATATTTGTTGTTCATAATCTAAGAAAATCATTCTCTTATGATCAACATTAGGACAAATCTCTTCATCATCTGAGGATACAAGGTCCCCCATTAGTTTAGTCATGAACATGTTAATAGTGGGCTTTTCAAATCCTTCATAATCTCCTACATATGAATCATTGGCCTCCTCTCCCAAGGCCTGAACCACAACACATTGGAATGGTGAATGAGGCATATTACAAGCCACACACCAAGGGGTATTTTCCAAATTATGTGTTGTACTTTTCTTCAAGGGATTTGGTGTATCTCTTCCCTTTTGGGGCTCATTGTTGTCAGGAAAAGGCCTCCCATCTTTCCAATTTTTCTTGTAGGGCATATCTCTTAAGTTGGGGATTCTATCCTACCTCTAATAAGGTGGTCTAGTATCTTGAAAATTTCTACCACCCTTGTCAAACTTTGTTGGGAATTCTTTGTTAATACCAGCCCCTTTGTCTATTTTATCCTCATCTTTGGATCGCCTTGCAGGTTGTGGCCTGGTTTCCTTCCACAATCTACCCTCATCCCTCTTGTACATTTGACCAGATGCCTTTCGGTTGCTTTCAATATTTATGGCCAATTTAAATGCATCCCTAAGGGTACAGGGATTCTTATCTCTTAATAGATAAGACATTTTACCATCCATAGAATTGAAATATGTGGTCAGGCAAACTGCATCATCTAATCTTAATACTTGGAACAATTTATACATAGCCTTTTGGAACCTACTATTAAAATCTGACATGCTCTCATTGTAATGTTTTTTTATATTGTTAAACTCATTGAGCATGTAGCTTGAATTCACATGTTCTACATATTGTTCCTTAAAACATCTGACAAACTCCTCCCATGATGCAATACTGTTCTCTGGCAAACCCCTATACCAATCCTGGGCATCTTCAATTAATGACTGGACAAAAAGCTTCATTATAACATCTTCGTGCTCAATTTCATAATTATTAAATTTATCTGTGAAAATTTTCAAATGCCCTTCATAGGTAATTACATTATTTCCAGTGAACAATGGAATTTTCTTCCTGATTTCATTTGGGACAACATTGGGTTGACTAGGAATACCATCAAAGAATGAAGGCCTATACCTATCCAAATGGATTGGTCTCCTTTGGAAGTTTGGTTGGATTGGAGGGGTTACTACAATATTTTGACAAGGTATAGTCCCCATCGGACCACCAGCTGCAAGGGGAACTTGACTTGTATTCAGATTTGATCCAGGTGTACTTTGTCCAAGATGAAGGGCTTGAGGATTTGGAAGTGAAGTATTAGGCTGATTGGGTGGGATCATTCCTGAGATAATAAGGATAGAGCTACTAGTAGATGTGTTTATATTGGCATGCAAGAAAGCAATCTTCCTCTTCATCTTGTCTACAGCAGCTTCCAATTCTAGTTTCCCAAGTTGAATAGCTAAATCCTCTTTAGCTTTTCTAGCTTTTTCCAAATCTACACTTGTTTGAGAAGGTACACTAGGAACAACAACAATTTTCTTAGGCTCATTAATATTCACACTCACCATTTTTTGTTTTCCCTTATCAGGGACTTCTTTGGGAGCATTTTTAGTATCCTCAATTTTTTGGATTTCGGAGGGGTGCAATTTCCTAAGAACATGGCTTGTTCCTTCAAACTCATTTTGGTTAAGCTTGGTATCTTGAGCCTGCTTCCTCAAAACCTCCATATCACCAAACAATTCTTTGTCTAAACCCTGAACATTTTGGCTTAGATCCCTAGCCTGGGCTTCATTTCTCCTAGTTTTGATGATAAGTTCTTGCCTCTCCATGAGAAATTCATAAATTTGTTGTTCCCTTATTTTCACTCTATTAGTAATCTCAGCTAGTTGTTCATGCTCCTTTATTAAAGCAAGCTCCTCTTCCCTCAATTTTTCAGAATCATATGAGGCAGTTTCAGCAACAAAAGTTTCTCCCAGTTGTTCTAGGGTTTCTCTCATAAGGAAATAACCTACTTCTGTGATTTCTTCTTCTTATGCAAAGTGTACACTAGGTGTGACATTCTTGACATGCTCAGGGTCATCAAAAGAAGATGAAGCTTCATGGGGACGTGGTGTAGGTATTCTATCTCTTGAAGGTCCTGGGGAATTAGTATTGATGTGATTTCTCCTAGACCATTGCCTTCTACCAAGTGTATGAAGCTCATCACCCATATTACTATCAGGGTGGTCCTTGAAATATGACTTGGTGAACCTTGACCAACTCATGGTATGCACACAAAATATATCACAACTTACAGATACCAACAACTAGTAAACACAGATTATTAGAGTCGCCACCCACTAACAAGCGGGAATCAAATTATTATATTGGCTTGCAAATACAAAATTAATCAGTATTGTACCAACCTAATGTTTGTTTGCATTCAGAGTATTCCCCAATAGAGTCACCAATTTTGTTAGTGCTCAAATCTGCAGATGATTACAATTTCATAAACTCTTGTAGTCCCAATAGATGCATCTAACAAAATGCAAGCACTAAGGTATTAAGGTTGTAAACCTTCTTCACTTCGAGTATAAAAAATCAGACGGGTTTACCTATAGCAATTCACTATTTGAATGAGCTTTGAATTGTGAACCAGCTCCTTCACTGCTGCATTATTCCTTTCAAAATCAACTCAATAAGATGTTACAACTCTTAGTATGGCCCGAATTATCCTGATACATAATGTTATGATGGAAATTATGAAAGCAACAACATGGAACAATGGCTTAGGGACATTCATCCTTCTTCTTTTTAAGAGTTAAACTCAAGGAAGGTTAACCTCATTCAGTGCTTCTATAAAGCATTACAATACAAATCCATGAATTTATCATAGAATAATTCAAATAGAGATCATGAAAATAAAGTAAAATGAATCAATTGTTTATATTTCCTGGTGGCAATAGGTGCAAATGGATCTAAAACCAGTGGCTTATATACTTGGGCATCAGAGTCAAACCCTATCTCCATAGAAATCTATCAAGACAAATATACTAAAACCCAAATGACATGCCTAACATCCCATTCCTTTAATTCCTACAACTATTAACAGATTCAATAATGGATGATTAGTTCACAGAGACCTCCCTTAAAATTTTACTCTTTCCTTGAAAGAAACTAAAGTTTAACCCCTATATTCACCTTGTGAACATATGCATTGAAAAAGCCTTACAATTTAAATGCATAAGAAAAATAAAGTATCCATACACAAAGAAAACAAGTAGTAGTACCATAGTTCCAACATCTTGTATTAATAATCAAACTGTGTCAATACAGTGTTCTCTTAACTTTAAAGAAAATAAGGTTCTATATTTCAGAACTTCTTTACAAAGATGTATTAACCACCTCCAAAAAAGAGCAAAAACTTGCTACATATAACCACAGCCATCTTGGAATCCTTGAAAGCATGCAACAAGCTTTAGATAGATGGAAAAAGATCTTGCACTAAAAACAAAAGTACAAACTGAAAGATATTAATTAAGATAACTGACTATAGTTCTCAACTACTTAACAATTTTACAAGTGGCACCTTTGTCTAAAGATATTTCAGAGCAGTTTCTAAATTTGTTGCATGAATGATGACCACCATATGGCTAACCTACATCATCCCTTGTTTGAAACACGCTCTCCCTAAATTTTTGGATCAGGTGCCATTTGTACTCTATTCTTCTTCTTCTTCCGTCACTTCGGCAGCTGGCTTCTTCTTCCTTTTCTTTGTCCGTTTGTCCCATGTTGTCACTTCATCATCAGATGGCCAAATGTAAGCTTGAAACTCCTATAGTGTTTTGATCTACTGATCCCACATTGAATTGGTTACACTTCTAGCATCTACTACAAACCTTATGTAATCACTTTCAACTTTAAATAAGTTGTTAATTATACTGTTGCATCTTCCTAAATCCAAAGCATTGTCACTGTTTAGGAAAGCATCATGTTTAATTGTCATTTGATCCATTGATACTTTCCACTCATCTATACTGACAATACCCCCATCATCATCATATATTGGAGGCAAGTACTTATTACTACTCCCATCAAACATAGCCAGCTTGGCTGCTATTTGGTTAGACTTACCTTTAAAGAACTTTGACACAACACTTACTAAACCAATCTTTTCAAAAACCTCAGTCACTACCTTAGGAATATCAGACCTATATTCTTGCAAATCATCAAGCTTATCAAACTGTGAGCTCCTCCCTGACCATGTACTAAAAAGTGACTCCAAGGTAGTCAAAAACTCATTCACCTTTCAACTAGCTTAGTGTAATAGCCTAAATGATTGATGGACTGATTCCATCCTATCCTTTATCTTGCCCTACCTATATTGTACAATCCTTGCTATAGTATCTAGGGATGCATCTAATCTTATTTTTTCTAGGTCCTCAGTAGGCTTAGCAAGAACCTTTGTATCTATCTGAACAGGGACCTCAATCTGCAAAGGAGGGGGAAGAACTATCTTTGAGGCTTCTTCAAGCCTAACCTTCAATTCTGCCAGCTCATCTTCCAACTACTTGATCTTTACCATTTTCAAATCCCTATCTTTGGCCACTATACTTGCATTCTCAAACAATTTTGCATACCTTTCAGAAAACTAAACTATCTTTGCTTCATTCAAGTTAGCAAAATGGGTCACTACCTTGGAAACCTCAAGATCAATTGTATTTTGTATAGTCCATATAATTTTATTCCCTTCCATCCAATCCTCTATACTCAATAGAGATGGCTTTTGAGTCTTTGGGGCAATAGACCACATTGAAATAGCCTGATACCTTGGGTCATATCCACTTCCTCTTATCATTTCATCAATATGAACCTCATAGGATAAACTACCCTCTAGTTGCTTTCTTATCTGATCGATGATAAAAGTAGAGGTCAAATCCCATCCTAGAGTTAGCAGCATTCCACTTGATCTAACCATATCTCTGGCTTCATCTACAGTTATAGCATCAAGGCTAGGATCATAAGAGGCTAATGCCCTCATGGTTTCTTCACTTGGATGTACTCCCTCGGGCATAGCTTTAGCTACATCTTGTTTCTTTTTCTAGATACGAAAACTCTTAAATTCATTAGTCTTGATGAATTGGTCATCACTTAATAAATCCTCTTGATACACCTCTCTGATATCCTATCCTGACCACAAGGACTATTCTTCATTTCCTTCATTAGTGGTCTCCATCTTGTTGGCCATTATTTTTTTCCTTAATTGGTGATGGTAAGCCCTACCACCTGGTACAAGAGTAGATGCGCTATCAATCCTTCCTTTTTGTTTTCTCTTCTTAGAAGGCTTTCCCTCTTCAAACCTTTTCTTCTTCAATGGTGGCTCTAGAAGGTCCTCTACCTCTGATTTTTCTCTAGTAAGATGCATAACTGGCAAGTTTCTAACTTGTGGTGGGCTATCCCCTTCTTGGGATCCATCAGAGAAATCCTCATGATTAGAAGATGAGTAATCCTTCTTTTTCTTTGGTTGCTTCTGATCAATCAACCTTTCCAATTGATTTGATAGAGTGTCACACATCTCTATTATCTTGGTAATTCTTTCTAAATAAGGAAGGTCAAGGAAGAAACCATTAAAAGGAATTTGGGCTGCCTTCAACTAAGCTTGCAAATCCTTTAGGTCAAAAAACCTATTCCATCTAGTAGTGATTTCATCCTTCTCCACAATATTCCTAATCACATCCTCCTCATGAAGGCCCTCATGTTCTTTGTTGACACTAATACCAGGTATTAGTGATAGCCTTGCAGTTTTAATGAAACCCCCAGTGTCCACATGTTTACAAAAACCAGATCCCATCTTAAATTGACTCAGCTAGGTGGTAATTTGTGGGAAAGCCCTCTTACCAATCAAGAAATCACTGATTCTAAACTGCCTAGGTGTGAAAGTACCTTTCTTATGAGGGGCCAAAAGTTCTTTTTCTCTCCACATCATCTACCACACAAATTCTAAAGAAGCAACCCTTGGTGGCACAAATTTTGTTAACAAATGTGGGGGTTGGGGGCAACCGTAAACTCTTATGATTGTAGAATTTTCCCCTAAATAGAAATCACCCCAATTATGGTTTTCCTCCCAATTGTCCTCCCAATGCATAGGTCTTAGCAACCTTAGAACCTTAGATGGTAATCTTGCAATATTGATGCCCAGCCACCTCAGAATAGGAAAAACAATGTAATTCTTGAAAACACAAAAGTCACACCTATTTGCAATATTGTTCCATACTTTTACCCATAATTGCACTGGATTATGTTGATCTTCGAAAGTGAATTTTGGTTTCAACATGTTCAAATCAAAACTATTGATATTGAAAAAAAAAATTAAGTGCATCAACATAGAGTAATGCAAGAACTTGATGGGCTTCCTACTCTCTTTGACAGACATTAACCCTTCATGCATCCTGTCGATTACATACTGGATGTAATCATAATCTGTGTTTACTAGAGAATTTTGGATATCTAAAATCATCATCAAAAGGTCATCTGGCAAGAATTATTCATTCCCATCTACTCCCAATACTCTACACAACCCATAACAAGTCTGCTTCATATAGTAATGGAGAGATTTAAACTGGTAGGGGGCATTCATGTTATTAGGGAGGGGAGCTATATATGTGCCCTGCTTTGGGATATGCTTCACCATTTGGTCTTTTACTAACCCTATATTTTTTCTATACTTCTCTCTCTCTTGGCTTAGATTAATTTCAGTAGAGGAAGATGTGAAAAAACTAAAAGCTTTCATGAAAGAACCCCTATCAAGAGTAACCAAAGGTAACTGGTCTGCCTTCCTAATTGTTTTGGAGATAGGATCATACAAGCTAGCCAATGCAATAATTAGGTCTACATCTAAAAATACATCAGGGATAATCAATTTCCCTAGACCCAAAGCCCAAACATTACAAACAGGAACTGGCCCACCACTATTTCGATAAAAATAACTAAAAATAGTATAACCTGAGCAATTTGGTGTAACAGGATCTCTACAATGACCCAAAACATCTTCAAAGACATCATCTAGAGCTCTTTTGTTCTGACTGGAACCGGGCAACAATTTAAGAAACTCATCTGAATAATTTGTCTTTTTTTAATCCTCACCACCTTTGGCTTTGGCTTCACCACCGAAAGAAATCATGCTCATCTCTGGTTGACTCATTCTTTCTGCCCAATTGCTCTTAGTTCTGCAAACTTGATTTTCTTGGCACTCAGTGATTGCTTCAGGAAACACAACTCTCTTCAAATGATCTCAAACATAGAAAACAATGAGTTTAACTTTTTTATCGTTGCAAATCAGACGCGTACAACTACCAAAATCATTGCAAATCTATCCTTAATTACTCCCGCATTCAAGCTCACATATGACCAGTTTTCAAATCAAAGCTAGCCAATACCAGGACGCTGACAAATACATTTAAAAATTTAAAAACAAGGCAAAAAGGCAATGATTACAGCTCTATACTTTAACTCCCTAATAACATCATAAAATCCTCCTTTAAAACTGATTGGATAGCTAGTTGCCTTTTTGTCCAGCTTGACAGTGTACTTTATCCATGTAGCAACGGTCTCTAACTTTCCTTTATTATTTTTCTCCAATTGAGCTTATTTAGTGAACCAGCGACTAAAGGTTCTCATGATCACTGAATGAAAAATTAAGTCTAGCTCACATTCAGAGAACTAGCGAACAACGGCTTTGATCATTTGTGAAATGAATCTCTTAACTCAAGCCCCATTCAGTGAACTAGCGAACATAGCCTAAAAAACTGACCATAATCACTTATTCAGAGAATTAGCAACAAAGGATATCTCTTATTCACTGAATGTCCTAGTTAACTGCCAATTTATTCTAAGACTTGGTGACCAATAGCTTCGCTTATTCGCTGAAAGGGAAAATTAACTACATGTTTAATGTGGGAACTAGAGAATAAACTTTCCTCTCTGAATCACTGAATTCTTTCCTGACTGCCTGTATTTTATTGGGACCTTGATTCAATCATTGATCATAAACATAATCAACAATCCTCATTAATTCACTGAGTGAATAAGACAATCACCTTTTGATTAGGAGACTCGACGAACAAAGGGTTTGTCGAATCACCCAAAACTTTAAACACTAACCATTCCATCACGTGATTAAGCGACTGAAGGCTTAATGCTTTCCTTGATTACTTGTTTCGCTCATTCACCAAATGCTTGTAGCCTTAACCAATCTTTTAAGAGAATTTGTGACTACTTCATTTTCCCAATGACCAGAACATTAGAAACCCTACCAACTTATTACGAGAATATGTGAACAAGAGGGAAAACCATATTTGCTAAATTCATCATGCCAAACTGTCAGAGCTACCAAATTTAGAGGACATTGATGCTTACATCCTAGTCCAATATCACCAAAATAATCCATGTAGGACCCAAACATTTTGAGATTGAAACCTGACCACCGATCTTACAGATAATCAACACTGTTCACCAAATCACTGAGTGATACAATCCTTAGCCACCTAATTCTGAGAATAAGTGAACACTGTCACACTAGGTTGCTAGAAGTTTACATGAGACCACTAGATATTAAGCGAACAGGAGACTACATACTCATTGAATCACTAATATTTCATGGCTTTTATGCAAGATCGACGGCTAGTCTTATGATTGCATAAGCTTGAAAGATCCCATGCGAACATAAGACAGCCGTTAGATCTTTCCTCCATCATTGATTCCTCATGCAATCAGTTCAAATTCACTTTCAACCAATGAGAAACCGTCACTTATGTACACCTATCAATGGTCCCACTCCTTCTGAAACATTATGTTATAAAGTAAAATCAACGGTTGGTCGTATGATCGCATAGGCTTGAAAGATCCCATGCGATTACATGACAACCGTCGATCAACTAAGGATTCCAAGATTCAAAGAACACTGAAACATTTAGAAAGATAAGGCCTTAAGGACTTAGGAAATATTAATATCACCGGGCCTTTCGACTTAGGGAAAAAATTAAAGATATGACCTTTGTGTGGTGAGGAAAATAGAGCGCATGCCTTTTAGGAACTTAAGTGACCAAAAAAGTAACGTTTAAAAAGACATAAAAAGAGAGACTTAGGGTTTTCAAACTTGGTTAAAGTAATTTTGGTGAATTTTAAGAACCCTCGACCAGACAAAAACACTTGTAGGGAGATTAAACAAAAATTGAACAAAAACCTCAAAAAACTAAGAATATACCCAATAAGCTAGAAGAAATTGAAAATCCTCATCGGGTGAGATTGGCACAGACAAAGTTGAAAGGACATGCTACTCTTTGGTGGAAAGAATTACAAAGAGATAGAGAAGATGAAGGCAAAATGAAGATCAATCAATGGAGGTTGATGGTGACTAAGCTGAAAGCTAAGTTCATACCTGCTGACTATGAGCTTGACTTGTTTAAGAAGTTGCAGAATTTGAAGAAGAAGGATTTGACTATTGAAGATTATACCAAGGAGTTCTACAAACTTACTATTTAGTTTGGACACCAAGAACTTGGTAAGGAAAATGTATCTCGATATGTAAATGGTTTGAGATTCAATATTCAGGATGAGCTTGGTATGCTAAAGATTAATTATGTTGAATATGCTTATTAGTATGCTCTAAAGGAAAAGGATAAGTTGAAGAGGAAACAATAGACTAACTCCCGAGGGAAGGAGAAGATTGATAACTCGATTAAGGATAAACCAACTAATGCAGAAGATGAACAGAAACCTATAGAACTAAAGAAGAAGACATGTAGAGTCATCTTTAAGGGTACTTGCTATGACTATGGGGAAGGACACCATTCTTTTGAGTTCTCACAGAAGAAGCATGGTGAATGAGGAACTACTATGGTGAATGAGAACATTCAAAATGAACGTGAATCTAAGAACTTGCTAGCTAGGTGAACATTGCTCGGTACAAAGGAGGAACCTTGTCAGAGAAGTAACTTGTTCAGGACTCGCTACAAGTCTAGAGGTAAACTCTATGATGTTATTGTTGATAGTGGTAGTACTGATAACCTTGTTGTTGAGGACATGGTTCAGAAACTTGGTTTGAATAGGATGAGACATCCAAATCCTTATAAGATTGGCTAGTTGCAAAATGATCATGCTCTAGAAGTGAGAGAATAATGCTTCGTTGATGTTCAGATTGGCCAATATAAGGATCTTGTGTTATGTGATACTGTGGAGATGAATAGTTGTCATATAGTGCTTGGTAGACCTTGGCAATTTGATTGCAAAGCTATGTATGATTGTGTCAAGAATGTGTTTACTGTTGAGAAGGATGACAAGAAGTTTTCCCTAATGCCTTTGATGGATACAACACTTAGTAGGAGAAGCCTGCATATTAGTAGCCGAGTTGAGTTGGTGGATCCTAAAGGTATGGATGATCAGTGTGAAGGACAGACTTGTGTGTTATCAAGGAAAGAATGAAAAGACAGAGGAAGCTAAAGTGGAAGAGTATGTAATGTGAAAAGATGGAGGACTTGTATGTGAAGAACCAGTTTAGGATTTATGTGTTGAATCCTAGATGATGTTCTTCTCACATATGAACATCTTTTTGAACCTGGGGTGTCTGATGCAGGGGCATTCTTGGGTACTCGGTGAATCTGCATGGTGGTGCATCATTTTGGTTCTTTGGTACTCGGTTGCATCTTTGATTGACGGTCTTAGTCATTGAAGGGAGCTCCGTCACTCAAGGAACTTGGTAAAGCTTCTGGTGCTCGGTGAAACTAGTGATCAATAATGCCCATGTCGCTCAGTATTGCTTGGCCTAGTGCTCGGTTGTTTCACTATTTCTCGGTAGTTGTTACTTACTGACTAGAGTTCTTGGTGATTTATTGGGGTGACTTGGTGCATTTATTGTCGGTATCTTTTTTTGGATTCTCCTATGTGGACCTATAGGCTAACATGTTGAATTAAATGTTTGTAAGTTGATTTGTGAGCCAACTTGTATTGTATATAATATTTGTTTGTAGGAGTTAATGGTTTCATCCAACCAACTTGTGTCTGATGATTAGTATTTAAGGGATGTTTGGGTAGTTGTTTAGGTATCAGATTAGAGGTTCTGAGAAGTAGATTTGGGAGAACTGGATAAGTGAAGTTGTGGAAAAGATCCTTCATGATCTTGCAGATCAGATTGTTATCTGATAGTTTGTAATAGCAGAGCTAGTGGTTGAGCCTTGGAGACAAGGATATTTCTTGGAGGCTTGCAAGCTCAAGTTCAAATCTGCCTTAGGGTTTACATCAATTGCTAATAGTCTTCAGGACTGAACTAGCTAGTGTTGTATTGGATCTGGTTGATCTTGCATAATTACTTCTGATTGTAATTGGCCCTAACCTAGAAGTTCTTACAACCGGGCATGTTAATGTAAACTTGAGTTAAAATAATTAATATGTTGAGCTATTCCACTATGTTGTTCTGCTGCTGCAAGGTTGGACTGTCCTTAATTAGATCCTCCATCCTTTGATCTGTGTCAAATGAATATCATAAGTAGAAATGATGCAATTTAATTTGATTATGATTTTTATAGGGACTAACCTACTGATGAGAAAATTTAGTGGATTGAATGGATTTACATGATGAAGGTAGGAGTGTGGTTAAGATAGAGGAGGCTTTCTCCTTGATAGTGGTTGGTCAGATAATCTGGGTTTTGCACACACCACATAAATTTTATTTTTATTTTTATTTTGTAGAATAAAGTGTTTCATTTCTTACTCTATCTCAAAATAAAAAATGTGTGTTAGTAAACAATATTTCAAAGAAAAAATAAATTCCTTGACATGTGTAGGTGAATGCATATTTTAAATAGGATAATGTGAATTTTTAATGACATAGATTTTTCTCCTTGATAAGAATATGTTTTTAATATGTAAATAAATAAAATTTAAAATAAAATTTAAAAAAAGACATTGAATGAAATGTTATTTTTATTTTTTAATTTTAATTAGGAAAAAATATCTAGTAACAAGAATTCAATATGGATGAGAATGAATGGTGGACATTTAAAACAAGAGTAGATCTAATTAGCAATTCACTTAGTCTCTATAGCATATATTAGTAACATAAAACTTGCAGTCCACTGTCCAAAAGCAATCAAATTGTAGAATATAAAACTTTCAACAATATGCACATTAAATAACATTCACACAAGTATAACACCAGGATTTAACATGGAAACCCAATTTGGGAAAAACCACCAGTAACATGCTACTAATTTTCACTCTTTTGAAGTGATCTCTATGAGAAGCCAACCCTGTTAAAGGTTTACAATACACATTGTTAGGTATGACCCTATTAAAGGATTTAATCACCTTGTTAAGAGTGGCCTGGTTAGAGGGCTTTAAGAACATTCCATTAGAATGTCACCTTGATTAAAGGGTTTATAAAATGATTTTTAGGTCAACCTTGATTAAAGGATTTTGACTAATACAATGGTTAGAAAGTAACAATACATTCTGATCTAAAATATACATCTCACTTTGCAAATACATATCTAATGCACTCATCTTCTGGAAAATCTCTTCAAGCAATCACCTCAACTTTGTTCAGCTCTTCACAGATTCTCCTTAGCCTTCTTAGATTCATCATTCAATAACATCAACCTCTTCCAAACACTCCTTAACCTCACAATTAGGTCATCCTTATACCTCTTTGATCAGTTAGATTAATCTTTTTCCACTTAATCTCTTTCGTAGATCTTAGGTTTAGGTTAGATTCATCGAATCCTTCCATCATTTTATTCTCCTTCTTTTCCTTCTAGATACATCTCCAAACTTCTCCTTGAATCCTTAAGAAAATGGTTTTCCATGCATTAAATGCTCCATACCATTCATTAATAATTTTAACACCTTTTACATATCCCAAGAATTTAACTATGTCGGGTGAGATTCTCAATTCCTTCACAAACTGTAAATTACTAACACTCGGTCAATACTATGTTCATCTCCTCAGTCATTACTGGATATCTTAGTCATCGCTAAAAATTTCCTTCTTGGAAAATATTGTCTTCACTTGGTTAATTATCTATTGCTTAGCAATTACTGATGCTCGGTCAACACTAGCATCACTCGGCTTAAACTAAATTTATTCACTTTTTCTCAGTTAAGCCTATGCTTCTAGTCTTTCCTCTTCACTTAGTGTTAAAGATAAAAAACATATTACCTTGTCAATGTGCCAACTAACCAGGTACCCATTGAAGTATCACATAACTCAACCTTTCCTTAGGTCCTCCTATTATCTCCTCTTTTCAAATCCTCTTCATCAATCAAAAGATATGGTACTCTACTAGATAGAAACTGTGTTACTAGTTAAGGTTTGACATCAATGTCAATATAACAATTTTTTCAATTGTAGTTTCAAACACTCTACATGCTTTTTTTGAGGCATAAAGCAAACTTGACAAACAATTGGAAAATAAGGAGAGACTTATTAAAGACCGTAAGTGATGCAAGCCAAGGCCAAGAGATTGACCAAAGGAGATGTCCAAGACCCTAGCTAAACAACCACACAATGGAATCCAACAACAAAGTAAGATTTGATAACAAACTGAATTCTTTATTCATAAAATAACCAATTACATGCAATGTGTCAAGCTGTAAGGCCTTCTCGGTTATAGCCAATTACAAAGAAATTAATAGTTTTGCAAGATCTCTCAAGATCCAATTCAAACCCTAACCCTAGCTAGCTAGATCTATAACAATAGGCTACAAAAATCTGATAGAAACATCCAACAAGATCTAAACTTGTGCTCACAAGCCACCAAGAAATCTTCTTGTTCATTAGCCAACACTTAGCTACTAGATATGCTTAATATCATTCCCCTTTGCTACTCCATGTGTAATACCCCTCCCATAGTTTGATTTTCTATATATTATGGTTATTTTAGGATGATGATTTATATGTTAGGAAATCATTGATGCTTATGGTTTTACTAACCCCATACTTGCATGTGTATAGTTAGCGTGCGTATTTTTTATTTTTATTTAATGTGCTTGATGTGGTTAAGGGATGGATTCATAGTTACTTGCTTGTGAGATCCGCATGATCGATCGATCCCTGACATTGTCTGTTATATATCTATATATGTATGTACATGGAGGTTTTTGTATGATGGTTTGCAGGTACCAAGCATCTACTTCCCTAAATTGTCAGGATGAGTGTGCCCTATCACAATATCTCAAATGGTAAGAGAGGGGAGATAATACACAGATCCAAATCCTAACCTAAGCCATGATATTGTCCTGAAATAGTGGACAGGATTCTATTATTCCTACCCTTTTTAAATCATTCAGTTGATGTGAGTTTATATCCCTGTTCTTGTATGAGTGTGGTTCCTTAGGTCTTTTTTATTCTTTTGATTTTGGTGGTTGGTGTGTTCTCTATATTTAGATTATTTAATTTGATTAAATAGTGCAATTTTAAATAAATTGAATCTTTGCTATTTTTAGCTATGAGAGACTATTTGATTTGGAGATTCATTAAATGCAATTGTTAAGTTTAGTTTATTACGTGGTAGAAGTATTTAATTAATGAGAATTAATTAAATATCTTCACCTTATAATTATTTAATTGTAAATTTAACCTTTGTTCAATTAAAATGCATTGATTAATTTAAGAATTAATTTAGCATGTGGAAATTATTTTTGACACAGGACAGGTAAGGAGGATCCAATTAAGGATAGTCCAAACAAGAAGCCAAACACCACAATGTGGAATTACAAAACAAGACAATGTTTTCAACCAAATTTTCATTAACATGCCCAACTGTAAGGCCTTCTGAGTTATGGCCAATTACAATCAAGAAACAATTCTGCAAGATCAACAAAGATCCAAGCCCCAACTAGTCCTGTTCTGAAACAATCAGCAACTGATGGAAAACACTAAGGTAGATCTGAACTTGAGCTTGCAAGACTCCAAGAAATCTCCTTGTCTCCAAGCATGAAACCACTAGCTCTTCTATTAAAAAATATCAGATAACAATGCGATCTTCAAGATCTCATAGGATCTAGATCTAATCACTCCCAAATCTGATGCCCCAAAAATCTACTCTTAAACAACTACCCAAACATTCCTTAAATACTCATCTTCAACCACAAGTCAGCTTGAAGAAATAATTAACTCCTAAGCCAAGTCGACTCCTATTAAAAAAACTATTGAATGCAACAATAGTCGGCTCATAAATAGCCTTACAAACAATTAATTCTCCATGTCAGCCTCTAGATCTACATAGGAGAATACAACAAAAGTTACCAACAATAAATGCACCAAGTTGGCTAGCCAAATCTCCAAGAACTCTAGTTGGTAAACTAGAATTACCAAGTGCTAGAGAAACAAGCAAGCAAGGCAAGCATCACAGAGAAAGCATGTCGAACGAGCACTACAGGCATCATCGAGTACAAGTTCCACCAAGCACAAGAGGTTTCACCAAGTTCCTTCAGTGATCGAGCTTCCTTCAATAACTAAGACCATCGGTTAAAGCTACAACTGAGTAACAAAGAACCAAAACAACACACCTCCATGCAGATTCACCGAGTACCCAAGAATTCCCCTGCATCAAAAACCCTACATTTGAAAAGATGTTCTCATGGGCTAGAATAACATCTTCTGGGATTTAGCACATAAACCCTAAACTGGTTCTTCACATACATGTCCTCCAAATTTTCACCTTGCATACTCTTCCACTTCTCTTTCCTCCATCTTTTCAAGTCTTTCCTTGATAACACACAGTCTTGTTCTCTATATTGATCATCCATCCTCTCAGGATCTAAAAAATCAACTCATCTACCAATATTCAAACTTCTCTTATCGAGTTTTGTATCCATCAAATTCATTAGGGAAAACTTCCTGTCATCCTTCTCAACAATAAACACATTCTTGACACAATCATACATAGCTTTGCAATCATACTGCCAAGGTCTACCAAGCAATATATGACAACTATTCATCTACACAATATCACACAACACTAGATCCTTATACTAGCCAATCTAAAAATCAACAAAGCACTACTCCCTCACTTCCAGAGCATGAACATTTTGTAACCAGCCAATCCTATAAGGATGAGGATGTCTCATTCTCTTCAAACCAAGTTTATGAACCATATCCTCATTAGCAAGGTTATCAGTATTACCACTATCAACAATAACATCATAGAGTTTACCTCCAGACTTTCACCAAGTCCTGAACAAGTTACTCCTCTGACAAGGTTCCTCCTTTGCACCAATAAATGTTCTCTGAACCAACAAGTTCTCAGATTCGGGTTCATTCTGAATATTCTCATTTACCACAGCAGTCCATTGGTCACCAAAAATTTTTTGTGTACACTCAAAATAACGGTCTCCTTCTTCACCATAGTTATAATAATTACTCTTAAAGATAACCCTATATGTCTTCTTTTTCGATTCTACAAGTTTCGGTTCATCTTCAATAGTCAGTTTATCCTTCACCGAGTGATCAATTTTATCCTTCCCTCGTGGATTACTATGTTGTCTCCTTTTCAACTTATCTTCTTCCTTCAGAGCATACTGATAAGCATCTTCAACCAAATCAATCTTCAACATACCAAGCTCATCCTAAATATTAAATCTTAAACCATTCACATACCGAGCTACTTTTTCTTTACCAAGTTCTCTATGTCTAGACCGAATAGTCAACTTATAAAACTCCTCGGTATAGTCCTCCACAGTCAAATCTTTTTGCTTCAGATTCTATAACTTCTTAAACAAGTCAAGCTCATATTCAGGAGGTATGAACTTAGCTTTCAATTTAGTCACCTTCAACCTCTACCGATTGATCTTCATTTCACCTTCATCTTCTCTATCTCTTTGTAATTCTTTCCACCAAAGAGTAGCATGTCATTTCAACTTAGTTTGTGCCAATCTTACTCTAAGAGGATCTTCAATTTATTCAAGCTCAAAGAATTCTTCTAATTCACCAATCCAATCAATCAAGTCCTTGAGTTTCAAAGTACTAGAGAAATTAGAAACTTCCATTTGGTAACTAGTACTTAACCGAGCTCCAGACCTATGTAACTGACCAGTTCTATCTTCACTAGATTTGTTTCTCTGGTCATCACTACTAGATCTAGCAACTTCAAAGTCTTCAGTAGCTTCCTCATAACCACCATCAGTACCAAGATTCCTCGGCATACCAACAATAGCTCTCATGACCACATCAATCATGTCATTCTCTATCAATTCCATCTTAGATCTAAAATCAACTTAAACCTTCTCTGTAATCTTTGATTCCATAGCATCACAAAGGTCTGCAATCACTCTAGGGTTCAATCTTCTCAGAGGCATCCTTCAAGATTTTCAAAAGGTCCTAGTGCAAATAGCCTCAACTCAGAGATCAGTTTACACACTCAAGATCTTCAAGCTCTAATACCACTTGACGTGGGATAGGTAAGGAGTATCCAATTAAGGACAGTCCAAACAAGTAGCCAAACACTACAATGTGAAATTATACAACAAGACAATGTTTTCAATTGAATTTTTATTAGCATGCCCAGTTGTAAGGCCTTTTGGGTTATGGCCAATTACAATCAAGAAACAGTTCTGCAAGATCAACAAAGATCTAAGCCCCAGCTAGTCTAGTTATGAAACAATCAACAACTGATGGAAAACACTAAGGTAGATCTGAACTTGAGTTCGCAAGCCTCCAAGAAATCTCCTTGTCTCCAAGCATGAAACCACTAGCTCTTCGATTACAAACTATCAAATAACAATCTAATGTTCAAGATCTTGCAGGATCTAGATCTAATCACTCCCAAATCTGATGCCCCAAAAATATGCCCTTAAACAACTACCCAAACATTCCTTAAATACTAATCTTCAGCCACAAGTCAGCTGGAAGAAAAAATTAACTCCTAAGCTAGGTTAGCTCCTATTAAAAAAAATATTAAATGCAACAACAGTCGACTCATAAATAGACTTAAAAAAAATTAATTCTCCATGTCGGCCTCTAGATCTACATAGGAGAATACAACAAAAGCTACCAACAATAAATGCACCAAGTCAGCCAGCCAAATCTCCAAGAACTCCAGTTGGTAAACAAGAACTATTGTGCGCTAGAGAAACAACTGAGAAAGCCAAGCATCACCAAGAAAGCATGTCAACCAAGCACCACAAGCATCACCGAGTACAAGTTCCACCAAGCACAAGAGGTTTCACTGAGTTCCTTCAGTGATTGATCTTCCTTCAATAACCAAGACTATCGGTTAAAGCTGCAACCAAGTAACACAAAACCAAAACAACACACCTCCATGCAGATTCACCGAGTACCCTAGAATGCCCATGCATCAATTTTAGACTAAATGTTTTATTTTTTAATTAATTGAATGTATTAAGTTGCACAATCAGAAATTGATTTAATTAAATTAAAGGTATTACTTAAATTATGGTTAAGTGTTCTCAACAAAAGACAAAGTGGAGGAGAGACTTGAGTTAAACTAAAATTGAACTGCAAATCAAAGTCTAAATTTATGCATAGCCTTTTTGGGGAGTGGAGTTCCAAACCCTAGCATGTGGAATGGGAATTCCTACATGTTGGAGATTTGGCCATAATTTTGAGGAGACAGGTTGATGAGTTTTGGTAGGCAGGTTGAAGGATTTTGGTGGAGAATTCAATTTTGGAAAGCTTTGAAGTTTTGGGATTTTGTCTTCAGATCTAGTCTTCGTTCAAATGTATTCTTCGGTGTTTGAGGTAGGGTTTGATTTTCTTTATGATTATGTTGTTTTTTGAATTTTGAAAGGATTTTATTCTTCATGCCTGGTTGTATTTGCCTTTCTGGGTCTCTATTCTATGAATTTTCTCTCTCTTTATACTACATGCAATCATTGTTTTCATATTCTGGGTGATTGGATTTTAGTAAAGTAGAATTTTGTGCAATCTTGGCTGAATTGATATTAATTGATATCTTGAGAAAATTTGAGTAAATGGAAAACCCTAGATTTGAAAAAATAGGGTTTGTAGACGTATATAATTGATTGGGAATTTGATATATTTTATTTATACAATTAATCCTGGTTTTTAAAAAAATGATATCCCTACCTTGTTGTTATTGCTGTTAATTTTGAGCTTTCGTATATGTATATTAAAAGGAAAAATAATAATATATATTTGTATATATTTTGAATCAAAACTGGTCATTAAATTATAGTTTTTTAAAGGTATGTTTGTTTTAAAATAGAAGTTATTAAAATAGAATTTTAATGCTGATGTTTTATTAATATCATATATATTAAATAAATTTAAAATACTTTAAAAGAAATTCTAATTAAAAATTAAATTAATTTTTTTTTTTTAAAAAAAATTAATAAAGTTTGGAGGGGTATTAACCCCCTCAAACCCCTCACAACACCCTATAAAGGGAGGGCTATCATGCGATAGTACCCGCGGGTACTGGCGCACATCAGTCCACCCCCCATAGGGGTGGCTATTGTGCATTAGTACTTGAGGGTATTGTCGCATGACAGTCTCCCCATGGGGGCTGCCATGTGACAATACCTGAGCGTACTGTCACACGTCAGTCACCCATGGGAGTTGTCATGCGGCAGTACCCTACAGGGTACTAACACACACCAGTACTCTCCTGACATGTGGACCCCCTTTTCCTCTTACAATTTGGTTTTTTTTTTTTGTTTTAAAAATAAAATAAAATTATTTTTATTTATGTGATTCCTTTTTTAGTTAGAAAAGTAAAAAGGGGGTAATTAATTGAAAGGTATTTTATTAATTGTTTTGAAAAGGGGTATTTTCTTTAAAGATTAGTTTTTTATTATTTAAATTAAAATGTAGGATATTTTTTCATGTCAGTACATAGTTACTTATTTTTATATCGAAATGAAAATATAAGTTCTATAGTTTATACAATTATTTATTAATTTATATTTGCATGATTGTATATTTGGACATCAAATTTATTGAGTTTACATGGCTTTCAAATTGTCTTGCATGTGTTTTATGAAGAAGATAATTTTGTTCTTAAATTCTAACGTGAGTGTTTTAACTATGTAATTAATTGTTAAGTAAATATGACTGTGTGGATTAGTAAATTTTTTCTACACGATGATGTCATTGTGATTTGAATCATTTGTGGATGTAATTAGCCTGTTTTAATTAAATTATGTTCAGTCTTGTATTGCCCTATGTGGAAGTTTAAGGGATTGGAATGTCAGCCAGTGGGAATGTAATCCAGAGGTGGGAATTAGATGTTTTGTTTATCAAGTTTGTTTGCCTTGCATATTCAATTGTATCGATTGATTTGACCCAACCTTATGTGAAGAATTGTTCTATAATTCTTTTCTATGATGTTTTGTATAACTATGTTTTGCTTCATATTTTATATAGGGGTATATGGTGTTGACTTTTTATGTCCTATCCAAGGGATCAAGAGTGTTTATTGTGGATACTTGGAGAGTGTTTTGTGTTTCTATGGTTAGAGACATGTTGCACATTCATGTTATTTTATGGAATAGTCCTAAGGGACATTATTATTATCTTGTGATGTTATGTGAGATCTTTGAGCCTAGGGTAGGTTACCTAGATGTGTAGTAGAGGGTGGCTTGCAATAAGCTCCGAGGCCTGGTAGTGGCTGTCAGGATCACTTATTGTAAGTAATGTTAATCAAGTGAAAACCTAATATATCATTGGGGGGTATTAAAATGAACTTAATAAGATGGGGTTCCTCACCCATGCTTGAGTGCTAGTATAGAATAAGATGAAGGATGAGATGATGCTTTCTGCCTTAAGAGGTGTGTGTCTGGCATAGTTAAAGGCTTTGTTTGTATGAGAGGTCATTGATACCGTGTATGGTCACTTGAGTTCTGGGGTCTTAGAGAGACTACCAAGACAAAACTTAAGGGTTAGACATACATAATGACACCTTCCTATACATAGTCTAGCTATCCTACATGTGTCAGTTTCCTTTGGATTAGTGAGTCTTGCCTATCACTATCTTTTGTACACTTGGAGTTAGAAAGCTTTTAGGATCTCTTCCTTAGCTTTTTCTATTGATGTTTGTTATCCAAGTGGGATCTATTGTTATCTCCTCAGAATGGTGGGAGTGGACCATTTAGGTTCACGAGGTTGGGTGGTAGTGATTATTTTACCATTTGAGATTCCAATGTTCATGTACCAGTGTTGGATGTTCCCTGTAGTAGTTGATTCTTCTTATTCTTCTTTGGTGGAGATGTGATCTTATCTTCTTATTTTATGTGACCTTGTATTATTGTATCAGATTATTCAGGTGATCTCATGTTGTACTTCATTTCAGTTATTCTATTACATACCCTGCGACATGTGCAATGGATTTAGATTATTATGGATACCTTATGGTACTAGTTGTATTTATGTTATCTTTTATATGATGATGCATGTATCATTCATTTGTATACTTGAGATTTATAATTTTATCTAATCTAAATTAATTAATTAATGCTTACATAATCCACATCAAGGAACCCTTGAGGGTTGTAATCTATGTGAGTTGTTTATTATACTGTATTGCTTCTGCATTGTAAAAATTATTGCTATTATTTGTTAACACTTTAAAAAAAAATTGTTATGTAAACTTAGTTGCATGTTTAGGTTAAGTTCTCCTCACTTCCCTGGAGGGGCATTACACCATGTTGAATGATTCCCTTGATCTATCTAAAAACCTACCCTAGACCTTCCTTAAATACACTTCTTCAGCCACAAGTTGGCTGGAAAAAGGAATTAACTCCTAATCCCAAGTTAGCTCCTAAAATAAATAAATATTAAATGAAATACAACTCAGCTCTCAAATAGCCTTATAAATAATTAATTCTCCATGTCAGCCTCTAGATCTACCTAGGAGAATGTAATACTCACTACCCAAATTAAATACATCAAGTCAGCCAACCAAAATCCCAAGAACTCCAGTTGGTAAGTCAAACTACTGAGTGATAGTAAAACTATCGAGCAAGCCAAGCATCATCAAGCCCGCACCTCTATTGAGCAACATAAGCATTGTCAAGCACAGGTTCTACCAAGCACCATAATTTTTACTAAGTCCTTCAGTGACTGAGCCCATCGATTAATAGTGTAATTGAGAAACACAAAGATCAAATACTCCAACCATGCAGGATTGCTAACTTCCCCAGGATGCTAATGCATCAGACACCCCAAGTGTGAAAAGATGTTCTTAAAGGCTGGAAGAACATCTTACGAGATTCAACACATAAACACCAATCTGGTTCTTCACATACATGTCCTCCAATTCTTCAACACTCTTACCCCAGATCCAATTCTATTTTCTTTGCCTTCTCAAGTCTTTTCTTGACAATCCACAAGTATGTTCTCCATACTGATCTCCAACCCTTCCAGGATCCTTCAATTCAACTCAAGTCCCAAAAATTAGGATCCTCCTACCAAGTGTTGTATCTAGCAAAGGCATCAGGGAAAATGTCTTGCCATCCTTCTCAATAGTAAACACATTATTGAAACAATCATGCATAGCCCTACAATCATACTATCAAGGCTTAACGAGCAATATGTGACAACTAATCATGTCTACAATATCACACAACACCTGATCCTTATACTAGCTAATCTAAAAATAAATAAAACATTACTCCCTCACTTCCAAAGCATGAACATTTTACAACCAAGCAATCCTATAAGGACAAGGATGTCTCAATCTCTTCAAACCAAGTTTCTAAACCATCTCCTTAGCTACAAGGTTATCAGTTTTACCACTATCCATAATCAAATTTTGAAAGTTTACCTCATAACTTGCACCAAGTTCTGAACAAGTTACTCCTCTAAAAAGGTTCCACCTTAGTACTGATCAATGTTCTTCAAACCAACAATTTTTCTAACTCTACCTCAGGTTCATTCAGTATGTTCTCATTCACCACAACATTTATGCTATTATCAAGCTTCTTTTGGGTGCACTCAAAAGATCTATGTCCTTCTTCACCACAACAAAAAAAATTACCCTTAAAGGAAACCTTACATGTCCTCTTCCTTGGTTCAATAGGTTTTGGTTCATCTCCAATAGTCAGCTTATCATTCATTAAGTAATCAAGCTTCTCCTTCCCTCAGGAATTACCATGTTTTCTCCTCTTCAACTTATCTTCTGCCTTCAGGGCATACTAATAGGAATCCTCAACTGAATCAATTTTCCGCATACCAAGCTCATCCTGAATATTTAATCTCAAACCATTCACATATCGAGATACCTTTTCCTTACCGAGTTCTCTATGTCCAGACTGAATAGTCAAATTATAGAACTCCTTGGTATAGTCTTCAATAGTCAATTCTTTCTGTTTCAAATCTATAAATTCGTAAACAACTCAAGTTCATAGTCAGTAGGGATGAACTTAGCCTTTAATTTATCCACCATCAACCTCCACCAATTGATCTTCATTTCACCTTCATCTTCTCTTTCTCTCTGTAATTCTTTCAACCAAAGAGAAAGCACATTTCCTTTCAGCTTTATCTGTGCCAATCTCACTCTAAGAGGATCTTCAATTTATTCAATCTCAAACAAGTCTTCTAACTCACCAATCCAGTCAATCAAGTCCTCAAGTTGAAAAGTACTAGATAAGTTAGAAACTTCCATTCGGTAACTAGCACTTAACTAAGCTCTAGATCTCTACAACTGACCAATTTTGTCTTCACTAGATATGTCCCTCCAATTGGTTTCTATCATCTCCACTTGATCCAACAGCCTCAAAGTCTTCAACAACTTCCTCATGTAGCCATCCTCAGTGCCCACATTCTGAGCTACACCAGCCATAGCCCTCATGATCTCAGTGATCATGTCATTATTCATTAATTCTATCTCAGATCTGAGATCAACTTTAACCTTCTCTATAATCCTAGACTCCATAGTATCACAAAGATTTGTGATCTCTCTCAGGTCCAATCTTCTTAGAGGCATCTCCAAAGATATTCGTAAACCCAAGGGAACAAATCACCAACCCAAGGTCTAGGTGCAAACTGCCTCAACTTCAGTGATCTATCCACACACTCAAGAACTTCAAGCTCTGATACCAAATGACATAGTGCAAGTCCAAGAGAGTCCCCAAAGGAGATGTCTAAGACCCCAGCTAGACAACCACATAATGGAATCCAACAACATAGTGAGATTTGATAATAAATTAAACTCTTTATTCATAAAATAACTGATTACATGCAATGTGTCGAGCTATAAGGACTTCCCAGTTATGGCCAATTATAAAGAAAGTAATAGTTCTGCAAGATCCCTCAAGATCTAATTCAAACCCTAACCCTAACTAGCTAGATCTGTAACAACATGCTACAACAATCTAATAGAAATATCCAGCAAGATCTAAACTTGTGCTCACAAGCCACCAAGCAATCTTCTTCTTTCTTATCCAATACCTAGCTACTAGCTCTTCTTAATATCATTTCCCTTCTCTACTCCATGTTGAATGATCCCCCCGATATCTCTAAAAACCTACCCAAGACCTTCCTTAAATACACTTCTTCAGCCACAAGTTGGCCAGAAGAAAGAAATAACTCCTAAGCCCAAGTTGGCTCTTAAAACAAATAAATATTAAATGTAATACAAGTCAGCTCCCAAATAGCCTTACAAATAATTAATTCTCCTTGTTGGCCTCCATATATACCTAGGAGAATGTAATACTCACTACCGAAATTAAATACATCAAGTTGGCCAACCAAAATCCCAAGAACTCCAATCGATAAGTCAAACTACCAAGTGATAGTAAAATTACCGATTAAGCCAGGCATCACAGAGCTAGCACGTTGATCGAGCACCGTAAGCATCACTGAGCATAGTTTTTATCGAGTCCTTTAGAGACTGAGTCCTTTAGCGACTGAGCCCCTTAGTCAATATTGTAACCAAGCAACACAGAGATCAAACACTCCAATCGTGTAGGATTTCTAACTTCCCCAGGATGCTTCTGCATCAGTAAGTATGGAGGATGAAAGATACATAGATGAAGGAAAAATTAAAGAGGAGAAAAATAAAAATTTCACACAAAAGATGGAGAAGGAAGTTCATCCCTTCTTGAGAAAGAGACAAAATATCTTCCAAACTCATTTTCAAGCTGCCAGGTTCCCTATTAAAATTATTATTCACTGTTATGAAAATTTTCTTGTTCAAACTATTTGTATTTGGATGGTGAATGTATCTAAATCCCTACTTGTGTGGTATAACTATGAATTATTTCCTATTCATTTTGCATGCGTATGTTTTATATTAGAAGCAAAATGTTTTAATTTTGGGAGAAAAGTGAAGAATATTTAATACTTTATCTTCTATTTTCTGCAAACTGGGTCTTCTTCATTCTGTTCTGTTTGGGAGCCTTTGATTTTGACCTTAAACTTTTGTTCTTTCATTGTTGGTATGTTTTCCCATATTTTTCTTAGCATTGGATTGTAGGATATAATTTTTTTTCAAAGTATGCTAAAATTTAGAAAATAACTCTCTTTGTACGTGAGTTGCAACTCTTCTCTAGAAATCTGTTCTTTTCAATAACCGTTGAGTTGAATGGCTAGTTTATAAATCAAACAAAAACTTTACCTTTGAGATTTAAACACTGATCAAAATTATGATTTAGAAATGGTCATGACTCATAGACATCGATAAGATTAGTAATTTTGTGTTTCTTTTAACTTGGAGTACTCTTCTAGATTTTGGAATTCATAGGGCAAATTGGTGCATTTTTTATTTATTTAAGAGTATTAAATTCCTCTTTGACATTTTTATAATAAGCACCAAATTTATTCAACCAGTTTTTCTTCCTTGTTTGTATTAAACTGGAAATGACATTTTAGAGAGTATTTGGAATTGATTTTTTATTTTTAACCAAATCGCTGCAAGGATATCGTAAACTCACAACTTGGTTTTGTCATAACCCGATTTGGTTCTCCTGGATTTTAGGAATTTTGTTTGACTGTTTTAGACTTATGTTGACTTGGTTGAAGGTTTGTCGATCCAAGTCGTATTAAATAAATAATTTAGTTATAGTTTTATTATATTTTCTTTAATAATTTTATGATGAAACATTTAGATGAAATAAAAAGAATGATGTTATATGTGAAATTTTACATGCATTATGGAATATGTTTAGAAAGACAATGAAATTTAAGTGTTGAATATGTTATGCATTTTATTTCAATTATGGGTTTAATGAGACTAACCTACTGATGATCTTTTGAGTTTGACCATGCATTATAGGAGACGAAGACATAAGTGTGATTGAGGTAGAGTGATTTGTCTTTTTGGTAGGGATGAGATAGGAATAAGATTCGTTACAAGAACACACCACAGATTTATCTTTCTTATAACATGAGTTTTATTGTGTGGGTGTGGGTGTGTGTGTGTGTGTGTTAAAGTTAAATTGTTGTGAAAGATATCGACTATGTTAAGTTAATTTTAATTTCATCTTAAGAAATTAAATTTACTTATTTATGTTAGTTTTAACAATTTGTAATTAGCCAAGAATAAATTGATGTAATATGGTTATATTTATTATTTTTGATTCTTTAATTAAATTGATAAAATATTGTTATTTCATTGTGAGGGAAAACTACTAACTATGTGAAAGGAGTTAGATTAATCTAGTTAACTTAATGTGAACTTAGCTTTCTAATCAACATTAGAAATGCATAGTCATTCCTGTTTAACCAAATGATTCAAGGGATTTGATGATAGAAAGAAGGTATAAGTTGAAAGGACTCAGTTTGGAAGAGTAAAGAAATTAAATTCTTAAACTACCTTGCATTTGAAGGAGCCAATTCTAGATTGGAATTTGATTGCCGAGTGTTTGGTTATCCACAGTATACTACCCGGATGTTGGAAATACATTGAAGAGTGGATGATGAGTTTGATAGTACTCACATATGTCAATCCCCATCTCTAGGAAAATTTAATGATAATTGAAAGAGTCTTTTGAAAAGGGGATAAATATACATAGTTACGCAAGAGTGAGAATAGCTAGTACACACACGAGATAAGGAAGGGAACAATAGTTAAGAAGAGCACAAGTGGTAAATTAATGTGAGAATCATCTATTAGAGTAATTAGTTAGTTTCATTACTCTTTTTTTACTTAAGCTATCTCTTAGGTACATTATAATTAATATCTTTATTAATTATAATGTGCAACCTAGATTTTCTAATTTTAGGGTTTTGTTCACCTTTATAGGTTGAACCATGTAATTATTTTTTCATTATATTGAATACATTTTTTCTCTCTCTCTTTTTTAGCACAAAAGGGTTTCAGTTTTTTCCATCTTTTGCTTCATTCTCTGTAATATGTATCTTGCATGCAGATTGGTCTTGGAAGTTGAATCTATTTTTCTCAGTTTCTATATGGTATCAAAGCTTCCCTACTGCTACCTGTTCTGATATTTTTGAAGCAAGTTTTTTCAGTTTTGGTATTCTCTACAGGATGTTATTTTTTATTTCTTTATTGCCTGCAAAAAAGAAAAAAATTTGGAGCATTTTGAGCAAAAACGGATGCCACCATTGCGCTCAGAAGGCCCGGCAAAGTCAAAAATCATATAAAATCTACATTTTTTGGCCACTGTGGCATCTGGGAGAAAATTTTTGCCCTATTAGGGCCATACGGGCACGAATATTGAGAAAAAAATATGTTTTTTTCTTAAAAAAATAAAAAATGATGTTTAAAAAACTACCTCCCGTGCAAATCTAAAAGTGCCACTGCGCTGCCACCCGTGTGCCACTGTGCCTCCACACCGTTGCCAACCTCCGGCCGCCGCACCACCCGGCCACTGACCGCACACCACCGGCCCCTTCAGACGTGCCGTGACAGCCATATGGCCGTCAAAATTTTTCCCAGGACTAGTTCTTTTCAATATGCTTGCATTTTTGGCGATACCTGGGCCTTTTTGGTCCTACAGGGCTCATACGAACTCAAAATTTGACATATGATATATTGTCAGAAAGGTCTTTTTGAGCTTGTCACTCTCGTGTAGGTTTCACTTCCTAATTTTTCCATTTGATTGTCATTTTTTGCAGTCAAAGTCTCCCCTCCTTCTGTGCTCTTGTTCTACTTCTGGAACTCAGGTTTTTTTCTTGTTTCTTGTGCTTTCATAGTAATTTGTTGTGTACGAGGGATAGTATTATACTTTATGGGGGGTGCTCTTTACTTTCTATAATTTACTTCAGAAAGACCCTTCTACTTCTATCTTCTTTCTCTCAATGGTGAACTCTTCTGTCACTCGCCTTACACCTCACAACTATCACACTTGGAAAGGACAGATGACCAGATTGCTTATGGAAAAAGGGCTATGGTCATGTCTTGATGAGACTCATCCAGTTCTATAGAGGCCTTATGAGGCTCTTATGTAGAGGAACAAGATGGATGAGGCAATGGGCCTCATTGAAATGAACATTTTAGATGGGTTGTTGTTCCACCTGGATGGTTTGACCACACCTAGGGATATGTGGAACAAGTTTTCCACCTTGTTTGGCACAATGAATCAGTTCAGGGTTCTCCAGATAGATGCAGAGTTCACCTCCTTGGTACCTGAATCATTCACTAGCATTAAGGACTTCTTGATGAAGTTCAAGTCTCTTCGATCCATTTTACAGGTTGCTAGAAAGATGAAGTCAGATGATGAGTGTATCTTTCTGATACTCTCAAAGCTTCATGGCCCTTATCAGATTTTCACTTCTATCTTCTACTTCACTATGGATGCACTGGGTGCACATCATGTTATGCCCTTTTTTGAGACTTTCTATGACAGGTTGACTCGTGAGTAGTCCAAGCTCAATCAGATGGATTTACTTACAGGTTCACAATCATAGGCATTGCTTGCCAAGACACCTCAGGATACACAGAAGCAAAAGCTGAAGAAGATATCTGATTCCTCTTCTTAGCACTCTACTGGCCCACCATCTTCTTCTAAGAAGGAGAAATGGAAGACTGAGAGCCCTACATGTTCCTATTGTCAGAAGGGACCTCATGATGAGTCACATTGTTTTCAAAAGAGATTTGATGGCTATGAGAAATAGATTACAGATTTGCAAGCTCTCCTTCAGAAGAGCACTATTTCCTCTCCATCCTCTTCCACCTCACAGGGGTCTACTTTTCAGTCTTTTGCCTCATCTTCGACATTTGGACAAGATTTTGGATAGGGTCATGCATTATAGGCTTCCGTTGCATCCCCTTCACATGTCCCTTGGATACTAGATTCAAGTGCTTCTCACCATATGGCATCTTCTCTGGAGATCTGCTCTTCTATTGAGGCTTCTCCTATTCCTCACATTCTCATGAGGAATAACATTGTTATGCCAGTCTATGGGAAAGGTTATGTACGCATTTAGGATGGCACATTCAATGATGTATTATATGTTCCATCTCTATTTGTAAACCTTCTCTCGATTTATCAGATTACACTCAGTGGGTCAAGGAAGATAGTTGAGTTCACGTCAGATTTAGTCTTCATCTAGGATAGTGTGACAGGTGGAATTGTTGCTATAGGGATAGTTGATCATTCCACTCATCTCTACACCTTCTCACACTTTGGTCCACCATCTCCATTATCGGAGCACAACTCTCCTCTTACGCAAGAGCATCATGTGGGACAGTTAGGTCACTTGAACCTCTATGCTGTTCCTAAGACCACTTCTATGGTTGTCTCACCTCATCTTGTTGGGGTTTTTTCTTTTCAGCAGGACTATTCTTCAGCACTGCCAGACCCTCTAGATCCATTCATTGAGCCACTAGGTGTAGTTGTTGAGGATTCTACAGAGGACACTCATCTCCTCTCTCTTGACAGTGTCAACACACCTATCATCCCACCTACATTGGGGGTTCCCTTTCAAGATACTCATGTCTACTCCTTTGAGCATCAGCTGGGCCTTCCAGTGACACCTCATCTTTTGAGGTTACCTCTTCAATGCTCACTACCTTTCACTCCTTTGTATTGGTGTCATGGTGGTTTATTCATTGATCCAGGGGTTCTTTCATTCTAGGGGGGCTTTGGAGCCTTGACCCTCTCTCATGGGGGGGTTGGTAGGACACATTGTACTTATGGCTTTGAGAGAGTCTCTTGAAGTCATTTTTTGTCTTTTGCTTTCTTTTATATCTCTTTTTGGAGAGGATTTTTTCCCACTGGGTTTTCTCCTTTGTCTCTGGTTTACAGAGATTTCCTTGTATGTGGTACCTGATCAAGCCTTGTTGTCGGGACCCATTTCCTGCTTTCATAGCTGTGCTAGGTTAGCTTACCTCCTAATCTTCACTTAAGGGGGGGTGTTAGAGTAATTAGTTAGTTTCATTACTCTTTTTTTACTTAATTTATCTATTAGGTACATTATAATTAATATCTTTATTAATTATAATGTGCAACCTTGCTTTTCTAGTTTTAGGGTTTTGTTCACCTTTATAGGTTGAATCATGTAATTATTTTTTCATTATGTTGAATACATTTTTTCTCTCTCTCTTTTTTAGCACAGAAGGGTTTCATTTTTTTCCATCTTTTGCTTCATTCTCTGTAACAAGTATCTTACATGCAGATTGGTCTTGGAATTTGAATATATTTTTCTCAGTTTCTACATCATCAACTTGGAGAATGTGGGGAAAAATAAGGAGAAAACTGGCGTGAAGTAAGTGATTAAAGGAGAGGAATTTGAAAAGGAGGATACGCGCACAAAATTGATAAAAAGAAGAAATAGTTACATAGGGGGAAGCAAGAGGAGATTAGAGGGAGACAATAGAAAATAAAGAGGAAGGGAAAACGGTATTAAGAAATGAAGAAGACTAGTTAAAAGGAAAGCACAAAAAGAAGAAAGAAAACACTTACTAACACTGAGAAAGAAGATTGGGAGAACATCCACACTCAGACTGTGACAAAATAATTCCCCACACCTTTGAAGGATTTATTGCTAGGTATTTTTCTTAATAGTCATTTTATTTTAGGCAAAGTAAAGAAGAAAATTGATTATGTTTTACAAAGTTGCGATATAGGAAATAGGCAATTACATTTTCTTTTGATGAAATACTTACATCAATTTTCTGTGGCAACAATATATTTATTTTTTTTTAAATGAAAGTTTATCTTCAAATATGAGTTGAGGTATGCCATTTGATTCAAAATATAATTCTTATCTAGACCCTTGATTACTTTCATATTATCTATGAATCATGGAAATATTTTTGTTCTAATAATCATCATTAGCTCAAATATTTTCCTTATATTGGTTGTCTATATGGTTTTTGAAGTGAATAACTAAACCGACCTCCTGTGGAAAATTGGTTTAAAAGAGTTGTATATAATGACTTAGAGAAAGAAGAGATTGGAATAATATTAGAACATGAAATTAGTTTTGTTGAGTAAAGAAAAACCGGACCATGACTAAACATGGATGTTTATAGCCAAAGAGTTTAATTACCTTCATATCAAACTCTTGGTTGAAATTTAGTAAACATGCTAATTGTAATTCTTTTAAGCTACGACAGGATGTTAATCTACTACCTATAGCATGGGAAAAAATCATTGACTATCCATTTTAATCTGTAACATGAACCATGTAAACTTCTTGTAGCATATCGTATGTATAAACCAGTTCATTTTTATTTTTATAGAGCTAGAAGAAATTTGAAATAAACATTAGTTTTAAATTGAAATTATCTATTATCTTAGAACCCAGCCACTGGAAAAAGACAATAAACACAAACAAAACTCTTTTGAAAACCTTTGTATTGGACTTATGGTTAAAAAATTAGGAAGAAATACTTATTGTTTACTTGTTTTAAACTATGACAGAAACTTGATAAACTTCCTATAGCAGTGGGGAGATTGTATAAAATATGAAATATGGTTTTACTTTATAGTATAATTTTCTAAGATTGAGTATTTATGGTTAATTTAGTAAGAAGTAAATTATGTACAGAAAGGATAAAACTTGGTTTTCTGATGTTTCTTAGACCTACATTTTGTTATGTTTAGAGAAAGATATCTTTGGAAAGGGTGTCAGATATGGGGAAACAAAGAAGGGTAAAATTTATTTTCTTTAAACTGGTAGTAGAAATCTGGTTATTTATGCTTAGGCCTAAGGTATGTAAACACATAATGGACTTTGTGTTGGTTATTGTATTTTTCTCTCCGCCATATATATGTTAGTTCTATTTTTGTAGTTGATAAAAGTAGTTAGTTCACAGCTTGCACCAAATTCCTTTCCAATCCATTAGTGTCAAGTTGATAGATCACTTGAGCAGGATCGATGTGCTCTTCATTTTAGGATGAGTCATGGGGAAGCTAACCACTTTGTGGTTGGGTAGAATAAACACCTAAATCAAATTTCCATCTCAACATTTATAGATGGATAAATGACTATCCAATGGCATAGGAGACATGAAAATATAGATGGGCAATAGACTATTTGAAGGGATATATTTTGTAGATCTATGTTATCTCATTTTGACCCTTTTGGGACTTGCACTCCATTATAATATAACTATGTATTTTGAAGTATGATGTGAAACAAAATGGTCAACATCCCTTATGTATTTTAACTCATATAACACTATTTGACAGTATGGTCATATTCTATTTTGTACTTGATTCTTATGTTGACAATATTCTAGAATTTTGTGATGGAATGGATTATTTTCATGTGGAAAAGTCTTGAGTTTTGCACACTTTTTTTATGCTCAAATTTCCAAATTTTCCATTGTAGAGCTTATATGTCTTATGTGTGTAACTTTCAATCTTTACATGTGGTATCAGAGTTGTGTTTAAACACTCAGACCTTGGTCTACTGTTGCTAAGTTGTGTACTCATACTTGGTGTAGGAAGTGATTTAACACCATGCAAACTAGAAATAGTAATAGGGGAGGATCCAACAATGAGAAAGTCAATGAGGAACAAAATCCAAGGATGGATGAGATCCTCAACCTCTTGGATGAACAAAGAAACCCCTTACAACAATAAAGTAATTGTATGGAACAACTTGAATAGGATGCAAGTGGTAGACATAATGAAGAGGAAATAAGAAAGAGAGCATAGGATCAGGGACTTAAAGCTTAGCAAAGACTAGAGGAAGACCAACGTTTGGAAGCACTAAGGAAGGAAGAAGAGGATAAGAGGAATGAAGAGAAGTAGAAACAAAATATAGATCATGGGGCTGTAAACGTACCAAATGAAAGAGAAAGAATAGCAGAGGAACTAAGTAAGGACCTCAAGAAGGTCATAGCTCCTACATTTTATGGTAAGACCATTAGTGATGCTTCTGAGGTATGGATAGTATCCATGGAAAAGTATTTTCGTGCTCATAGTCTTTTAGGTGAATCTAGAGCTATGTGGGTTGCTTTTCAATTGGTTGGTGAGGTTGGTACTTGGTGGGATAATGATATGGATGAAAAGAGGATGCAACCTAGTGATATCTCTTGGGAGGAATTCCTAGTACTTTTCCATAAGAGGTGGCTACCTCAGCTATACTATGATAGGAAAGTGGCTGAATTTTAGAACTTGATTCAAGGAGTTTTGACTATCACTGAATACCATGAGAGATCCTACCACTTGGTAAAGTATGTACCTCAATATCAGTAGGATGAGTGGTTTAGAACCCACAATTTTATTCTTGGGTTACATTCAAAGATAGGATCAAAAGTGGATATGCATGAGCATGAGACTATGGACTTTTCTTTCAGGAAGGCCTTGAGACAAGAGCAAAAAATAAAATAGGTATCTTCAGTCAAAGTGAGTCAAAGGACTAGTGCACCTTAGGGATATAAGAGGAATTTTCAAGATAATAAGCCAAAAGACATTGGTTAGAAAGAGGTGCAAAATATGAGAGGTAGTGGCAGAGGTAATGCTGGAGGGAATAAAAATGGTAACCAGAACAAAGGAAACAACATGAATGAAAATATGAGGAATAAGCCTAATTGTAAGAAGGTACCATGAGATGGTTTCTACACTTATGGAGGTGACCACTATGGTAGTTTTTTTCCTCAATGATCATCCCATAAAGATGGGAAAGGACCTCAGACTTAGCACCATATGCATGCAGCTGTGAATAATAGACAAGCTTATTTTTAGGGAACACCCATTCAGATGGATGGTAAGTTTTTTGGTCATGATATATCTATTTTCATTTATACTAGAGAAACTGAATGTTTCATAGACCCTAGAGTTGTTTCTAAATTTCCAATTAGAGATAGATATATGTAAGAACCTTGGATGGTAGAATATGGAAACAAGGCAGAGCATAAGGTTGAGCAATGTTTATTTTGTAGCTATATTGAACTTCCTAATTTTCAAATGCATGTAAACTTTTATGTTGCACCTTTAGGTTCCTATGATGTCATTTTGGGCATAAATTGGTTAACAGAACATAAGGCCATAGTGAACTACAAGGACAAATCAATAGAATACTTTGATGATGCAGGTAATTCTGTAATACTTAATGGTATGAAAAGGTCTCTTGAGCTTAGACAGATTTTTTCCATGCAATTGAAAAAGGAAAAGGAGAAGGGGTGTATGATGTATGCGGCTTATGTCAAAGATATTGACACTCCTCCTAGTCTAGAAGATTTCCCTATTTTGCAAGAATTCAAAGATGTTTTTCTAGAAGAATTACTTGAGTTACCTCTAAAGAGAGAATTTGATTTGTCCATTAATGTGATGCCTATAATTGCACCTCAATCCAATGGTTCATATCAAATGACCACCACCGATATGTATGAGTTAAAAATACAGTTGCAAGAAATCTTGGATAAAGGGTTCATATGCCCTAGTGTTTCACCATGGGGAGCTCCAGTGATCTTCGTGAAGAAGAAAGATGGTACCTTACGATTGTGCATAGATTACAAAATGCTTAATAAGGTGACCATTAAGAAAAGATATCCTCTTCCATAGATAGATGAACTTTTTGATCAAATGAAGGGACCAACTGTGTTCTCCAAAATTGATTTGAGATTAGGATATCATCAACTCTAGATCAAAGAAGGGGACATATCCAAAACAACTTTTAGGACAAGGTATGGGCATTATGAATTTGTAGTCTTACTTTTTGGTTTGACTAATTCTCCTAAAACATTTATGAACTTAATTAACAATGTGTTCAGGGATTGTCTTGATAAGTTTGTAGAGATATTCATTGATGACATTCTGATTTACTCCAAGAGTATGGAGGAACATGAGGAACATTTACAGATAGTTTTACAGCATCTGAGAGACAAAAAGTTGTATGGGAAACTATCAAAGTTTTCTTTCTATAAGAAAGAGATTCACTATTTGGTTCATATTATCTCCACATATGGAATTATAGTAGACCCTAAAAAGATTAAAGCCATCCTTGAATGGCCAAATCCTCAAAATGTGAGTGAAATAGAAGTTTCATGGGACTTGCAGGATATTACAGGAAATTTGTGGAGGGATTCTCCAAGATTGCAACACCTATCACATCTCTTTATAGGAAAGGGAAAATATATGAGTGGAATGATGTATGTGAGAGAGAGTTCCAACTTTTGAAACAAAATCTCACATCCGCTCCTATATTGATCATACCAGATCCTAATGGGCACTTTACAATAATCACGGATGCTTTAGATGAAGGTCTTGGTGGTGTTCTTATGAAGAATGGTAAAGTAGTGTCTTATGAGTCACAAATTGAAATAGTATGAGGTTAACTATGAACCTCATGATTTGGAATTGGAAATAATTGTTCATGCTTTAGTAATGTAGAGACACTACCTTTTGGGTAAGCCATTTGATTTGAAGACAGATGACATGGGACTTAAGTATATCTTCACACAACCTAACCTTAATGCTAGAAAAAGACATTGGTTAGAGTTTCTGAGTGAGTATGACTTTGGCATTGAGTACATTAAATGGAAAGAGAATAAAGTAGTTGATGTTCTAAGCAAAAGAAGACACATATCTTCTATTTCTACTTCCATGACTTGATTGAGAGAACATGAGTTAGAGAATCTTTCAGGTGATGACCACTATGAGATGGTCAAGTCAACATTACTTTCAGATCCATCAAATTTCCATTTTGATAGATACACATTTGAGGATGATTGTATAATGAGATACCAAAATAGGATGTATATTCCCAACCGAGAAGGGTTGAGAAAGTTGGTTTTAGAGGAGATGCAGTGTACTCCATTTTCAGGACATCTAGGGGTAAACAATCTGATTTTTTATTTGAGGTTGTTGTATTTTTTGTCAAGGCTAAAGTGTGATGTGATATCTTTTGTAGCCCAGTGTTTAGAATGCCAACGAGTTAAGGCTAAACATGTCCACCCAAAAAGACTTCTTTACCCACATGATAAACCAGAGTATAAATGGAAAGTCATCAGTGTGGATTTCATCCAGGTTTTACCCATGACACGACATAGACATGATGTAATATTGGTTGTAGTTGATAAACTAACCAAGGTAGCTCACTTTATTCTAGGGAACTTGAGAGATGGATCTTTGAATTTGGCTAGGAAGTTTGTCCAAGAAATTTTTAGATTGCACAGTGTACCTGAGAATATCATATCTAATAGAGACACTAGGATGACATCAAGGTTTTGGATAACTTTTAATGCTTCCTTGGGAACTAGGTTGAATTTTAGTACCGCTTATCATCCTCAAATAGATGGACAGACTGAAAGAGAGTGAATAAATTGATTGAGGATTTACTCTGTATGTTTTGCATGGATCAACGATACAAATGGGAAGAGTATCTTCCATTGGTGGAGTTTGCCTACAACAAATGTTACCATGCTTCTTTGGGAATGAAACCATTTGAGGCATTTTATTGAAGGAAGTGTTGTACTCCTGTCAATTGGGATAGAGTAGAGAACATAATCATTATTGGACCTGATATGTTTAGAGAGATGGAAGAACATATGACTCTGATTAGAGTTTGGCTGAAGGAAGCAACTAATAGATAGAAGAGTTATGCAGATAGGAACCACACTTTCAAATATTTTAAGGAAGGTGACAAGGTATTTTTGTGTGTGAGACCACACAAAAGCTCAATTTATTTTGGCAAGTCATCAAAGCTTGCATCAAGATATGTTGGTTCATTTGATGTTTTGGAGGTTATCAACCCTATTACTTACAGACTTTCTCTACCACCTGCTCTTGCCCGAATCCATAATGTTTTTCATGTTTCTTTGTTGAAGCCCTGCCATCTAGATGCATCTCATATTCTATATTGGCATGGATTGTAGGTTCAGAATCTAGGGGTCCTGCTGGTGTAGCCTACCACCTCATTGATCAACATACCATCAAGGTGCGTGACAGAGATATAGTACAATATAAGGTCCAATGGGACCAATTCTCTATTGATAGTGCTACTTGGGAAGATGTGGAAGACATGCATAGATCATTTTTGCAATTATTTTCTAAGACTTTATTTCTTATATTTTATGTTTTAAAAGATTTTTTTTAACTTATTTACATGTATGCTTTCATAAGACATCAGGTCAATGTCTCCTCTTAGAGGGGAGGGATGTCATAACCCGATTTTGTTCTCCTGGATTTTAGGACTTTTGTGTGACTATTTTGGACTTATGTTGACTTGGTCGAAGGTTTGTCAACCCAAGTCGTATTAAATAAATGATTTAGATATAGTTTTATTATATTTTCTTTAATAATTTATTATGAAATATTTAGATGAAATGAAAAGAATGATGTTATATGTGAAATTTTAGATGCATTATGGAATGTGTTTATAAAGATGATGACATTGAAGTGTTGAATATGTTCTGCATTTTATTTTGATTATGGGTTTAATGAGACTAATCTACTAATGATCTTTTGAGTTTGAGCATGCATGATAGGAGATGAAGACGAAAGTGTGATTGAGGTAGAGTGATTTATCTTTTCATCGGGGATGAGATCGGAATAAGATTGGTTGAAAGACCACACCATGTAGATTTTTCTCTCTTATAACATGAGTTTCCTTGTGTGTGTGTGTGTGTGTTAAAGTTAAATTGTTGTGAAAGATATTAACTACATGTTAAGTTAATTTTAATTTCATCAAAAGAAATGAAATTTATTTACTTTACTTATTTATGTTATTTTTAATAATTTGAAATTAGCCAAGAAGAAATTATTGTTATATGTTTATATTTATTTTTTTTGAAGGATTTATTGCCGGGTATTTTTCTTAACAGTCATTTTACTTTAGGCAAAGTAAAAAAGAAAATCAATTATGTTTACGAAGCTGTGATATAGGAAATAGGCAATTATGTTTTCTTTTGATGAAATACTTACATCAATTTTCTGTGGCAATGGTATATTTCTTTTTTTGTAAATGAAAGTTTATCTTCAAATATGAGTTGAGGTATGTAATTCGATTCAAAATATAATTCTTATCTAGATCCTCGATTCATTTCATATTGTCTGTGAATTATGGAAATATTTTTGTTCTGATAATCATCATTAGAAAATATTTTCCTTATATTGGTTGTTTGTATGGTTTCTAAAGTGAATAATTAAACTGACCTCCTATGGAAAATTGGTTTAAAAGATCTATATATAATGAGTTAGAGAAAAAAGAGATTGCAATAATATTAGAACATGAAATTAGTTTTCTTTAGTAAAGAAAAACCGAACCATGACTAAACGTGGATGTTTATAACAAAAGAGTTTAATTACCTTCATATCAAACTCTTGGTTAAAATTTAGTAAACATGCCAATTGTCATTCTTTTAAGTTGTGACAGGATGTAAATCTACTACATGTAGCATGGGCCAAAATCATTGACTATCCATTTTAATCTAAAATAGGAACCGTGTAAACTTCATGTAGCATATCGTATGTATAAACCAGATCTTTTTTATTTTTATAGAGCTTGAAGGAATTTGAAATAAATATGTGTTTTAAATTGAAATTAGTTATTATCTTAGAACCCAGTCACTGGAAAAAGACAGTTGGTGCAGGAGCACATTTTTTTTGTTTTGATTATAAGACCTTTTTGGCATGTAAGGATTTCCCTAAGGTCACATTGACCAATTTTTGGAATCCACTATGGATTTGAAGTCCTTCTAGGTCCTAGGTTCTATGTGGAAGGCTATAGTCTTTTAGCCCTTCCCTTTGCAAATGAAGAAAGGTGATGTCAGGGTGATGTCATGAGGTTTTGAGCATGTGGAATTATTTTTGGAGTCTAAGTGTGGTCTATCACTCCATGGGGGCTTCCCAAATCCACTAGCAAGCAAGAATAAAAAAGTTGTCATATTTGTTGTAAAAGTTTCTTAGCAACTTTCGCAACTTTGAAAAGTTTCTCGATGCATAAAACCCTTAAGGCCTTAATCAGATTTTAAGAGCACTAAACCTCCCCTAAACCTAACCTAAGTCTCTATATGTGAACCTTGGCTCACATCCCAAGGTTGGAAGAACTACTGTACAAAGAATCAATTCTAGAAGTGTGCACAGTATTAGTATTGGCTTGTATTTCAGAGATCAGTGAATTATGGATAGAGTCATGAAGTGGATTTGGATCTATGATGGATGTTAGATGAATGTGTGTGTGTGTCTAATTTGAGATTCTACAACTAGTTTATATTTTCTCTTTCATTTCTTTGTTTTATTTTTAATCTTCCCAAAGTCTCTTCTCACTAGTTCATACCAAGAGAGTTGTAGACATGAGGGTCTAACTCACTATCCCACCATCCATTCTATACAGACTTTTGGGGATAGTGAGTAGACTCCATAAGTGTACTATATGTAGAAGGAGGTTCCCTAGAATGCATGAAAGGTATTTTTACAGTCAAGCCCTAGGCGAGCCATGATGAGCCCGACTAGGAAGGACTAAACCAAGAGAAGAAATAAGTTGCAGAGGTGAATTGGGAAGTGGGATTGAAGGATTGGAGATCTTGGATATGATCATGGTCAAGATTTGGATGCAAGGAGAAGGTGTGATCAATCCATCTGATCACCCAAAAATAGGAGATACGTCATGAAATTAGAGAAGGCCCTAAAACCTACCAAAAACACCTATTTTTGGTTAGGGAGTTGTACGACATGGAGGAACCTAAAACCTCCAAAATATTTGAGATGTTACCTTACATTGCAAGAATCCATAATTTTTTCACAAGGTCATTTGAAGATAAATAGGTGAAAATCCCTATTTTCTTGGAGAGGAGGCCTAATTGGGACTCTTCCTTGTAGCCCTAGATAACAAAGGAAGTATGAGATCGGTAAGAGGGATTGATGAAGTAAGAGTTGAAACATGTCTAATAGGATCATATAAGATGATTTCCAGCACATCCTCACCTCTGCAAGTTCTCAAGTTCATTTGGAGGTGTTAAGCCCTTATCCTAGCTTAAGGGTCATTGCGTGCATGGAAGTGGTAAGCACCAAGAATGGTTATTGTATTGGTTGATCAATGTTGGTAGTTTGGTTAGGGTGTAAGACTAGGGAATTGAGCCATTGAAGGCATCCTATAGGTTAGTGGTGTTAGTGATCACACCTAAGGGTCACTAGGTGGACCTAAGAAAGGGCTTATGACTAGCTCTTCCCAACCTCCCTATCAGATTGGTATCAGAGCCCCAAAAGTTTTTGGGATTGCATACTGCATGTTAGAGTGTGAATCCAATGGATCTTCAAACATGGTGACCAATGTGGAGTTAGCCAAGAAAGTTGAGGACCAAGAAGAGGACAATAGGATGTTAAGGGAAAGGATAGCCCAATTGGAACAAGCATTGGGTGAAGTATAATTGAAGACTGAGAAAGTTAGTGACAAACTAGATTGGAGAGAGGAAAAGGAGAAGGAGATCCTTGAGGAGGACAAAACTATAGAGCCAGACCCTATATTGCATGAAGAACTACTCTTAAAAGCCTTGAAAGCTATGAGTGGGAAATCTTTAGAAGGAATACCATTATTTAGTGGTAAAATAGAGGTAGATCTAGTCATGGACTAGATAGAGGGCATGGAAAATCATTTTGAGTGTGATGGGATTAGTGAGGCACACAAGGTAATAGTGGCCAAATCTAGGATTAGAGGCTCTATCTTAACATGGTGGAAGTTTATTCAAATCGAGAGAGAAAAGGAGGGCAAGAATCCAATCTCTTCTTGGAAGGGCATGGTGATAAAAATAAGAGAAGCCTATATGCCAGATGATTATGAGATTCAACTACATAAAAAGAGGCAAATTTTGAGACATAAGGACCTTAATGTGAATTCCTATATAGAGGAATTTCAAAAGATTTCTATGAGGTCCAATGTAGTAGAAGATGAAAGCATTAAAGTAGCTAGATATTTGAATGTCTTGAAGTGAAGCATTCAAGAAGAGATGACTCTTCTCAGTCCCAAGATAGTGCACCAATGTTACCAATTGGCTATCAAGATTGAAGAGAAGAGAAGAAGGAAACAAGATCAAACCTCCAAGAGTAGGGGTAGAGGAAGCTACCAAAGAGGACATAGAGGAAGCTATCAAGGTAGAGGGACTGAACATAGAAGTTAGGGAGAACTCAAGCTGAGCATAGTGGGGAGTCATCTTCTAGAGGAAATTTTGGTAGAGGTAGAGGCAACCAAGGAAGATCCAATAGAGGTAGAAGTTCATGGAGGAACATTTCATATTTTGCTAGCATGAAATGCTAAAATTGTGGGAAAATGGGACATCCATCTTATAGGTGCCCGGATAAGGCATCTTCTTCAAATACAAAGAACAAAGTGGCCTACACTCAAGAAGACACTTCAAGTGTCAATTCACTAGAGGTTAGCCACATTGAATCACAAACAGGTGAGAACCTCATGTTTAGAAGGGTTCTTATTAGGTAGCCAGTAATTGAAGAACCAAGATAGAGAAGAGTACTCTTTAGAGTGAAATGTAAGGTCATGGGAAAGGTGTGTAAATAAATTGTTGACTCTGGCTCAATAGACAACATCATAGCAGAAGAGGTAGTGAAGAAAATTTATCTTCCCAAGGTACCTCACACCAATCCTTATAAAGTGACATGGCTAAACAAAGGAAAAAGTTGTTAGGAATGGGAACATTGACAGGGGGTGGGGGGTTGAATCAGTGTTCACTTTATTTTAACTTTTCACTTTAATCTTTATACTGAACTTAAATGCTTAAGTACTAAAATAAACATTCACATAAACATGAAACATGAAATCAAGACATGACACCAATATTGTTACAGGGAAACCCAAATAGGTAAGTGGGAATTGACACCCACTAATATTATGCACTAGTTTTTGTGATCCTTGTTAGAACATCCTTAACCCTGTTAGGAGTTGCTTTACAATGCTTTAAGTATAATAGACCTTGTTAAGGGTCAGACCCTATTAGGATTCTTTTAAAATCATCCCTGTTAGGGGAGAGGATGCACTGTCCAAGAGCTCACTGCTCAAGTGATGAAGGCTACAACCTTCTAATCTTAGATATACACTATATCTGCAAGATGAACTGTCACTGTGACACTTATTGTCAGATCAGTTCCTTTGATGCGCTGATGCTTTGACCTCTAGCAAAGATCTAATACATCTTCTAGTGTCTTCACACACTTCTTCTCTTCTTATTACAACTCTCTATTAACATCCATACCAAATACAATGGGCACACCTTATATTTATACGCTCATACAAAATAAATAACTAGGTCGGCCCTTAGACCTATTATATACAACACTTCCAAATGAATTGGATTAACTGTGCTTACAATTAAACATATAAACATGTCAGCAATTTAAATACAATGGGTGCATAGCCTTTACAACATTATATTATAATCGCAAACCAAAATACTAACTATTAGCTTCATGCTCTGTTCTTCACCAACACACACTGGCTGTGCAACTTCAACTAACTATAACTTTCTCATATTTGCACATCTAATCATGCGCTCATAGACTAAGCAAGAATATAGTCTAACCAACTTAAATTCTAGGGCGCATACCATAATTCATCCGTACACACGTGTGCTGATGCTCTAAGCTATAGGAACTCTATACACTATCTAGTCTTCAACACTTAATTAATTTATAATCTTCTCTTCAAGTGCGCTGACTCCAAACTGGTATATGACTTTGTTTCCATAATGACAACACTATATTAAGTCATATACATCAATATAGACAACTTTCCAACAATCTCCCCCTTTTTCATTGATGGCAACAAAGGAATATGGCCAAGTTGCTAACCGTCCTTAAATACAAAAAACTTTTTTTCATCTATACATATACTTATATCTCCCTATACATATTATGATCCATATTCTATACACAACTCCCTCTTTGACATTAATGACAAAGGTGTTACAAAAAATTGTATCTACTCATACTCACTAAGGGAAAACATCCCAATATGCAATCTTTAGGTTCTAGATCTCCTTCTTCCAAAAAGTGATCAAAGAGTTTACTATCTGAAGATGGGTGCATAAAGCATACTGAAGCATCTCCATTTTATTCAAGTCTGTGGTAGGACCTTGATCATATGTTACCATTGTGGCATCAATCTCCTTGATGTTCTAATTGAGAATTTCTAATGAGGGTGCAAGAGAATTCCTCAACTGAGTCTTCTAGACCTTATCTTTGCCATCTCTTTGTCTGCCTTCTCAATTTTGTCCAACTAACCTTGGTAGACATTGTTGCACATGTTCACATCAGTGGATGTGTCTTTAATTTAATTCTTCACCTACTCAATCATATCTTCTTCCTCTTGTGTTTTCTTAAGATGGGCATTCGTAAGCTTATCCTAATCCATGCAGTCTACAATGAATTTTCTTCCTTGATCAACAAATTCTTTCAAAGATGCTTGAATAGTCTTTAGTGAATTCAAATCTAGTGCAAAGTTGCTCATCAACTCATTCAATATCTTTTTTAGATACTTTGCTTCTACAACTTGGGATGTAGATTCTTCAAGGCTTGAGAAATTACATTTGAACCGAGCAATGATTGTACTTACATCATCAATAGAGTGTACCTTAGACACTTTCTTGTTTGCAGGCAACAAATAATTTAGTATGTTCATTGATTCCATAAGGAGAGGATTTCTCATTACTTGTTTCTCCTTTGCCTTCTCCATAGCTAGGACACTGAACTTAATCAGGTCTTCTTCTCTCCATGAGTCCAAATTGGATGTGTTAGGTGTCAAACTTGACAACAATGCTAAGGAGGGAGTGATGGGAGTGATATCCATCACTTCTAGTTTTACCTTGGCTAGTTCAATGGAAGTTTCATCTTTCTCTTGTTCAGTTTCTTCTTCTTCTTCTTTCTTTTCTTCCTCTTCCATTTTCTCTTCTTCTTTCTCATCTATTATATTTTCAATCAATACCTCTTCTTGATGAGTGGGAGGTGTGCTGCTGCATAAAATCTCAGCTTCTTGTGTGCTCACAAAAGCTTCCTCAAACTTGTCCAATTCTGTGTCAGTGGCTGCCATGGCTATCTCCACATTATCAATGATAATGGTGCTATCCTTGAGTGATTCTAACATGGGCGGAGACTTTTCTTCCTTTGATTGTACTTCCACTATAGATGTTGAATCTTGAGGACCTATAGAATGTAATTTGATGTCTCTAACCCTTTGGTAACCTTTATGGGTACATTAGCTATGGGTGCAGTAGGTGGATACATGTTTCTATTCATGAATACCTTCTCAAAGGATTTCTCTATCTCTTTTTCAATTAGCTCATAATTTTTATCCATTATGTTCAGAGTTCTTGTCTTAGTTCTGAGGTGAGGCTTCACCAAATCTAACAGCAATTTCTTTTCTTCTAGTTCACACATAGGAAGGGATCATCAAGAATCTTTTCCCTTATTCACAGATCTTCCTCAATAGCCCATCTCTTTAGGAATTCAAGGATATTCCATACCTTGTCAGGAATAATTTTTTTTAGTTCCAAAACTATCCTTTTGAACTTGATCATGTGCTTTATGACCATGCTATGGATTTCTGATTTGTCAATTTCACTATACTTGTCATAAAACTTCCCTACTCGATCAATTCTTCCTTCATCAACTATTCTGGTACTTAGCACACTAAGACTAGGTTTGAAGCTTACTTCAGGAGGTGCTTGAGTGTTCCTTCTATTTCTTGTGACTCGCGAGGATGGATGACTGGTGCCAACCTCTTTCTTCCTTTTAGGCATTTCCTTATACTCAGGAGGAGCAGTAAGGTCAATGGTTACCTTGGGCGCAGAAGGAGTATCATCTTCTTTACCCTTCTGACTATCATCTTTTTCAATTTTCACCTTCTTCATCTTGGGATCATCAGACTTAGCTTCTAATGATGATGTTCTCTTAATTTCCAAAGAAATATTTTCATCCCTTGCTTTATCAAGGTCTACTTGAGATACACCATGAATCCTTAAGATCTCTGATGTGACTTTAGCAACCTTTCTTTTTGTTGCTGCAATATTAAGTTTAGCATCTACTTCTCTGGTTTTCTCCTCATATGTTCCCACCTAGGTTCATTAGGATCTTTGGGGGCTAATAGTAGTACCTACACATATGCTTCAAGGACCTATTCCTCTACCTCATAACTAAGTGGATGAATCCACTTAGTTCTTGGCTCAACAGCTTCCATACAAGTTGTGTCTATTTCCACCATAAAACAAATTATATCCTTTTAATTTTCCACAATGCTCTCTGGAATCCTATAGCTCATTTTCATCTTGACCCTGAAGGTCTTCAATTCCAATGTCACATAATCTCTCAATGTGCTCTCTGTGGATGCTTTGTTGGATATCTGAGGCATGGTTGGCATGGACTTGTCCAAATAAAAATCTGATACTCTCCCAACTATATGAAGGTACATGTAACTGATCAATGAACCAAACTTGAATATTTTTGTTTTTTCATGCTTGATGGCCTTGATGTTATCAATCAATTGTGTGTGCAAGATCTCACACAAGTTGAATTCCCCATCTTCCTTTACTAGTCTAATGGCTACTAGAATTGTGCCCATAGACACACTATTCACCCTGTTGGTGTGATGAAACTTGTATCCCAGTATCATTGACATCAATTTGATGTATGGTTGTTCTATAGGCTCAATAGTCATACTGTGCCTATCACTTGAATTACAAGTTTTCTCAACAATCTTTCTGACATCCTTGCCCACGAGAAGGATGACACCTATCCTAGAAAGGCTTGTCATCTCATATATCAAGTCACTGGTGATTCTTACTAGCACATCACCAATCCAAAACAAATCATCATGAATTATGCTCAATAAATTTTTTATCCATTCTATCTCATATAATTCATATGCCATAGCATACTCAACAATAGGGTGGTCATTCCATTTGACATATTCATCTATGAATGTTTTGTCTGGTTTCAACATGGTATCCATGTGTTCCCTTAACCTATCCAACCCTACTAGTTCTTTATGTTCTTCAATCGCTCTGAGTTTGAATGCAATGAGAAATTAAACAACTTTCTATGTACTTAAAGTGAGAATTCTACCATTAATGCAAGTCGCGTAAACCAAGCTATCACTTCAAAATTTCCAACTTGAGTTCTATTCACAATCATCATGTGTGCTCTTGTACAAAGGTACCTTTATATTCCAAAAGCTTAAGTCCAAAGGCACATACTCTGAGGATGAGTATACCAGCCATGTAGGGATCTAGAGCTAAATTAGCTCCCCTTATGACCCTGAGGGCCATTCATCCAAATGTAGAGGGTGCATCCACTACGGATGCATCCAATACATTCTCTTCAGATTTGTCCTTCTTTTTCTCTGACCAAATCATGCTTGCATCAACTAAGGCTTTGACAAAATTAAATTCTCCTTTAGGATCCAAAACTAGTTCTTTGGCCTTTTTAGGGCTTCCCTAACCTTGCGTCGTTGATCTACAAGACCTTGAGATATGTCCAGCCTTGTTACAAGAGAGACAAATGACTGGAGGTCTTATATTCCTTGGCGCATTGACATGAGTCACCATTCTACATTGTTTTTTTGTGTGACCATTATAGTTACATATCTAGCATGTTACATTCTGAGAACTTCTTACATTTGTCTGATTCTGATTTCTATGATCTTGTTGAATCCTGTTCTTCTTACTAGTTTTGCAATTCATAGCTCTATGACCAAATTTATTGCATGAATAACAATAACCATTAAAAAGTCTTACCTCTATATAGTTCCTCACAATGTGTCCATACTTGTTACAAGCAAAACAAGTGTAGTCTATAGGCTTGCGCTCAATCTTAGGTGGTTCACCATTATCTTTGGTTTGATCTTCAGTCTCCTTGGCATCAGTAGAGTCCTTTTGTGAATCATTTCTTGTTCGTATATTGTCAATCTGATTTTGTGCTTCATTGTATCCAATACAACTGGTGTCTCCTTTGTCTCTTCTTGCATACAACTGAGATTCTATCAAATTAGAACTAGTGTGTAAATTGTCAATGTGATTCTTTGATTCTTTCAATTCAGACTCCAAGCTTTCTTTTCTATTCCTTAGCTCCAAGATTTCCATGTTTTCTTGCCTTAGTTCTTCATTCAGCTGAAGTTTCTCTTTGATTTGTTCATCATATATTTTTTGATTATTAGTCAGCTTATCATCAAACTCTTCAAGTTGTTCTTTTAAGGATTTATTTTCTTCATTCAACTTCTTTACCATTGTCCGTAGATCACTGGTAGAGAATTCTTTCAAATCTTTCCTTAGCTTTTCTATGACTAATTGACCATCACTAAGTTTATCCTTTAGTTCTTCAAATTCTCTTTCTAACTTGTCCAGGTCTTCAAGAGCAGCTTCAAGATTTCTTTTTAGATGTTTCATTTCTACTTTGTCCATGATCTCCTCAAGTGGTTAAACTTCTTTGTTGAGGACTAGAGCTCTGATACCAATTGTTAGGAATGGGAACACTAAGAGGGGGGGTGAATCAGTGTTCACTGTATTTTAAATTTTCACTTATATCTTTATACTGAACTTAAATGCCTAAGTACTAAAATAAACATTCACATAAACATGAAACATGAAATCAATACATGACACCACTATGGTTATAGGGAAACCCAAATAGGTAAAAACCCCGGTGGGAATTGACACCCACTAATATTATGCACTAGTGTTTTGTGATCCTTGTTAGAAGATCCTTAACCTTGTTAGGAGTTGCTTTACAATGCTTTAAGTACAATAGACCTTGTTAAGGGTTCGACCTTGTTAGGAGTCTTTTACAATCATCCTTGTTAGGGGAGAGGATGCACTATCCAATAGCTCACTGTTCAAGTGATGAAGGCTACAACCTTATGATCTTAGATATACACTATATCTGCAGGATGAATTGTCATTGTGACACTGCTTGTCAGATCAGTTCCTTTGATGCACTGATGCTTTGACCTCTAGAAAAGCTCTAATACATCTTCTAGTGTCTTTACACACTTCTTCTCTTCTTATCACAACTCTCTATCAACATCCATACCAAATACAATGGGTGCACCTTATATTTATACGCTCATACAAAATAAACAACTAGGTCGGCCCTTAGACCTATTATATACAACACTTCCAAATGAATTGGCTTAAGTGTGCTTACAATTAAACATATAAATATGTCAGCAATTTAAATACAATGGGCACATAGCCTTTACAACATTATATTATAGTCACAAACCAAAATACTAACTATCAGCTTCATGCTCTGTTCTTCACTGGCACACACTGGCTGTGAAACTTCAACTGATTGTAACTTTCTCATATTTGCACATCTGATCATGCGCTCATAGAATAAGCAAGAATATAGTCTAGCCAACTTAAATTCTAGGGAAAATACCATAATTCATCCATATGTATGTGCGTTGATGCTCTGAGCTACATGAACTATGTACACTATCCAGTCTTCAACACTTAACTGATTTATGATCTTCTCTTCAAGTGCGCTAACTCCAAACTGCTATATGACTTTGTTTCCATAATGACAACACTATATTAAGTCATATACATCAGTATAGACAACTTGCCAACATATCCTAGTCAATGAATAAGCATGGATTGAGTTTTCTATTGGGAGGTACAAAGACAAGTTTTTGTGTGATGTGGTACATGTGGATTCATGTCACCTATTGCTAAGAAGTCCATGGCAGTTTGAAAGAGAATCCATCTACAATGGCAAGGATAACGTTGTCACCTTTGAGAAGGATGGGAAAAATTTCAAACTTCAATCTCTGCTAGAGGAAGAAGGGGAGTAGTCCAAGACTCCTAGTGTATTTTTGAGTAGTGGGAAGGAGATGTTACATGCACTCCAAGAAAAGGACACTAAAGGATATGCCATAGTAGTGAAACCTAAGGAAGAAGAGAAGTCCATTGAAGCACCACTACCAAAGGAGATCCAAGAGGTACTTGATAAATACAAGGACATTGTAAGTGATGGAACACCAACAACCCTGCCACCTAAGAGGTCAATAAGTCATTAGATTGACTTCATACCAGGAGCCTCATTACCAAATAAGGCAGCATACAAACTCACACTAGAGCAGAACAAAGAGGTGGCTAGGAAAGTTCAAGAGTTACTTGATCAAGGGCTCATTAAGAAGAGCATCAACCCATGTGCAGTACCAGTGGTCTTAGCATCTAAGAAAGGTGGCAAATTAAGGCTTTGTACTGATTCAAGAGCCATTAGTCGGATAACAATCAGGTATAGGTTTCCCATACCTAGGATTGAGGATTTGATGGATTATTTGGGAGGAGCACAATACTTCACCAAGCTGGATCTTAAGACTGGTTACCATCAGATTAGGATCAAGGATGGATATGAGTGGAAGACAACCTTTAAAACTAATGAAGGGCTATATGAGTGGCTTGTAATGCCATTTGGGATTACTAATGCCCCTAGCACATTCATGAGATTGATTAATGAAGTTCTAAAGGACCACATAGGTAGATTTGTGGTGGTATATCTTTGATGATATATTTATCTTCAACAAGACAAGGGAAGACCACTTAGCACATTTGGATATGGTACTCAAGAGGCTTCATGAGGAGGAATTGGAAATCAACCTAGAGAAATGTGAGTTCCTCAAGCAAGAGTTAGTTTATTTGGGTTTTGCGGTATCCAAAGGTCAATTGAAAATGGACTCAAGCAAGGTGGAAGCAATCACAAATTGGCCTACACCAACCACAAGGATAGAAGTAAGAATTTTCCATGGTCTTGCTCAATTTTATAGGAAATTCATAAGGAATTTTAGTGGCATATGTGCACCAGTCCTAGATACCATAAAGGGTGGAGTGAAGACCAAGTTTAGATGGACACTAGAAGCCATCAAGGAATTTGAGAAGTTGAAGCAATAGGTAGCAATATGACCCATCCTCCTACTACCTATTTTTGATAAAATTTTCACCTAGGAGTGTGATGCAAGTGGCATAGTAGTTGGAGGAGTCTTGAGCCAAGAAGATAGGCCCATAGCCTTCTTCAGTGAGAAGCTTAATGAGGCTAAGAAGAAGTATTCAATATATGACTTGGAGCTATATGCATTAGTCCATTTACTTAGGAAGTGGAGGCATTACCTCCTTCCTAAAGAATTTGTAGTGTTAACTGATAACCAAGCACTTAATTACATAAACACACAAGAGAAGTTGAGAAATAGGCACTTGAAATGGATGGAGTACCTACAAGCCTTCACATTCACTATTAAACACAATAAGGGACATTTGAACAAGGTGGAAGATGCACTAAGTAGAAGATTGCTAACAGTACAAGAGGTCTAATTGAAAATCATTAGCATTAAGAGTTTCAAGGAACTCTATGGTGAAGATGAAGACTTCTCTGAAGCATACAAGGTATGTTCTGAATTTGAGAATAATTTTCACAGTCCATTCTCTAAATAAACTTTAAAAAGTGGACTATTATTCAAAGGGAATCAATTATGTGTTCCCAAAGGCTCAATGAGATAAAATCTCATTCAAGAGAAGCACAATGGGAGTTTAAGTGGACATTTTGGTATAAAAAAAACAATGGATTTGGTACAAATATTTTACTATTGGCCCAAGTTTCCAAGGGATGTCAGAAGGTATGTGGAGAAATGTGTGGTGTGTATGAAAGCCAAAGGGGAGCCAGAAATGCATGTTTGTATCAACCCTTGCCCATTCCAAATAGGCCATGGGAGTGCATAAGTATGGATTTTGTGGTAGGTATCCCTAAGACCAAAATAGGGTTGGATAGTGTCTATGTAGTGGTGGATAGATTTATTAAAATGAGTCATTTTATACCTTGTAGGATCACTCATGATGCAAGCTACATAGCTCATATTTTCATATTTTCTTTAATGAGATTGTGAGGATACATGGTTTTCCCCTGAGCATTGTATCTGAAAAGGATGTAAAGTTTATGAGTCACTTTTGGAAGACTCTATGGAGGAGACTAGACACAAATTTATCTCTTGGGTCAGCTTACCATCCCCAAATGGATGGAGAAACTGAGGTGATAAACAGGTTGTTAGGCAACCTAATTAGATGCCTCACCAAAGAATATGGATAGACATGGGACATGATCCTTCCTCAAGCTGAATATTCCTACAATGACATCATAAATAGGACCATAGGAAGAAGCCCATTTGAGGTTGTGTATGGAATGCATCCAAGAGGGGTGTGTGAGCTTAGAGATCTAGGAGCAATGGAGAATAGGAGTGGCCATGCAGAGGAAATCTTTCATACTATGAAGGAGGTGCAAGAACAAGTAAAGAAGACTATCACTGAGGCAACCCACAAGTTGAAGACCAAGGTAGATATGTCAAGGAAAGACATACAATATTTTGTAGTTGGAGACCATGTCATGGTGCATCTCAAAAAATCAAGATTACAAAAAGGAATGCCAACTAAATTGTAGATGAAGTGAGTGGAACCTTGTAAGGTGTTAGCTAAATATGGGAATAATGCATACAAGGTGGAACTACCAAAAGAATTGAACATTTCACCAGTGTTCAATGTATCAGATTTGATTAGATTCAAGGGGCCACTATCAGAGATCAGTCAGAAAAGTAAGGAGATACTAAATGACATCAGTGCTAGAGTTCTACCTCCCAAAGCCAAGCCACAAGCTGAGAGAGTTCTTGAATCTAGAGTGAAGAAATAAAAAAAACATAAGGTATACATGGAGAACCTCATCAAATGGAAGGGATACCCTAAATCTAAAGCAACATGGATAGAAGAATCTAACTTTAAAAAGTCTGACATCAATCCTTCTATCCTCTCCTCTACTATGTCTTGAAGTCCATTTATGTAGAGGGGGAGTATGGTGTAGGAGAACCTTTTTTTTGTTTTGATTATAAGCCCTTTTTGGCATGTAAGGATTTCCCTAAGGTCATGTTGACCAAGTTTTGGAATCTACTAGGGATATGAAGTCCTTCTAGGTCCTAGGTTCTATGTGGAAGGCTATAGTCTTTTAGCCCTTCCCTTTGAAAATGAAGAAAGGTGATGTCAGGGTGATTTCATGAGGTTTTGAGCATGTGGAATTATTTTTGGAGTCTAGGTGTCATCTAGCACTCCACGTGAGCTTCCCAAATCCACTAGGAAGCAAGAATCAAAAAGTTGTCATATTTGTTGTAAAAATTGCTTAGCAATTTTGCAACTTCGAAAAGTTGCTCGGTCCATAAAAGCCTTAAGGCATTAATCAAGTTTTAAGATCTCTAAACCTCCCCTAAACCTAACCTAAGGATATATATGTGAACCTTGGCTCAAATCCCTAGGTTGGAAGAACTACTATATGAAGAATCAATTCTAGAAGTGTGCACAATATTAGTATTGGCTTGTATTTCAGAGATTGGTGAATTAATGGATGGAGTCATGAAGTATATTTGGAACTATGATGGATGTTAGATGAATGTGTGTGTAATTTGATATTCTTCAACTATTTTAAATTTTTTCATTCATTTCTTTGTTTTAGTTTTAATCTTCCCAAAGTCTCTGCTCACTAGTTCATACCAGGAGAGTTGTAGACATGAGGGTCTAACTCACTATCCCACTGTCCATTCTATACAACCTTTTGGGGATAGTGAGTAGACTCCATGAGTGTACCATATGTAGAAGGAGGGGCCCTAGAATGCATGCAAGGTGTTTTAACAGTCAAGCCCTAGGCAAGCCATGGTGAGCCCATCTAGGAAGGACTGAACCAAGAGAAGAAATAAGTTGCAGAGGTGAATCGGGAAGTAGGATTTAAGGATTGGAGATCTTGTATATGATCATTTCCAAGATCTAGATGTAAGGAGAAGGTGTGATTGATCCATCTGATCACCCAAAAATAGGAGATACTTCATGCAATCAAAGAAGGCCCTAAAACCTACCAAAAATACCTATTTTTGGTTAGGGATTGTATGGCCTAGGAGGAACCTAAAACCTCCAAAATCCTTGAGAGGTTACCTTACATTGAAAGAATCCATAGTTTTTTTGCAGGGTCATTTGAAGACAAATAGGTGAAAAGCCTTATTTTCTTAGAGTGGAGGCCTAATTGGGGCTCTTCCTTGTAGCCCTAGATAACAAAGGAAGTATGAGATCGGTAAGAGGAATTGATGAAGTAAGAGTTTAAACATGTCTAATAGGATCATATAAGATGATTTCCAACACCTCTTCACCTCTGCAAGTTCCCAAGTTCATTTGGAGGTGTTAAGCCCTTATCCTAGCTTAAGGGTCATTGTGTGCATGGAAGTGATAAGAACCAAGAATGTTTGTTGTCTTGGTTGATCAGTGTTGGGGTGTAAGACTAGGGGATTGAGCCATTAAAGGCATCCTATAGGTTAGTGGTGTCAGTGAACACACCTAAGGGTCACTAGGTGGACCTAAGAAAGGGTTTGTGGCTAGCTCTTCCCAACCTCCCTATCAACAGTAAACACAAACAAAACTCTTTTGATAACCTTCGTATTTAATATCTTTTACCTGCTAGTAGAAATCTGGTTATTTATGCTTAGGCCTAAGCTATGTAAACACATAATGGACTTTGTGTTAGTTATATTATTTTTCTCTTTGTCGTATCTATGTTAGTTCTACTTTTGTAGTTGATAAAAGTAGTTAGTTCACATCTTGCACTAGATTCCTTTCTGATCCATCAGTGCAAAATTGATAGAGCACTCGAGCAGGTTCGGTGTGCTCTTCATTTCAGGATGAGCCTTGGAAAAGCTAACCACTCCGTGGTTGGGTAGAACAAATGCCTGAATCACATTTATGTCTCTAGATTTGTAGATGTATGACTGATTGTCCAATGACATAGGAGACAAGAAAATGCAGTTGGGTGATAGACTGTCTGATGGCATATATTTTGTAGATATCTTGTCTCATTTTGACCCTTTTGGGACTTACACTCCATTCTAATGTAACTATGTATTTTGAAGTATTATGTGCAATAGGATGGTCGACATCCCGTATGTATTTTTTCTCATATAACATTGTTCGACAGTATGGTCAAATTCTATTTTTTACTTGATCCTTGTGTTGACAATATTCTAGAATTTTGTAAATATCTTTTAATTGGAATGGATTATTGTTAGGTGTAAAAGTCTTAAATTTTGTAGACTTGTTTTTATGCTTGATTTTCTAGTTTTTCCATTGTAGAGATTACATGTCTCATGTGTGTAAGTTTCAATCTTTACAAGTTTCTCCATTTTTTTATGTTCTAAGTATCGCATCAATAAGCTATAGGAGACAGCTTAATCAAGAAAAAAAAATTCTCCAATCTTTTCTTTTTGTTACCCGATTTCAGCATAGTGTGATTTATTTTGGCTGTGCACATGCATCATATATTTTCTTAATGATCGTTGTTTATTTTAATTTATATATATCGTTGAAGTAGTACATGAGATGTGCGATTATATTTCTGAGCCTAAATCTTCACTATTAGAGTCTCGATGACCAATAAGAAACTGAGAAAACTTGTTCATATCTCATGAAGAATGCAAAACCACCAAACTGCAATCTTTGATGGTGTGCTACTCAAATCCATGATATACAACTCTGATGTAGGATAAATTTTCAATTAAATGCCCTTGCTTTCAATATAAGTGTTTGGGATTATTTTGAGCTTGTTCTAGCTGTATTTGGGGAATTGCATCCCAATTTGTCTTAGTAAGTTTTACTATCAACAACCTAGTTGACACGTTCATTGTTGTGTGAAGCCTATTGCTGGTAGTTTTCTTTATTAAACAATTTAATTAAATTTCAACTCAAATGCTTGGCTTGGGATTGTTTCAAATTTTGGCATAGTATAGCTATGTAGTTACTCTTTCATGTTAGTGTACAGTAAAGAAATTGATGAATTACTTTGAAGAGTTAATATTATTTTTATTTCAAGTTGTAACTTCATTATATGTGAAGTATTTCAGTTGTCTACTGGTGAAGAATACAACTCATATAGTAGTTGTCTTACAACTTGTGATATTTCACTTTAGAATTATTTAAATAATAGAGTGAATTTATTTTATTACTGTATCTCAGAAGGCATGCTAATGAATTGTGTGGTCAACGATTAGATGACACAAAGTTGATGCTTGAAGGTTTTATTTTAAAATAATATGTTCTCATTTGAGATGTTGTATTAGGAAGAGCATTCCTTGTTTCTCATGTGTGTATTTATTTCAATTTATTTCTTTATGTGAGAACTAGTTAAATGGAAGGGTGTTGAATGTGGGGAAACAAAGAAGAGTAGAATAAGATTTATCTTTACTTTCTATTTGGTAGTAGAAATCTAGCATTTTATGCTTTGGCCAAAACTATATTGCACATGTTTCCTTAAATGTGTTGGTTTATGTTCCATCTCTCCGCCACTTCTGAGTTTAGTTCTACTTAGACATATGTGTAAAGTCATTAGTTTCACAGTCACACTAGATCCATCTGATCCACCAGTTCTAGGTTGCTAGGCTTCTCAGGTAGGGTTGGTGTGCTCTTCATTTCAAGATGAGACCCGAGGGAACTTTAACCACTTTGTGGTTGGGTGAAAAAAGTGCCCAAGCCACACCCTTGTCTCTAGATTCGTAGATGGACCGATGTTTGATGGCTTATGAGACAAGGATTTGCAGATGGGCAGTTGTCCAATGGCATTTTGGTATTAATTTTCATCTTGACCTTCATGGTCTTATACTTGATGTATATATATTGATGTATGTTGTACTTTCATGATGTATTTGGTGTAGTACAAGTAGGTCAACATCTTTATTGTATTTGGACTCTTACCATGGTTTTACAGATGACTTAGTGTGTTCGACAGTATGGTCGACACTCTTGCATTGTATATTTAGACATGTTCATTACTTATTCAACAAGTTAGTCAAAGCATTGTATTTATCTTTGTGATTGAATTAGAATTTTATGTTGACTTATCTTTGGATGGAAATTGACTTTTACTTTTTGTTTGACTTTTTTTTCAATTTTTCGCTCTTTGATGACATGGCATAATTGTGAGAATTTCAGTCTTTACACTTCTATGCCCACATTGTGCATACATGTTTACCAAGGTATACAATCTGTAATTACTAATATTCTGACAGTAAAACAAGAAGACTTATACAAGTAAAACCCTAGAAGCATGCAAGAACTCAAAATAGATACTTTTAGTTTAACTAGCGACAACAAGAAAATTCAAAGGTGTCATTTTAGATGTAAATGGTCACACGGCCTATGGATCACCTTCTTTAAGTCCCATAAAATTAATTAACTTGATGTTCTTGACCAAGAATCAGTCCTACATTAAACATGCATGAATATTTTAAAATTTTGAAAAAAATTAATATTTAAATGAAAACATACTTTCGATAACTCTAGTTTGTTTAAACATTATGTTTCATTTCCAAATACACATGCAAGACATATGTTAGTTCAATACTGGGCACACACATGTTGCAAGGTTTTGAGTATATCAGATAAAGCCTCGTCAAGATGGTAGTTTTTGTCAAAGATTGATTATAAAGAGATCAAATACAAAATTATTAGAGTAAAAAATTATATGATATATATTATATATTTTTAAAATATGTTAAATTATAAGAGTAATATTTCTTTTTTGAATTTTCATACTAAATTATAAAATGTGACTCAAAAAATTGAAAATTAAAATATAAAAAATACTTATATAAATATTTATCAAAATCTTTGTCAATCAATGTACTAGCTTATATATATTTAATAAATTGATATATAACTATATATTGTATTAGGGTTATGCTTAAGGTTAGGATATTGATTAGGATTAGGGTTTTGAGTTAGGTTTAGGATACGGTAAATGGTTTTAGGTTAGGATTCTAGTTAGGTTTAGGGTTTACATTATGGTTAGCATTACAATTAGTATTAATACCAGAGTTTAGAATTTAGGGTTAGGATTATGATTAGGCATATGGTTTGGGATAAGATTCTTATTAGGGTTAAAGTTAGGGTTTTGACTAGGTTTAGAATTTAGGGTTACAATCATGTTTCAAATTATGGTTAGGGTTAGGGTTTTAATCAGTGTTATAGTTTATGAGTTTGGATTAGGGTTTAAGATTTAAGATTTAATATTTAAGATTAGGATTATGTTTAGAATAATAGTTAGGATCAAGAATTACATCATGGTTAGGGTTAGGGATTTAGTTAGGGTTAAAGTTATGATTAAGGTTAGGGTAAGGATTATGGTTAGGACTATGATTAGGGTAAGGCCTTACATTATGGTTAGCAATATGGATAATATTAGGTTTTGTATTAGGGTTAGGACTTGGGGTTAGGCTTAGGGTTAGGATTATGATTAAGTCTTACAGTTCAAAAGATATAAAATTTAAATTCCAAAAATATTAACATAATTATTTATTAATTATTATGTAGTTTATAGAAATATCATATTTCTAAATTATAATAATATATAAAATACAAGATAAATTATTAATATTTTACATGTTTTTACTATATTAAGTAGGAAGGGGCCAACTCATTACAACATATAACATTTCACATATTATATTCAATTGTATTTAAAATAATAATTGCATAAATTTAAAGAGAAACAAACATATGATGTCACTTTAGTATATCAATGAAATATGACTTAATTGACAACTACTAGTCTAATTTTTTTATAAGATCTTTTCATATGCCTTAACAAAAAGCATGATAATATTATATCATATTTGATAATATGAACTTTAAAAATTAATTAAATATATTAAAAAATTATCAAATTCAATATTATTAAAAAATTAAATAATTTAAAATTTACCACATAAAACTTTAAATTGTACTCCAAATTAGATGGTCAATGAATCCTCACACTTTGAAAAAAGTTTTGAATCTCTCCAACCAACTTACAAACTACACCCGCTAACAATCATACCTACAAAACAATCACCACACTACAAATAAGGCTCAAATTTCTTCTTAGTTGAGCCTCTCCAAGAACATACCCAACCTTCCATAGGTTTCTCAGAATTTCCTAAGCCCAAAAATAAATGAGATCTCCACTCATTAATTGAGGAGATTTGTCATATCCACTGGTCGAAGCAACTATTTTAATTTTTTAAATTTGTTGAATGGTGGGTTTTTCGTAGTCCTATTTTTGAAGAAAACATATTGGGTCCATTTGGTTGCTCGAATAAAATAACGTTGAAATTGTCAAATTCCAGTATTTGATAATTATGGAAGTTTTAAACCTGGAAAATTATTTTTGAAGTATGGCTAGAACCGTTTGGTTCACCTAGAATTCATAATAAGAAAATGAAAAATGTTGATTGCATATGGATTTCAAAATATTATAAATTTTGCTTTATCCCCAATTCTCATTTAAGTGGAATTGGAATTGGAATTGATTTTCCATTTCCACCTATTTTGATGGAAGATTCAAATGCTGATTTTGGAGGTAAATGGGAATTAGCAAATCCCTATTGTAGTTTCATGTTTTTAACACAAACATCAAAAATGTCAATTACGAGATTTGACAATCCAAATTCGAGTCTAATTCGAACAAACAAACGACCCTAAGCTTAACCGTCCCATTCTGACATAAGGAATTGACTTTGTAGATTAATTATCACTTGAGGAATTTGGGACAAAATCTACTTACGATGAAAGTCAAGTTTGATAGTTTATTGTGCCGAGAGGCATTCCCTATAGCGGTAGTAGATGGCAAGTGATGTTCTGTGTACATATAAACATTACCGACAATCTTGGAGAAACCATGAAATCTTCACCGTTAATAAAAACTGAAGTTGAAAATTCATAGCAATAAATAATTTATCAATTACGTGCAGGTAATTGTAAAACATTATGTTATCCTCCTAAATAAATGCATAACATTTAATAAAGCATAACATGTAATTGGTATCTTCTCCAAACTATGAAATTTAAACATCCTACAATTATGCAGTAGTTAACTTAAGTGCATGTAAGTTAATTATGAATTTTCTATAAATCTGCAATTGTTGCTAGATGTGTCATCATTCAACCCTAATATGTTTAACAAAAAATATTGAAAAAGGGTGAGAAGTTTAATATGAATGTGTTATTGTTTTCTATCATATTGCATTGTGCACAAGAGCATTGCTGGATAACCTCATGGACATCAACATCATCACGAAGGTGAGTGAGAAGTCATCACTACCTCTATTTTGTTTTATTTATTTTCTCTACCTCTGTTTTGCTTTAGTTATTATTACCAATTAAAAAAAATTTACTGTCTTCTATTTTTTCTATATGTTTTTCCCACTCCAGCCATTTTAATTTTCACATTCCAGTCTCCATTTTGCATTCTTCTATTTCAATTTAATGAATTTGAAAAATAAAAGAAAAAATGACACACACATCTATGAAGTTGATGGTTTGGAATCATGACCACTCATTTCCTCACCTAAACTCCTTTACTCAATTTAATGGATTTGGAATTCAAGAACTAAACTCGTTGAAAACATCCAGTTTTAATGTCATTATGCCAAGTTTTGGTGATGTCATTATTCTCATTTTCTTGATTTTATATCCGACTAAGTTTACACACATTGTTGCACTTAAGTTGTCTTTCATTTATCTCGTACCATTTAGAATTGCATATTGATATTGAGTAGTTTCTTAACAAAATTTGTTCATGGGTGGGTGAAAGAATGGGCAGTCATTTAGTTCTTAAATTTGTAAATCATTTAATTGATTATAGTTGGTATTCTGATATCTTGAAAATTTTGGTATTTCAAACACCATTTCTAATATTTTCAATTGTCTTATTTATATATTAGTTATGAGAAAAAAAAATATTGTATTTGTTAGTTAATTAAGATAATAAAGACCAATAGTATAAAATTCAAATAAATCATTAGTTTCAAAATTGTATCTCTTTCATCATTCTATCTTGAATCATTTTAAATCATCTGCAACATTGTGTGATCACCTTTGATTGTATGTCCGAAAAAGTAGATGTTCTTTCCTAAAGCTGACTAATACCAAAGAAAATATAGCAATTAATATTTAGGACACTTAAGTTTAATTGTAGTTTGCATGAAGACACATAATATAGTCATTTCATATGAAGACTGTTAAAATAAATAATGATACACTTTATCCAGGATTAATTATTGGATACATGTCACAATATTTTTACTAAGTGCACTTTATGTTTTTTATAATATGGTTTTAACGATCAGTAATTGTTTAGCCGCCTATCATTATATTGCTCTGAAATTGTCTAATAGTGCTAATATATATTTATTCTTATGCATGTTATATTATGTTAATCTTGTAAATATGATAAGGTTTCATTGTCACCAAGTTTACACTTTTCATTTATTTCATTTTTATAAAGTTTGCCTAATATCTGTTAGCTCTATTAAATGAATTTTCTATTATCCTAAAAAAGTATAAGACAATATAAATATAATAAAATATTAAAAATAAATAATACAAATATTAAAATATAATACCAACATTTGTTTTAATTGTTATATCTACCAAGTGATTTATCCTAAAAATATAAGATAATATAATAAAATATCAAAAACAAATAATTCTAATATGATTCTATGGCTGCAATCAAATATTTAGCTTTCAATTCTCAATAATTTGTGTGTTGCAATAATTTATTTTTACATTATCACATTGATTTTTTCATATTTTTTATTTTTTATTTTGCATTGTATATTGTACAGATTTTATTTTTCACATTATCAAATTTATCTTATTATAGTTTTAATTGTTTACTTTGATTCTATAGTGTGATTTTATTTCTCACATTTTCACATTTATTTTATTACTGAAATACAGATTTAAAGAATTATGTTTAAGTAATTCTAATAATTAAAAATCCATATTACTATTACATTTATACTTCACTTCTTTATGAGCATTAGCAAGTATATTTTTATTTGTTAATGGGGTGATTCTTATTGTTTACCTTCGTATAGTAAATTGGTTCTTCACACATAGCAACCTTCTCTACAACAAAACATATCAGCATACACACTCAGGTACTCCTCCATCTCTCATTTCAAATTGAACATGTATTTTTTATATGGAAAATAAATTTATGCTATTTCATACCTATTTATTTAATGAGCAATGTTTTTTTAAAATATTATCATATGATTATGTGACCATTAATACGTAATTAAAAAAATTATTTTTCAAAAATATTTTAGATTTCAAATATGATATTATTTTACAATTTAGATGCATATCTACATTTCATTTTTATAGAAGTCATTTCATACTGTATTGTATTTGTGTGTGATTAATTAATTGAACCTAAATTATAAAATCAATATTATAGATGAAATAATTTTAACTTTCATTCTTTGTTTAATAATGTAGACACCTAAATTTGATTACATAATTTAGTAATCTTATTTAGTTTTCTCCTAGGAAATCCTATTAATTAAATATTATTATTTGGTTAGTTCTGTCATCCCCTAATTAATTAACTATAGTCCAATTAATTATCTAAATGGAAAACCTATAGTCTGATAATTGATTAATCCCTATTCTTCTATTAATTAAAATGGATAGACTTATCTAATTAAATTAATTCATGAAACCTCTTTTTCCTCTTACTTGGAATTAAATAAATATTTAAATCCAACCCTTAACCATCAATTAAACCCATCTCAAAACTCCTAACGTGTAGTTCATACTCAACCCAACCCTTTCACCCATACTAATCCTTCTTAATTAGCTAATGACCCATGATTAGCTAATCCAACCCTCCACTCATTCTCTCTCCTCCCATCACATCCTCCTAAACCTCCCACTTGCCTTCTAATCCAAGCCTAATCACCTCCTAAGCATTTGCACAATCATAATCCATGGATTAAGAAATCCTAAGCCAAACCAAGTCAACCCTCATGTCACATCCTCACATCCCCCAATTCCCTCACCTCATGTCAACCTTAAATGCTCTTACATGCCTCTTACACACTCCATCCTTCTCTTACACATTTGTCCCCTCTCACATCTCCCAAAATGGTCACATTCCCCCACTTCTTCCAACCTCTCCCATTGTAACAGTTGTCACAATGAGATGCATTTGAGAAATCACAATCCATGTGCTCTCCTTCAAATGCATCTTGGCCATTTCTCAGGTTTGTATCTTGACTGTTCATTCATCCCTCCTCTTGCCTATAAATTGAGCCCTCTTCTCCTTCATTTTCATCCACCATAAAAGAATTGTTATCATGCCCATTTGAGAGCCAAAAACATCTAAAGAAACCTTATAATGTCAAATTTCTCCCACACATATTGAAGTTTGAGCAAGGTTTTATGAGCACACATATCCTCATTGGATAGATCCTCTACACTATGGAGGCTTTTTGGGTCTAAGGTTTGCATTCCCTCATGTTTTATTGCTTTCATTTGTAGGTCTAATCTTAAAGGTTTATCTAGTTTGTATTGTTGAATGTTTATCTTGCTTTATGTTCTTTAACACTACATTTTAGGTATTACAAATAGATCCTAAAATATAAAATAATTTTATATAAGAAATAATTTTAAATTTCATTCTTTGTTTAGATATAAAATGGACTTGTGTTGTAATGAGAAAAACTTCATCATAGAAATATCAGACACAGAAGAAAGTCTAAATGGGCCACCTCCATCGAGCCCTACACTTTCTATAGCTTCAAATGGCTAGATAGAAACACCCATTGAAAATGTAATGAAATTTTTTTGGCCATTTCATAGAGATGGTAATGTTAGAAATGAATGTTGAATATATCCTATGGGGGAGTATTCATAGCCATTCTATAGTAGTTGTTGTTGTATTTAATGACTGTGATTGTCAATGGTGTCAACACAGTGATCTACTGAAGATTAGTAGAGAAGCAGAAAGTGTTTTTATTAGCACACCTGGGATATTGTAGATCAAGCTATGTGGAGTTGAGGACTTAATCTATGATGTTTCCTAATATTTTGGTCAAGAGCACATATGAAAATTCAACTATTCATAATAGTTATGTGCAATTCAGTGGAAGCAGTATTCAGGTAGTGTTCCTAAGAAGCAGTTTGTGGAAATTGGATGATATCTATTAATCGGGATAGAATATGAGCATATGAGGTTGTACAGATGATGAAGACATGATGATCATGATGTGAACATGACCAAAAGGTTATAGGTTGCATGAGTGAAGAGTTATCTTGATTGGAAGCTAATAGTTTTATGTAATTATGGAATATTGTGTAACATGTGGAAGATTAAATTTTGTATATTGTATGCCGACTCATTTGTAATTATTTGAGTGTGGTATAAATGAAGGATTGATTTTCCTTATTATAATATGTACATGAGAGATAGTATGAAAGTGAATTACGGAATTGTGCAATATTTGTTGTAAGATGATATGCGAATTGTAGAGATCTGGTATTGAGATCTGATGAAGCAGTTTGTGCAGTCAGAGGAGAAGTGATAAGTTGTTGTGATTGGTACTATTTTGGTATTATTCTATTGATTAATATAGAGATCCATTTGATAGTGTGTTCAGTGATCTTTCCCTTGAAGTTGTTTAGATAGTGGGTCCTTCTGTCTTCCATAACTTCTAACAGGGTTATAATCTTTTAACAGGGATTCAAAATCTCCTAATAGAGATTCATATGTACTAAATGTATTTCATAAGGCTCCTAAAAGATTCCATCCTCTCACAAGGAATTTTCATATTAGTGCATCTTTTTTGGGCATCATTCCCACTGAGGTTTACTCTTTGATCAAGAGGTTCCCTAGCCAACATATCTTGTGTTATTGTGTTATTGTGTATGTATGTCTTTCTATGGTTATTGCTTACATTGCTTACATGGTTAAAATCTGTTAAAGGTGATAAAATTTGTATTTATCTGATAACTGATTCACCCCCCCACCCTCTTAGTTATATTGGTGGACTTTACTTTCTAACAATTGGTATCAGAGCAGCAGGTCCTTGAAGGAAAAGTTTAACAACTTAAGGAGATCCATGGCGAGTCATTTTAGGAAAGAAATCCCTAAGTTTGATGGAGTGAACTTTGACAGCTGGAAAGAAAAGATGAAGAAACATTTTCTTTATTTAGGACCAGGATATTGGTTAATCACACAGAATAAGAAGACTATCATTGAAGAAGATAAAATTGAAGAATGTACCAATGAGGAGAGAGATCTATTCATGTGCAACATACTTGCCAGAGAAGCACTCTTGTCAGCCCTTTCAAAAAATGAGTACAATCAGGTAAAATATCTAAAAACATCTCATGAAATTTGGTTAGCTTTAAAATCTACTTTTGAAGGTGATGAACATGCAAAGAGAGTCAGATTACATAATTGGATATGTGCATTTGAAGAAATAAGAATGATGGAAGATGAATCTTTTAGAAGCTATATTGGTAGAATGTCAAAAATTGTTGCAGGTATAAAATCATGTGAAGGAATCAAGATAGATAATGAACTAATATGGAAAATTCTAAAGATATTAAATCTTGTATTTAATAAAATAGCACAAATGATTGAGAAAGTTATACCTTGTACTGAGAACTTTACCAGAGAAACCCTTCTTGGAAGACTAGAAGTAGGAGAGATAAGCTTGAGATAGTTGGGATATTTACCTAGAATGGAGACAACATTCAGCTCACTTAGTATTTGTCCTACTTTGTCAAGAAGCATTAGAGTAAGTGGATATTATGCTAGTGGCATCAGATCTAAGAATGAAGAAGACATGAATATTGAGGAAGGAATTTCCTTGCTTGTGAAAAGAGAACTAGAAGATAAGAAATTTTTGAAATGTTGGACTTGTCAAGAATATGGTCATTTTGCATCTAAATGTCCTAAGAGAGTAAAGAAGTATAGAAAGAACTTTAAGCCTAGAAGATCTAAAGAATATTACTATGCTAATGATGAAGAACTTGAGGCTAGTGTGGAGAAATTCCTAAGTGAAAGTGATAATGAGAATGATGATATAAGATTTGTAGCTCAATAAAAGAAGAAAACTCTGAAACATAAGTTAAAGAAGAAAAAGCTTTAGTTTCTCAAGTAGAAAAGAGATTTGATTGGATTATAGATAGTGGTTGTTCACATCATATGACTGGAGACATGAAGAAATTCATAAAGTTTACAATTATGATGGAGGAATTGTTAGAGTTGGGAACAATGCACCTTGTTTGATAAAAGGAATAGGATCTATTACTCTTGATGGAAAGACTAACACTGATGATGTTTACTTTGTGGATAGATTGAAACATAATCTTTTGAGTGTTGGACAGCTAGTTAATAAGGGATATCAAGTTTGGTTTACTGAGAAAACTTGTGTAATCAAAGACAAGGATGGTAATTTGATTGGAGCTGGATCAAGAACCAGAGGTAATGTATTTCAGTTGAATCTTACTAAGATGACATGCTTAATTACTAAGAATGACGACAGTTGGTTATGGCACAAAATATTTTGTCATATAAACTTTGATAACATTGTGAAAGTAAGTACTACACTTGCAGTAAGAGATTTGCCTAAAATTATGAAACCTACTAACATGATTTGCAAGGAATGTGTTATGGATAAATAGAAGAGAAGCTCATTTCCACTCATTTCCTAGCAAAATTTTTACAAAAGTAGAGAAGTTGGAAATTGTTCATACATATTTTAGCAGTCCCACAAGGACTAGAGGATTCTATGGTGAAAGGTATTTTATGATTCTTGTTGATGATTTTACAAGAATGGTGTGAATTGCATTTCTTAAAGAAAATTTTGAACAAAGTTGAGAATGAATCTGGAATGAAGATTAAATGTTTGAGATCAGATAGGGGTGGATAATTTACTTCAAAAGAATTTAACACTTTTTGTGAAGTGAATGGCATTAAGAGACAATTTTTAGCCCCTAGAACACCTGAACAAAATGGTATTGCAGAAAGAAGAAACAGTTCGGTGACTGAAGTAGAAAGAGCCATGCTATTTGAAAATGACTTGGCGAAGATATTCTAGAGAGAAGCAGTGAATACAGTAGTATATACAATGAATAGAGTATAGATCAGAGCAGACACAGACAATATTCCTTATGAACTATGGATTGGACATGTGCCATCAGTTAAGTATTTCAAAAATTTTGGAAGTAAATGTTATATTAAGAGAGATGATGACATTGGAAAGTTTGACCCTAGAAGTGATGATGGTATATTTCTTGGTTATTCATTGAAAAGAAAAGCTTATAGATGTTTCAATAAAAGAACTAAAACTATTGTTGAGAGTGCAAATGTTAAAGTTGATGAAAAGTTCAAAATTCAAGAAATAATGCTTGATTATGAATCAGATGAAGGAACTCATCCTAGAATTGATCAAGAAAATGTTGAATTATTCTATGAAACTGACAGTGATTTGCAAAATGAAAGCTACATTGAGGAAATCAGAGAAGAACCTACAATTAAAGCAAGAACTAAGATAGTGACACCTAACATGAATCTAGCAAGAAATCATCTTGTTGAGAAGATTATTGGGAGCATAGAAAAAGGAGTTCTGACATGAAATAAGGTACAAGAACAACTGTGTTTAATTTCTCAAATTGAACCTAAATCTACTAGTGAAGCCTGTGAAGATGAATATTGGATTAAAGAAATGAAGGAACAACTAGATCAAACTAAAAAGAACAAGACTTGGGAGTTGGTCCCTAGACCTAAAGATAAGAATGTTAGAGGAACTAAATGGGTATTCAAGAACAAGATGAATAAACAAGGAGAAGTTGTAAGGAATAAAGAAAGATTGGTATGTAAAGGATACTCACAACAAGAAGGAATTGACCATGAAGAAACTTTCACACATGTAGCAAGAATTGAAGCAGTAAGAATGTTTTTGGCTTATGCAGCCTATAAGAATTTAAAGTATATCAGATGGATGTGAAGTTAGCATTTCTGAATGGAGAATTAGAATTAGAATTTTGCATTGAGCAACCTGAAGGTTTTCCCTTAACTCATGAAGGAGACATGGTATGTAAACTGAACAAAGCTTTATATGGACTTAAACAAGAACCTAGAACTTAGTATGCAAGATGGGATAAGTATTTGATAAAATTAGGATTTACTAAAGGCAAAATAGACAATAACTTGTATATGAAAGAAATTGAAAATGGTTTGTTGGTTGTAGTTATTTTTGTTGATGATATTATCTTTGGAGGAGAAGATGAAGCCAATGATAAATTTGCAGATGAAATGAAGATTGAAATTGAAATGAGTATGATTGGTGAGATGAAATATTTTTTAGGATTGTAGATAACACAAAACAGTGATGGTATATTCTTATGTCAAACAAAGTACTTGAATGACTTATTGAAGAGATTTGTAATGGAGAATTGTAAGCTGGTTGGCACACCTATGGTAACTGGACACAAGTTATCTAGCATAGATGAGACTCTTGTAGCTGAATAAAAGAGGTACATATCTATGATTGGAGGATTGCAATGTTTAACTTATACAAGACTAGACAGATCACATGCAGTTGGAATCATTGCAAGATTTCAAGCTGATCCTAAAGAATCACATTATGCAGCTGTAAAAAGGATACTGAGGTACTTGAAAGGCACAACTAAATATGGATTGTGGTATGAAAAATTTGATGACTTTACCCTATATGCATATACAAATGTAGATTAGAGAGGCAATGTTGATGACAAAAAGATACAAGTGGTGGAGCATTTTTCCTTGGAAGAAGATTGGTTTCTTGGCTAAGCAAGAAACAAAATTGTATTTCATAGAGCATGGCAGAAGTAGAATATGTGGCAACAGCAAACAATTGTTACCAGATAATATGGATGAAACAAATGTTGAAGGATATTGGAATAAATTTTGATGAGCCTTTTGTTATACATGGTGATAACACTAGTACAGTAAGTATGTCTAATAATCTTATACTACATTCTAAGACAAAACATATAAAAATAAAGTATCATGTAGTAAGAGAGAAAGTTGTAGAGAAAGAAGTTAGACTTGAGTATATAAGTACAAAAGAGAAGATTGTAGATATATTTACAAAGCCTTTGCCCAAGGATACATTTGAGTATCTGAGAGGTATGCTTGGGGTTATGCCCCAGCCTAATTTCGAGAAGTGATGCAGATTGTTGCATCAGTCCAGTGGTATATCAGCTTTATCTTTTTTTGGACTGGATGTTGGTACTTCCTCTGTGGGGGAGTATTTGTTTCTGAGCTGATTCATGAGGACTCTAGTGAATGTATTTTTTGAAAAGCATCTTTTGACATTGAAGTTGTTGTTGACATAGTGATGCATTATTTGTCATTGATGTTAATGGGGGAGAATGATGCATGAAAAATCATCTATTAAAGAGAATTTGAGGAAGAAGGATACAAGAAATAGAAAATGGAAAACTAAAAGAATTGAGTAGGAAAATGAAGCAAGATTTTATTGATGAAGAGGTGTGAAAACATTTCAGAGAAGTAGTGTTGCAGTGTTGGTATTTATGGAACTTGGATGTTTTTTCATCTATGTTTCCATCAATACCAATGGGGGAGATTGTTAGGAATGAGTACTAAATATATCCTATGGGGGAGTATTCACAGCCATTCTATAGCAGTTGTTGCATTCATGACTGTGATTGTCATTGATGTCAACATAGTGATCTACTGAAGATTAGCAGAGAAGCAAACAGTGTTTGTATTAGCGCATGTGGGATATTGCAGATCAAGCTATGCAGAGTTGAGGACTTAATCTATGATGTGTCCTAAGATTGTGGTCAAGAGCACATACAAAAATTCAACTATTCATAACATTTATGTGTAATTCAGTGGAACAGTATTCAGGCAGTGTTCTTGAGAAGCGGCTTGTGGAAATTGGATGATATCTCCTAATCGGGATAGAATTTGAGCATGCGAGGTTGTAAAAATTATGAAGACATGATGATCATGATGTGGACATAACAACAAGGTCAAAGGTTGCACGAGTGAAGAATTATCTTGATTGGAAGCCAATATTTTTATATAATTATTGAATATTATGTAATGTGTGGAAGATTATATTTTGTATATTGTATGCCGACTCATTTGTAATTATTTGAGTGTGGTATAAATGAAGGATTAATTTTCCTTATTGTAACATGTACATGAGAGATAGTATGAAAGTGAATTGTGGAATTGTGCAATATTTGTTGTAAGAGGATATGCGAATTGCAGAGATCTAGTATTGAGATCTGATGAAGCAGTTGGTGTGGTTTGGCACAGTCGAAGGAGAAGTGATAAGTTGTTGAGATCAGTAATATTTTGGTATTATTCTATTGAGTAATACAAAGATCAATTGTACAGTGTGTTTAGTGATTTTTCCCTTGAAGTTGTTTGGACAGTGGGTCCTTCTGTCTTCCATAACTCCTAACAAGATTAAAATCTTTTAACAGGGATTCAAAATCTCCTAATAGAGATTCATATGTGTTGAATGTATTTCATAAAGCTCCTAAAAGAGTCCATCCTCTCACAAGGAATTTTCATATTAGTGCATCTTTTGTGGGCATCATTCCCACCGGGGTTTACTCTTTGATCAAGAGGTTCCCTAGTCAACATATCTTGTGTTATTGTGTTATTGTGTATGTATATCTTTCTATGGTTATTGCTTACATTTCTTACATGGTTAAAATCTATTAAAGGTGATAAAAATTGTATTTATCTGATAACAAATGATAGATGCTCATATAGAAGAACAAAGAAGAAGACGCAATGAAGCTGATAGAGAACGATATGCCAGAAGAAGGGAAAATCAAACCATAGAACATATGGAAGTTCAAAATAGAGAGGAAACAAGTGTGCAGGCAAATTTTCATCAAAGGACAATTGATCAAATGTCTAATTCTCAAGCACAAGAAATACAAGAGGTTAATTCCCATGAACAAAGTGAGAGAACCAATCCTCACTTAAATGGAAATATTCAGTTGAATGGTGAAATTGAAAATTAAATCTCTATAGATCATGTTCTAGAAACACCACAACATGGGAATCCATTACATATGAATGAGGATGTTGAAGATGGTGAAGAGAATATAACAAACCCTAATGGTTCACTTGAGTTTTGATTTTAAAAGATTTCAAATGCAATTTATAATTCAACTAGATAGTTTTAGAACCCCAAAGATGTGCTATGTATGTCAAGAATCATATATTGGAATCAACATATCACAAAGCTCCGAAGGTCCTATATGCAATAGATGTAGAGAAGAAAGAGGAATTCACAGGTTTTTAATCTTCAAATAATATGGATCTTGGACCACAACCAGAGGAGCTCTCAAAATTGACAGAGGTAGAGGAAATGTTGATTGCACGTGTAAGCCCAATACTGCAAGTGACACATGCAACAAGTGGTCACTATAAATACAAAGGACACACAATAATTTTTCCTCAAAATGTACAACAAATTTCAAAAATTTTGCCACACACAATACAAAATTTGCCTATTATTATTGTTAGAAGAAGGAATCAACATGGCACAGATTATAATTTTATTGTCAATAGGGATTGTGTCTACAAAGCACTGAAATGAAAAATAGACCATGAAAAATTTTACTCAGATGTTATAATTGATGAAAATGCTCTCAATGACCTACCAAGAAATATTGATCAAAATATTTTCAATAGGTTAAACATAGTACAAATGGGATTTGACTCAGATACCAATGAAATCACATATGTTGGTCCTATTTTGGAGATTGATTAAGGTAATACATTAGAGCACACTACATCAATGGCTTCAAGACCACTGAATTCCCAAAGAGAAGTGGAATTAATTTAATTATGGGTTAATAACCCTGAGTCAACTCTAACAACATTGATTGATTGGTCTGGTATTGGTGCTTCTCCTATCAATGAGTATGTAACGTCACGATTACTAGACATGGCATTTCCAACATTATTTAATGATGGTATATGTGATTGGTTAGAACCAAGAATGAAACATGTGCATCTGCATGAATTTGTGAAACATCTGTTGAGGTATAGGGATCATAGGTTTGGTAAACATCCACGGTTCAAATATTTTATGATGAACATGATAATGAGACACTGTGCACAAAATTCATCTGCTATTTTTATGAAAAGAAATATCCAAGACATGCCCATCACTATCAATGAGTTACATGAACATATGGAAGTGATGCCATAGTCTCATCTAGCTAATAAGTTAGTGTGGTTTGGAACAACATTACGAGGAACAAGGTCATATTGGACTAAATGTCATACTAAATTGATAGACATGCTTCACCGAATTGGCACTCCAACAATATTTTTCACCTTAAGTGCAAAAGATATGCATTGGCCTGATCATCATGCTCTCATGTTTGGAATATGTCCAAACAATGCACGAGAAGCTCAAAATTAGCGAAAACAAAATGTAATCAAATATCCTCATATAGTTGCACATTACATGCACTTAAGACATACAATATTCAGGAAAGAAATTCTCTTGTGAGAGGTTGAGTCTACATTTTTACTCTTAATCCTTGCACTTTCTCTTTCCTGATGATGGATCACAGAGTGTGATCTGAAACGTTGATGCTAAAAATACTTACACAATCGAATCCAGAAAACTTACTTTGCATTACTAATGGATTGTGGAAATCTTATGTTGTTAATGGAATGGATGTCAAATATTTTTGGTGTAGGTATGAGTGGCAACATAGGGGTTCTCCACATGTGCATGGATTGTTATGGATCAATGGTGCACCCAATATGGATAATATTGATTGGTCAAATGAGGAGGAATGAAGAACCAATGAGCAATATTTTCATCACACTATTCATGCATGGAACCATAGAGAAGATCCACATCAAAGAAATGTACAGATGAGTTCATAAATGTTTTATATTAAATATCTCATGAATATATGAAATAATTTATTAAAAAATCTAATGATATAATTTATCTAATTAATAGCCTTATTACCATTGTATGCATTCCAAAATTTTGTTCAACATCCATGTCTCAAAAATATAGCACAACTTGCCGAGATGGATATTGACAATGACTATGAAGAACTACTAAATTGTGTTGAATGCCACACAATCTATAGAGAGGGTGCATGCCTATGAAAAAATAAGGAAGGATGGTTTGTAGGTGATTGTTAAAAATATTTGTATATCATATTTTAATATCTACTTAAATAAACAATAATATATGCCTTCTTATAATTTTACAGATATCATGCTCCTTGGCCATTGAATCTTAGGGGATCAAAATTATATGAAGATATAGAAATAGGTGAAAAAAAATTTGAACCAGCAAGAAATGACAATAGAGTGAATTCACATAATCGTCACATTCTCCAATTATGGAGAGCAATTATAGATTGACAACCCGTTTTGTCCAAACATGCAGTAATAAAATGCATTGCAAAGTATGCATCAAAAGAAGAGAAAAGCTCAGAAACATATCACCAAATGTTGATGTGTCTTTCAAACTTGGAAAACCCTAATGATTTAGTTGCACGAGCATATAGAAGGCTTCTAATAGAAACTATCATAGAACGGGACATTGGAGCTCAAGAAACTTGTCACATGTTGTTAGAACTTCCACTGATGGAGAGCAGTAGAAGATTTGTCAATCTAAATGTCTCACTCCAAGTCTTCAAATCAGTAACTCTAAATTATGACCAGGATAATGATGAACAAACAAAATCTTTCATTGATGGATATAAACAAAGGCCTCTTTGTATGGAAGGCATCACATTAATTGATGCAGCCAAATCATGGATATACAATCCGAAAAGAAAAAGAGATAACAAATGGGAGCCAAGGGAAAGAGTAGCTATTGTCAGAGTTTTTCCAAGATTTGTATCCATTCCTCCACGTGGTTCACAAAAATGGGCTGAGTTTTTTTTTCAGAGTTATTATTATACAAACCATTCCATGACGTAGAAAGGGATATCAATGAGGATACTGACTCCATAATAGAAAAGTGGGACTCATTCAATTATAATGCTTGGCATGTGCAAAGAGAAAAAACTATAGAGGAAGGTGAAAATAATAATAATTCACAAATTGAAGAAGATGAACCTATTGTTGAAAATACCATAGAGCATGAATGGGAAATCATATCTAGGCTTCATAATGGTAGAAATATGCAAGTTTCAGAAATAGATATGTTGGGAAGAAGAGACATTGATATAAATAGAAATTGGTCTAATGAATATGAGAGTGAAGAATATATGATAGGAGTAATCAATTTCATTAAAAATATGAAGGAACATGTGTTAATATAATTTAGAACAATAGAGAGGGGGGGTGAATCAGTTGTTCTCACGTCCTGATGTATAAAACAATCTCAAAAACTTATCCTTAAATCAGATCCAATAACCAAAAAAAACTCAGTCATCACTGATTCAATAATAGAAACATACAACAATGTAGTCCACGACCCAGCTGTAACTTAACTTGTAAAACATAGAAATGTTCAAACCAAAACATTCACACAAGAGTTAACACCAGGATTTATAGTGGAAACCCAATTTAGGAAAAACCGCTTTGTAACATGCTACTATTATTTTCACTCTTCTTAAGTGAGCTCGGTAAAAAGCCAACCCTGTCAAAGGTTACAATACACACTGTCAGGTGTGACCTAGTTAAAGGATTTCAATCACCCTATTAAAAGTGAGCCTAGTCATAGGACTTACATACACTCCATCAGAATGCAACCTTGTTCAAAGGATTTAACATATGACTGTTAGATCAACCTCTGTTAAAAGGATTTTTATTGTTACAATGGTTAGAAAGTAGCAACACTATTTATCTGAAAAATATACAACTCACTTTGCAAATATCAAATCTGATTTCGTACACTAATGTTGGTTTACTGACTTTGAAACTTTACCGTCTCCATCTCTGATCTGCTCAGAACTTTTCTTCAAGCAACCACCACAATTCTCCTTCAGCCTTTTCTGCTTAAACAGTCAATAAAACTTTACTCTTCTAGCATTCTCTGTTTCCTCCTCTCTATACACTTGCATATCCAACACTTCTATATATTTTCCTCAATTAGGTTAACTCATCTTATGCTGCTCAATCTCATTCATAGATCTTAGGGTTAGGTCAAATTCATTGAATCTACCTGCTTCATGTTCTTCGTCTCCTTTTCTAGAATCATCTCAAATCTCTTAAAGATTTACAATAAAACATTTTGTAGTGCATTTAATGCTTCCAAACAATCAATAAATAAAGTCAACACGTTTTACATAATCCAAGAATTCAACAATGTTGGCTCCAAAATTAAATTCTCTTCAAATATAAAATTGATGATTCTCGGTCAATACTGTGATCAACTACTCGGTCTTCATGTAGAAAGCTCGGTCATTACTAAAACTATTTACTTGGCTTACAATGTCTTCCTTGGTAATTAACTATTGTTTGGTTGACACTAACATTTTTCTTGGCATATACTAACTCGGTCGACACTAACATTACTCGACTTAAACATGATTTTTCCATTCTTTTCTCGGTCAAGCCTACAAGTTTAGTCTTCAGTCTTACTAAGATAAACAATACATTGTCTCATCATTGTGCAACATAATCAAGTACACTTTTTAGTATCAAGATAACTCAACCTTTCCTTAGGTGCTATTGTTACCAACCTTGCCTAGCCCCTTAGCAACACTCAAATAGATATAGTACTTTCCTAAGTAGCAACAGTCTTACTAGTTAAGGTTTGACATCAATGACAATACAATAATTGTTTCAATTGCAGTTTCCAACAATCTCCCTCTTTGGCATTGATGGCAACACCATATGATATCACCTGAATAACACATGGATTACCAACCAATCCAAAAACTTATCTGTTCATCAGAGAATTATTTATAATATCCTTAGCTTCATTTTGATTTAGAATCCTATAAGCCTCACTTATGTGACCATCAGAAGTATTCAGATCTCCCTCTATCCCGATCCTTCATTCCAGTTCATCATCCTTATCTTCAGTTTCATCAGTTCATCTCCCTCTTACCTTTCAATTTCATGTGTTATCATATCAGTTCATGTCCCTCTTTGACAAAAATGCCAAAGCAGCAATGAAAACATACATCCATCAGATGTAGATAATATCTATGCAGCTCAATGTTTCTCCCTCTGTCATCTTGCTTATGACTGATTCCTTGTCTTTGCTTCTTTTCACAACTCTAGGCCAGCCCTAAAGTGTGACAATCTTCTGCATCAATTTTTCAAATATTTTGTTGTAGCACATTTGATGCAGTGCTCCTAGCTTGTCTAGGCAGCCTCAGTTAGGGGAATAACCCCTAATTGACTTCTCAAATACTCATGAGCTTCTCTGGGTAAAGCTTTAATGAATATGTCTGCTAATTGTTCTTTTGTATTCACATATTCCATTCGGACTTCTTTATCTTGTACTAATTCTCTCAAGTAGTGATACTTGATTGCAATGTGCTTGGTCTTAGTGTGCATCACTGGATTCTTAGAAATATTGATAGCACTTGTGTTGTCACATAAAATAACAACAAGTTCAGTGATTTCTTCTTTCATGCCTATCAAAAATTGTTTTAACCATACCAAATTTGAACTATTGATTGTGGTAGCAACATACTCAGCCTTGGCTGTAGATTGGGAAATGTAATTTTGTTTCTTTCTTATCCAGGAGACTAATCTCTGTCCAAGAAAGAAAGCTCCACCACTAGTACTCTTTCTGTCATCTACATTTCCTACCCAATCAGCATGTGTATAAACTTTGAGTTCAAATTTGTCATCATTCTTATAATATAGACCATAGTCAGTAGTTCCTTTCAAGTATCTCATAATTCTTTTCATGGCCATCATGTGTGTTTCCTTAGGATTGGTAGAGAATCTTGCCACAATCCCAATAGCTAATGCAATATCTAGTCTACTATGTATAGCATACTACAATTTTTCAATCATGGATCTATAAAAAGTTTGATTCACTTCTGCAGCATCATCATTCTTAGATAACTTTTGTCCAGTAACCATAGGAGTTCCCACTGGTTTAGCATCTTCCATCCCAAAAAAATTTAGTATTTCATTCACATACTTAGACTGTGTAATGAAAATTCCATTCTTCCTCTGATATACTTGTAAACCAACAAAGAATTTGATCTCACCAAACATACTCATTTCAAATTTAGTTTGCATTTCATTTGAAAAAATTTTACATAATGCATCTTGTCCACCAAAAATAATGTCATCCACAAAAAAATTTGCCAACAAGATACCTTTACCTTCTTCATCCTTCATGTACAAATTACTTGTGTCATTTGTTCTTGAAAATCCAATCTGTATCAAGTAGTTGTGCAACCTCTCATACCATGCTCTAGGAGCTTGCTTCAATCCATATAGTACTTTGTTCAGATTGCACACCATGTGTCTTCTATTTGGATCAATAAAACCTTCTAATTTTTCTATGTAAACTTCTTCTTCTAGTATACCATTCAAAAATACAAACTTGACATCCATTTGATATACCTTGAAATCTTTATAAGCAGCATATGCAAGCAGAGTTCTTACTCCTTCCAATCTAGCTACAGGGGCAAATGTCTCCCCATAATCTATTCCTCTTTCTTGTGCGTAGCCTTTGCATACCATCCTAGCTCTGTTCCTAGTGATTTCACCATTTTCATTCATCTTATTTCGAAACACCCACTTTGTTCCTATAACATTTTTGTTTTCAGGTCTCGGCACCAGAGTCCAAGTATCATTCTTCTCAATCTGGTCAATTTCTTCATTCATTGCTTGTATCCAGTCTTCATTCTCCAATGTCTCTCTAGTTGTCTTGGGTTTAAATTCATACAGTAGGCATGTTGGATCCTTAGTCTTACTCTTGGTCTGAATTCTAGTATTTTTGTCTCCAATTATCGGTTCAAGCTTGTGACGTCTTCTTACATATTTTGCCAAAATAGGTTCAGTTGTTTTCTCCTCTATTTCACCATGTTCCTCAATAAGATTGTCAGATTTAACTTCTGAATGCTCAGAAACCTCTTCCTGATATTCAACAGCATTTTCTTGTAGCTCAGCATGTTCTTGTTCTCTCTCGGCACTATTTTCCTGATACTTGGCAGCATCTATCTGTCACTCGACATTGCTTACCCGCGACTCAGCATCAGGTGCAAGTCTGTTACTTGCCTCTTCTTCTTCCTCAATGTACACAAAAGATCTATAATCTTCTGGTTCTCTTTTGCTATCAGCTTCATTTCTTTCTGCATACTCGTCAATTTTGACATTCACACTTTCCATAATTTTGTTAGTGTTAGAGTTCAAACACTTATAAGCTTTACTTTTTTTGGAATACCCTAGGAATATGCCTTCATCACTCTTAGCATCAAACTTTCCATTCCTAGTGTCTTTTAATATATAGCACTTACGTCCAAAGATTCTAAAGTATTTAACACTCGGTGCATGCCCATGGCATAATTCATAGGGTGTCACATTTGTACCTTTCTTGATCTATACTTGGTTAAGAGTGTAGACAACAGTGCTTATAGCTTCTTTCCAGTATTTCTATGCCACATTCTTTTCAATCAACAATGTCCTTGCACAATCCAAGATAGATCTATTTCTCCTTTCTACTATACCATTCTGTGGAGGTGTTCTAGGTGCAAACATCTATCTTTTAATTCCTCTATCATTACAAAATAGATTAAATTCATTTGATGTAATTTCTCCACCTCGGTAAGATCTAAGACATTTCAGGTTCCTACCTATCTCCTTCTCAACCTTAGCCAAATACCACTTAAAGAATTGAAAAGCTTCAGATTTTTCTTTTAGAAACATCACATGCATCATTCTAGTGTGATCATCAATAAATAAGATAAATTATCTAGCACCACAGTAACTTTGTACACTCATAGGTCCACAAAGGTCAGTATGAACCAAATCTAAAATATTTTCAGAAGTAAAGGATTTGCTCTTGAAACTTGACTTTGTCATTTTTCTTAACTGACATTCCTTGCACATCACATTCTCAGGTTTCTTCAATCTAGGTAGACCTCTTACCTTTTTCTTCTTACTTATCTCTACCAGATTGTCAAATTTAACATGACATAGCCTTTTATGCCATAACCAAATATCATCAAGTTGCGCAATTAAAAATGTTTCTTTAGATAGGTCAAGATAGGACAAATTACCTCTAGTCTGATCTCCACTTCCAATCAGGTCTCTAGTAGCATTAAATATTTTAGCTTTCTTGTGATGAAATTCCACTCGGTAACTAGTTTTGTTAAGCTGAGAAACACTTAACAAATTACAATTAAGTCCTTCAACCCAATATGCATTTTCACAAGATATATTATCAGTTAGTTTAATCAAACCTTTTCCTCTAACATGACATGGTGCATCATTACCAAATTTTACACTTTTACCTCTGTAATGATGTAAGGTCTCAAACTTATTTTTGTCACTAGTAATGTGATGTGAACAACCACTGTCAATAATCCATTTATCATTCTTGTTCACATAAGATATCAAAGCAGTTTTCTCATCCTCATCAGATTCATCTTTCATTGCAACATAGACTACCTCAATTTCAAAATCATCACTATCAGTGTCAGTTTCTTTTTCAGCAATGTAACAAAATTTCTTACCTTTTCCTTTGTAGTCTTTGTTCCATCGATAGCTTCTGTCATCTTTTCTTTCTTTATGTTTTCTTTTCCTTTCATCATCTTTATCCTTCCTGTCAGGACATCTAGCAGCTATATGACCAACTTTATTACATGCAAAACATATAATAGGGAGTTTACCTTTATACTTTCCTTTTCCCCTTCTCAGTCTTCTAGCCATAAGAGCTTCTAGATCTTCTAGATCTTCATCAGAAGTGTCACTTTCACTTTCACTTTCACTTTCACTGATGCATCTTTCTTTTTCTTTCTTTGGCTTGTTGAAAACTAGCTATGACTTGAAAGCAAATTCAACATTACCAATGCTTCCAACAGTGAAATTATCATAGTTAGAGAGTTCAAAAGTAGTCAGCTTACCAACCAAACTTTCCAAAGTAAGCACATTAGCAGAGTTACATCTAGATTCTTGAATAGCTGAGATCTTGATAGCATATATAGGACACATGGTTCTTAGTACTTTCCCAATTATAGTTTCATCATCAACAGCCCCATTTGCTCCTCTAATAGCATTAACAACTTCTTTTATTCTACCACAATATTGTGTAATGTTTTCACCTTCTTGCATTCTCATTTCATCAAACTTACCTCTAAGACTCTTGGCCTTTGCTTTCAGCACATTCAAGTCACCACCATAGATCCTTGCAAGAGTGTCCCACATATCCTTCACAGTTGTGTAGTCCTTAATGTCCTCAAATTCCAGATAGCTTAGGGCAGATGCAATTTCCAGCATTGCCCAATTATGTTCTTTCTTAGCTCGCATTTCTTCAAAAGTCAAAGGTGCAACAGGTGAGACAGCTATTTTCAATGTAGTACTTTGCAGAGTCACCAATACTGGCCAGATGCAACTTCATCAAGCTTTTCCATGCAGGGAATTTTTCCTTGTTCAGCTTCGGTATCTCCTTCTTATACATCCTAATCATTTTCTTCAAGCCCCTTTAAACTTGATTTCTATCAACACTAATAATAAGTAACAAAGCTCTGATACCAATTGTTAATATGATTTAGAACAACAAAGAGGGGGGGTGAATTAGTTGTTCTTAGGTCCTAATGTATAAAATAATCTCAAAAACTTATCCTTAAATCAGATCCAATAACAAAAACAAACTCGATCATCACTGATTCAATAATAGAAACATACAACAATGCAATCCACTACCCATCTGTAACATAACTTGTAAAACATAGAAATGTTCAAACCAAAACATTCACACAAGTATTAACACCAGGATTTATAGTGGAAACCCAATTTAGGAAAAAAAACTTTGTAACATGCTACTATTATTTTCACTCTTCTTAAGTGAGCTCGGTAAAAAGCCAACCCTGTCAAAGGTTACAATACACACTGTCAGGTGTGACTCGGTTAAAGGATTTCAATCACCCTGTTAAAAGTGAGCCTAGTCATAGGACTTACATACACTCCATTAGAATGCAACCTTGTTCAAAGGATTTAACATATGACTATTAGGTCAACCTCTGTTAAAAGGATTTTTATTGTTACAATGGTTAGAAAGTAGCAACACTATTTATCTGAAAAATATACAACTCACTTTGCAAATATCAGATCTGATTCTGTACACTAATGCTAGTTTACTGACTTTGAAACTTTTCCTCTCCATCTCTGATCTTCTCAAAAAATTTCTTCAAGCAACCACCACAATTCTCCTTCAGCCTTTTCTACTTAAACAGTCAATAAAACTTTACTCTTCCAGCATTCTCTGTTTCCTCCTCTCTATACACTTGCATATCCAGCACTTCTATATATTTTCCTCAATTAGGTTAACTCATCTTATGCCGCTCAATCTCATTCGTAGATCTTAGGGTTAGGTCAGATTCATTGAATATACCCACTTCATGTTCTTCCTCTCCTTTTCTAGAATCATCTCAAATCTCTTAAAGATTTACAATAAAATATTTTGCAGTGCATTTAATGCTTCCAAACAATCAATAAATAAAGTCAACACATTTTACATAATCCAAGAATTCAACAATGTCAGCTCCAAAATTAAATTCTCTTCAAATATAAAATTGCTAATGCTCGGTCAATACTGTGATCAACTACTCAGTCTTCATGTAGAAAGCTTGGTCATTACTAAAACTATTTACTCGGCTTACACTGTCTTCCTCGACAATTAACTGTTGTTCGGTCGACACTAACATCTTGCTTGGCATATACTAACTCGGTCGACACTAACATTACTCAGCTTAAACATGATTTTTCTATTCTTTGCTTTGTCAAGCCTACCAGTTTAGTCTTCAGTCTTACTAAGATAAATAATACATTGTCTCATCATTGTGCAACATAGTCAAGTACACTTTGTAGTATCAAGATAACTCAACCTTTCCTTAGGTGCTATTGTTACCAACCTTGCCTAGCCCCTTAGCAACACTCAAATAGATATAGTACTTTCCTAAATAGCAACAGTCTTACCAGTTAAGGTTTGACATCAATGACAATACAACAATTATTTCAATTGCAGTTTCCAACAACATGGATGTCTCATTTATGATGATATTCCACTATGCATCAACTATACAACCCTCGGTAATAAACAACAAAAGCCAATGGACATAATTATGACACATTACCATAGCAATGAAAATAGAGGGCCTTTGTGTTGGCAAGTTGTCTATACTGAAGTATGTGACTAGATATAGTGTTGTCATTATGGCAACAAAGTCATATAGCAATTTGGAGTCAGTCCAACTCTAATGTATAGAGTTTTTGCAGCTCAGAGCATCAGCGCACGTGTGTACGGATGAATTATGGTATGCACCCTAGAAGTTAAGTTAGTTAGACTATATTCTTGCTTAGTCTATGAGTGCATAAGTAGATATGCAAAGATGTGAACGTTACAATTAGTTGAAGTTGCACAGCCAGTGTGTGTCAGCAGAGAATAGAGCATGGAACCGACAATTAGCATTTTGATTTGCAATTGTAATGTAATAATATAAAGGCCATGTGCATATTGTATTTAGGTTGCTGACATGTTTATATGTATAATTGTAAGCACGCTTAAGCCAATTCATTTGGAAGCATTGTTTTTAATTAGTTATAGGGCCGACCTAATTGTATAATTTATATGAGTGCATAAATATAAGGTGCGCCCATTGTATTCGGTATGGAAGATGTAATAGAGTTGTGATAAGAAAGAGCAGAGGTATGTCAAGATAGCTTAAGATGTATTAGAGCTTTTCTAGAGGTCAAAGCATCAACGCACCAAAGGAACTGATCAAACAAGTAGTGTCAAAGCAACAGTTCACCAGCAGATATAGTGTGTATCTGAATTCAGAAGGTTGTAGCCTTCACCATCTGAGCAGTGAGCTCTAGGACAGTGAGTCCACTCCCCTAATAGGGATCATTGTAAAAGACTCCTAAGAAGGTCTAACCCTTAACAAGGTCTACTATACTTAAAGCATTGTAAAGCTACTCCTAACAAGGTAAAGGATCTTCTAACAAGGAACACAAAACACTAGTGTAGAATATTAGTGGGTATCAAGTCCCACTGGGGTTTTTACCTATTTGGGTTTCCCCGTAACCATATTGGTGTCATGCGCTGATTTCATGTTTCATGTTTGTGTGAATGTTTAATTCAGTACTTAAGTATTTAAGTTCAGAATAAAGATATAAAGGAAAAAGTTAAATTACAGTGAACACTTATTCACCCCCCCCTCTCAGTGTTCCCATTCCTAACAATTGGTATCAGAGCTTTGGTCCTCAGCATAGAAGTTTAACCACTTGAGGAGATCATGGAAAAAATAGAAATGAAACATCTGAACAAAAATCTTGAAGCTGCTCTTGAAGATCTGGACAAGTCAGAAAGAGAATCTGAAGAACTAAAGGATAAACTCAGTGATGCTCAGTTAGTCATCAAAAAGTTAAGGAAAGATTTGAAAGAATGCTCTACCAATGATCTAAGGATAATGGTCAAGAAGCTCAATGAAGAAAACAAATCCTTAAAAGGAAAACTTGAAGAGGTTGATAATAAGTTGACTAATAATCAGGCAATCTATGATGAACAAATCAAAGAGAACCTTCAGCTGAATGAAGATCTAAGGCAAGCGAACATGGAAATCTTGGAACTAAGGAATAGAAAAGAAAGTTTGGAATCTAAATTGCAAATGACAAAGGATCATATTGACAAATTACACACCAATGATGATTTGGTAGAATCTCAGTTGTATGCAAGAAGAATCAAAGGAGACACTAGCTGTATTGGATACAATGAAGCACAAAATCAGATTGACAATATGCGAGAAAGAAAGGATTCACAAATGAACTCTACTGATGCTGAAAAGACTGAAGATCAAACCAAAGACAATGATGGTCCTCCCAAGAATGAGTGCAAGCCTGTAGAATGCACCTTTTTTGCATGTAACAAGCATGGGCATATTGCTAGGAACTATACAAAGGTAAAACCTTTTAATGGTCATTGTTATTCATGCAATAGATTTGGTCATAAAGCTATGAATTGCAAGACTAGTATGAAGAATAGGATTTAGCAAGATCAAATAAATCAGAATCAGACAAATGTAAGAAGTTCTCAGAATGTTACATGCCAGATATGTAACTATATTGGTCACATAGAAAAGCAGTGTAGAACGGTGACTCATGTCAATGCACCGAGGAATAATAGACCTCCATTCATTTGTCACTCCTATAACAAGGCTGGACATATCTCAAAGTTTTGTAGATCAAGGATGCAAGGTCAGGAAAGCCCTAAAAAGGCCGAAGAACTAGTTTTGGATCCTGAAGCAAAAGTCAAGTTTGTGAAAGCATCAGATGATGCGATTATGATTTGGTTAGAGAAAAAGGACATAGCCAATGAGAATTTATTGGATGCATCCACAGTGGACGCACCCTCTACATTTGGATGAATGGCCCTCAGGGTCATAGGGGGAGCTAATTTAGCTCTAGACCCTTACGTGGCTGGTATACTCATCCTCAGAGTATGCGCCTTTGGGCTTAAGCTTTTGGAGTGTATAGGAACTTTGTGCAAGAGCGTACATGCTGATTGTTAGTGGAGATCGAGTTTGAAAATTTTGAAGTGATAGCTTGGTTTACGCGAAGTGCATTAATGGAAGATTTTTCACTTTTAAAGTATACAAAAATCATTTGATTGCTCATTACATTCAAATTCAGAGCTATAGAGAGTAGAAGGAGCCTTGGAAGTTGTTGTGAAGTCTTGGTGATTGATCTGTCAGAGATTTGTTGTAGTTATCAGTGCATTAGATTGGTTGTAGGAACCCTAGCTTGTTGCGCTGATTCGGAAGACATCAGATTATCTCAGAGTTAAGTTGGAAAGCGATTAACAAGTAAGTCATGGCCACTCTCATTGTTTATGATGCCACTAAGAAGAAAAGATATGTTTTCAAGAGGCACCCATTTAAATCCACACTAGATGATTTAGAGGGAGCTTTCTCCCACACACCTATGGGCATCATGCATGTGGAAGACATAAGGGCTTACATCTACTGTAAGAAAGAACCTGTTGGACTAGATAGGTTAAGGGCGCACATGGATATCATGTTGAAACAGGATAAAACATTCATGGATGAATACGCCAAATGGAATGATCACCCTATTGTTGAGTATGCTATGACATATGAATTCTATGAGATAGAATGGATAAAGATCTTATTGAGCAGAATCCATGATGATTTATTTTGGATTGGAGATGTACCAATTAGAATCACAAATGACTTAATTCATGAGATGACAGGCCTTTCTAGGACAGGTGTCATCCTTCCTGTGGGCAAGGATGTTAGAAAGATGGTTGAACAAACATGTAAGTCAAGGAGCGATAGGTGTGACATGACTATTGAGCTGATTGAGCAAGTAGACATCAAATTGATGTCAATGATACTGGGTTACAGATTTCATCACACCAGTAGGGTGAATAGTGTGTATGCGGGCACTATTCTAGCAGCTATCAGACTAGTGAAGGAAGATGGGGAATTCAACTTGTGTGAGATCTTGTGTGCACAGTTGATTGACAACATCAAGGCCATTAAGCATGACAAAACAAAGATATTCAAGTTTGGGTCCCTAATCATCTACATGTACCTTCATATTGTTGGGAAGATTTTAGATTTGTACTTGGACAAATCCATTCCTACCATGCCTCAGATATCTAACAAAGCATCCATTGAAAGTACACTAAGGGATTATATCACTTTGGAATTTAAGACCTTTAGAGCTAAGATGTAGATAAGGTATAGGATTCCAGAAAGCATTGTAGAGAAATATAAGGATATAATATGCTTTATGGTGGAGACTGATACTACGTGTATGGAATTTGTTGAGCCTAGAACTAAGTGGATTCATCCACTTGGGTATGAAGTAGAGGAACAAGTTCTTTAAGCCTATGCACAGGTACTTTTGTCAGCTCCCAAAGATCTTAATGAACCTAGGTGGGGAACCTATGAGGAAAAGACTAGAGAAGTTGATGCAAAACTTAACAGTGCTGCAACTAAAAGAAAGGTTGCAAAGGTCACTTCTAAGATCTTGAAAATACATGGTGTGTCTCAAGAAAACCTTGATAAAGAAAGGGATGAAAAGATTTCCCTAGAATTGAAAAGCGCAGCAACAGAGGAAGAACAAGAAGATCCTAAGTTGAAGAAGATGAAAATTGAATCAGATGACAGTTAGAAGGGTAAAGAAGATAATACTCCTTCTACACCCATAGATACTACTGATCTTACCACTCCTCTGGAGTATAAGCCTATATTCAAGAGGAAGAAAGAAGCTAGCACTAGTCATCCATCCTCGCAAGCATTAAGGAGAAAGAAAATCATTCAAGCACCTCCTAAGGCAGGATTCAGACCAAGCCTTAAAGTATTGAGCACTAGAATTATTGAGGAAGGTAGAATTTATCAAGTAGGAAAGTTATATGAATCTTATAGTGAGATTGACAAATCAGAGATACATGAGATGATTGTCAAACATTTGATAAAGTTCAAGAAGACGGTTCTTGAATTGAAAACAAAAATTCCAAATAAGGTATGGGAAATAATGGACACATTAAAAAGACAAGCCACTGAAGAAGATCTGAGAATAAGGGAACAAATTCTTGATTCCACTCTTCCAGTATGTTTTATTGAAGAAAGGTCATTGTTACTAAATCTGGTGAAGCCACACTTAAGGACAAAAATGAGGACTCTACACATTATGAACAAAGACTATGAGCTAATAATGAAGGAAACAAAGAAGGCAATTGAAAAGGTGCTATTAGAACAACAGATAAATCCACCTACTACGTCCATCACTCATGCACCTAGTAAGCAAGACAAATAAGAAAAGACCTTCAATGTACCAATGATAGGTCCTCAGGACTCAGCCCATAGCAGAAACTCAAATAGAGGCAAACAAGTTTGCGCACATCTCAGAATCACACGAAGGCAGCCCTATTATCATAGATAATGTGGAGATAGCCATGGTGGCTACTAATAAGGATTTGGACAAGTTTGAGGAAGCATTTGTTAGTACTGAAGAAGGTGAAATCTTATCCAGTAATACACCTCCCACTCAGCAAGAAGAAGTACTCATAGAAGATGTATCTGATAATAAAGAAGGAGAAGAGGTAGAAAAGAAAGAAGAAGATACTTTTGTTGATCTTGCAAAGGTAAAACCAGAAGTGATGAACAACACTCTCATCACTCCCTCCTCAGCATTGTTGTCAAGTTTGACAACTAACACAAGTAGTTTGGACTCTTGGAAAGAAGAAGACTTGATTAAGTTTAGCGTCTTGGCTATGGAGAAGGCAAAAGAAAAACAAGTTATGAGGAATCCTCTCCTAATAGAATCAGTAAATATTTTGAACAGTTTTCTACCAGAGGATAAGAAGTGCTAAAAGTACATTCGGTTGATGATGTGAGTTCAGTCCTCTCACGGTTCAAAAGTAATTTTTCTAGCCTAGAAGAATCTGCGTCCATAGTAGCAAAAGAGAAGTACTTAAAGAAGAGACTGAATGAGTTGATGAGAAACTTTGCACTAGACTTGAATTCTCTTAAGTCTGGTCAAGCATCCTTGAAATAATTTTCTAATGAAGGAAGAAGGATCATTGCAGCATGCATGGATCAAGACAAGATCACCAATGCTCACTTCAAGAAGATAAAAGAGGCAGAAGCTATGATTGAGCAGGTAAAGAATTCAGTGTCAGACACATCCACTGATGTGAACATGTGCAACAATGTCTACCAAGGACAGTTAGACAAGATTGAGAAGGAAGAAAAAGAGATAACAAGGATAAGGTCCAGATAGACTCAGTTGAGGAATGGTCTTGCACCCTCTTTAGACATCCTCAATTAGAATATAAAGGAGATTGATGCCACCATGGTAACATATGATCATGGTCCCATCAGTGACTTGGAGAAGATGGAGAAGCATCAATATGCATTATGCGCCCATCTCCAAATAGTTAACTCTCTGATAACCTTTAGGAAGAAGGAGATCTAGAACCTCAAGATTGCATATCTGGTTGTTTTCCCTCAGTGAGTATGTGCATATACAGTTTTTTGATGCACCTTTGTCATTAATGTCAAAGGGGGAGTTGTGTATAGAATATGGAGTATATATGTATAGGGAAATATAAGATTATGTATAAAAATGTATAGAAGATAAAAAAAAATTTGTGTAAAGGAATAGTTAGCAACTTGGCCATATTCCTTTGTTTCCATCAATGACAAAGGGGGAGATTGTTGGAAAGTTGTCTATACTAAAGTATATGACTAGATATAGTGTTGTCATTATGGCAACAAAGTCATAAAGTAGTTTGGAGTCAGCGCAACTCTGATGTATAGAGTTCCTGCAGCTCAGAGCATCAGCGCATGTGTGTACAGATGAATTATGGTATGCACCCTGGAAGTTAAGTTAGTTAGACTATATTCTTGCTTAGTCTATGAGTGCATAAGTAGATATGCAAAGATGTGAAAGTTACAGTTAGTTGAAGTTTCATAGCCAGTGTGTGTCAGCAGAGAACAGAGCATGGAGCCAATAGTTAGCATTTTGATTTGCGATTGTAATGTAATAATGTAAAGGCCATGCGCCTATTGTATTTAGGTTGCAGACGTGTTTATATGTATAATTGTAAGCATGCTTAAGCCAATTCATTTGGAAGCATTGTTTGTAATTAGTTATAGGGCCAACCTAATTGTATAATTTGTATGAGTGCATAAATATAAGGTGCACCCATTGTATTCGGTATGGAAGATGTAATAGAGTTGTGATAAGCAAGAGCAGAGGTATGTGAAGACAGCTTAAGATGTATTAGAGCTTTGCCAGAGGTCAAAGCATCAACGCACCAAAGCAACTGATCAGACAAGCAGTGTCAAAGCAACAGTTCACCAACAGATATAGTGTGTATCTGAATTTAGAAGGTTGTAGCCTTCACCATCTGAGCAGTGAGATCTAGGACAGTGAGTCCACTCCCCTAACAAGGATCATTGTAAAAGACTCCTAACAGGGTCTGACCCTTAACAAGGCCTACTATACTTAAAGCATTGTAAAGCTACTCCTAACAAGGTAAAAGATCTTCTAACAAGGATCACAAAACACTAGTGCAAAATATTACTGGGTATCAAGTCCCACTGGGGTTTTTACCTATTTGGGTTTCCCCGTAACCATATTGGTGTCATGTGTTGATTTCATGTTTCATGTTTATGTTAATGTTTAATTCAGTACTTAAGCATTTAAGTTCAAAATAAAGATCTAAAGGAAAAAGTTAAATTACAGTGAACACTGATTCACCCCCCCCCCCTCTCAGTGTTCCCATTCCTAACACTTTGTCCATGATAATTCAAGGAGTAGCAGGAATAGGAAAGTCATATCTGATTGGTTTCATTCGTGAAGCCCTTCAAAATTCAGTAATGCCAGGTCCTTCTCCTCTTCTTTTACTAGCATTGACAGGAGTTGTAGCATTCAATATTGGAGCTTTTAAAATTCATTCAAAATTAAGAATCCCAATAAGAGATTTTTCTCAGCTAGAAGGAGCACGTCTTACAAGTTTCCAAGAAGAAATGACAGACATCAAATACATTTTGATTGATGAAATGAGATTTGTTGGCCAGATTATGCTGGAAAACATAGATTCTCAATTAAGGCAAACATTTCCACAAAGTTCAGACAAAATCTTTGCAGGTATATTTTCTCTTTTATTACTACTAGCTACCAAAATATTTCATTTTTAATAAAATACTTAACTATTAAATACAATAGAAATATTGTATAACTTAGTTATGTTTATTTTGTATTATCTTTCAGGTATATCTATGATTTTTGTTGGAGACTTGGGTCAATTGCCTCCAGTGAATGATAGGCCTACATTTGAAAGAAAAAGATGAGCAAAATTATTGTGGGAGGAATTGAAAACCATGGTTACATTAGATAAAATTTTCAGACAAGATGGACAAAATGTTGAACAACAAAGATTTCGTCAACTTCTGACAAATCTTAGAGATGAAGACCCAGAAATTGATGAATGGAAATTGCTTATGATGAGAACTCCTATCAATTTAAATGCTACAACAAATGAGGACTTTCAAAATTGTGTCCATTTGTTCTCCACAAATGACAATGTGTACAATCATTTAACAAGATAATGTTATATTCATTGAAGTGCCCTGTTGCACGGAGCATTGCAACAAAAGTAGGAAGTGTTAGTACAATAGAATATTGTTCAAATGGTGATCTTGATGTTGAATTATTAATCAGCAACAATTCAAGGGTGATTTTGACTTCAAATCTTTGGGTAGAGGCAGGTCTTGTAAATGGAGCATTGGGGTATATTCGAAAGATTGTCTACAAACCAGAAAGTGCACCACCTGAGCCACCAACATATGTTATGGTTGAATTTGACAATTACTCTGGAATACCATTTGAAGATCGCCACCCACATATAGTTCCAATAATACCGATACAAAGGGGTACAACACTTCAATTACCACTAAGATTGGCATGGGCATTGACAATTCATAAATCTTAGGGACTAACTCTCTCAAAAGATATAATTGATATAGGTCCAAGAGAGAGAACATGTTTGACATTTGTGGTTGTATCTCGTGTCAAATCTCTAAAAGTCTTAGAATAACACCGCCATTCACATATGATCGTTATGAGAAAATGAAAAATGGCATACAACTTTCAAAACGAAAGGCTGAAGAAAATAGACTCAAATGTTTAGAAGAATATTGAGGTATTGGTTTTTCAAATTTGCATCAATGTCTATATTTTAGAAGTAATGTATTACTATGTAAATGTCTATTTATAAAGTTCTTAAAAATTTAAATATACTTTTTCACTATTTATGTTTTAAAATTTAATTTCCTAAATCATATATACTAACATGGATTTGATATTTTTTGAATGTACATGAAATATTTCAAACTATGGATCTGTCAGAGGATATATAAAATATGCTTGGAGGAGGATATATATGCTTGGATATAAATATGCTGATATATATCCTCCTCCAAGCATATTTAATATATATTATGGAAAATAAATATAGATAAGCTAGTTAATATCAGAAGTTTTGTTGTGATAACAAATTAATGTAATCGACTAATAGACTAGTCACCACGCGTCTACAAATTTCACGGCCTTTGAGTTGTTCCATTTCCATCCCCGAATTCTCGGCAAAGCCTTCGAGTTTAATTCGTCAATCTATGAATTTTCCAAACAAAGAATAAGAAGCGGTCATTAAACTTCTGTTGCCAGATCTGCTTACGTTTTAGTTTTATATAAACCATACAATATAGGGAAGAGTTGTACAAATTCTTATTTCCACAGGAATTTGAAGAGCTTCTAGAAGCATAATCTACACCTTTTGTCTTTCTACGCCAACCTGTTGATTAGTACCGTCACTTTTGATGGCTACGTGACACTTATTCGTTGGTTGTCACAATTTTTCTTCCGTCTCTTCACCGGTCCACAACGACACGTTATTATACATTTCCCATTAAAACAGGACTCAGCATTCGTCACCCATTGCGAATATCCAATTTAGAAATAGCGGCGCAGCAACATTCAACCTCTCAACGGATTCCCAATCAAGGCCTCCAAAGCAAAAATGGGATTTCATTTCTTGTACCTCGTTGAAACCCAGTCTGTGTCGGGGGTCTTTGATAAGCAATCTCTGGATGAGGTCTCGAAAGAAAAAGTCCGATGAGATTAAAAAATTGGACGTTCCTGACCGAGAATCGGTCATGCGTTAAATGTTGATGAATATTTTAAAATTATGAAAGAACATTAAAACTTAAAAATTGAAAATTGAAACATACTTTCAACCTTCAACCATTATAACTTACTTAAGCAAGTACACATGCAAGATATATGTGCAGGTGTAAAAGCAACATATTAGTTCAAAACTGGTCCCACAAAGGTTGTAAGGTTTGAGTATCTCAGAAAAAGCCTCTTCAAGCTTATATTTTCTTTGTACAAGGCAGATTAAAAAGGGTTCAAATAAATAAATATTAAAAAATTTGTTATTGTTTGATATGAATGTATTGTTTTTTCTTTTGTACATGATAGTGTCATTCAAAAGATTCAAAATTCTAAGGTAAAACTGGATAGTTGTTCACATCCATCTTTCTCAATCATTATATAATTTATAGAAATATCATATTTATAAATTATAATAATTTATAGAATATAAAATTAATTATTAATATTTCATATGTTATATCTAATTTAAAATATGAAAAATATTAATAGAATATAATAAATTTATTCAAAATTAAGGAATATTTTAATTTTTTTTAAATCTAAAACTATTTTGATGATAAGACCTTGAATCCTAGTAACAAACAACAAATAAGGCTTGAATTCCTTCATATTCAAAGTCTCTCTAAGAATACACCTAACCTTCCATAAGTTTCTCAGAATTTCCGAAGCCAACTCGGATGAACAATAAATGAGATCTCTACCCATTAAATGAGGAGATTTGTCAAATCTTTGGGCCAAAGCTTGCAGCAACTATTTTGATGTTTTTATTTGCTAAATGGCAGGTTCCTCGTTCCTTATATTTTGAAGAAAAACATGCTGCTAGATGAACCGTCTCACTTCTAGAACAGGGAATTGATTTTGTAGATTATCATATCCCTCCTATAATTTGGGAGTAATTGAGGTTGGAAAGCTCATTAGTATTAATGTAATGACAAATTTGTAATTCAGATTGGATTCTTTCGAAGTTATGTCAAAGGGGCAACCACCACGTTTTTCAAAATATGTCGATAAGCATAGATATTAACCTGAGACAGTAAGCACCACAATAGAGACTGATGACCAAATCCCATGGCTCCCTTTCCCACAACTTTCAGGGCCTTGACTTGTTCCATTTCCATCCCCAAATCCTCAGCAAAACCTTCGCCGAGATTTATCTTCATATTCAACGTTTAATTCGTCGTCTACAAATTTTCCACACAAAGAAGCGGTCATTAAACTGCTTTCCAGAAAGAGTTTGTTCTAAAAATCCAATTTCCACCGTTGAGGTAGGTAAGATAAAAGAAAGAGCAATGAAGTAGAATCTCCCTCCACCTCGTCTTTTCAAACCCTACCCATTACTTAATTACTGCCGTCGCTTTTGATGGTTACACATACGCGACACTTGTTCGTTGGCACGCACCTTTTTTTCCTTCTTTTCCAGCCGTCCACAATGACGCGTTATTACTGATTTCCCACTAAAACAGGACTTGGCATTCATCGCCCATTTCCACTTTATAATAATCGGGGAAGGAATTTGGGTGAAAAAAAATTTGGTGTTGCCCTCGCTGTATAAATTGTGTGGTGATTTATGGTCTAAGATTGAAGATTGGTAAGATTTGAATGCAGATGCGCTTTTAAATGAAATTGTTCTTATTAGTCTCTGCTTATAAGGTCGGTACTAATGCTTTCTGTTAACAATTTTAACATTAATTCTTGTTAAAAATGTAAGTTGAAAGATTAATGTTTCTCAATTTAGTTGTGTGAAATATTAAATTCATCTAGAAAAATATCTGTTTGACTGTATGCATTTTAGCTGGAGATAGCTCTGTTTTTTCATTTAAAAAATAAAAAATAAAATAAAACATTCGTCCAATGACATCCAGTATACCCTAATTTTCTTATGACAGTATATATTTTCTATACATACTCAAATGCTCCTATTTTTCAGGTGACTTGTCTACACTTCACATTTTCGCATACATAAATAATAGAAATTATAAAATTTTATAGTTTTACTTAGATATTTTTTCAATGCCTTCAATAAATATACATTTTGTTTTTTAAACTATTTTAATGGTTTTTTAATATTTCAAATTTGTTTGAACGCTGAAGGCGTAACTCAGTGGACTTTCAAAATCACAGTGCACGGAAATTCTGACCTAGTTTTCCGCCACTTTTTCGTTATCTCCAGCTCGGTAGCCTTTTTAAGGGATGACAAAGTGCGACGGGCATCTTTAAAGCACGTCAGCGCCTTTGCTTTGGGGAAGCTGCAAGGAATATACGAAAATGTTGGATGCATTTCCCGTTACCGTTTTATACTACAAGTAAGAAATTTCGGTTTCCCTCTACCTTTTTCCTTTTTCTGCCTTATCTAGTTCCCAAAATTCAATAAAAACTTATTTCACTTAAATTGGCTCCCTAGTAATATAAATTTATTTAATATTATACTTACATTTAAAATTATAAATTAGATTTTACAATAAAGCTTATTGTACTTGATGTAGGTTAGTATATTGCATTGACCTATGTTCAATTAGTGAATTAATTTCCAACAAGCGTAACACTTGATTTTTTTCAATTTCAAAATAATCATAAGTTTTAGAAAGTTTAAATTTATATTTTTGAATTTTTCAAATTGAAAAAATTATTTATTTACAAGCTCATTGGTTGAAAACAATTTGTCTTAGAGGACCCGTTTTTCAAGGCTTCCACCATATCGCATTTTAGAAATTACTATACTCAACATGATTCATATTTATTTGTTAAAACTTCTTCACCAAATATATTTTCTTCTCATAAAAAATATAATTTTATAAAGCTGTTTGATTTTCTATGATAACTTTTTTTAATATAATTTATTGCCCCACCTGATCATAACTAAGGTGCATTGGTATGCATAAGTCCGGATTATTTCACGAAGAATTATTTTATCTGGATTGATGAGTGGTGGCTACTGCTCAAGAGGAATAGCTAGGCTTATGAGTTAGTTGTTTAGATTTGGGTAGAGAGATTCAATTTTTATGGTGCAAATATGTTCCTTTTCCATTGATCATGTCAAAGGGGGAGAGAGATTCATGTAAAAAACTTGAAAATTGTTGGGAGAGAGAGTCGCAAAGAGTTGTGTGCAAAATCTTATAGGGAGTTTGTTTATATATTTGGCATTGATTGTTTTTCACATCATATGTTATCATCAATGCTAAATAGGGAGATTATTGAAATAATGTGAAAATATGTGCCTCGGAGATGTGTTGTCACATATTTAAGAGAGGTGTTGTCATTTCTATCTACACATTTCTCTATTTGTAACAGTGTTGCAGAGAAGTTCATTGAATTTATTGGTCTGGTGTAGCTTGTATATTGAAGATTAGAATCAATGGATGGTATCAATGTGTTGTGGGATGTCTTCAATTGATTTAGTTTAATTTATAGAGGTTTTCATAAAGATTTGAGTGAGTTATGAGTTTCTATGGTGAGGTTTCTTTTTCAGTTGTTCAAAGGTGACAATGTGAAAATATTTTGATCCATAGTGCTCTGCATTGCAATATTTTTCTATGTGCATCTGGTGAGTGTGTTTGGGACATTTATGTGTGTCAACAACCCAATTGGTTCATGATTTGGAGGCCTACAAGATATTTTTTAGATTGACAACCATTGTTGGTGATGTTCTTGAAGTTCAATATAATGATGATGATTCTAGTAATTTGAGTTAAAATGGATGTTTTTGTGGCATTTAATGATGCTTGTGCATGTTTCTAGATCATGCTCCTATTGTGTTGTTGGTTTGCATTAATCATGGTGCTTGCAATTGAAGATTTTAGTTGGCGAGTTAGTGTTCTTCATGTTCTTGGCCAACATGATGATTGTAGTGTGTTGCGGATGTTCGAGGCATAATTATTGGAGGTGTTTCATGTTCGAGGTGTATGATTTTTGTCCGAGCTATGTCTTAGCTTAAATTTCTTAGTTTGCATTTAATATTGTAATTGAGATATTATATTTTTAATATAATTTAGGTGGTGAGTTTAGCTGACGTTGTTTATTCTTTCAAGGTTGATGAGATGTATAAATGTAATTGTATTCTTGTGTGAATCATGTGTGAGAGACTATGTGGATGAGAATGTATGTAAATTTTATGAAGGTACATACATCATTTGAAGGTAGAGATCTGGTGTGGAAAATAGATTTCTGATATGTACTTCAATGGAACTGATCCATGCATGTTGAAGATGCTAATGTACAGTTCATGATCTGTGGATTGTAGTCCATACGTATTTGTAAGGCAGTGAGCCTTCCTAGGGCAGTAAGCCTTTTTGTATGTCAACACTATGCCTAAATGCATGTGCATTCCTATTGTAATACTCCTAACAAGGTATAGTTCTTTTAATAGTATACATTATCTTATGGGTTCATCCCCACCATGTTTTTTCCCTTGACCGGGTTTCCACACCAAAAAAGTCTTGGTGTTATGTGTTCTTGATTTGTTGTGTATCTATGCTTGTATGTTTAATTATCAAATGTGCAGTTTAAGGTTTAAGTTTGGTAAATTGCATAGTTTTTGGGACAACTAATTCAACCCCCATTCCCCCCTCTCATTTATCTATCATCATATTTCCATCACCTATGTGGTTGATCAAATACAAAAATTCTAAAGAATTTTTTTTGGTTAGGGATGGAAGATAACACTAGACTCTCTTTAGTCAATTGGGAAAAAGTCTATAGCCCAAAGAGTAAAGGGGGATTGGAAATAAGGAGACTCAAAATACTTAGTAAATCCCTTGTTTTTAAGATTGGATGGTAGTTTTTCCAAGGTTCTAAAGATTGGGTGACCATCTTGAGGGCTAAGTACCTAAATGAGAAAGATAATTATGTTTTTCTACATATGAAGGGTCTGCCTTATGGTTTTGTCATATGGAATTATATTATTAATTATCTAAGGATGTGTTTAGAAGAGGTCCACGACCAAATTGTGGGAAATGGAGAGAAACTTTGTTCTAGAAAGATTCATGGAGGAGTGAAATCTCTTTCTCTTCAATCGCCCCTAATAATGGCCTTATGAATTTTTGTAAAGCTCTCGTGGGAGAGAAATTTTAGGATTACATTACATGGAACAGAGGAAAGCCTACTTGGAAAAACATAAAAGATCAGTTGATTAGAAATAGATAGTTGAGGAATGGCTAGTCAAAAGATTGGGAAAGAAGTTGTAGTGATATTACAAGAATCTTATGAGACAAATTTTTGTTCGACTAATATAAACTAGATGAGTTGGTTTGGAAGCCTAATCCCTCAAGAAATTTCTTTGTCAAGTCTGTTTATTCCTTGTTGGAGCTTCCTCTCCTTAGACCCTTGTAGTTGGAATAGAAAAAAGTTTGGATCCCTAAAGTTGTCCCTAAAATTAACTATTTCTGGTGGATTGTTGTTCACAACAAAATTCTTAGTATAGAAAATTTGAATAAAAAAGGATTTCAATTCATTAATAGATGTACTTTATTTTATCAAGACAATGGGAGTGTAGATCATCCACTTTTTAACTGTCCCATTACTTTTTGAAGTGTGGTTAATGACAATGTCTCTTACTTTTGTGGATTGAGTTTTACTTGCCCCTTTGACATAGTTTACTAAATCCTAGAGTTTATGCCCTTTTAAACTTATTGTGATAAGAGAGCTATGGATGCAAATTCCTCAAATGGTTATTTGGGGCCTATAGAAATAATACAATAACTAAATTTTTAGAGATATCTCCAAGAAAATCAATGTGGTTTACAAGGTTATAAAGTATCAAATAAGAGAGAACATCAATGATGCTTCCTTCAATGCCTTATTAGAGATGAAAAAATTGTTGGAAATAGGACTAAATAAAATTTGGGATTTATCCCAAGATATTACTAAGGTCAATATTGTTGACTTGGTGTTCAACACCTCCTTGGGGACTCATGAAATGGATTAACTTCCTCCCATGGGTTGGGTTAAATATGGAATTTGTATTGGATATTGAAAGCTCAAGCTTTTTCTGCAATGACAAATGATTCCAACAATTAGTATTAGAGCCTTGGCTCATGGGTTTGATTCTCCCTTTAATGGGTGTTGAAGGATCAATCCATGCTAAGGGGGAAATTATTGACTTGGCGGTCAACACCTCCTTAGAGACTTGTGACATGGCTTTACCGCCTCCCATGGGTCAAGTCAAATGGAGCATTTGTATCAAGCATTGATAATTTGATCTTTTGGCGTGATGGAAAATGATTCCTACAAATATCTTCAAGAAGCTAAATAGAATTAATACTATTTGGATCTCTCCACATCAATATTGGATAAAATGTAGCTTTGACATCTATACAAAAGGAAATCTTGGGCTTGCAATTACCAAAGTCATTTTGAGAGAGCATAAATGGAGGTTGATTGAATGTACATCTATGAGTTTGGGAATAAAATCTAATAACTATGTATAAATTATGGCATCATAGAAAGGAATAACTTTAGATGAGGATTTGGGCTTTAAAAGGTTAGAAATTGAGGGAGACTCCAATTTAATAATTGATATCCTCAAAGAGGAGATCAAAGACCCATGGGAGATTAAAAAAAATCTAATTTTGGAAATGGTATTTTTGGAAATGAAATGAGGTAATAATCACTTCTTCTTTACTTTATTTAGTGGATTCTTTTACATCCTTTCTTCTCCTTTCTTACATGTAAAGTAATATTAAGACATTTTAAAAGTTTTAAATATATAAATTTATACTTATTACAATTATATCAAATATTTTCTTTACACATTAAAATTTTCATTCTTATAATCTAATAGTTTACTTACATATTCAAACTTCCATTGCTAATAGTATATAAATATTTATTTAGTCTTTATAAATTACACCATATATATAAAGTTTTTTATTTAAAAATTAGTGAAATTTGAAATACAAAACAAAAATTAAACACCTTGATATGTGTGTGTGTGTGTGTGTCTGCACTAATTGATAAATCTAACATCTATTCATCAAAAAAATTATTATTTTTTAAATAATTTTACTTATTTTATTATACAAAAAATAAGCAAAAATGTATCTTTTAACCATATTTACACCCTTACAACCTTCTAAATGTTAAAATCTAAACAAAAAAAATTATAAGAATAAATATTAGAGAGAGAGTGTGTGTGTATCATAAAGTGATTTCTCTTTTCTATATATGAGGTGCAACAAATTAATATAAGGTTTGTTCGAAAGGGGATGTGTTATTGAATGATGCAAAGATTATTTGTGAATCATACTCACAAATTTCTATAGTAGTTGATTGTTTGGCAAAGTGGGCTTGTAAGTGTCTTGCTTGCAATGGTGGGAAATGGGGATATTTGCTCCTAAGTTGTGTTCAAATTCTTGATAAGATTGTCATGCATTATATGTTTGGTTAATTGCTACCCTATTTATTTCACCTTTTGGATGGGAATTCTTGTTTTTTCTTTTTTGGTTGGATTGGTAACCTCTCATTGTGTACTATTATTCCTAATTCACTAAACTTTTTTGTCTTTTAAAAACTTAGAAAGAAGAATAATATGAATCAAATTTAATAAGTTAAATAAGTAATAAAAATAATACACATATATATCATATATTATAACATATTGAGGATTTCTTAGACTTACAATATACAATACAACTCTTAGATTATTTTTTAAAGGGAAATTAAAATACTTCAAATAAAAAGAATTTTTATCTAATTTAAACAAATATATTAAAATAGTATGAACAGTATTATTGAAAAAATCAAAAGTTGGATGCCACTTTTTTTCATCTTTTATATATTTTCAACATCTTGATATCCACTCTCTTTTTTTAATATGTATAATATTATTTTATATAGATAATAAATCTCACACCTATTTATTATTAATAATAAAATATATATTTTTATTTAATCATAAAATATAAGACTAAACATTAATGTGCATTTCTTATACTTACAATGTACAAAACTTGAAAAGATTACAAATTAGATGATACTAATTTAATTTTTTCAATCTTTATTAATTAATGTTCATATTTTTTATATTCATTCATCTTTTTGTGAATTTGTAGAATATTATTTTATATAATTAATAAATCTAACAATTATTCATCAACAATAATAAAAATATATAATTTTATATATAATATAAATTTTGTCAACAAATAGACCAATATTTTAACAATACCACATGTATTCCAATCATATACATATAACTAAATATATATTGAAGATTTCTTATACTTACAATATATAAAACTTTACTACTCTTATATCACTTTGATTGTTAAAAAATTAAAATATTTTAAATTATTATAGATATATATATATATATATATATATATATATATATATATATATATATATATATATATATATATATATATATATATATATATATATATATATATATATATATATTTCAAAGAACCTCTTCGACTAAGACTCAAGGACTGAGGGGTATCCATTTAGTAAAAATCTCTTAGGGCAACAATCCCGGCATCATCCGTTATGATATAAGAACCATGCACTCAACAAAACTTTGTCCTTGGTGAACTCATTTAGAACCAAGGGCCCATTGACATTGAGAACATATTGATTAAAAATTAAATAATATTGTTTTGTTTTTTTGTTTTTTTATAAATTTTATTCATTATATTCACTCGCAATGTATAAAATATTGTTTTATATAATTAATAACTTTAAAAAAATCTTTATAAATTTTACTTACTTTATCAAACTAAAAACAAACAAAAATTATTTTTAACTATATTTATACCTTTATAACCTGTACATGTTTAAATCTGACATTGCATTTCAGTCATAAATAAAAAATATAAGAGTAAACTGCTAAAAGACATGAAAAAAAGTTTTGTAAGCACATTTGCCCTGTCAGCGATAGGAGGCCTTCGCCGGAGAATAAGGTGGATTTTTCCCTTGGGGAAATCCAGATAATATGTTTACAAAAGAGAGTCACCTGCGTAGAAAAAACTGCGCGACTCTCTCACGGTATATAAACCAATTTTCAAAACCCCGAAAAGACATCAGTCTGGTTTCCATCGGACTGAGACATTCTACTTTCACAATCCGCCTGGGAGAGAAGATGTTTTTCGACGTCCATGCTCTGCATCGCGGCAACATCGTCCATGCAAATGGGCGACGGAAGAAATGGCGGCGCAGCAACATGCAAACTCTCGACGGATTCCCAATCGAGGCCTCGAAAGAAAAAATGGGATTTAATTTCGTGTACCCCGTTGAAGCCCAGTCTTCGTCGGGGGTCTTTGATAAGCAATCTCTGAATGAGGTCGCGTTACGGCGTCCATCGGCCGGAAAACGGGGGTTGCCTGACCATAACGTTATAAAACGTGTCCTTTCTCGTCGAATGACCTTTCCCTTTTTTTAATTCATGGTTGTACTCTTGGAAAGAATGACCTTTCCCTTGCCTAAAAGTTTTCTAGTTAAAAGTTTTCTAGTTCATCATTAACTGTTTCATATATCCTAGGGGATAGAATTGCTTCTTAAGCATACTAATAAATTTTGACCAAGTTAAATTAATTCTACCATGTTGTAAAATTTCACCCCGAGTTCTACTCTCCTACCAAGTGAGAGATGTACCTCTCAACTGAAGAGTAGCTAACTAGATCCTATCAACACCATCTAAGAGATCTTGGACTCTACAATAGAATTCAACTTGTTGAACCCAATCATCTAATTTCTCAACATTTAATTCTCCACAATTCAATATTTTGGTAAGAGTGAATACCACCTAGGGTCTATGATAATTTCTTAATTGAATGCTTCATGACTGCAATTAATCCAAAACTTTAAAAATCCATAATATAAATGAAATACTTAAACAAAACAATAATAACGTGATGAACATAACAAAAGAGAGAAAGGATATAGAAGACAAAACAATTGATAATGGAGTTCTCCAATGTGGCTACATATCCAGACCCCTCTCCAATGGAGTGACCAATCCAATTATCCTCCAAAATAGGATTACAAGGCTTCAACTATGAGTTTACAAGTTTGTCTCCATCCAACACATTGGAATTATGCTTCTATGTTGTGCAGAAATTAACACCTAGTCTTCAGGACAATTCTCTCCCTATTCAACACTTGGATGCTAAAACTACCAAACTCTCCCCCTTTTATGCAACAAATTTTCCCAATTTGGTTTATAACCAAATGGTTTCAAAATCACTCATATCTCCTTTACAAACTAAAAATATTTACCATTTTTCCATTTTTACAATAGACTCTCAAAAAATGATGGTTCTTATAATTTTGAACCATCAATAAAATCCTAAGAGATTTTATGTGATATATTTCATTGTTAAAATCAAAATGGGAACAATTATATAAAGTTATCAAATTTAATTTTTTTTCGGCATATATTTTGTGGAACACATCATATATACGTAGTGGGTCTTTAAATATAAAGCTTGCATAATCTTGTGCAAAAACCTCATATACAAGTGGTGGATGTTGAGACTCTCTTTGATATCACAACGACACTCATAGCAACTGTCCAAAGGTCACAAAATAATGAGGACAATAAAGGAGGTGAAGACGAAGAAGTGGGACGTAAAGAAGAATGCAAAGAAGATGATGGAGAAGAAGGAGAATAAGGAAAGGGAGAAAGAGAAGAAGGAGAAAACAAAGAAAAAGGAGGAGACGAAGAAGGAGGATGGGGAGGAGGAGGAGAAGAGGGAGAAGGAGAAGGAGAAGGAGAGGGAGAAGGAGGAGGAGAAGGAGAGGGAGAGGGAGAAGAAGGAGAAGGAGACACAGTTGAAAAAGACCAAGAAGAAAAGGACGAGGAGGAGAAGAAGAAAAAGGAGGATAAGGAGAGAAAGGAAAAAGAAAAGAAGGAGAAGAAAAAGAAGACGAAGATGATGAAAGAAAGAAGGAGAAGACCGAGAAGGAGAAGAAGAAGGGAAAGGCAAAGTAGAAGTAGAAGTAGGAGCAAAAGAAAAAAGCAAAAGAAGAAGATGAAGCAGAACTTAAAGAACAAGGTATACCTTCTATCGACATAACCATTGCACCTCTGTTAGGTGCAAGTACTAGTTTTATTTAATCATAAAATATAAAACTTAACATTAATGTGCATTTCTTAGACTTACAATGTACAAAACATGAAAAAGATTAAAAATTAAATGACTAATTTAATTTTTTTCAATCTTTATTAATTAATGTTTGATATTTGTTATATTCATTCATCTTTTTGTGAATTTGTAGAATATTATTTTATATAATTAATAAATCTAACAGTTATTCATCAACAATAATAAAAATATATAATTTTGTATATAATTTAAATTTTATCAAGTTTAAAACAAATAGACCAATCTTTTAACAATACCACATGTATTCCAATCATATAAATATAACTAAATATATATTGAAGATTTCTTATACTTACAATATATAAAACTTTACTATTCTAAATTATAACCAAGAGCCAAGGACTCGGGGTATCCGTTCACTAAGACTTGATCCCTTGTGGACTCATTTAGAACCAAAAGCCCATTGACATTTAAAATATATTAATTAAAATAAAATATTATTATTATTATTTATATTCATTATATTCACTCCTAATATATAAGATATTGTTTTATATAATTAATAACTTTAAAAAAATCTTCTATAAATTTTACTTAAATTATCAAACTAAAAACAAACAAAAAATAGGTATAACTATATTTATACCTTTATAACCTGTACATGTTTAATCTGACATTGCATTTCAGTCATAAATAAAAAAATACAAGAGTAAACTGCTAAAACACATGGTAACAGTTATGTTGTAAGCACGTTTGCCCTGTCAGCCATAGGAGGCCTTTGCCGGAGAATAAGGTGGAGAATATCCCTTGGGGAAATCCAGAAGCACAGTCATGTGGATGAAGAGGAGGATATTTATGTTTACAAAAGAGAGTCACCTGCACAAAAAATACTGCGTGAGTCTCTCATGGTGTAGGAACCATTCAGAAGCAACAACCCCGTTTTCAAAACCCCGAAAATACATCAGTCTGGTTTCCATCGGACTGAGACATTCGACTTTCACAGTCCGCCTGGGAGAGAAGATGTTTTTGGACGTCAATGCTCTGCATGGCGGCAACATCATCCATGCAAATGGGCGACGGAAGAAATGGCGGCGCAGCAACATGCAAACTCTCGACGGATTCCCAATCGAGGCCTCGAAAGAAAAAATGGGATTTAATTTCGTGTACCCCGTTGAAGCCCAGTCTGCGTCGGGGGTCTTTGATAAGCAATCTCTGAATGAGGTCGCGTAACGGCGTCCAGCGGCCGGAAAACGGGGGTTGCCTGACCAGAACGTTATAAAACGTGTCCTTTCTCGTCGCCCCCGTGAACGGCGTCCTGCCGGAGCTCAACTCGTAGAGCAAAACGCCGAGAGCCCACCAGTCGACGGCAAAGTCATGGCCGCCGTCTTCGAGCATTTCCGGCGACACGTACTCCTCCGTTCCTACGAAAGAATTTGTTCTTGTGTTGGGGGGCTTCTTGTTTACAGGAGAAACACGAGTAGCCGAGCTGCTCACAACGCAGGATGCCATGAAAGCGAACTTTCCGGGCCGTTTTGGAGACTGCGGCGGTTCCGGTGGCGGTCTAAGAACCGCCGAGAGGTCGAAGTCGGTTAGCATAATGTGACCGTCTTCTTGCACGAGAATGTTCTCGGGTTTGAGGTCTCTGTACACAATTCCCACGCTGTGCAAATGTTCCAACGCCAATATGATCTCAGCCGCATAGAACCTGTGGCGATACGATAACCGCGTCAGGCGTGTTTAGAAGATATATTATGTTCAGCCGTTCAGCCAAATATTGAGCAAAAGCTACAAACAAGAAGCCTTATACAAGTAAAACCTGGAAGTATGCAAGAACTCAAGATATTTACTTCTTGTTCAAACGGAGACGAGAAGAAAATTCAAGTGTCGTTTTAGATGTTAAATTGTCTCGGAAGAAAAAGTCGCATGAAATTTATAATCTGGAAGTTCTTGACCGAGAATCGGTAATGCGTGAAACGTTGATCAATATTTTAAATTTATTAAAGAAAATTAAACTTGAAAATTTAATATGTATTTATTTTAATTGTATATGATAAAATGTGATTTATAAAATACATGCTACATTCGACTTATATAATTTATAATTATAATAATTTATAAATATTTTTATCATATACAATTAAAATATTGAATTATAATAAAATACATGTTATATTCAACTTTAGATATTTAAAATTCTAATTGTAAGAAAAATATTTAATTTTAAAAAATTATGATATTTTTGAAGTCTTTCTAAATAAAAAGATTATAAGATTTCTATTTTTTTTAAGTGAAAAAAAGGAAAGAATATGTGAAATGGTTAGTTCTTAAAATGAAACAATTTTTTAATTCATATTATAAGATTTGAATATGTCTAATTAATTTTGAAGAAAATTTTAATGTCCAAGAAATGATTATAATAGTTGAGCATATTCTAATAGCATTTGTTAATTAAAAGTCTAATATTTTTAATAAGACATTAAAAGTTATGACATTGAAGTTGTAGTGGTGATGGTGAGTATTCTAATTGAATGAAATGAAATGTATTCTAACAAATAATGTGATGTCATATTAGTACATCAATAAAAAGTCATTTATACAACTACTACTTGTCTAAATTTCTTATATAGTTGTATCAAATACATCAAGAAAAAGCATTTGATGGAACATCATAATTGATAATGCCACTTAAAACTTTAATTATAAATAAGAAACTTGCTAACTCAACTACCCTAATCAATCAGAAATTGAATTACAAAAAAAACTAAATGAATACTCAACTATAAAATGCTCTCCTAAATGAAGGTATTGAATCTCTCCATTGCAAACTGTACCCACGATTGCAGAACTATTTAGTTGGTTTCATTTGCTAAATGACAGGTTTCTCAGTCCTATTTTTTAAGAGAAACATATCGTTAGAGGTTACCCGTTCTCACTTGTAAAACAGTGAATTGATTTTGTAGATTCAGGTTCAAAAGCTCAATAGTTTTGATGTAATGACACATTTATAATTCAGAGTCGCTTCTTTAAAAAATATGTTAAAAAGGGGAATTGTACTAACTAGCACGTTTTTTAAAATCCATTTCATAAATAAATCATCACGTTTTTGCATAGACATTGATCTCATAGAGTAAGCACCACACCTCAAAACCCAATCTGATCAACAAACTGAGAAACATTAAGAAAATGAAAGACAAACCAAGAAGAAAAAGAGAACAAAGAAGCTTACCGAATGACGTTCTCTGAAAATGTTTTTTCCGGTTGCCGACGGCGAAGGGCATTCAAATCACCGCCGGGGCAGTAACCCACAATCCACCCCACCATTTTCTCCGTTTCGACCTGCCCAACCAATGTGGGCAAAAACGGGTGACTCAGACTCCTCAAAATCTCTTTTTCCACACGCGCTCTCTTTAACCCATCTTTCTGCTTCTCCAGCACAGATTTGCTCATGGCCTTCAAAGCCAAAGGCCGATCAAAGCCCTGTTTATGCACTAAAAACACACGTCCCATGGCTCCCTTCCCCACAACTTTCACGGCCCTGAGATGTTCCATTTCCATCTCCATTTCCGTCCCCAAATTCTCGGTAAAGCCTTCGCCAAAATTTATCCTCATATTCAGAGATTAAATCGTCAATCTACAAATTTTCCAAAGGAAGAAGAAGAAGAGGTCATTAAACTTGTGCTGGCGTGCAATAGCAAGGCAGATTTGGTTTCCAACGTTTTACTTTTATATAAGTCATATGATGCATGGAAGCGCGGGTCAATAGAAAGAGTTTGTTGTTGAAATGGTTGGAGGGCGAGATAGAAGGGCATCTAGAAGCAGAATCTTCCTCCACCTCTTGTTTTGTTTTCTAAATTTCAACACCTTCCCGTTAATTACTGCCCTCACTTTTGATCGCTGCGCGACAGTTTTAAGCTTTTGACCGATTGGACAACAAGCTACGTGGCAGTTATTCGGTGGCTCATTCATTTTTTCTTCCGCCTTCCTCACCTATCCTCTATAACACGTTATTATTGAAGCCACATAAAACAAGGACTTTTCATTCATCAACCCATTAAGAAAAGGCCAACTTAAGAATAACTACCTAGCAATTGCACCATCGTGTGCAACGGGTATGAGCATAAAATGTAAATTGGAAATAAATTGAATGAAGGTGCAATCTTAACAATCTAAATTCGACTTAAACAAAAATCTGGTCAATATGAGTAAATATATTTGGTTGTATATCTACATTTATAATTAGATATAATTTTTTTAATTTAAATCTTCATTAAAATTTATAAGCTAAAATAATATTTATAGAATTGTATATTTACTAGCTTATATATACTTATTATATATAAAATAGGTCTATATATATCCTTCTTGAAGCATCTATTGCACCTTGTAATTTGATGAAAATAGATCCCTTCTACATATTTTATATATAACAAGTGCCACGTAGTACTTGTCTTTAATTTTGTAAATAATTTTAATTTTAATTTATATTTAAAGTGATTTTTTAATTATAGATAATTATTAAATTATTATAATTTATTTTTATAATTATAGTTGTAATAATTTTTTTAGTTTGATAAATAATTATAAAATATAAATTGTAATTAATTTGAATTGTAAACTAGTTTGATAAATAATGTTAATAATGTAGGCAAATAATTAGTTTTTGAGTAGGAGATATTTTTCATAACAAGCATATAATTGAAATGATTATAACAATATTATAATATTTTAAAAATATAATTTATATTAAATATATATTATTTAACAAATATTCAATATTGTTTGTGGTGATTATAACATGATTGAGAAACCTGATGATAAGATTGGAGGAACTCCCTTTGAGTGGAAAGGCTCTGAAAGATCTCATTGGGATCGGTTTAAACATCATTTTCATTTGTTTGACCCTCTTGATGGTTTAAAATCTGATACTTTGGCCCTTTGGTATACTTGGTGCAATTTTCAACAAGGTTCTAATCGCATCTACTCTAGGCTTGACAGGTTTTATGCCAATAGTAACTCATTCTCCTTTTCCCCTAACCATTCTAATATTGCAGTTGTTGCCCACCTTGCTACTCTTTCTGACCATTACCCCATCTCTGCTATCATTAATTTTAGGAATACCATTCTGACCACTTCATCGGTTAGTTAGAAATTTATCCTCAATACTTCCCTTCTAGGTGATCATGATGTCCTTATTGCCATTAAAATGATTAGATTATTTAATTTGCAAAACAAAACTATCTCCCACACCAATAGATGGAACCTGCATATTTCATCTTGGTAGAAGATTTTTCAAACCTTTGGTCAAAAGAAGGCCAAAGATTACAGATGCATGGAGAATCTGCTCACTGACCATCTTCACCTGTTAGAAAGCAGTATTCTCAACCTACCTCCCCTGCTTTAACTGAGCAAGTCTCCCTTGCGAGGGACTCCCTTAGGAAACACCAACAAGTTAAAATTAGAGGTGCCTTTATTAGAGCCTGCAACCATTGGCTTCACTATGGGGATAAAGGTTCCAAACTTTTCTTCAACCTCCTTAAGCAGAAGCACAACAAAGAAAGGATTGATGGGATTATTGTGGAAGATAAGGAACTCCTGACCCTCCATGAAATCACTAATGCTTTCCAAAAATTTTACACTACCCTTTTTACCTCTAAAGATACTGAGGCCTCAAAAGACATCAGGAATAGATGTATGGGTCTTATCCACAATATGATCACCGAGAGTGACTCCCTCCTTCTTCAGGCTATGGTCTCTCCCCAGGAAATCTTTGATGCCATTCGGAACCTCAAGGACAACAAAGCTCCTAGCCCGGATGGGCTCCCTGTTGAATTTTATAAATCCAATATTGAGTGGATCACTCAAGACCTTCATGATCTGTACTCTGAAGCTTTTGTTAATAGCACTTTGGGGAACTCTATTAACACAGGAATTGTCAAGCTTATCCCTAAATCTGGTGACAAAGCTCTTATTAAAAACTGGCGTCCAATCACCCTTCTCAATGTTTCCTATAAAATCCTTGCCAAAGTCTTGGCCTCCCCTGCCTTGAAAAAATTCTTTCCAAATTCATCTGCTCTATGCAGACCGGATTTATCAAGGGTAGGTATATTCTTGAAAACCTTGTCACTAGCTGGGAGGCTATGGAGTGGGCCAAGTCTTCTAACCAAGATGCTGCTATGCTCCTTGCTGACTTTGAGAAAGCCCATGACAGGGTGGAGTGGGACTTTATCCTCAAATTGCTCAGTGCTTTTGGCTTCCCTAGCATTTTCTGCAATTATGTTCAAATCCTTCTTAAAGATGCCTCTTCTTTGATTGAGGTTAATGGTAATCTTTCTCAGCCTATCTTACTCTCCCGATCCATTAGACAGGGGTGCCCCCTTACCCCTGCCTTGTTTGTTATCACCTTTGATGCTTTTTTCTACCTCCTTAGAGATGACACCCTTTCCCCTAGAGTCTGTGGGATTGCTCTGCCTAATAAATCAGAGCTACTTAACATTCAGTTTGCTGATGACACCTCCCTTTTCTTGGATATCTCTTGTCATAACATACAATTCCTTAATAAAAAAATTGATCTCTTTGGTAAAGCTTCTAGGGCCCGTATCTCCAGCTCAAAATCTATTATGCTTGGGTGGAAAGAGAAACCCCTGGATTGGCTTGAGCATTTTGGCTATGCCTGGGGGGGACCTAATAAGATTATTAGATACCTTGGTATTCCTTTCTCGATTGCCCCCTCTTTAAAAGACATGTGGCTTTGGGTTAAAGATAAGATTGAAAAAAATCTTAACAAATAGAACAATAGAGTTCTCTCTCTTGCTGGCAGGGTTCAAGTTTGCCCAAAAATCCTTTCCTCCTACAGCATCTATTATTCCTCTACTTGGATGTTTAGCAACTATCAAATATTTGAAATTCAAAAGGCTATTCGTCGTTTCCTCTAGTCTGATGGTAAGGGGAATAGGAAAGCTCATGCAGTTAAATGGAGGTGGTGCCACTTAGATAAAAAGGTTGGTGGGCTCAACCTGAAGGATCTTAGACTTCAAGGGATGTCCCTGGCCTCCAAATGGATCTTCTAGGCTTTTGAAGGAAACAAACCCTGGAAAGTCCTGATCAGAAATAACATTCAGAATGGTGCTCCTAAGGCCACCAAATCTTGGAAACGTCTCCCTTTCTGTGATTTGGTTGCTGGCCGGTTTCCAGTGATTGTTCAAGGTACCTGGGTTTTCAGATCCATTTGGAAGGCTTGGGAGTCTGTCTGTGGCTTCATTAACAATTCCAATTTTGATTATAATCACTCCCTGCATGGGGAAAGTTCTATTTGGAGGAATCTCTTTCATTTGAATTAACCTCTTGCCCTCACTAAAGGATACTCTGCTGGGTCCTGGTCTAGTAAAGACATTAATTGTATCATGAACATTATGGAGCATAATAGGCTTATTAGTTGGGATACTCTCTCCTAGGTTTTTGATCTCCCAGGCTCCCACATAAGAACCTATAACCTGATCAAGACAGCTTGTGCTTCTCTTAATCTCCCTAGGAACACTGATGTTGATTCTCACCACTACCTCACCTTTAGATGGATGGATAGTTCCCTTCTCACCAAAATTAAAGCTAAAGATATTTACAAATTCCTCAATCATGATACCTCAGTTACTAACCACATTAACCTCATCTGGTATAGCAATACCAGCCCTACTGAATGGCAGAAAACTTTTGATAAACTTTGGAAATCTCCCATCCCGCCAAAAATTAAATGCTTCAAATGGCAGCTCTTACTTGACAGATTGCCCAATAGGAACCACCTAGCCGCCCTTGATACTTTTCCTATTTTTAGAGTTCCTTTGACTATGAGGCACATCTTCTTTGATTGTAACTTTGCTAGAGAAATTTGGTTAATGTTTGGAATTTCTATTACTAAACATGTTTATACTCTTGAGATCATTACTAGTTATATACAAGGTCTTCGTAAAGATGCTAACCTATTTTGGAAAATTCTATCATCTTTCATCCTTTGGTTTATTTGGAAATTAAGAAATGAGGCTAAATCCCAAGGCACTAATAGGACTCTTACTGGGTTTTTCAGAAAAATCACTCGTTTTAAAATTGCTTCTCAGGTTTGTTGCATGATGAATTTGGAGCGGGACAAGCTGCTAAGATTTTTCAGAGATGGACATGCATCTATGTTAATCTATGAAATGAAAGATGGCTTTGAATGGGCCAGCATTGTGGATAACCAGACTTCTTTTGACAAGGCGCTTGGAAAGTTGATTCAGGACATCAGAGATAGCAAAGCCCCCAGCTTTGACAAACTTGATATGTACACTCAGATTTTGGAGCAGAAGAAGGTGGCCTGGATGGAGGGTTCTCTTGGCTAGACCACTTGGATTGAGAATCTTGATGAGATTGTTCATTAGGAGGCTCCTCCCCTGTCTTCTTTTTTTTGGGCTTCTGTTTCATATTCGAATCTTTTATATGTACTTAGACAGTATTTTGTAACTCTTTAGTTTGTTTCTTGGTGTGGTGGGTTGAGGCTCAGCCTCCCCCTTATTTTGTTGTATTAGATCTTTGAACTCTCGATATATAATACAAAAAAAAAATATTCAATACTCTTTAATATAATATAAAATATCATCTTATTTGATATAATGTGACATAAATTACACATTAGAATTTTACTTAAAAAATAGTTTAAAAAATTATTAAAAAACATAAAGAAAATCATTTAAAATTCACTAAATCAAAGGGAAAAAGTAAAAGTTTAGAAAATTATAGATAAGATTTAATTGGTCTAAATAGTTTTATTTAATCACTAATTAACACTAAAAAGTCATAAAATGATGCAATAGTACTTGTTAGCATATCGACAAGTACTAATAAGCTTATACACAACATGGAAGACATTATATAAAATTTAATACATAATTATATTGTAATGGGATTATGGTTTAGGAGTAAAATTATCATTAGCATTAGGGTTTACATCATGGTTAGTATTATGCTTAGGGTTTTGATTAGAGTTAGTGTTTAGGCTAGGTTAGGATTAAAGAGCTTGGGATTTAGGGCACGAGTTAGGATTATGATTGGGGTCAAAGTTTATATGATAGTTACTATTATAGTTAGGGTTTACACCATAGTTAGGGTTGGGTTTAGGTTAAGATTTCAAGTATAGCTAGGGTGACAGTTAGAATTCTGCATAAGTTTAGAATTAGCATTATGCTTATAGTTAGGGTTTAGGGTTAGTTTGGGATTATTATTAGAATTAGGGTTTACCTCATTGTTAGGGTTATTGTTAAGATTACGGTTTAGGGTATGGTTAGAATGAGGGTTATAATGATAATTAGGATTAGTATTAGAATTATGATTAATGTTAGGGTTACAATTATGGTTAGGGTTAGGATTAGGGTTAGTATTTAGATTATGGTTATGGTTATGGTTAGGATTTCAGGTTATTGTTAGAATTATGGTTAGTTTTAGAAAACTCTCTCTCTCTCTCCAACTATCCCTCTCTCAAGAATGCATTTGTTTATATAGAAAAGTTTATTTCAAAATCCATCACTTAAAAAACACATTGTTTATATTGAAATATATATTTCAAATTTTAATTTTATCTATTAAACTCTCTATGAGAAAGATATATATTATATATTGACACATCTATTACATCAATAAATTTGTCTATTTTCTAAAATGGTATAAATTCGTACATAATAAAAAATGTATTATCTTTAATTATATTTTAATAGAACAAAGTGATTCATAATAAAATATTAATCTATAATAAATAGTTCCTTACCAATAATTTGCACACATGTAAAAGAATAGTTGATTAATATAAAGAAAATTATCAAATAAAATAAAAAATAACAATTCATAATAACTTCATAAATGCCAAAAATTAAAAGAAATGCCAATACGACATTTCAAATTCCCTAATTTTTTAAAAAAATAAAAAATGTCTACTAGTCATTAAAGAATTTTAAAAATAAATTTTAAAAAAGTAATATTGGGTTGGAGGGGCGACAACCCCTGTCACCTCCCCTTTATTTGAATGGCTAAGCTTCCTACAAAATGTATCAAAGACTAAAAAAAATGTCAAACATTTTTTTTTAAATTTATTTTTTTAATATTTTTTATAATTTTATTATGAACAGCAAATGATAGAAATTTCACAAAAATCTGTTATGTTTTTCATTTCCATGTCTGTTCCCAAATCCTAGACAATTCGCCGCCAAAATTTATCCTCATATTCAGCGATTAATTGGTCAATCTACAAATTTTCCAAAGAAAGAAGCGGTCACTAAACTTCTACTGTCGTGCAATAGCAAAGCATATCTTCTTTTCAATGTTTTAGATTAATATAAATATCATACGATGTATGGAAGCGCGGGTCAATAGACAGAGTTTTTCATAGAAATGGTTATTTCCGCAGCAAATTGGAGGGCGAGATAGAAGGGCATCTAGAAGCAGAATCTTCCTCCACCTCTTGTTTTGTCTTTCTAAATTTCAACACCTTCCCGTTAATTACTGCCCTCGCTTTTGATTGCTACTGGAAATTTTTAAGTTTTCATCGTGTTCGCAAAAGACGCATTTGCCAGATTGGATAACAAGCTACATAACACATGACACATCATTGATGCCCCATAAACAAGGACTTTTTGCATTCCTCACCCATTAGAAAAAGTTCAAGAGGGAAAAAAGTCCATTTTACAATAACTAACAATTGTATTTTAGTGTAATGACTATGCTTAATAGATATGGAAGTTCAATTAAATAGAATTGGTTTATTTAATACATATATTTGTAGTGTGCAAGTGATCTGATTTAAGAACTATGACAATTGCTTAATTGAATGCTTAACAACTATAATTAATTTAAAATTTTAAAAATGTATAACATGAATGAAATACTTAAATAAAATAATAATGTGATGAACAGAACAAAAGAGAGAAAGGAGATAGAAGACAAAATAGTTGATAACAGAGTTTGCTAATGTGGCTACATCTTTGGGCTCCTCTCCAATGGAGTGACCGATCCAACTATGATCCAAATAGGATTATAAGGCTTCAAGTGTGAGTTTACAAGTGTATCTCCATCGAGCAGAACGACATTATGCTTCTATATTGCACAGAAACAAACATCCAATCTTTTGGATGATTCTCTCCCTATTCAACACTTGGATGCTAAAACTCCCAAACTCTCCCCTTTTTATACAAGAAATTTGCCCAATTTGGTTTATAACCAAATGATTTACAAAATCACTCATATCCCCTTTACAAAGTAAAAATATTTACCAATTTTCCATTTTTACAATAGAATCTCAAAATATGATGGTTCTTATAATTTTGAACCATTAAAAAAGTCCTTAAAGATTTTATGTGATATATTTCATTGTTAAAATCAAAATGGGAACATGTAAAGTTATCAAATTTAAGTTCAAGGCTTGTGCATATATGATGTGGAGGACACATCATACGTACTTAACGGGCCTCTAAATTTAAATTTTTCCTTTTCTTATCCCAAAAATGTTGATGGCACGAGGGTAAAATGTTTGGCAGGATATGGGAGGTTGGCGGTTCAAACCATGACCTCCCCATTTGTATTTTGACATTATTTAATTATCAATTTTCTCCCTATAATTTCGAGCGACCACTCATGGTGGAGTGGTGGAGAGTGAAAATAGGAATTGGGAGGTTATGAGTTGAACTCTCACAAATAGTAAAATTTCATCCTTTTGTTTTTGTGGAGCCATCTAGATCAATCCTCCCCACTAGAGAACTTTTGAACCTCAAAAATTTTGATTACATAGATTGCAAGTGAGGGTATAGCTCCCTCACGTTTCCAATCTTCATACATCTTGCTTTGCTAGGATGTATTCCTTTACGTCCCACTTTAAGGTACTCAACATCACCTCTTTTTGAAGATCTAACATTTCTATCTAAGATGACATCCTCTTGAAAATCATTGATGTACTCGGGTGATAGGTCATCAACAAATGGAATCTGAACATCAGCCTTGTCATCCAGTATCACTAGAGGCTCATACAACTTCAGATTCTCAACATTGACAATCGAGTAGAACTGCATATGTGGAGGAAGATTAACATGAAGGGAATTGGTGCCAATCTTTTCCTAAATCTTGAAAGGACCATATCTGATCGACATGAGCCTCCTTCCTTCACCATGCATTCTTTCCTTGCTGATGTGTAACCAAACTCAATCACCAACCTAAAATTGATGATCGATGTGATGCTTATCATGTCGAGTCTTGTATTTGGTTTGGCTCTTTTCCAACTATACTTCTACTACCTAATGAATTTCTTGGACTTTTTGGATGAACTTCAAATCCTTCTCTACATCATGGCATCCATTTTCAACATCGTCCTTTCCAAAACAAAAATCCATCGGTATTTTAGGCAAGCAACTGAAGCAAGCCTCAAAAGGAGACCTCTTTGTAGAAGAGTGTGTTGCATGGTTGTAAGCATGATGCACATAATGAAGACTCTCATCTAATAGCTTATGATGCTTACCATAGTAACCTCTGAGTAAATGTACAACTATTTTGTTTACTACCTTTGTCTATCTGTTATTCTATGGATGGAAGGAAATACTCTTCCTTAGTGTGGTGTCCATAAGGCCCCATAATACTATCCTAAATTCTTCTAAGAATCGATAATCTCAATCCAATACAATAGAAGTAGGTAACTCAAAATGGACCCATACAAATTTAAAGTACATATGAGCCTCAAGTTCAAGAGAGACTTGCTTCTTACATGGCATTAGGATACACATTTTACTGAACCAATCAACCACTACATATATATAATCATGTCCCTTCCTAAACATAGATAAACCCCTCAAAAAGTCCATAGAAACACTTTCCCATCTAGATAGTATGGTAGAAGTAAAGGTGTGTACAACCTTGATTTCTTGTTACTAGGTTTACTAGTTACACACATCACACATGGACTTTAATATATTCATATATAGTTTCCTGCATATGAGGCCAATAAAAATACTTCAATAGATGAGCCAATGTTTTACTTACCCCAAAGTATCTAAAAATCATTGATGTGTGTGCTTCTTTGATTACATGTGTTTGTTCATCTTTTAGAATGCGCAACTTTCCCAAGTGATACAAAAATTTATGCTACACATAGTAATCTTTCTCTTCTACATGTTTTCCCTAGATTAAAATCGCATTGATAACCTTAAATTTTTCATCATTAGCATATTGTTCTTGAAAACTTTCATCAACCATAGAACTATTCTGAAGGATTATCAAAGCATTCATAAAAGGAGGCCTAGATAGTATATCTACTACTTTGTTATGGGCACCTTTCTTATAATTAATTACCAAATGAAAATATTGCAAAAAATCTATCCACCTAAAGTGCCTACTTTACTGCAACTTTGATTGTGAGTACAAATATTGTAGTGGTTGGTGATCAATGTGGATTACAGTTTCTTTTCCTGTTATGTAGTGTGTTGGGAATATTCTTAATTTTCTGAGGTTTTTGTCCAATTGATGGGTTAATCTTCTGGTCTGTAAAGTTTCCTAGGTCCAGGTGTCAGGAGTTCTTCAAAAAATTGACATAACCCTTTTTCAAAAATCCTTACCCTAGGTCTTGTCCTTGAAGAGTTTTGAATTCATGTAAAAAAAACCCAAAATGCTTGCCATTTTCAAAATAAATCCTTAGTCAATTTCTTTATTCCTTTTCGAGCGTTACTTTTTAAGTCACTTAGGTCCATTAAAGAGCACATGCATTTATTTTTACGCGGGGGTTATATTTCTTCCTAAGTCTAGAAACCCGGTACAATAAATAACATTTCTTATGTTTCAAGTCCATCCAACCGTGAATCTTCAAAGAAGATCTAACGGCGATCGCGTGTTCGCATGGGATCTTCCAAGCTATGCGAACATGCGAAATGACTGTTGATCTTATAACAAAAGCCTGATGCGGAAACAAGGTGGGACCACTGACAAGTATCTTACAAGTGGCGGCCTTCAATTTGTCGAGAACAGAAGGGCCGGTAACAGAAGAATCTCTGAGGTTTTAAAACAGTAAAGGGAAGATCGGACGACTGTCATATAATCGCATGGGATCTTCCAAGCTATGTGATTATGCGACAGGCCATTGATCTTACGTTGAATCAAGTGCGATTTTCTGGTGAAACCTTTTGACAGATGTGCATAAATGATGTTTTCTCATTGGTTAGCTTCGGCAGACACCGGTGCTCGAAAAGAAAGAAAGTACCTGACATTCTGCCAGGTGTTGCAAACATGGAATTTCTTTATTGACAAAGGCAAGGTGGGATCGGCGGTTTAAAAGAAGATAGTGACGGTTAGTGGTAACGGGTTTTCGCATGTTCGCATAAGCTTCTTTTAAGCTATGCGATCATGCGAAAAGCATTTCATGTTAATGAAGGAAAGTTACAAGAGACCGCCAGGGACAGAAAGGTAGTGTGACGGTTAGTTGCATGTTCGCGTGAGTGTTTTTTACGCCATGCGATCATGTGATAAGTTGTTCGATCATCTGCTAATAAGGATCGACGGTTCTCGTTCAAACTAAAGATAAAATGGTGCGAAGTGAGGCTTCCCGTTGAAGAAGTGACAGTTCGCTCTTCCGGAGGAGTAATTGTTTCAATCGTGCTGAATTAATTGTTGATAGGACTACTTTAAGTGGCTCATATATCAAAATTTCACGCACTTTCAGAAGCACAAAGAGATCAAAATTTGCAGAGATTCAGGCGTGAAGGTTTCTGAGGTTTGGCTACTATTCCCGGGTGGTTTCTGAGAAAAAAGGTTGGTAAAATTCTTATGCGATTTGCTTCATTATTAAAAGAATCACAGCTCTGTGTTTAGTCTGTCTTGCAAGGATTTCTTTTAAAGATAAACCTTAAAATGGCCCCAAGGAAAGAATTGTCGGGTAAAATAGAGTATAGTGAAAGAGGTTTGCATTAAGATTTATTGCAGTTACTTCCTGGCTCTTCCACTACCCCGGTGAAGAATAAGAGTTTGATTCCCAAAGACCCTAGGGTAAAAATAGCAGAAGGTTTATATGACACGGCAAGTTTTATTAGAGAGGCCAAGATTGGTACTATCAACGCAAGAGGTGACTCTGATACCACAGGACTGGAATTGTTCAAAGTAGGTTTTAGTCAGAGAAATGCCCCTCACCCTGCAAGCAATATATGGCAGTCTGACTTAGGAAAACTTGTCGTGCCTGGTGTCTTTTTAGATGTAGATTTGATGACCCAGGTTGCAAACAATTATGATCCAATCACTAAAGAAATTAGGGATGCAAAGGGGGTGTTATTGTTTAAAGTTTCAGCTGAAGAAATCAGGAAGGTGTTTGGGTTGAGTGAACCTTCAGAAAGTTTGGAGAGCATTAACTTTGAAGAACTGAGGCAAGTATACAATGCACAAAGGAATTATTATAGAGGCAAGTTGTTGAAGGATTTCTGCACCAAAATTGGGAAAATGGTTGTTGTGGGGCAGAACACTCCGGAGCCTTTTAAAATAGAATATTTTGATCTCAGAGCTAGGGGTGCATAGTGGTCATTGTGTCAGGTTTTTGGAGAAGATGTTAGTGAAAGGATGCCAATACACTTGATGTGCATGATGATCCAAATTTTACATGCACACGTGTCTATCACCTTTGATTTTGCTCCTTTCGTTGCTGAATTAATCCATAATGGATTAGTAAAGATTCAAAAGAATGAAAGTGATAGACCCTTTTGCTGGTACTCTTTCATAATGTACATGTTTCTGTTCAAAGGAGCAAGCTATTTTGAACAAGAAATGGAACTGGTGAGAAAGAAAGATGGTGAAGACATGCCAGTCCAACTATGGAGCCTCACAATGACCTGGGATAAGAAGGATCACAGCTTCATCAATTTTGATAAACGTTTTGCAGCTAGACTCAGGAAGCTATTTGTTGTAGATAACCCAAGAATCCCAACAATGTTAGCACAGCTTGTTAGGCCAAACCAGTTTGCTAAGAACCTGAACATCATACACAATTGGGGAGATGTTATTTTCTACAATGTATCAACTATTATCAGGTTGTATGGTTTCAGGGGGACCCCTTTTATACTGCCCTATCAAGTACCCCTTAGGATTGGAATTGCAGAGTTTTTGAGGCAATTGGGAGATATTGAGGAGTGTGCCCTCACTAGGAAATGCAAGGGAACTTTATTCCCAAATGTTACCATTGCCCATCAATTCATAATTACCAAGGCTGGATGGGTCTACATGGATAAAATTCTGGCTCCATACCATATGGCTACTGCAATTGCTAGAACAGCAGATCCAGAAGGTTTCTATAATGAAATGTTTAAAAAGAGAGCCAAGTGTGCCATGATCAACCATATTTTTAATTTCCCTAAAGATATCATCAGGAATGTAGCTAAAATACAAGAACAAGAGGTCATGAAAGAAAAATGGTTGGTATACAAGAAGACACTAGATTTTATCCGGCAATTTGATTCAGGATGGGATCCCCTGAAAAGCATAACTCCAATGGGGAAGAAAATAGACACTCTCATGAATTGTTTTCAGGATGTTTTTCAGACTTTAAATGAGAAGAAGGAAAAAGTGATGAAGGATGATCCAGAAAAGGCTAGACAATTGTTGAGCAAGCTTGTGTTTGCAAAAGGGTTACCCCCGGGGAGATATATGGTACAAAAGAAGACTGGTTACAATGTGGTGATACCAGAACAGAGCCAGCAAAAGCAGATGGGTAAAAGGGATATCCCATCAACCTCACAACATATTGGAAAACAAAAGGAAATTGTGGAGATCCCCGATTCTCCTCCTCAGATGTCTGAAGATATTGTTGATTCTCCACCCCCATCAAAAAGGCAAAGGTTGGAAGAGAGACCTGTTCATGTGGAAAAGGAGTACTCCCCATCACAGTCTCCTATAAGAATTTTTGATGACCAAGAGATTGCAGAACAAGTACAGCAAGTAGATGCTCTAGGTCAGATCTTCATGACTTATGAAGAAGTAAATGAGGGAGTGCTAGAGCTACCAGAAGAACCTAAGTTGGATCTAATAGTAGGGGAGTTAGCAGGTACTAAATTGGACCCTGTAATCAAGCAAGCTTGTGAAGAATTTTTGGTTGATGACACTTTTGTTAAAACTAGGGCATTTATGCAGTTTCTTTGGAAATTAAACATCAAACAATTTCAAGAAATCTGTGAGAAGAGACATGAAGTGAATCCGGATAAGGATTTACAAGTTATAGAGGAAGAAGTGAAAACAGAGATGACTGCAAAGTTCAAACAAATCACTCCAGAACAGGGAAGAGATATAGTAAAGATGTCAGGAGTACTGATCCTCCCAGAATGGGATATAGCTGATGCAGTAGTGTTTGATGCAGTCAGAAAACAAACCACTCCTCTCCATAGGACTCTAGAAGAAGCAGAACAAGCTGTTAAAGGAGTCACTTTCAGTGATAATCATCAAGCATTGGTAATGTGGTCTTTGAGGAAGAATGAAAGTGATAAAGGAAAGCAAATTGTCAAAGATGACCTCTCAGGGAGTTTAATTGTGAGAAGAGTTACTGATACATCTTTGGTGGAGGCATCAGGTATGGTAATGGCCACGGCACAATTAACAACAAAGGTGGTAGAAAAGGAAGCTAAAGAGAAGGATGAACTCACTACAAAACTGGAAATAGTCTTGAAGGTTTATGGTGAGATGAAACAGGGGATTCTTGAGAGAGATATTCTGATTGCAGATTTAAGAAATAAATTGGGAGAACATGGCCCAATACAATTATCAAAACAAATTTAGATAGCTTCCTCCTCTGCAGGGCCTTCCTCATCAAGCCCCATTATTGAACTTCCCCCTTCCCCTTCTCCTCCTTCCATGGATGAAGAAGATATTGATCAAAAGGTAAAGAATAAGTTAGCTGATAAGATAAAAGGTGTTGTGTCACATTTTGTTGCAAATTTGAGACCTAAAGAAACATACAAATCTGCAAAACAATTGGCAGATGTCTTAGTGACTTTTCAGAAAGAGGTGGCAACTGTGGACAAAATTTTGGAAAGATGGACTGTAAGGAAAGATACTCTGAGGTCATCGTTTGATCAAAATAAGGATCAGTGTGTTGTAAATATTGAGCTTGCAAGTACTTACAGGGTTATCAAGGATCTTTTTAATTTTGAGGTAAATAGGGAGAGTATAAGAAGAAGGTCAGAAATCTTAAGGACAAGATATTTCCAGGATGATTTCCAAATTTTCCCTGGTCTTATCAAGGCAGATGGGGTAGTCAAGGATAAAGGTCAATGGATGGAGCAAATAGATAGATGAGTAATGACTAAAATAAATGACATTCTAGGTACAGATGATAATACCCCATTTGTACACTTTATTGAACTCCTTCAGGATGCTAGGTTACACTTTGCTAATGTGAGAATAGAGGTTCATCCGTTGGTTGCTGAGTGGGAAAAGTTGTCCCCAAAGAAAGATGAGGTCCTTGCCTTTCATTGGCCAAGTGAAGAAACCTACATGACTTGGGAATCCACATATCTATCAGGAGATTCAGAAGAAAGGGCAATCAGGTGAAGAAGTGGCAGGTTTTAGTATTCCAAACTTTTGAAAGTCAAGGTAAAAAGGGACAAAATGTCAAACAAGTTATCATAGACATGAATGTGACACCTGGCCAAATAGAGTTGCAGATGGCATCTGATCCAGAAAATGAGAGAGAGAAAGTTTCAAACAAAGAATGATGTAAATTAGTCGGATGGCGGTCATCATTCATGCAACAAATTTAGCAACTATTCTGAAATATCTTTAGACAAAGATGCCACCTGCGGGATTGTTGGAAATAGATATTTGTAATCTGTTGTTGCAAACAAATTTCTCGATTTGTAATCTTGTTTTTAGTGCAAGATCTTTTAACAGCCATCTGAAGCTTGTTGCATCCTTTTGAGGATTCCAAGAGGGCTGATTGGTATAAGTAGTAAGTCCTTGTTCATTTCAAAGGAGGTTGAGAAATATACTGTAGAGGCTTGATGCCATTGTTGAAATCTTAGAATATTTTATCAGATTTTGAAGTGTATTGATACAGTGAGATTTTATTGGAATATAAAAGAATTCCCTTGCATGATTTCAATTGTCTTCTTGTTTGAATTATATGGCTTTTGTGTATTGAATCTATAAGGTAGTTTTGATATACCATTTACAAGGTATCTGTGATTTTAATCTCTAGCTCCTTTCAAGGAAAGGGTAATGTCTTTAGGTTAATTTCTGAGAGCTTAGGAATTTGGCAAGAATTTGATGATCAAACGTGTTTAAGAGAGGATGAATTGTAAGGCACTTCATCTAGGATTTGTTTGTGTTTCATTTAGAAGATTTCTGTAAGTATATATTTCACTATTTGACTCTATACCCGAAGATAAGGCACTGGTCTATCCTCAATTTGCAAAAAACTCACCCTCAACAAAATTCAAATAATAATTTACTTCCGTGTATATTTTGAACGACTGAGAAGATAAAGTTTGTATCAAGGATATAAACTATTGTTGTGATCCTTTCAAGAAGTAGATCTAAAAGGGGTTAACCTGCCCGAGTTCAAAGCTCGAAAAGAAGGAGTTTATCCTTGTCACACTTGCCATTTTTCTGTAAATGAATGTTTGCTTCCGTTAATATCATTGTGGAGCATTAAGTCTGAATATAGGTACACCCACCTGGGTCTGTGGAGCCCAAAGTAGAAGAAGGACGTGGTCCTTATCAATTAGCCTTTTCCCTGTGAGAATCCAGAGTTGAGAACCCGAGAGTCAAGTTTGAAAACTATATTGGCGATTCTACATGAAAAAGAGCTAACATAGTGTTTCCATTTTTTAACACTCTAAACAAATGTATAAAGTTCCATATCATAAGTGGGATAGTTACTTAATGCTCTAGAAAAGGTTCCAGAATGATAACAGATTGGTTTACCTCCTTGCATAAGTATTTCTCCCATGGAAAACCTTCTCACATCTATCTCAATCTTAAATGGATGGTGTAAATCTGGTAAAGTCTGAACTGGTGCAATGCTCAACTTTTCCTTCAAAGTGTCGAAAGCCTTCTGTTGTGGACCTCCCTACTAAGAAATTGTCTTTGTACTAGTTAATGCATGTAATGTTGATGCAATATAAGAGAATCTTTCAATGAACTTCCTCCATTACTAGACTACACTTAAGAAACTTTTGACTTCTGTAACCATACTTGGCTTAAAGGCCATTTTACAATAGCTTTGACTTTCACAGGGTTTACTTTCAATTGACCTCCCCCTATGACATAGAATAAGTATAGTAATGATGTCCTAGAAAATTCACATTTAGACATATTTACATAGAGGTTTTCCTTTTTCAATACATCAAATACTTTCTTTACATGACTTACATGATCTTCCCAAGTTTGACTAAATATAAGAACATCATCTAGATAGACTATGAAAAAATCATCAATGAAAGGATGAAAGACATCATACATGACTTTCATAAAGGTAGTTGGTCCATTACAAAACCCAAATGACATGATCAACCACTCAAATAGTCTCTGTTTAATTTTAAAAGCAGTTTTCCAAATGTCATCTTCTGCAATTCTTATCTAATGATAACCACTTCACAAGTCTCACTTAGTGAAATAAAATGCATGTTTCAACTGATCAATTAAATCATCAATTCAAGGTAGAGGATACATGTTCTCTACCATTATCTTGTTTGGAGCTTTGTAGTCGATGCACATTCTTCTAGTCCCATCCTTCTTTGGAACCATCACAATTGGAGAGCCACAAGGAGATGTAATAGGAGGAATAAGTCCTTTATCAACCAATTCGTGAACCCACTTCTTGATTTCTTCATTTTTCATAACTGATAAATGGTACATGTCAATATTAGTAAGTGACACAACCTATTGCAACTAGATTACATGTTGTATCTCTCTCTTAGGAGGCAATCCCTTCGATTCTTGAAATAAATTATCATAAGCAAAAGAAACTTTGACTATTTCAACTTTATGTTATGGGTCACACTCGTTGAATGCCTCATATGTCTCATCTTCTTTTCATTTTACAAGAATTAATAAAAATTTATTACTTGAAATGATCAACCTTTTCATCTAACCATCATTGAATAGTGCAACATTAGTCTTAACTTTGTGTGCATGTACAATGTATTCTTCCCATCTTTAAAAATAAGATGCTTATTATCCCCCTATAAAATATTTATTTATGGTCATACAGATAGGGACTCCCTAGTACAAGACCATGTTGGATATTGCTAATGCATGGGGAGGTGATTGAGACATTTAATATGTTTAAGCACTATGTTACTGAATGGACATTCATACTGTTGTCATTTGTGTTTTGTCACTAATGCCAACATATGTTTATGTGAGGAGATCAAATTGGTTATCACAGTGTACGGACACTATATAGATGTTTCAGATGCTATGAAGATAGATGAGACTTTAGGAGTGTGTTGTGATCTTATATCCAAGATTGCATCATGCAAAGTTTCATATTGGATGAGTTACAACTGTTTTGGTGAAGACTAGTCACTGACTGTGATAGTGAGAAATGACAGAGTTAGTATCTGAGTTTTGTGTATAGCTTTTAGGCGATGTGGAATAAGTGCATGCGAACTTCAAAGATGAAAGATAGAGTTGTGAGGAATGTTCTATGAATTGCCCAAAGTACGGAATGCAGGATGATGTTAGCTATGGCGTGTACTCTAGAAGGTGATCTATTTGGAAGCTGACTACATAGATGTAGCGTGTATGATGGATGGCGAACTTGAATTAAGGATGTTAGTCCTTAATTATTGTAATGTAATTATTGTAATGTAATCATTGTAGACTTGTTTTAGATACCATGTGTATCTTAGCAAGGGTTTATGTAATTATTTGTAATTAGGAAAGCCTTATGGGCTAACCTACTTATGAGAATTGTAATAAGGTATAAATGAAAGGTTTTTTCTTCAAAAAAGGGATGGATGAGAAGAAGATGATATAGAGAGGTTATGAAAGCTGCAAGCTTGTGTCTGCTATATGTAGAGTAGGGGTTTGTTGGTGGACTTCATTGGAACTGATCAAACAAAGATAGTTGCTGCCAAACAATTCAAAAGATTGTGTATTTCTTCATATACACTTGTATTGCGAATAGTGAGTTTTGAAGGTGGAATTAACCTTCTTTTGGAAGTGAGCCTTGGGCAGTGAACCCTCCCTTTTGTTCTTGACTCCTAACAGGGTATGTCCTCTAACAAGGACTATGTACTGTAATGTTTCAATAAGATCCTAACAGGGCTATATCTTCAAAAAAGGATAACTATACTCTCAGTACATCATTTGTGGGTGCTAATTCCCAACGGGGTTTTTACCTTTAACAGGGTTTCCCCGAGATCAAAATATTATGTTATTGTGTTGGCATTTATTGTGTTCACTGGATCTGATAAATGTTGTTACTTAAAGTTTAAAGTTTAATAATCTATCATACAACTGATTCACCCCCCCCCCCTCAGTTGTATTGTGGACTGTTATTCCTAACATACCACAAATATGTAAAGGGACTACATCAACTTCTATCTCATCAATATAGTTCACGGTGATAGAAAATATTAGTTTACATTGCTTAGTTACTTGTAACTGCACATCATTGCAAACCCATCCAAGAGGGTATGGCTTAAGATGAGATGATGTAGTCAAGTTAATATTTTTAACAACTTCTTTAGATATCAAGTTAACACAAGATCCTATATCAAAAAAAATATCAACCTTAGTATATTTTGTTACAACTTGAATGTGAAACAATTCATCCTTTTCTTATCAACCTTAGGAGAAAATTATTTCTTTGAACTTTCACTTGCATTAGAAAAACTTGTATCAAATGTGAGAGATATACTTTTTCCTTTTCCTTGAATCCCAGTAGCAACAATCTTTGTCTCATCTCCACATTAGATCCAAGATCATATTGTACTATAACAATAATAGTCTTTCATTTTCCTGTGTTTCCACCATATCTCTTCAGACTTAGTTCTAGATGTAGCTTCCAACACTTGGAATCATCATGAACCTCTTTCCTACAATGTGAGCATGTGGGTTTTCACCCTCTTTCTTCACTATGGCTATCTTTTTTCCCTTCCCTTTGTCTTTCGATTTACCTTCAAACTTAGATGGTTTCTTATTCGACTTATCAATGAAGGAACCCTTACCTCGTGACTCTAAGTGTGTGGCTTGGACACATACTTCATCCAAATTACTAAGATTCAAAACCAAAGTGGAATGTCTTAGGTAAGAGTGAAGACCACCTATGTACTTAAGCAATGTATCCCAAGTGTATAATGGAACATTTAATAGAATAGCCCTTTTTTTAAATTCATGGTTGTACTCTTGGAAAGAATGACCTTTCTCTTGCCTAAAATTTTTCTTGTTCATCATTAACTGTTTCATATATCCTAGGGGATAAAATTGCTTCTTAAGAGCACTAATAAATTTTGACCAAGTTAAATTAACTCTACCATGTTGTGAAATTTCACCCCGAGTTCTACTCTCCCACCAAGTGAGAAATGTACCTCTCAACTGAAGAGTGGCTAACTAGATCCTATCAACACCATCTAAGAGATCTTGGGCTCTACAACAGAATTCAACTTGTTGAACCCAATCATCTAATTTCTCAACATTTAATTCTCCACAATTCAATATTTTAGTAAGAGTAAATACCGCCTAGGGTCTATCATAATTTCTTAATTGAATGCTTCATGATTGTAGTTAATCCAAAACTTTAAAAATCTATAATATAAATGAAATAATTAAACAAACCAATAATAACGTGATGAACATAACAAAAGAGAGAAAGGATATAGAAGACAAAACAATTGATAATGGAGTTCTCCAATGTGGCTACATATCCAGACCCCTCTCCAATGGAGTGACCAATCCAATTGTCCTCTGGAAAACATGATTACAAGGCTTCAACTATGAGTTTACAAGTTTGTCTCCATCCAACACATTTGAATTATGCTTCTATGTTGTGCATAAATTAACATCTAGTCTTCAAGACAATTCTCTCCCTATTCAACACTTGGATGCTAAAACTACCAAACTCTCCCCCTTTTATGCAACAAATTTTCCCAATTTGGTTTATAACCAAATGGTTTCAAAATCACTCATATCCCCTTTACAAACTAAAAATATTTACCAATTTTCCATTTTTACAATAGACTCTCAAAAAATGATGGTTCTCATAATTTTGAACTATCAAAAAAATCCTTAAAGATTTTATGTGATATATTTCATTGTTAAAATCAAAATGGGAATAATTATATAAAGTTATCAAATTTAATTTTTTTCAGCATATATTTTGTGGACACATCATATATATTTTGTGGACACATCATATATACGTAGTGGGTCTTCAAACTGTTAGGAATGGGAACACTAAGAGGGGGGGGGGGGGGGTGAATCAGTGTTCACTATATTTTAAATTTTCACTTTAATCTTTATACTGAACTTAAATGCGAAATAAACATTCACATAAACATTGTAAGATTTGAGCAATACAAATCCACAAAACCCGAAGATCACCTGCATACAAAAACCTGTTACAAGGAAGTAGAGACAAGAAGAGGGCAAGGGTTTGACTCAAAAAAATGAAGAAGAAAATATCCTCAGATAAATGAATGAATTAAATGTACAATGGATCATCCTTATAAAGGAGATCAAAAGCCTTGAAAGTCAAACCCTAGTGCATGTAATAATTAGTTAAATTATTACAAGACTAATGCATGCAAGTTTATATTTAGAACAACTAGTGCATGAGTTTAAAACAACTCGTGCATGTGTGTTTAAATATACACAACTAAAGCAAAAGAGTTGACATCTTAAGAAGGGAGTAAAGTTAATTAATAAAATTAATACTTTACTCTAACACCCCCCCTTAAGATGAGCAACAATGCAGCTACAAACAATACAAGAAGAAAGCAAAGGAAACTATAGTGCAAAAAAATGGGTCCCGACAACATGGCCTGATGAGGTACCCAGCACAACCAAATCTCTATAAAACAGAGAAATAGAGAAAACCCAATGGGAAAAAAACCCTACTCCAAAAAGAGATAGAAAAATGCAGAAAAAAAAATGGCTCAAGAGACTCTCTCAAAACCATAAGTACAACCAGCCCCCCCCCCCCATGAGAGAGGGATGAGACACCAAATCCCCCCCAGAATGATGGAACCCCCATGGAAATGATCGAACCAATGCAACTCCAATGTGGAAAAAAAAAAGGCATAGAACAAGGAAACCCTTGAATGAGAGGTGAAACTAGAAGGCCTAACTGATGCTCAAAGGAGAAAACACGAGGATCTTGAAAGGGAATCCCCAATGTAGCTAGTGTGACAAGTGTGCTGACACTGTCATGAAAGAGGAGATGAATGTCCTTTGTAGAATCCTCAACAAGTGCACTTGGTGGCTCAATGAATGGAGCTGGAGGGTCAGGCAGTGCTGAAGAAGAATCCTACTGAAGAGAAAAGACCTCAACAGGATGTGGTGTGGCAATCATAGCAATGATATCAGGAATAATACAAAAGTTCAAGCGACCTGACTGCGCCACATGAGGCTCTCGTGAAAGAGGAGAGCTATGCTCCGATAATGGAGATGGTGGACCAAAGTGTGAGAAGGTGTAGAGATGGGTGGAATGATCAACTGTCCCTATAGCAATAATGCCTCCTGTTGCACTATCCTGAATGAAGACTGAATTTGCAATGAACTCAACTGTCTTCCCTGATCCACTGTGTGTTATCTGATAAATCAAGAAAAGGTTTAAAGACAGAGATGGAACATGAAATACATCATTGAATGTGCCATCCTGAATGCCTACTGAACCTTTCTGCAGACTATCAGGACACTGTGATTCCCCATGAGAATATGAGGAATGGGAGAAGCCTCAACAGTAGAGAAGACCCCTTGAGAAGATGCCATATGGTGACAAGCACCTGAATCCATTATCCAAGGGACCTATGAGGAAGATGTAATGGATGCTTGTAATGCATGACCCTATCCAAAATCCTATCCAAATGTCGAAGATGTGGAAGAAGACTGAAAAGCAGACCCCTGTGAGGTAGAAGAGGATGGAGAGGAAACAATGCTCTTCTGAAGAAGAGCTTGCAAATCTACAATCTGTTTCTCATAGCCATCAAATCTCTTCTGAAAATAATGTGAATCATCATGAGGTCCCTTCTGACAATATGAACATGTAGGTCTCTCAATCTTTTGTTTCTCCTTCTTCGAAGAAGATGGTGGGCCAGTAGAGTGCTAAGAAGAGGAATCTAATATCTGCTTCGGCTTCTGCTTCTGCTTTTCTTTGGATGGTTGGGAAACCAATGCTTGGTTCTTTGATCCTATTAGAGAGTCCAACTGAGTAAGCTTGGCCTACTCTCTAGTCAAATGATCATAGAACACCTCAAAAGTGGGCACGGTGAATGTAGGTCCCAAAGCATCCATGGTAGAATGAAAGGTAGAAGAGAAGATCTGAAAGTTTCCCTAAAGCTTAGACATAATCAGATAAATGCATTCTTTATCAGTCTTTCACTTTCCACATCTGTGTAACAAAGATCTTTGTTGTTTGAAATTCATTAGAAAGTCCTCAATAGAGATAAAAGAATCAGGTACAAGAGAGGTAAGCTCTGCCTCAATCTGAAGTGCTCTAAACTCATTGATGGTACCAAATAATGTCTCAAATTTAGCCCACATCTGTAGAGGGGTAGTGCACCCATCAAGATGAAACTACAAGCTATCTAATATCTATAAAGCAATTAACCCCATAGCCTCATCCATTTTGTTTTGATGCTGCATGATCTCAAAGGGCCTCTGTAATACTGGCTGCACTGCATCTAGACAAGACCAGAGCCCTTTTGCACGGAGAAGCTATGTCATTAGAGTTTTCCATGTGTGATAATTATGTGGGGTCAGAAGTTCTTGACAAGAAGAGGTCTCAGCCATAATTTTTAGAAGGGGTTTTTGTTTTGATAAATATCTGGTTTAACTGATAGAAACAAGAAAATAACACCCCCCCACAATTCAAATATCGAACCCCTAAGCCTAGAATGATATGCTTTATCAAGAGAAGAGAAAAAAATCTTCAAATCTGAATTTTGTGTACCTTAAAAAAATTCTAATGAAAATAGGCAGAAATCTAGATGGTGCTCGAGAAGATCTTTCCGATGATTCTTCCGGATCGAAAAATGGAGCTAATTTGAGCAAATTAGCCCCCCTTGAATGCAAGAAAGAGAATCTGAATTTGACAGCAAAAAATGCAAGCTAGATGACCCAAAAAACACTAGATTAACCACTAAGAGAGTGTCAGGCTTGGAACTAGCTTTCCAGTGATATCTTGTTTGCCTGATTTCGACACCGTATGCTCAAGTTATGATCAAAATACCAACTGGTGCGCTAGAGAGCCCAAAAATGGTGTAAATGAGGATGATAAATGCTAACGTCATCAAATGATGGGCTTAACTTTGATGGCCAAATGGCTGTCACACCCAAAAAGAATTTTTTTTTCCAAAATCGCATGCGTGCTTCGGGATTTGTGCCAAGCTTTCAAATTTTTGCCTCAATTTGCGTGCCAATTTTTTAAGGTCTTGATATGTGTGTCAGACAACAAAATATTTGTCTCATTTTGCATGCCAATCTATACAAATTTTGCATCGAGAAGCATGCAGATCAGTATAGTTTATGCTTCGTGAAGTGTGTCAAACTTATGGTACCTAAAAAAAGCCCCAAAATGCAAAGTTGTCCAAATTAGACATGCCTTATATCAAAATAGGGGTTTTTGAGCACTGCAAGCTCAACGATGAGGTCCGTTTGAGCTTAAAGTGCACCAAAATTTAGAGACCCCCTAATTTCAATAAAAAAACAAAAAAAAGGCCCTAATCTGAATCCTTCAAACGTGAACAAGCTGTAGCAGATTAGGCTCTGATACCATGTAGGATTTGAGCAATACAAATCCACAAAACCTGAAGATCACCTACATAAAAATACCTGTTACAAGAAGTAGAAACAAGAAGAGGGCAAGGGTTTGACTCAAAAATATGAAGAAGAAAATATCCTCAAATAAATGAATGAATTAAATGTACAATGGATCATCGTTATAAAGGAGATCAAAAGCCTTGAAAGGAAAACCCTAGTGCATGTAATAATTAGTTAAATTATTACAAGACTAATGCATGCAAGTTTATATTTAAAACAACTCGTGCATGTGTGTTTAAATATAAACAACTAAAGTAAAAGAGTTGACATCTTAAGAAGGGAGTAAAGTTAATTAATAAAATTAATACTTTACTCTAACAAACATGAAACATGAAATCAACACAAGACACTAATATGATTACGGGGAAACCCAAATAGGTAAAAACCCCGGTGGGAATTGACACCCACAAATATTCTGCACTAGTGTTTTGTGATGCTTGATAGAAGATCCTTAACCCTGTTAAGAGTTTCTTTACAATGCTTTAAGTACAGTAGACCTTGTTAAGGGTCAGACCCTGTTAGGAGTCTTTTATAACAGTCCATGTTAGGGGAGAGGATGCACTGTCCAAGAGCTCACTGCTCAAGTGGTGAAGCCTACAACCTTCTAATCTCAGATACACACTATATCTGCAAGATGAACTGTCACTATGACACTTCTTGTCAGATTAGTTCCTTTGATGCACCGATGCTTTGACCTCTAGCAAAGCTCTAAGAAATCTTCTAGTGTCTTTACACACTTCTGCTATGCTTATTACAATTATCCATCAACTACCATACTGAATACAATGGGCACACCTTATATTTATACGCTCATACAAAATAAACAACTAGGTCGGCCCTTAGACCTATTACATACAACGCTTCCAAATGAATTGGCTTAAGTGTGCTTACAAAAAAACAAGTATATATGTTAGAAACCTAAATACAATAGGTGCATAGCCTTTAGAACATTACATTATATCCGCAAACCAAAATACTAACTATCGGCTTCATGCTCTATTTTTCTCTGGCACACACTAGTTGTGCAACTTCAACTGATTATAACTTTCTCATACTTGCACATCTGATCATGCGCTCATAGAATAAGCATGAATATAGTCTAACCAACTTAATTTATAGGGTGCATACCATAATTCATCTGTACGCACGTGCGCTGATGATCTGAGCTACAGGAACTTTGTACTCTGACAGTCTTCAACACTTAGCTAATTTATGATCTTCTCTTCAAGTGCGCTGACTCCAAACTGCTATATGACTTTTTTTCCATAATGACAACACTATATCAAGTCATATACATTAGTATATCCAACTTTCCAACAATCTCCTCCTTTTTCATTGATGGCAACAAAGGAATATCACCAAGTTTCTAATTGTCCTTAATACAAAAACTTTTTGTCATCTATACATATACTTATATCTCCCTATACATATTATGATCGATACTCTATACACAACTCCCCCTTTCAAATTAATGACAAAGGTTTTACAAAACCTATATCTACATATACTCATTAAGGGAAAACATCCAGATACGCTATCTTTAGGTTCTGGATCTCCTTCTTCCAAAATGTGATCAAAGAGTTAACTATCTGGAGATGGGCGCATAATGCATACTGAAGCTTCTCCATCTTGTTCAAATATGTGGAAGGACCTTGATCATAGGTTATCATGGTGGCATTAGTCTCCTTGATGTTCTAGTTTAGGATGTGTAATGAGGGCACAAGAGCATTCCTCAACTGAGTCTATCTAGCCCTTAACTTTGTCATCTCCTTTTATGCCTTCTCAATTTTGTCTATCTAACTTTGGTAGACATTATTGCACATGTTCACATCTGTGGATAGGTCTTTTACTAAATTATTCAATTTCTCAATCATAGCTTCTGCCTCTTTTATTTTCTTGAAATGAGCATCAGTAAGCTTATCTTGATCCCTGCATTCTACAATGATTTTTCTTCCTTGATCTGCAAATTCTTTCAAGGATGCTTGACCGGTCTTGAGGGAACTGAGGTCAAGTGCAAAGTTATTCACCAATTCAGTCAATCTTTTCTTCAGATACTTTTCTTCTGCAATTGGGGATGTAGACTCTTCAAGGCTTAAGAAGTTGCTTTTAAAATGTGAGATGACTGTACTCACATCATCAACCGAGTGTATCTTTGACACTTTCTTATCTTCTGGCAATAGATTGTTCAACATGTTTACTGATTCTACTAGGAGGGGATTCCTCGTTACTTGCTTTTCTTTGGCTTTTTCCATAGCTAAGATGCTGAACTTAATCAGGCTTCTTCTTTCCATGAGTCCAAACTGGATGTGTCAGGTGTCAAACTTGACAACAATGCTACTGAAGGAGTGATGGGAGTGTTGTCCAATACTCTTTGTTCTATTGAAATTTCATCTTTTTTCTCACTTTCCTTTACCTTTTATTCTTCTTTCTTTTCTTCCTCTTTTTCTATTTCTTTTCCTTGTTCTTTTTCTTCTTCTTTTTCTATTTCTTTTTCTTGTTCTTTTTCATCATCAATCAATGCTTCTTCTTGATGAGTGGGAGGTGTGTTGTTGTATAACATTTCAGTTTCTTTTGTTCTCACAAAAGCTTCCTCAAACTTATCCAAGTCTATATCAGTGACCACCATGGCTATCTCAACATTATCAATGATAATGGTGCTATCTTTGAGTGACTCTGTCATGGGTGCAGACTTATCAAACTCTATTTGTGCTTCCACTGTGGGCGCTGCATCCTGAGGACCTGTTGATTGTATCTTGATGGTCTCTGCTGCTTTGTCTTTCTTAGTAGGTGCTTGAGTGATGGGTGCAGACATAGGTTTCATGTGCTACTCTAAGAATACCTTCTCAAAAGCCTTCTCTGTTTCCTTAGAAATCAACTCATAGTCTTTGTTCATGAGGTGTAGTGTTCTCATCTTTTTTCTTAAGTGCAGCTTCACCAAATTCAATAACATTGAATTTTCTTCAACAAAACATACTAGAAGAGTGGAATCAAGTATTTTTTCCCTTATTCTAAAGTCTTCTTCAGTGGCTTGTCTTTTCAAGGTATCCATAATTTCCCATACCTTATCTGGGATAGTTGTCTTCAATTCAAGAACTGTCTTCTTGAACTTTAACATGTATTTTATTAGCATCTCATGAATCTATGACTTATCAATTTCATGATATTTGTCATAAAACTTGGCTATGTGATCTAGCCTTCCTTCTTCTACAACTCTAGTCGTTAACACTTGAAGACTAGGTATGAATCCTACTTCTGGAGGTGACTGCACATTTTTCAATTTGCTTCTTGTGGCTGCACTTATAGCTGAAGGATGGTTTGTGGCAATTTGTTTTCTTCTCTTGGGCATCTTAGGAGATTCATCTTTGGATTCAATATCAACTGTAGTAGTGGGCACATGAATGCTATCATCAGTTTTCCCCTGCTTATCCTTTTGATCATCGGTCTTCTCAATCTTTACCTTTTTCATCTTAGGATCATCAGACTTAGCTTCCTCTGTGGATGCACTCACAATTTCTAAAGCAATCTTTTCTTCCATTTCTTTGTCAAGGTTTGCTTGTGTTACTCCATGTATTCTAAGTGTATGCACCCTAAAATGGTCGCCTAGACTTTGGGCCCCATTTATTTGATTTATCAATCCTGAATCATTTTTGATCAATAATCAATATTTTCAACAATATCAATTTCTTGATCAAGTCTTAATTTCGATCATGTATTGGATTTTTATCCTTGGGCTAACCATTTATCCTAAGTCTTTATTTGATTAAAAGGAATATTTCCTCCCCTTTTGATTAAATAAAAATCCCACCTTTTCCTCTTATCCTAAGTTGCACAAATAAAACATTATTCTTATTTTACAAAAAGGAAAAAAGCACTTTTTGTCTCACATGAGGCTCAAAAGTCAACATTTCACTCTCATTGGAGCATGCTTGTGCACATGGATTGCTCCTCTTTCAAGCTCCACCGCTGATTAAGACTTTTTGCCTCTTAATCTCCATGGTCCATTTCACCTCATTTCTTATAAAAAGAGAGCTCTCTCCTCCATTTGTATATATATCCACTTGTTTTATGCTAATGTTATGCTGCAGGTTTTAGGTGCATTTAGAGTTTGAGGACATTGAAGACTTGTTGCATTTCATTGTAGTTGCATATTTATTTCATAGTTGCATGATAATGGCATTGTTAGCTTAGTTTCCTTTTATGCAATAGATTAATCTCACATATTCTAAATAGGAGGCATTGTAATCCATTGCTATTTCCTTTCATAGATTAGTTGCATTGTACTTTCCTTTCATAGCTTAGATTGCATCCTCATTTTAGTTGCATTGCATTACATTTGCATATTTGATTCTTGGAGATATTGGCATTGTTTCCCTTGTCTTCACTTGAATCTCTCATTGTATGGTTGACTAGCAAGGTCACAAGCTTGTAGCTCAAGCTGAGAGCAAACACATCATAGTCCCTTGCAACTCCATGCATAGAGAGCTATGAGCCGCTTTGTGAGGCCTCATTCTTGAGCAACCTTGCATGTAATGGTTCATAGAAGTGCACCATTTTAGTGTGTACATTTCTGGCGCCCACCGTGGGGCTGAGTAGATTAGCTTTGTCCCTTTAATTCTGCATTTTCCGTCAATATTTTTGTCAATTTTCAGTTTGATTTTCAGTCTCTGGTTTTCTGTCTCAGAGTATCGCGCGATACTTCTCAGAAATATCACGCGATATACCTTTGTATAGCGGTGCGACACTTCGCGCGAAAGAAGAATCGCCCGCTAGTACTAAGGTTTATCGCCTGTTATCGGGCGAAGTATCGCCCACCCATAGTGAGAAATATCGCGCGACTGAGAAATATCGCCCGACTATAGGAAACTGTATCACGCGATACTGGTGAAGTCTGAGAAATATTGCCTAGTCTGACAGAGACTTGCGTTTCCAATTTTCTTCTCCGAATCTGATTATTTTAGCTTGTTGTTTTGTTTTGCTGTGTTTAGATAGGTCTAACCCGCATCTTTTAGCTTAAATCTAGCAGTTTGTTGCATCTTTACATTTGGATTTTGATTTGGCTAACCTTGTGGGTCTAACAAGTTGTGTTTGTAGGTGCTCTCATTTGCTTGAAAATTGCTGAAAACACATGTCAAAGAGGGCTACTAACAGTTTTTGCAGGGCTGCCCAAGCATAAAAACAAAAAAAATCTTGCTTGTTTATTTACTTTCCTTTCAAGTGTGGCATTCACTAATTGTATTAGGCATCTTAATACCTTGTGAAAGGGATCTTGAGGTGGTAGGAGAAGTATGCTCTTCACCTTTAGGTGAATCAAAAAATCTTGACCCATCTTAAGGTTTTGGAAGCAAGGGAGTAATTGAATCTCTTTTTCTTGGTGTGTTTGGGAGAGATTTTTGAGATAGGGGAGTATGCTCTTCACCCTTGTGGTGAATCAAAAACCTTGAACCTCAAGAGTTAATCCATTTTTGTTTAGTTTAGGATCCTTTAGCGGGCCTACTCTTGAGCAATCAAGAGGAATGACTCAAGTGGGGACAACCTTGTCATCATTTTCCTTGGTGGCAAGTGATTCCAACTCACTATAATCTCAAGGCTATCAAGGACACCAAAAAACTTGATAGACATAACACTTGTCTTCGTTTGATGTGAGTAGCTCATGGGATTGCGACCATGGGGAAAACATTGAACAAGAATGCTTAAGGTACTCTTGAAGCCGCGAGGTCCTAGTCCTTTATGAGGAGCAAGAGGGGTGTTGTGAACGGAAATCTTTATTAAGAACCATTAGATAGAAGCCACCTTGTTTAGCCACTTATCTTCTTAGTGCAAGGATTGATCCAAGTGGTTTACCCGGATCACCTTAAGATACTCACCATATGTGTCCCTTTGGTTGTGTCATTTGACATTTCCATGACAAAGCCAATATCTCTTGTGGGTAACCACTTGGTGTGAGGCAAGGGGGCATCAAGTTGTGGGCTAAGTTGGTAAGTAATGAGCCTTGTCCTTCTAGGTAGTAATTGCTTGAATTGTCTTCAATTGTGCTATACCAGTGTAAACATTCTCACATACAAACAATCGGTAGCTTCCATAGGGTGCAATTTTATTTTGATATCACAAGTGCTTGTCTTGGCAAGGTTGCTTTTGCCCTTGTTTCAAGTGTTTGAAGACATGTTTGATCCCCTACTGTTTGCAAACCTATCCAATTGCTGTTGAATTTGTGATTGCAATCAGACATTTTCACCCTCAAATTCGAAAACTTGAAATTAGACCTTAAAAAATCAAAATTTTGCACAAATTGGTCAAGATCAACATTAGTATCACATTAGCCAAAGAGAAATATCGCATTAGAAGGTTGTTCTTGGTGAGAAAGTTTATCTCTAGAATTGTGAGCTACATTCTTGAATAATTCTCGTACTCTTATTGTCCAAATAATTTTCATTTAATCTCAATTTCAATTATCTTTTGGCCTAGCCCAACCTCTTGATTCAAAAGTGCAAGGATATTCATCCTTTGATTTGAAGCACATCTTTAACAGTGTTGGTAAAGCCCCTTCTTCTATCTTTTCATTTCTCTTTGGACAATAGAGAACTTTGATTATCCTAGTTTGGTGTTGACATTTTGTGAGGTCATCTTATTACCAAGGGTCTTCTATTTTCAGTCTTCCTTGGTCAGTCCAGATCTTAGATCCTAGGTGTTGTCATGTTGCTCAACATCTCAATGAACGTTATGGTATCAATTGCACAAGATGGCTCTTAGTCTTCTTCTTTCTTCTCCATTTCCCATGTTCTTCTAAAGTCTTCTACTCCCATGGGAAATTCTTCTTCTTCTTCTTCTTGATTCTTTTCCTCTTATTATCTAGTCTACCTTCTTCTATTCATCTATTCATTTCTTCCATGCTTGATTCTTCCTCTTCTATAACCATGAATCTTGACTATCTGGTTTTGGAACCTTTATTAAGAATAGATGATCTTGAGCTCATTGACATATTCGAAAAGTGTTGTTCCTCCAAAATTCTCATGAGTGATGAATTTATAGCAAAAATAAAAGAAAAGATGATTAAATTAGATGCCTTTGCTAGAATCATAAACATGATCATATCACGATCTTCTTCTTCCAAACATTCTTCATCATCTAAATCTTCTCATTCTTCTTCACCTTCCAAGTCTTATCATGACTCTTCTAAACATCATTTGAATTCCTCATTATCTAATTATTCTTCTTCCACTAGGTCTTCATTTTCCTCTTCTTCAAGATCTTGTTCCTCTTCTACTTCTCCCAAGAGTCTTACTTCTCTTCAGAAGACATGCCATAAAGAGCAACGTGATAGTCCTTGTGATGTCTCTTCCATAAAGAGTGACACACCTACCTTTGATGACTATGATGACTATGATGACTATGATGATGGACAATGTAGTAATACTTATGGCACCTCTATTCCTAAGAGTCCTCCTCGTCGTGTGCTTAGGCTTACTAAAGGGTCATCCTATTGGATAGATTGTGATGGTGATCCCTATGATTCTGATTTTGAGAGAAATTATGATATTTGTTGTGAACAATATGATACATCTACTTCTATTAAGGAAGAGAAAGCTTTCCGTGCTGATTATAAACGAAGATACTATGAGCATGTCTTGTCTAAAAACTCTCATGCTGAAAATAAAGAATACACTCTCCAGCAAGATCATGTTAATGTTGAACCTTTGTCTTGTGATGGTCCCCTTCCATCCGCCACTTCCTCCAATACCCACACACTTCCTAAAGCTTCTGAGTCATCCAAATCTTTCACAAATCCTTCATCCAACAAAGATCCTAAGACTTTCCATGCGGTTCCCTATAGTTATCCTCAAGGGCCACCTCTTAAAGATACTCAAGATAACCTTCACTTGGTTGCAAATACTTTCAATAATGCTAAACCTAAAGAGCCTAAGCCTCCATGCGCTATAATGCCTATTTCAGCTAGTCTTTCACCATCTTTTCCAAAGTCTTCCATACAATCCCAACATGCTTCCTTGTCCTTAGAAGTGGCTCCATGTCAAGAGGACTCTAAAAATGATAAAGAAAAGAACATAAAAAAAGATCAAGATCAAGAACCCTCCATGTCATCCAATCATGATGTCTCTGATCCACTTCATGGTTCTTTTGATCCTCTACGCTCTTTCGCATTCATTCCACCATCTCCTAGGCAAGATCAAGCTACTACTTACACTATTGAGCTTATTGACAATCAAAATAACCTTACTACGCTTGCGCTTTCTAAAGATGATACTTCCATTAAGGTTATTAAAAATGGTGTTGTCACTTCCAATGTTGAGCCTATTGAAAATCTAGAAAAAGTTGATACGCTTATGCTACCCAACAATCATTGTCAAGATCAAAGTCTTCCATCTTCTTGTTCTACCATTCCATGTTCATTTTCGCTTTCTACTCTTCCTAAGTCTTTGCAAGCTCTGAACAATCCTATCAAAGAAGTTGCTCCTATTCAAGATGTTCATGATCCTATTGTAAATCTTAATGCTCACTCTAAAGATCCTGATGTCCTTGGTTGTCATATAGATGCTAATGAACTTATTGATTATCCTTTTGCATCTTCCACTTCCATCCTTGGACCTCCTCCACCAATACTAAGGGCTTCACGTCTTCCTTCCATTTTGGGTCCTTATATCCCTTCACTTTCCCCTCCTAACTCTCCTAATTCATCATCCATCTTGGGTCCTTACATCCCTCCATCTCCTATCTTTCCTCAAGATCAACATAGATGCATACCCTTGAATCCTTTTCATCCACCCACCCATCTAAACCAGTCGTATTTTCCTTCTTCTTCCACAAGTCCCAAGTCTTTTGAAAGTAACTTGAATGTTCAATACAAGAAAAAGAACCAATACAAGAATCCATCAAAAAAAGATCACCATGTCTCCTCTAATCGACATGGAAACATAAAGTCAAAAGAGATATCTAAGAAGAAAACTACAAGACAAGTATGGGTTCCAAAATCCATCATTCAAGATATTATCTCTAAATCATCAAAAGGAAATGAAAATCTTAAAGCTATATGGATTCCAAAGTCTCTCTTGAAAGAGTCTCATGTTGAACAAAAAGTAAAGTTGACATTCAAGCTTCCAAAGGCTTCCACTTCATCTTTTTCCAAAAACATTCTTCCATTCCATGCGCCTAAACCGCAACCTCTGCTAACCATTTTCCATATTCCTTCTCGTATTTCTCCATTCACATTTGAGAATTATAACAAGCACACCAATCCTCTCTTCGAGGAGTTAGATAGCAATAATGAACCAGAATATGGTTCGCATTTGGACTAGAATATAGTTCACGTTTCCTCCATTTTTTTTTCCGTCACCCTTCAAGGTGTGTGATGATGTTGATCTTACCTTTCTTTCCATCTACCTTTTCACATTCCTTCCATTCATTATCCTTCTACCTTCTATCTTTTTTCCTCATTTGCCTATTCCTCATGCGTCTTCTTTTCCCCATCAGCATCTTTGAGCATATCATTTTGAATCCTTGACATATCATGGTTTATCCTTTCAAGGAGCATTATCCTAAAAGCTTGCTTTCTTCCAAAAAATTATAAAATTCAAAAAAAATAGAAAAATTCCAAAAGAAAAAAAAGAAAGAAAAAAAAAAATTAAAAAAAATGTGCCATGGTGAAAACTTGGAAACAGGCGACTTGGTAGCAAAATTAAAGAGAAATAAATTCATCCTATGGTGAAAACCACTCCCTTGTGGCACCTTGGGTAAGTACCGTGATGAAAACCTAGCAATCAGGCATCATGCGTAGTTCTTCTACATATTTCATCCATTCCATCTTCTCTCTTTGATCTTGACAATGTTGATCTATACATGAACATTTGGCTATTTTGTGAGCTATCTTATGATGGTCTTGCTTTCATTCCATTCATGTTTAACCTTCATATTCATTTTCCTTCATTCATTCTAGCCTTTCGCTATCCTTTTCCCCTCTGGTCCTGATCTAATAAAAATAAAAAAAAAGTAAAACACGATGCTATGAAGCCTCTTGACATGTCTACTCCTTTGGACTGCATCCTTCCTTCTTTTGCAATCTGCTTTTGTGACTTATCCTATGCTAGCCTCTCATTGCTTGTCCAAATGCGCTTTACATAACAACATTTTTTTTCCCTAGCTTGGGTACTCTTGAGGAGTTTTCCTTTGAGAATGTCTTCCCTTCACTCTCCTTCATTCTCATGTCTTCCATTTCGTTCACCAGCTTGCTAATCCATCTTGTCCCTCACCTTCCTAGACATTGGGAATACACGATGTGATCTTGCTTGGGAATTTGATGCCCATTCTGTCTAGGGGAATTCTTTGTACATATTTTATGATCCTGAAAAAATACCAAAAAAATTCATATATGATGCTGAAAAAATCTTAAAAAGTATAAAATGTCCTGAAAAAAAAGAGCATCCTAGTGAAATCTTAGCAATAGATGCTTTGATGTTTCACCAAAAAAATTATATATTCAAAAATCCTAAAAATTATAAAAGTCCCAAAAAATTTCAAACAGTGTTTCTCAACACTACCCTTGCATCGAGTGTTTCTTAACACTTATCAGATGTCTTGCCTATAGTCTAAGTATGATGTGATAGTGCTCATTAGCAGATATGATACTCAGAATTTGACTCTATGACCAACACACACGCACTTAAATGATCAACTCGCTGACGATATGATGACTTTATTTTTTCTTTGTGTGCTGTCTATGAGGATTTCTTTGATGAGTGGTCTCTCCCTGAGAAGTTTTCGAGGATGCATAGCTAGAAGATTGAGGGTATGAGAACATGTTTTCTTTCTTTATCTACTTATGGGTATAGTTTGTTGATCCTAACTGTCATGAGCATTTATGCTGGTCTTACTTGACATTATGGATTGACAAGGTATTATCCTTAATTGTTTTGCGAGTGCATGCTTCTAGTTCTCCTGACCTTCATGTGTCTTGATACAAGCATAATCTTGCCACATCAAACTTAGGTGATCTCAATGCATTAGTCATCTTGACCTATATGTCTTTGATGCCTAGGTGAGATTTCCACATTTCTATCTGATAAAGATCATATTCATATCCACATAGTTATGCTAGTGTGCATTGTATGATCTTACAATGCTACCAATAACACTCGATGATGATAATTAGATGTCTATAAGCGTTGTGACCTTGCAAGTCAACCACTTTTCATAGTAGCTTGCATTTCTAGGTTCATGTTAGTTTAGTTTCTGCATCTTGCATATGGAGAGAGCTCTCCTTTTTATCATCTATGGACTAGTTGGTCAACTGTGCTTATTTTCTGATTCTTCTTGATCATATCTTTCATTTCTAGTCTTTCATATCACATCATTTTCTATCCATTTTCGGACTCGAAATCGAAATCTGAGTCGCATTTCCAAATTTTTTTCATTCTTCTACGCAGTTGACTGACCTTTTGAGGCATAATTTGATATTCGGTGGAATTTCTTCCTTCCATGTCTCTCAAATTTTCTAGTCTTTCATCCACTCTATTTCTAGTCTTCTATTTCTATTCTTCTACTTCCTCACTGGGGCATGTTTCATTGCCTAATGGTTAACCTATTGACCTTTACATTCGATTGTGATTTCCTTCTGATTTGATCAAATCCTTATCAATTCGCTGTTCTCCTCTCTACCTGATTTCAATTTCGATTCTGAGGGGGCAGTACCTATGGGATTCTCATCCCCAATTGCTTGATTCTCTTGATTCAAACATCTTTTGTGAGCTGTCACTCAAATTTGAGATTCTTATCTCTTACTTTGAATGTGATCCCGAATCGACCTCATGTTCAAAGGCCTTTGTTTATGCTTTGTCCGGGTGTGATCCCGAATCGACCTCACATCTGAGTTATTTTGTGATCCCAGATCGATCTCACATTTCAATTCTTCTTTGACTGCATATGTTCCCAAATCGATCACACATTAGTCAAAGAGGGGCAAATGTATGCACCCTAAAATGGTCGCCTAGACTTTGGGCCCCATTTATTTGATTTATCAATCCTGAATCATTTTTTTATCAATAATCAATATTTTCAACAATATCAATTTCTTGATCAAGTCTTAATTTCGATCATGTATTGGATTTTCATCCTTGGGCTAACCATTTGTCCTAAGTCTTTATTTGATTAAAAGGAATATTTCCTCCCCTTTTGATTAAATAAAAAGCCCACCTTTTCCTCTTATCCTAAGTTTCACAAATAAAACATTATTCTTATTTTACAAAAAGAAAAAAAGCACTTTTTGTCTCACATGAGGCTCAAAAGTCAACATTTCACTCTCATTGGAGGATGCTTGTGCACATGGATTGCTCCTCTTTCAAGCTCCACCACTGATTAAGACTTTTTGCCTCTTAATCTCCATGGTCCATTTCACCTCATTTCTTATAAAAGGAGAGCTCTCTCCTCCATTTGTATATATATCCACTTGTTTTATGCTAATGTTATGCTGCAGGTTTTAGGTGCATTTAGAGTTTGAGGACATTGAAGACTTGTTGCATTTCATTGTAGTTGCATATTTCTTTCATAGTTGCATGATAATGGTATTGTTAGCTTAGTTTCCTTTTATGCAATAGATTAATCTCACATAGTCTAAATAGGAGGCATTGTAATCCATTGCTATTTCCTTTCATAGATTAGTTGCATTGTACTTTCCTTTCATAGCTTAGATTGCATCCTCATTTTAGTTGCATTGCATTACATTTGCATATTTGATTCTTGGAGATATTGGCATTGTTTCCCTTGTCTTCACTTGAATCTCTCATTGTATGGTTGACTAGCAAGGTCACAAGCTTGCAGCTCTAGCTGAGAGCAAACACATCATAGTCCCTTGCAACTCCATGCATAGAGAGCTATGAGCCGCTTTATGAGGCCTCATTCTTGAGCAACCTTGCATGTAATGGTTCATAGAAGTGCACCATTTTAGTGTGTACACTAAGTATCTCAGATGTGATCTTAGAGGCTTTCCTCTTAGTTGCTATGTTGTTTAGCTTTGCATCTATTTCTCTTGTCTTCTCCACATAAGTTCCCCACCTAGGTTCATTAGGATCTTTAGGGTCTGATAGTAGAACCTATGCATATGCTTCAAGGACCTGTTCCTCTACCTCATAACCAAGTGGATGAATCCACTTAGTTCTTGGCTCAACAGCTTCAATACAAGTTGTGTCTGTCTCTACCATAAAGCAAATAGTATCCTTGCACTTTTCCATAATGCTTTCTAGAATTCTATACCTCATTTGCATCTTGACCCTAAAGGTCTTCAATTCCAATGTTATATAATCTCTCAATGTGCTTTCAGTGGATGTTTTGTTGGATATTTGTGGCATGGTTGGAATGGACTTGTCCAAATAAAAATATGATATCTTCCCAACTATATGAAGGTACATGTAAATGATTAATGACCCAAACCTGAATATCTTGGTTTTGTCATGCTTGATTGCCTCGATGTTATCAATCAACTGTATGTGCAAGATTTCACACAAGTTGAACTCTGCATCTTCCTTCACAAGTCTAATGGCTGCTAGAATTGTGCCCACAGACACACTATTCACCCTGCTGGTGTGATGAAACCTGTATCTAAGTATCATAGACATCAATTTGATGTCTGCTTTCTCAATAGTCTCAATGGTCATCCCACGCCTATCACTCCTAGACTTACAAGTTTGCTCAACTATTTTCTTAACATCCTTGCCCACAGGAAGGATGGTGCATGTCCTAGAAAGGCTTGTCATCTCATGTATTAGGTCACTGGTGATTCTTATTGGCACATCACCTATCCAAAATAGGTCATCATGAATTTTTCTCAATAGTATCTTAATCCATTCAGTCTCATAAAATTCATATGTCGTGGCATACTCAACTATTGGGTGATCATTCCACTTAACATATTCATCCATGAATGTTTTATCTAGTTTTAACATGGTATCCATGTGCACCCTTAACCTATCCAACCCTACTGGTTCTTTCTTGTAGTAAATGTAAGCCCTAATGTCTTCCACATGCATAATGCCCATAGGTGTGTGGGAGAATGCTCCCTCTAAATCATCTAGGGTTGACTTAAAAGGATATTTCTTGAATATATATCTCTTCTTCTTAGCAAAATCAAAAACTATGGGATTGGCCATGACTTACTTGTTTAATCATTTTCCAACTATACTCTGAGATGATCTGAAGACTTCTAAAATGGTGCATCAAACTAGGGTTTCTGCAACCAACCAAATGCACAGCTAATTGTTGTAAATCACTGATAGATCAATCTCCAAGTCTTCACAACAACTTCTAAGGCTCTTTCTACTCTCCTATCACTCTGAATTTGAATGCAATGAGTAATCAAATATCTTTCTGTGTACTTAAAGTGAAAATTCCTCCATTAATTCTTGCCATGTAATCTAGGCTGTCACTTCAACATTTATAACTTGAGTTTTGCTAATAATTAGTAAGTGCGCTCTTGCACGAGGGTTCCTTTATACTCCAAAAGCTTAATTCCAAAGGTGCATACTCTGAGAGTGAGTATACCAACCACACAGGGGTCTAGAGCTAAATTAGCTCCCCCTATGACCCTGAGGGCCATTCATCCAGATGTAGAGGGTGTGCCCATTGTGGATGCATCCCATACATTCTCATCAGTCTTGTCCTTCTTTTTCTTTGACCAAATCATGCTCACATCATCTGAGGCTTTGACAAAATTAACTTCTCCTTCGGGATCCAAAACTGGTTATTTGGCCTTTTTAGGGCTTTCCTGACCTTGTGTCCTTGATCTACAGAACTTTGAGATATGTCCAACCTTGTTACAAGAGTCATAAATAATTGGAGGTCTTATGTTCCTCGGCGCATTAACATGAGTCACAAATTTACACTGTTTAGCTGAGTGACCATTATAGTTACATATCTGACATGTAACATTCTGTGAATTTCTTACATTTGTTTGATTTTGATTTCTCTAATCATGCTGAATCTTGTTCTTCTTACTAGTCTTGCAATTCATAGCTCTATGACCAAATTTATTGCATGAATAACAGTAACCATTAAAAGGTCTTACCCTTGTATAGTTCCTTGAAATGTGTCCATTCTTGTTACAAGAAAAACAAGTGCAGTCTATAGGCTTGCGCTCATTCTTAGGTGGTTCACCATTATCTTTGGTTTGATCTTCAGTCTCCTTAGCATCAGTAGATTCCTTTCTTGCTCGCGTGTTGTCAATCTGATTTTGTGCTTCACTGTATCCAATACAGCTAGTGTCTCCTTTGGCTCTCCTCGCATATAACTGAGATTCTATCAAATCAGAACTGGTGTGTAATTTGTCAATATAATTCTTTGCTTCTTTCAATTTAGACTCCAAGCTTTCTTTTCTATTCCTTAGCTCCAAGATTTCCATGTTTTCTTGTCTTAGTTCTTCATTGAGTTGAAGGTTCTCTTTGATTTGTTCATTGTAGACTTCCTGATTTTTAGTAAGTTTATCATCAAACTCTTCAAGTAGTTCTTTCATAGATGCATTTTCTTCATTCATCTTTTTGAACTTTGCTCCTAGATCACTGTTAGAGCATTCTTTCAAATCCTTTCTTAGCCTTTTGATAACTAATTGTGCATCACTAAATTTTTCCTTTAGTTCTTCAATTTCTCTTTTTGATCTGTCCAGGTCTTCAAGAGCAGCTTCAACATTTCTTTTCAGATGTTTCATTTCTACTTTTTCCATGATCTCCTCAAGTGGTTAAACTTCTTTGCTGAGGACCAGAGCTCTGATACCAATTGTTAGGAATGGGAACACTGAGAGGGGGGGGGGGTGGGTGAATCAGTGTTCACTGTATTTTAACTTTTCACTTTAATCTTTATATTGAACTTAAATGCTTAAGTACTAAAATAAACATTCACATAAACATGAAACATGAAATCAACACAAGACACCAATATGGTTACGGGGAAACCCAAATAGGTAAAAACCTCGTTGGGAATTGACACCCACAAATATTCTACACTAGTGTTTTTTGATCCTTGTTAGAAGATCCTTAACCCTATTAGGAGTTTCTTTACAATGCTTTAAGTACAGTAGAACTTGTTAAGGGTCAAACCCTGTTAGGAGTCTTTTACAATAGTCCATGTTAGGGGAGAGGACGCACTATCCAAGAGCTCACTACTCAACTGGTGAAGGCCACAACCTTTTGATCTCAGATACACACTATATCTACAAGATGAACTATCACTGTGACACTGCTTATCAGATCAGTTCCTTTGATGTGCTAATGCTTTGACCTCTAGCAAAGCTCTAAGACATCTTCTAGTGTCTTCACACACTTCTACTTTTCTTATTACAATTCTCCATCAACTACCATACCGAATACAATGGGCACACCTTATATTTATATGCTCATAAAAAATAAATAGCTAGGTCGGCCCTTAGACCTATTACATACAACGCTTCCAAATGAATTGGCTTAAGCGTGCTTATAAAAAAAAAATTATATATGTCAGCAACCTAAATACAATAGGCTCATAGCCTTTACAACATTACATTATATCCGCAAACCAAAATACTAACTGTCAGCTTCATGCTTTGTTCTTCTCTGGCACACACTGGTTGTGCAACTTCAACTGACTGTAACTTTCTCATACCTGCACATGTGATCATGCACTCATAGAATAAGCATGAATATAGTCTAACCAACTTAATTTCTAGGGTGCATACCATAATTCATCTATGCACACGTGCACTAATGATCTGAGCTGCAGGAACTCTATACTCTGTCTAGTCTTCAACACAAAACTAATTTCTGATCTTCTCTTCAAGTGCGTTGACTCCAAACTACTATATGACCTTGTTTCCATAATTACAACACTATATCAAGTCATATACATCAGTATAGCCAACTTGCCAACACAAACCACCACCTCTGCATTTTTTTTTTCCATTTTTTAATTATCAATTTACTCTTTATAATTTTGAGCAACCACTCATGTTGGAGTGGCAGAGAGTGAAAATAGGAATTGGGAGGTTATGGGTTCAACTCCCACAAATAGAAAAACCACCTAGATCAGTAAGAGGTAAACTCACAAGCCATTTAACAAATGATGTTTGTATTAATAGAGGTCTACATAAAGAGATGACAACTTTAAATCAACTATGCATCCACATTCATTATCCAAACATGACTAAAACAAAAACTCTCAACCATGAAGATAATTAGACTCCAATATCAATAGGCTAATATTATTTTTTTGATAGTGAGAGAGGGAGTTAGTGGGATGGATAGGGATATGTTGAGCATCATTTTGACACAAGGTAATGGCTAGGGATAAGTAATAAAATTCCCTCTCTTGAAAGAAAGATGAAGTCACTCCCAAGGTTCTTAATGGTCGTGGTACAACTACATGGAGACTCAATTGAATATAGATGTGAATGTTCATAAGGAGGCCTTTTCTGGTCCATTTTGAATGAGCTGAAATAAAGAATCCAATAACACTTTTTTGTATTTTTTATTTTCAAAGCTAACATGCATGGAAATTTATCAGTGCAATCTACTATTAAAATCTAAGATGAATTTGTAACTTTAACCTTGTTCTAGAAAATATCAAAAGATAAAGTTAATGAAATATTTTTTTAAAGAAAATAATTAAAATAAAATTCCCAACAAACATCAACCATCAATTATCCAAATGACATATCAAATATTAGAAAGATAGAGAAAACTGACAACATATGAATTAGAATAACTCACAATTCATATCCAGTTGATGCAACCACCAATGGAATTTTAACAAGATAGATAATATCTCAAAATTTATGGTTATGGTTATGAGAGGGAAGTTTGACACTCTAGATAAATTCAATATTTGAAAGGTTATGGTTTAGAATGAGACAGGTTTAAAGCTAAAGTTTCGATGATATGATAAAGGTGGTGAATTTACTTCCATTGAGTTCAATACATTTTGTGAAGAACATGGGATAAGAAGATAGATTTATACTCTGTGGACCCCTCAACTAAATGGAGTAGTTGAGAGAAAGAACAAAACCATTCTAGATATTGCCAGGACAATAATTTTGGAAGGAAATTTTTTGCATGCCTATGTATCATCTTAAAATGGAAGCACTTCCATGATAAGAGAATTTAGCCCTCTGAGTAAGTGGTTTGGGGTCATGTTAAGCACCTTGATTGGTTCTTTGCATGTATTTGGCTTTCTCCCCACTTTCCACTTCTTTTCTGCTTCATTTCAGGTGAAATTAGGGTTAGAATCTTGAGGATTCTCCTTAATTTCCCTCTTTCATGGCTCTATTTTCTAGGTAGGACTTAGAAATAGGTCCTCATGGACTTCATCATAGTCATCATAGGATTTTATGCCTATCCTTGGCATTTTATCTTAATCTGGTATCATTTTTAGGTCTTCAGGCATCCCGAAGACCTCCTGACTGATTTTGGCTGGATCTGGGCCCACAGGGTCAGATTTGAGGTTGATCCAGATTGAGCTCGATCTTGACTAGGTCAGGATCAAGGTCATACTTTACTAGGTAACTCCCAACCTTGATTTTCCCCCCTCCTTCAAATCTCCAAATTCCTTGATTTACGGGTATCGGGTTTCGGGGATATTTGTTTTTTCACCTCTGGGTCGGCCATTTCGGGTTTTGAAATGGTAAATCCTTTAATTTTATTTAATATAGGTATATTCTCTAAAGGTTAGGACCTAATTGGGATTTAACTCTCCAAGGTGGCCCCTCTAGAGGATTGTGCCCTAGTTCACTATAAAAGGAGGCCTTCCTCTCTCATTTTCATCAAGTTTTGCAATCTCCTCTCTCAAGCTCTCAAGTGCAAGCAAGAATTCAAACATTCAAGAAATTTTTCAAGCATTCAAGTGTTCAAGCATCCATCCATCAAGGAGATCCATTGTTAGCCATTGAAGGATTCAATCTCTTTGGAGTCCCCTTGAAGATCCATCCTTCCACATTCATCCAAGCCTCCTCATATGCAAAGATCAATTCAAGATTGGTGTTGAAGATCAAATGTCATTGATTTGAGACATCTTACATTCATTCTACATCAATTGAAGCACTCCTACTTGTGGATTTGAGGATTCAAATCCTCTACAAGGAATTCAACATAAGCAAGGTGAATTGTTTCAATTACTTTGTTTATGCACACTACATTTCAATTCAATTTCAAGATTAATTCCTAAATTGGGGTTTGACCAAGGCAAACCCCCCATACAAACAAAAACCCCATTTTTCTTGTAGGTGTAGGTGTGGAATTTTGGATCTGAGAGTGGATTTGGATACCCTTTTCAGTGAACTTTCAAGATCTGTGAACAAAGTCAGAATCAACCTTCAAATAAAGAATCTAGCCTTTGACTTTTTATAAGGGTCAAAGTCGACCTGATCTCATCTTGGAAAAATATTTCTGGGTTTTCTCCATCTTGGCATTTTCAGTCTGAAATAGGTTGCAGATTTCTTGAAAGTACACACAGACATCATAAATTGGCATTTTCCAGATTTGACCTAATTTGAGGTTAGTACTTGCATTTCAATTATTTCAAATTCTAAACACTTCAATTCTATCATAGGGAAATATAAAATTTTTCTCTCTTCCATATTCTCAATAGATTGATTCGATTGTGTATTAACCTCTTGGTTGATCTAATTAGATCTCTCCTTTGGGAATTTGGATTTAGGAGTGGATCTCATATTTCCCCCATACATTACACAACACAAAACATTTGAATAGGTGTGAAGCGATTTTAATCCTATTCAGCCTATTGGAGAGAAGTTGTGAGTACTATAGTTTACACACTCAATCAGGTGCATATCAAAGGTGATACTAGTAAGACTCCTTAGGAATTATGGTGTGGTCATGTTCCTACTAATAAATATTTTAGGATTTTTGGACGTTCTATATTAAGAAAGATGAAGATCTAGGAAATTTTAATGATAGATGTGGAGTATTTCTTGGTTATTCAACCAAAAGAAAGGCATACAAACGTTATAATAATAGATAGAGGTAGATAGTTGAGAGTGAAAATATCAAGGTTGATGAATGTAATCATAGACAATATAGATCATGTGAATATAATTTATATGATCAGGATGATAGTACAAATCAAGGAAAGAGACCTCAAACTCAGAATCAAGTTTGGATCATTCTGGGAATTTTTGTACCTCAAGGAGAAGATACTAGTGCAAGTGATGAAGAAAGAGAACAAGAGTCTAAAATTCAATAAAATCCTAAGAGTCCTAGGTATGTAAGGTTGAATCATTCTGATTTTAGATAATAGGTGATAGAAATACAGGTGGTCAAACTAGAAGAAGAATTGTTGAAGATAGAATTGAGTATTGCTTGATTTCAAAATTTGAACCTAAGGATGTGAATGAAGCATGTAAAGATGAATATTGGGTAAAATAAATGGAAGAGGAATTGAGGTAGATTGAAAAGATAAAACATATATTCTTGTTCCCATACCTAAAGACAAATTTTTCTTTGGAACCAAATGGGTCTTCCAATACAAATTGAATGAGGAAGGTGAAGTTATTAGGAATAAAGCGAGACTTATTTGTAAAGGATATTAAAAAATGGATGGAATTTATTTTTAGTAAACCTTTCCATTGTGGAAAGAATTAAAGTCATCAGATTGTTTCTTTCTTTTGCTTCTTACAAGGATTTTAATGTCTATCAAATGGATGTCAAGTCATCATTCCTGAATGGTGAATTGGAAGAAGAAGTGTACATTGAGAAACCAGATAGATTTCAATTGTTCAATGATAATGACATGGGTTTCTAATTGAAGAAAGATTTGTATGGACTGAAGAAAGCCCCAAGAGCATGGTATGAAAGATTATAAAAGTATCCATTGAAGCATAGATTTAACAGAGGTACTACTGATAGTAATTTGTACTTCAAGATTGATCATGATAGCATTCTGATTGTTGAAGTTTTTGTTGATGATATTGTTTTTGGAGGGAATGATAGGATGAGAAAAGAGTTTTATAATGAGATGAAAAATGAATTTGAAATGTCTATGATTAGAGAGATGAAATTATTTTTAGGTTTGCAAATCACACAATTAGAAAATGAAATTTTTATATCTGAATCCATGTATGTGAAAGAGTTGTGGAAGAAGTTTTGAATGGAATGGAAGATCAAAACCAATGTTGAATCAATTGTACCATTTCTCAAACCAAAAAAAAACTCTAAATATATATATCCAAATAGTCCTCAATAACATATCAAATGCTCAGTGCAATAGATTCAAAATATATAGGATATGAAGAGCAATATACTCAACACAAATACTAAAAAATTAATCATTAATGACAATGACAACAAGTTGACATCAATGAAAACCATACCTATCTATACCAACTCCTTCAATTATCCAACCAACTCATTCTACTCAATTCTGTAACAATCTCCCACATTGTCATTGATAGAAACACATAAAAAAAAACAATCCCATTAATCATGTCAGCAATTCCAAAATTCTTCCCCCTTGACATAAATAGAAAAGGCCAAAGATGAAAACTAATTACTCATTCTACTCAGATTCCCTTGAGATATACAAGTTAGATCAAAGCAGTACATAGCTCCTCTTAAGAGGTAGTAACAATCATTAATCTAGATTGAAAAATATGTGTGAAACTTACTGGACTAATGCACATCCATATACATTTAGTTTTGATAAGGTGGGGAAATCACCCCCAATCTATCTTTGAGATACTCAAAAGTATCATTGGAGATAAGGAGTTTTTTTTTCTTTTTGGACATACACTTCATTTTTCAAGTTTCATCTACTAGTGTAGGTTGTTTTTCCCATGCTTGAGAAAGATATTAATTATTAGATCACCAAACCTATTTCCTTATCTAATAAGTCATAAATATACTAAAAAATATAATTATCACCAATTTTTATTTTTCTTTGTTGGATATTTTCAAAATCTTATTGAAAACTAAAAAGCTACATTGATATTTTCTCAAGGCTTCTAGTGATGGTCATTATAGGTTCTACCAAGTTTCTTGGGAATATAGTTACTTCCTTGAAGACTCTAAGGGGCTATGTGATCTTTCAATCCATAGGTAAGGATTCACATTGTGTGGAAAATGGATAAACAAATCCTCAGAAGGAATACTAAAGACATATTGCAACAAGTCTTTTTATCATTACTAGTGATCTTATATTCAATTTTTAATTTATTTATTAAATAATACATAGAATTATAAAGGATTTAATTATTTTTGTATATGACGATTTGAAGATTTTTTTAATTAGAGATTGTTAGAAAGTAAATGTGAGGTCCTACCCCGACCCATCTTAGCTCAGCTGACATTTTCACAGATGGACTATCTTGTTGATGCACTATTTTGAGACATTAGACTTATTATGATAGTGAATTCATATCATTGGACATTATGCGAGGATTTTCACATGATTATGTGGATGATGATGTTAGATGTATCTTTATATGCTTATGTTAGATTCATCTTAATTTTATGATATAGAAGGATAATTGAACTTTGAATTTTACATTTTGATTTACACTATCTTATGAAATAGGAATTGAAATGGATAGGATGTTGATTTCCTTATGAATTGAGTCTGCATATGATTTAGGGTTACTTGTGAAAGTTGAAATTGAAATTACATATGATGCATATGGAAATAAATTACAAATATTATTTATGTATATGATGAAATTGTGAAATGTAGTGTGTTAGTGTCTACATGATTGAATGATAGCTTAGATCCTACTTTTCTTTATATATGAATGTATATGTGGTAATTTATGAGATACTGATAATCTGATCGACTGTGCAGGGCTATGACCATGGTTTTAAATGTGGGGAAACAAGGATGGATCAATGTGAAAACTGTAAAAAGCCAAGGTTAACTCTATGAAGAGAATGACCTCGTTGTTATGTGTTTTATTTCGTAAATGTGATGTATGAGTGTATGGTAACTTGTAATTGTATATATATGCATAATTGGATGTAATATTATGTGTTAATTATATTGTGATTATCCATTTGGCATGCCATGTGTAAATTAGAGTGGAGTGATGTGTTTTTATGTTGTGTCATTTGACACTTGTTCATCTGTGTTGGCATGCCTAAGTGGATCGGTAAGATTTAACACAACCCTTGAGTCACTTTGTTGAGTTCCTAGGTGTGGTTACTTGTTTAGGAAACCAAGACTTGTAGAGTCCCATCGTTTCCATTTTCATGATTTAACTTCACATGAGTTTTTGGGAGGTTAAAATGAGCCCTAGGGAGTGGTTAAGGTAAAATTTAGCTATCCCAATGTATTTACTTAGGTTTTTGGGTCAACGTTTGTCCATTTCAACTCCCAAAGCTTACATATGACCTCTTAAAGATTACCTTCTTTGGGAGTGTTGAGTTATGGGTAGGGATTCAAGGTCATTCCTTCTCCCCATTTCTTGGTTTTCCTCTCATTCTCTAGTTAGGGACAAGTGGTAAGGAAACACTTTCAAAGTGAATTCCTCCTCATTGGGATGGGGGTAGAATTTGGAAGAATTTTTTCTCTTTTAACAAAATTTGGGAGAAAGGGAGGACACTTTTTGCACTTAGACTTGGGAATTTAGATTTTTGGTAGAGACTTCTAGCTTAGGAAGAGAATAGGAGAGAGGATTTGGAAGTGAAGAAGAAAAGATAAGGAAGGATTAGAGATCTTCTGCAAAACAACTACCTTGCCATTCTTTCTTGGAAAGAGGTTAGTGCAACTATCATGGTTAAGTTACTATGTTCATGTGAATTTTGTGGTTATGTAAATTTATGTTGCATGTGAGTAGTAATGTTTTAAAATTTTGAATCTTGGTTAATGTCTTGTTTTTCTTTGGTTGATTTTTATGTGTATGTTTTTGGGAGTACAAGGCATATCTCACCCTTGGGTGGGAAGAGAACCTTGAGGGTGAAGGGTTAGTTGGGAATGCCCTTTAGTGATGAGCCCTTCCTCATGGAGGAAGGTGATGTAGCATGGGTGTATGGGCTCCATGTTGCCACATGTTGTTATTTGCTTTAGGGGTCATAAGGGAAGATGTTTTGTCTATTGTGTAATGAGAAAATATGAATTCCTGAAGCAAGAAGTTGTGAAGTGAAAGTTTGAACCTTGTGAAGACATTGTTATATTTTTGAAAACTAAATTCTTTGTTGTGGCTTTCTCCTTTTGGGTACACTTCCCACCTTCACCCATTTTGGATCCTTGGAGATCCTTTGTGCTTGCCATGGGAATTGGGAGTTTATGTTGTGAATTCATGTTGTTCATGTTTTGTGTATGTGGATTGTTTGTCACCCATCCATTTTTGTTTCCCCTAGCTTGAGGATGGCCTTGAAAAGGGCTTGGCTGGGAGGTGAGCCTCCATGGTCATGTTTAAATGTCTTTGTTGCAGGTTTGCATGGATGATGAAAGGAAGAAATCTCTGTAGACACGCAAAATTGGACAAGTGCTTTTAAATTGCAAAAATCAATTAAATTGCTCGAAATCATCAAAATGCATTAATTCAATCAAAAAGGGATAAAATCAATTAAAAGGGACATAATTAATTAAAGTTGGGCAAAAAATCAATTAAAGCAAAGGAAAAAACAAATAATGAGGTTAAATAATTAAATCAAAGCTTAAAGGGGTGAAAAACAATACATAATTGATTTTAATCAATTAGTTGTATAGTTGTTTAAATCAAAAATCAAAATGAACCTATTACCCTTACATGGCCAAATTTAATTAATTAATTGAATTTAATAATTCCTAATTTCTTTCAACAAAGTTGAGAAACCAATAAGAATTGAGGACAAAAAGACATAAATCACTCAAAAGGGATTAATCTCAATCACTCATTTGAAAGTTTCAATCTCAACCACTCAATCTTGTCCTTTTGCCCAAAGCTTTGAGACAAACCTTTAAATTGTCCCCCAATTTATGAACAAAGCAAAGTATTTGGCTCAACCTAAGGTAAATCATGATTACTTCACTCCACCCCCTACCCTTGGGAATTTACTATAAATATGAAGCATTTTGAGAGCAATTGGGATCTTAAAAATTCATTTGCAAAGCATTGTTACTATAGGCAATTGAGAGCATTCTAAGAGCATTTTAGAGTAATTTGCATTATATCTTGTCAATTTGAGTTAGAACTATCATCATAGAAGCATTGTAAAAGCATAGAACAACATACATTCTCATTTTAGAAGTGTCACTAGTGGAGATTTGAGCTGAGAGCTTCACTTACCACCTCTTTCTAGAGAGCCATGAGATGCTATAGATCTTAGTTTCAATTTTAATTAGATTTGCATTGTATTTACTTTCAATTGTTGCTATTTGATCTTAATTTCATGAAGGTGATTATCATCATCACACAAATGGCACCCACCGTGGGGCCCTAGGCCTCATTTTATCATTTTCATCATAATTTGCATGCTTGTAGTTTCTATTTTTCATGAATATTTTGCAAGAAACTATTGAAGTCACGCTTATGGGAGATCTGTTCACACCTGTAGGCATTTTACTGCCGCTTACAATCTCTTTCCTCATGCCTGTTATCTGAAGATTCATGCCTGGCATGCAAATTCTACGCGGTTTTGAGAATTCAACAATCACCTACAAATCATTCACTCACACCTGTGAGATAAATGCATTCAGCCTTTGGTGCTTAAAGTCACGCCTATGACTCAGGAAGTATCGCTTTAACAAAATATGTTATCGCTTACCTTCACGCTTTGCTTCGCCATTTTAAATAACAGTTACACTTGTAATCTTTCAATTTTCACTTACTTTTATTAAACAGTCATGTAGCATAAATCATTTTCTGCAAAGTTGAGTTTTTTTCACGCTTTGGAATAAATTGTTCATGCTTGTGCAATTTTTAGTATCGCCTGTGGCACTACAGAGTGTCATTTACTATAAGTAAAGCTATGCTTGCTAACAATTTGTTCATGCCTATTAGCTGGACAATGTCACCTGCTACTTGTTGTCTGTATTTACTGTTAAATTGATCAAATCATTTGTCTAACTCCCTATTTATATGATTTAATAGTAAATGAGAAACCACAGGAAAGTACAGAAACTGGAAAGAAGATTTAACCAAGAAGGAAAGGCTCTACCAAGGAAGATTAAGAAGGAGAACTTTGAGCACATTAAGGTTATTCTTGAGACTACACAAGAGGAGGACAATCAGGTATTTCAAAATTACCTTGCAATTGTTCAAGCATATAAATCAAAGTTTGTCTCTCTAAATTGGATTTTTAGTCCTTAGATCAAGTTTTCTTTGGAAATTTGCAATTAAGCTCTATAAAATTCATACATAAGTGTTGCTCCTTCAATTTTTGATTTTGATTTCCCCTCATAGTGTTTGTTAGTGTTGACTAACTTGTTGGTGGACAAGCACATTTGGAGGAGGCTATTGCCAAGGTGAGTTGAAAAACAATGACAAAACCTTTCAAAAATGCCCCTAGCTTAGGCTAGCTACAAAGGAAATGTATTCTTCTATTCAAGCTTGCACTTGATTAAATTATGGCATTACTTTTGAGCATAGCTTAATTAAAACAAGGAATTTGACCAAACACTTCCATTTCTAAGAATCTCTTTGTTATGAGATTGAAAAAGAACCTTATTGCTTGAGTGTTTGAGGAACTAAAGGGAAAGTTAGGGATATGCTCTTCACCTTTTAGGTGAACCAAATTCCCAAAAACTTAACTTAATTCCATTTTCCTTGCTTTATATGAACATGCTAGTTAAAATAGAGATTTAGTGGGCTCGCCTCCCGAGTTGTGCCTTAATGAGGCCGGTGAGAGGGACAGCCCAAAGTGGGATACACTTGCTTTTACCGTGAGAATCTGACCCACTATAAAATGAAACGCATACATCCTTAATGGGGTGTGTGACAAACAGATCTTAAATTTTTTGAATTTCCTCTAGTAGTCTTCACGGATTGCGCAAAATCATACCTTGGTGCATGTGGGAAATCCCTTAACATACTTGGGGGATGAAAATTTAAGATCTATTTGAACGGAATCCATAATAAATCCTGGATAAAGTAGCATGCCTACCTTTTAGAGCTATGTTAAGAGCCAAAATTTGACTTTAGGTAAGCTGCTTGGAATTCTTTCTTGTGTCACACTTGTGGAAATGATCGAAAATATACACATTAGATTGTTTTAGGGACATTGATGTGTGTGTTGCATTTGTTTTTTATTTTCAAACAAGAAAATTTCAAAGGACCTAATCTTAAATGTTTAAAAAATTCAAAATCTTACAATCTGGTTAGAGAAGTGCCGCTTGTGCACAAAACAATCCTACCTATCAAAGGTTTAGTCATGCCTGTGACTTTTATGAAAACACTTATCAACACAAAAGTCACACCTAGAACATATTTAATCACGCTTGTTAAAATTGGAAAGTCACCTATCAATAGGAAAGTGTCACCTGCATTCATGCAAAGTGCCACCTAACAATATACCAGTACACGCATATGCAAAATTAAGTCACGCCTACACTCAGTTCAGTGACACCCATAAATCTAAAAGGGAAAACAAAGAGTACTTGCAGGGAGGATCAAAAAAATTTGATTATATATTTGAGTACCCTTTTTTGTGTTCTTACTGTTCCAACCTTCAGTCCAGCCAAAAATCATGTTCTACACCATTTTTGCAAATTTTACAAAGGATTAGACCACGGGTAATATTGACTCTTATTCTCCAAGGTTCCTACCTGATTTTACTAGATCCTACTACATCAAGAAAACCTTGCAAGTAGATAGGACTTATTTGAGTCAAGAACTCCCTTACCCAGAAGACGAGTCTACCACTCCAAGAATACCCAAAAAATCACCTGAACAAGAAGGGGAAGACAACATGATGTATTATGGTAGTTTGGGTAACAAGAGAAATAGTGGCATTGACCCTAATAACCAAGGTGATGCCAATAATGGGGGCATTGACATAAATAACCAAGGCAATACAAATAGTGGGGGGGTGGATCAAAATACTCAAGGAATTGATACCACCCACCAAAGAACTAACACCGAACCAACGGATGATGATGCCATCGATGATAAGGTTGACGAAGTTGTTCAATGCCCCTATTTCTTAAGACTCATGGAAAAGGCAATGGAAAGAGATAAAGAGAAGTATTTCATGGACCTAGCCCGAGCAGGTCTTAAACTTCCACAAGATTATGATGTAAATCAACTAAAACCAAGCGAAGTTGAAGAAAGTGCCATAGACATTATGAAAAAATAGTTTAAGATATTTCAAATGCAACTGGATACAATGAAGCAAAGTGGGGCTCCTAAACCCTTTTCCATCGAAGCATTGTGTCCATTCCCGTTTGATAAAAGTTTGGTAATGGCACCATTCCCGATCAATGTAGTTTTTCCTAAATATGACAAGTATGAGGGAACGTCAGATCCAGAAGATCACTTACATGATTTTTGTGCATTGAGCTTAGAGTTCATGCATGATACAACCTATTTAATGAGACTATTCCCAAGAAGCTTAGGAGGGATGGCTATGGAGTGGTTTTCTAAGTTACCCTCTGGCATAAAGACCTTTGAAGAATTAGCTTCAAAATTCATGGCCCATTACTCATATAACATCAAACATGAGGTCACAATGATAACATTATGTAACACTAAACAAAAAGATGGAGAGGCATTCCTCACTTTCTTACAAAGGTGGAGGACAGTATTTGTGAGGTATCCTAGGAGTGTGCCCAAGAAAGAAAAAATGGATATATCCATTAATAGTTTGAGCACTGAGATGAACTACCGATTGAGGATGCAATGTCCCAAGACATTCCAAGACCTCATAGAAAATGGAGTAACAACAGAAGAAGTGTTGGTTAAGAGTGGAGAACTAAAATTGTATAAAGATAACAAGAACAACTCTAACAACAATAACTCCAACAATGGCACCAGTCAAAATAAGAATTGTTCAATAGCAATAGTCGGTATAAAAAAAACTATAAGGGCATAGTCAATGATGGGGTTGTTGACTCTAGAAACTTGAAGATAACTCCCTTTGCGCTTACAAGAACACCTAACTAGGTGAATAATGCCAATTAGACCTCCAATGCACCTTCCAACAATAACAATACTAATAATGGAAACCAAGGAAATAATTCAAGTAATAAATTTGATAAATATTTGGTGCCAACTCCTCAAAGGAACTTCACACCCTTGGGCAAATCCCTCGAAAAGGCACTAAAGACCCTCATGGCTAATAATATTATTACTTTACCTAGCATTCAGCCTTATGAGCCACACAACAAGCCTAGTTGGTGGAGTGTCAATAGCCATTGTGAGTACCATAGGATTCGAGGGCATACAACAAATGAATGCTTGCAGCTAAAGAATATAGTGCAAGACTTAATCGATAATGGCATGATCACCATTGATGGACCCCAAAGAAATGAAGACCATACATCATTCAAAAAACCCTTCTATAAACATGACAAAGGGGAGTCATCTAATGGCAAGAAACAAAGTAGCAATAACATTAACTTTGCACCACCTTATGATAACATTGTGAATGCTATAATAATCAAGGACCAGCCTCAAAAAGAGACATCAAATGTTATTACAAGAGGGAAGACTTCGAAGATTACCCTTCAAGGGGTTGTTCCAAAAGTTATTAGCACTCCGCAATCCAACATTGTGATCAAGCAATCTTCTACAGCAACAAAACCTTATAGCTTGGTAGATCAGTTGCAAAGAAATCTAGGGAAAATATCTATCTTGGAGCTATTGAAGCTATCCCCTAATCATAAGGAAATTTTAGAAAAAGCTCTAGTAGAGATGAATGTTCCTACTAACTTAGAAGAGGGAAAGTTCCAAAACATGGTAGGTCATCTCGTAGCACCTCATTGCTTGTCATTCTTTGACCAAGATGACATGTCTATCACCCATCCCCAAAACCTACCACTGCATATAGAGGTCTTGATTGAATGCCATAGAGTCAAAAGAGCTCTCATTGATGGAGGAGTTGGCCTTAATATTTGCACATTAAGTCTTGTTAAATCTTTAGGTTTGTCTAAGTCTTGCATTAACCCTATGAAAAAAATCCCCATTAAGGCTTATGATGAAGCTAAAAGGGCCTCTAAAGGCATGATCATATTGCCCATTCAAGTGGCACCTGTCAAGAAGGACACTAATTGCCAAGTATTGGACATGAAGTTAACTTATAATATTTTGTTGGGGAGACTATGGATCCACAAGATGCAAGCAGTCCCATCCATGTACCACCAATGCATCAAATTTCCATACATGGGTGAAGAAATCATGGTTGGAGGGGACTCAAACCTATTCCAATATTGCAATGCACTCAAACCCCTTCATGAGCTATTTATTCCACATAACCGGGAAGGAATCATTCAAAGAGCCACCATTGAAGATACCAAAATGGATGATTCTATCATAACATTAAATGCTACTCCAAACCCTCCTCAAGCTAGCTCAACAACATCAACTAAGGGAAAGGAAAAGATGAGGTACAAGGGTCCAACTACAAATGAGGGTTCAAATCAAGTGCCTAAATCAGAGATCATACCCTACAAACCCACTAGAGAAGAAAAAGATAAAGTTAAAATGGAAAACTACAAGAAAATGGATGAGATGATGGATGCATTTGATAAACAATGCAAAATTAGTTCAAAAGGAGTAGGGGAATACTCAGTTTCCCCATTTGACATGCCCACATCTCCAAGAACACATGGAAAATCATCAAACGAACACTTACCTCATAAGTATAAATCTTACTTCATAAGAGAAAGTGACAAAGAAGAATTTGACAAGGAGGAGAATGAAGTCCTTCAATGGCTTTATCATGATGAAGAGGATACCTCAAACACTCCCATGGAAAGAATCGAGCATGTTAATATACAAACTGAGAAATATGGGAAAGGGTTTGAGATAATGTAGAAGATGGGATACAAGAGAAGAGGACCCTTAGGCCAAAGGAATAGAGGTTTACTAGAACCCATTGAACCTACTTGGAGGGCAAAACAAGAAAGATCCAAAGTAGGCTACCAATATAAAGGCAAAAGCTCCAGCCCAATGCAAGATTTCTATCCTCAAGTAAATGCCTTAGAATCCAATGGAGATAGTGATGACTCTCAAGATTATGAGGGACACCTTATCTAATGAATAATGTCAAGACAAAGAAGTAGTCACAATACATATGTATGCAAAGATCCCAAGGCAAGAAACTCAAATCAATGAAGAACCTAATATACAAGGTCTTAACATAGGACAAGCATATATAATTCCACCATGGATAGATACATTTTGGATGCCTTTGGAGGAGGGAGATTCAAACATTAGTTTTAATCCACTCATGGCTTTTCCCACGCTATTTCCCATAGAAGTCGATGAGGACTCAAGTGAAGGGGATTTCGACCCTTCTTCCATGGACCATCTTGAGGAAGCGCATGTCATAGAGCTAAATGATACAATGTATGAACCCTCAAATGAAGTCATGTCCATAAACCAAATTGATGAAAACTTTCCTAATGAAACCTTATCCTTAATAAATCCCCATCTTATTGATTGGGACCAAACCAAGCCAAGTGACTTGCTTTACTTCCCGAATGACCAAGCAAAAAACCAATACCTTAATGCGATTGATCCCTCTTTCACCAATGAATTTTAACCGAACATGATAGAAGCAACGGGGGTTCAATCTCTTAGTCAAAAGCAAAAAATGAAAAAAAATAAGAAAAAGAAAAGTTCTAGTGCTGAAAACCATTATGTGGCAGCATTAGAACCCAAAAAAGTAAAGATAAAAGACATTTCCTTTGGTGAAAACCCAATTGTGGCATCAAAGGAAGAGAGATTGGATACTCTACCAGAGCATGAGGAAGAAAGGTTGCCTATACTCATAGAGCTGATAGAAAAGGTTAACATTGGGACAGAAGTGGATCCAAAATTTATACACTTGGTAGCATCTCTTACACCTCTAGAAAGAGAGGACTTCATCAAGTTTTTCCAAGAACAACAAGTAAAGTTTGCATGGTCATATGCTGACATGCCTAGATTAGATCTTGACTTTATAATGCATCATTTGAATATTAGACTAGGGGTTAAGCCCGTTAAGAAAAAGTTGAGGAAAATGCACCCACACATAGCTCTTTTAGTCAAGGTAGAATTAGAAAAATTGTTGAAGGCGGGATTCATAAGGGCAATAGATTATGCTGAATGGATATCTAACATTGTACCAGTCACAAAACATGATAAATCCATTCGAGTATGCATGGATTTTTGAGACCTCAATCTTGCTTGTCCTAAGGATGACTTCCCACTTCCAAGCATTGATGCAATAGTTGACTTGACAGTAGGTCATTCCATGTACTCCCTTATGGATGGTTTTAGTGGGTATAATCAGATCAAAATTGCACCTGAAGACCAGGAGAAGACTTCCTTTACTTTCCCTTGGGGCACTTTTTGTTGGATTGTCATGCCCTTTGGCCTTAAAAATGCCGGAGCCACATATCAAAGGGCCATGACAACTATCTTCCATGACATGATGCATACATTCTTAGAGGATTATGTGGATGATATATTGGCAAAATCCCACAAAAGAGAAGAACACCTCCAAATTTTGAAAAAGATATTCATTCGGTTGGGGCAATTCAAAGTCAGATTAAACCCAAAGAAATGTGCCTTTGGTGTCCAATCCGGCAAGTTATTAGGCTATATAGTTTCAGCCAAAGGAATTGAAGTGGACCCAGAGAAAGTACAAGCCATAATGGATATGGAGATACCTAAGAACATTAGCCAAATGAGATCCTTACAAGGCAAAATACAATCCATAAGAAGATTTATCTCTCAATTGGCCAAAAAATGTCATTCCTTCACTAGGTTGCTACATAAGGATACCATATTCATGTGGGATGAAGAATGTGATCAAGCTTTCACATTATTGAAGACCTATTTGATAAATCCACCTATTCTCATGTCACCAATCAAGGGCAAAGCATTGCTTTTATACATATCTACTACAAAAAGATCCCTAGGAGTACTTTTGGCACAAGAGGATGAACAAGGAAAGGAAAGAGCTATCTACTATTTGAGTAGGACATTGATCAAATACGAACTTAACTACACATTCATGGAAAGGGCTTTCCTAGTGGTTGTGTTTGCATCTCAAAAGTTGAGATATTATATGTTGATGCATAAGGTCAAGCTAATTGCCAAAATTGATCCTCTCAAGTATTTGTTAAGCAAAACTGCCTTAATAGGTAGGATAGAAAAGTGGGTTATGATATTGAGTGAATTCAACATTGAGTATGTTGATAGAAAGGCAATAAAAGGGCAAGTGATAGCAGATCACTTAGCTACAAACCCCATGACTTCTACACAAACTATTCAAGTGGAATTTCCAGATTCTGCCATTGTAAACATAGAAGTAAAATTGTGGAAGTTATACTTTGATGGCTCCTATACTCAAGGAGGTTCCGGGGCCGGCATATTATTGGTCAATCCTCAAGGTTAGACCATTCCCAAGTCCTACAAGCTCTTGTTTACATACACAAATAATATAGCGAAATATGAAGCACTAGTCATAGGCATCAAAATGGCCTTAGAGTGGAACATCACGAAGCTACAAATTTATGGAGATTCTCAACTCATCATCAATCAAGTAAAAAATGAATATAACACTAAAGATGAAAATTTGATGCCATATAAGACCATGATTGATGGATGGAAGAAGTAGTTTTCCTTGATCACTTTTGAGCAGATTCCTAGAGAGAAAAATAGAGCAACTGATGCCATGGCCACCTTGGCTTCCTTGTTACAAAAGCCAGATCAAAATGGGAAGTATGAGTTCTTGGTGGAAGAGTTGGTGAAATCAGCATTCAACCTTCCTGAAACCCAAATTGTTTCCCTATTACATGGACATCACTCACCTTGGTACAACCCTCTATATACATATCTCAAAGACCAAGTGCTACCCTTAGACCAAACCAGAGCCCAAAAATGAAACTTCATATGCCAATCAACCCATTACATAATCCTCTCAGAAATATTATATCGTAAGGGTCTCGATGGGACATTACTTAGGTGTCTAGAAGAGGAAGAGTCTAAATTAGCTTTGCATGAAGTTCACGAAGGCATTTGCGGGTCACATGCAAGTGAGTTAAATCTAGCTAAGAAAATCCTTCGGTTAGGGTATTTCTGGAAGACATTAGAAAAAGATGCTTGCCACTTTGTCAGGATATGCAGCAAATGTCAATATCATGGTGACATGATACATGCACCAGCATAGGTATTACACCCATTTTTTACACCTTGGCCTTTCTATCAATGGGGGTTTGATTTAATTGGTGTCATATACCCACCTTCTTCAAATGGTCACAAATATATCATAATAGCAATAGAGTATTTCACTAAGTGGGTCAAAGCAGTTCCTTTGATCATGGCCATGGGTAAGTAGATTTCCATGTTCATCTTGAACCACATCATTTGTAGATATGGCATTCCACACGCCATCATAACAGATAATGGAAAAAAATTTAAAAACAAGGACGTGGATGAACTTTGTGCTACATTTCATATCACTCACCACTCCTCATCAATCTATTACCCTCAGGGAAATGGGAAAGTTGAAGCCACGAATAAGAATATCTTGAAAATATTGAAGAGGTCGGTCAATAAATCAGGAAGGGATTGGCATGTGAAAATTAATCTAGCATTATGGGCCTATAAAATGAGCATTTGCACACCTACGGGAGCCATGCCATTCTCATTAGTCTATGGGGCCGAAGCAGTTCTACCATTAGAGGTTGAAATCCCATCTCTACGAGTGTAAGGATTGATCACAAATGATGATTATAGAGTCGCTAGACTTCAACAATTGGAGTTACTTGAAGAACATCAAACACAAGCTTATGAACACTTGAAAGTGTATCAAAATAGAATCTCGAGGAACTATAATAAACATATCAAATTGAGAGTCTTTCAGGTAGGAGACTTAGTGTTGCGAGAGAACCCAAAGAATCAGGTTGAAAGAGAGAAAAAAGGAAAATGGGAGGATAATTGGCTCAGCCCATTCATCATAGTGTCTTCATTTGGCACAAGAACCTATAAGTTATCAGATTGTGAAGGAGAAGAACTCCAAGAACCCATCAACAACATTCATCTCAAAAGGTTTTACACATGAGGGAGATGAAAGAGTATAAAGAGTATCAGATGAGGAGCATCATATTTATTGCACATAGTCAAAGAGATCTTGAAAAATACAAAAAAAATTGAAAAAAAAAAAGAAAAAAAGTGCCTTGGTGAAAACCTAGCAATAGGAACCTTGGTAGCAAAAAAAGAAAAAGATCCAGAAGGTGAAAACTTGGTAAAAAAGCACCTTTTGTTCCCTTAAGTTTTTATTTCCTAGTCACATATGTCCATATTGCATTTCCACCATCCCATTTGTACAACCGCCATTGCATCCGTCATTTGTACATAGTCATAATAAAGTCATTCAGTCGTATTGTTGCATTGCCTATTCACCCTAAGTTTGTCAACCAATCACATTTATCACTTGGGGGTAGAAGAGGATTGGAAATTTGGTACCAAATGGATTCAATAAGTGCTACAATCAGTCATGTTAGAAAGAGATTTATCAGAGTTTCAGAAGAGTGGAAATTTATTGAACCTTTGATGGATATCATTGTTCACAAGCCTAAGTATTTGATCCTACAACATGATCCTTGAGCCTACATTGACTTTATAAATTGGGATTAAAAATTGGCAAAACACCTTAAAGATCAGAAGGCTTGGAAATACTTTTTGAAAATCAGGAAACATTGCAAAACACTTGAAACTTTTTTTTGATAATCTTTAGGAAATTGACTTTTTATCATATCTTTTGAGCTATTCGATGATGTTTCGACTAGATTAGTTGTGAGAAAGACATGATATTTTATCACCTTTGAGTGATTGTCTTGAGGAAGATTCATCAACTCATGAGAGTTCATCTAATGACATGGTCATGAAAGAACCATCGAGGACTATCTCATAAGAGGACAGATTAACCTTTTCTTGTTTATGCAAACGGATCCCTTGGCTATTTAGATCTTCTATATCTTAATACCAAAAATCCACTTGCAACATTGAATTTGTTGACACCGGTATTTAGACTCCCATAGTTTGGTCATCCAACTAGTGAGGGTTGTACTTGGTTCAAAAAGGAGGTTACCAAAAAGCGATAAAAAGTGGTATTCATATCATCATGATGTGGTCAGTGGTGATTGTACTAGCTTTCCAGTCCCAAAATGCTCAATGATGAAAAATTATCTCCATGGCATTTCTTTACTAAAAGCTAGTGACACTTACGTTGCATTGCATTATCATGTTAGATTAATTGCATTATCATGTTAGGTTAATTGCATTGCATTGCTTTATCCTATTAGATTGCATTATCATGTTAGATTAATTGCATTTGTTTGTGGTTAATATTCCAAGGGAAAAGGGGGTACATCAATAATCTTGGTTAGTCAAAACATTAAAGAAATGAGGGATTCAATCAAACGTTTTACTCTTAATCTATCAAAACAAAGAAAATGATATTATCTTTTGCATTCATGCATAGCATTAATCATTAGTCATTATCCATATACCATAAAAAGAGAAAAACATCCATACATCATTTTCATACATGTAGTTAAGGATAAAATTGCATTGGCATTGAAAAATTCAAAAAACATAAAGGACATTTCCATATGAATTTCCATTAAACATTTTTTCATCCATACATTGAGAAAAGGGAAAATCATGTCATAAATCCATACATCATTGCATCATTTATATATATCATACAATAAGATAATTGCATCCATAGCATAAATACAAAATGAATGCATAACACATCATATAGCTGCATAAATAGATAATCTCATAAACAACTCATCAAGGAGAACCAAGGAGTATATTATCATATATCATCAAAAAAAAAAGTGTTCATCAACGATCCATCAACTCAGTATATCAAGATATAATGTCATACAAAGGGGTACATCAAATGGTCTGATCAATCAAAAAACATGGCATGTGATACAAGTACATCAACTATGAGTGAATCTGTCATCAAAGATATCAAGATCCTATAGGACCAAATCCATCTAGACCTCTACCATCCTGTGGGGGAGGAGCCTGAGAAGTACTCGCTCCGCTCTGTCTCCGAATCATAGCAGACATGAACTGCTACATCAAGGTGGCAACCTGATCTAAGCACCCAACAACACTGGACATATATGTCCTCATATCCTGAACAGCTCATACTACAATACCCATAGTAGGAACATCCTGTGAACCTTGTCCATGATCCTGTGGCTACTGATCCTGTCTAGGCACCTCCTGTGCTGGAACTTGATCCTGCTGTGCTACATCATCATCCTGTTGGGCCAAGGCTACCCTCTACAACTAAACCAAATGATCCAATCCACCAGGAATCTACCTAGCAGCATCAACATGAGCCCGTCTCTCCTATCTCTGATGTCTATGAGCTCTCTGCTATCTATTTGCTCTAGGCTGTCTATCACATGCATCATCATGACCTCTAGCATGATCTCTATCTCTCACATGACCATCTCTCACCCATCCCTGATCAACAATAATAGGAGGATCTATCTGTCCTCCTCATCTCCACTGTCTACCACCACCACCACCTCCTCCTCCATCACCCCGACCTGGGATAGGCTCTACTGGATTAGTGAACCGAGTAAACCTGTTACGAGCCCACCAATCAGCAAACTTGTGAGACATACCTGCATCTGATACACTAGAAAGCATCTCCCATCTACAATAAGCCATACCAGCAATCTCATCTAAGGAAAACTGATAATCAATGAGAGGACCCCACATAGATCTCTTTGCTTGTACCCGAGCATATAGTGTTGTACCCTGTGGCATATCCTATGTCCGACCATACTGTCTAGAAACTCTACCAAAGTAGAAGTGCTCAACAGTGGTAGTAGTGCAACCAATCATCCAGTGAGGGACAAACATATATGGTACCTCATCATCATCCTCCCTCCATAGTTCGCAACCCTTGTATGGTCTCCATAATACCTGATCTAGATCATCAATCTGTCGTCACCAAAAATCCAAATGACCCAAATGATGTTGTATAACCATCATAGTGTATAGAAAAGCATAGGGAAAACCCCGAGGCTGAACCCTGTCAGAAATGGGCCTAGTGATGGGAAGATGCTCCCATATCCACAACTAAAGAACCACTGCACCAACCGATAAGGATGCACTCGCTCGATAGATTACCTTGTGCAAATCATGATATAGCTATGCAAGGACGCATGACCCCCAATCAAAATGTTGAGGATAAATAAGAAAATCCTCCAATATCCTACCCCATTCGATGAAAAAGCCATGACATCACCAGTCGGGAAGAAGTAAACCACCAATCAATGTACCAGGTACTACTGGCAAGGTAGGAAATGAAGCAAACTGAGGCCAAGTGATCGTATCACCATCATCAATAGAAGTGTCCCCAAACACTCATCGGTAGACAATAGAATCATAATACACTACCTCTCCTTTATAGGGGATACGTAGTAATTGATACACATCCTTGGGCGTGATCATCATATCTCCATAAGGCAAATGAAATGTGTTGTGATCGGAGTGCCATCGCTCCACCACTATAGTAAGTAAACTATGGTTCAGCTGAAACCATGGAAGATCAAGGAGAAAACTCAAACCACACAACTCAATCATGCTGAACTCAGCATCTGTAAGATTTTGGCCCAAATCAATGACCCAAGAAGCCACTGTCTGGATTTATAAAGTAGGAAAGTTTTCCTGTTGGCAAAGCAAAGGAATCATATCAGTATACCATATCAAGGAATTATATCAAGTCAATCAAAGTCTATCAAAAGTATCAAGCAATCACACCAAGTACCATTTGTTCATTTCTTTGTGTCCTGAGAATGGAGCAGCAGTATCAAATCATATTGATTTTCACACTAATTGATTTATCCTATCAATATCCTATCCTAATCAGATTGACACATCACATTCATTGGTAACACTATCCTGATATCCTAATCCATTTGTTTTGTTGAAAGCAACAGACCTAATCTAATCATTCGACTCAAGCATTGAAAGTCATCAAATTTTTCATTAGACACAATCAAGTACAAGTGTGAAAAAGTACATAATTTTTTTTCAAAACTCTGCAAGCATGATTTTAATCATCCCAGGTGACATTTCTCCTAAGCGATAGCAAAAAGTTGTGAAGTGACATTATTCAAGTTTTAGGTAATAGTTCGAATGCTACGTGACATTGAATCATGCTAGGCGACAGAAAAAGGTGGCCTAGGTGATAGTAAAATCGCTAAGGTTTCCTATGCGATAGCATATATGAAAAGGGGCATTTTGACCTAGATGTAGACATGAGTATCCTATTCCTAGGTGAGGATAAAAGTTTCTTAAGCAGCATTAAACTACACAGAAGCTTGAGAGAAAAGCGCGGATGTGACAGTTAAAGGGTCTAAGCAATAGTAAAATGTTTCTAGGCATGGATTTGGCATATTAAATGCAATGATGAAACAAGAAATTGCAATAAATGCTAATAAATGTGCAATAAATGCAAATAAAACATTTGAAATAACTTATAGGAGGTCCATACTTAGGCGGCCTCGCATATCTCTGACACCTCTCGAATCGATGCTCTCGAATAGGGACAACCATCTCGAAATTCCCCACAGGATCAGAGCAAAATCACCAAAGAGAAAAGTAAAAATGAATAGTAAAACAAGGTTTTTCAACCTATTTAAGCTATTCTGACCTAATTTTAGAGGTGAAATTTGGCTTAGACCCATATATTGACCTATCAAACCAACCGGGGCTGAACGCATAGCATATCATCAAGATTTTCAGAAATGAAAACATATTCAATGAATCAAACATCATCAAAACTTTCAAATCAAGAAATTAATATGTTTTAATTTCTGAGGGAGCATCAAGGTATCAAATTGAAATTGAAATCAAACATCATGGAATCAATGGGGCATCAAAAAATTTTGTATCATCATCATAGGCAGCATTCATATCATATCGTATCAGGGGTAGCAATCAATAAGTATCAGAGGCATATTAGTGAATTAGCAATCAGGACCTAAAAGCGATCAGACTCAAAAGAATCTTTGTATTAATGTTCTTCGTACATCAATTCAAAGAGGGGCATTTGTAGACATGCAAAATTGGACAAGTGCTTTTAAATTGCAAAAATCAATTAAATTGCTCAAAATCATCAAAATGCATTAATTCAATAAAAAAGGGATAAAATCAATTAAAAGGGGCATAATTAATTAGAGTTGGGCAAAAAATCAATTAAAGCAAAGGAAAAAACAAATAATGAGGTTAAATAATTAAATCAAAGCTTAAAGGGGTGAAAAGCAATACATAGTTGATTTTAATCAATTAGTTATATAGTTGTTTAAATAAAAAATCAAAATGAACCTATTACCCTTACATGGCTAAATTTAATTAATTAATTGAATTTAATAATTCTTACTTTCTTTCAACAAAGTTGAGAAACCACTAAGAATTGAGGACAAAAAGACATAAATCACTCAAAAAGGATTAATCTCAATCACTCATTTGAAAGTTTCAATCTCGACCACTCAATCTTGTCCTTTTGTCCAAAGCTTTGAGACAAAGCTTTAAATTGTTCCCCCATTTATGAACAAATCAAAGTATTTGACTCAACCTAAGGTAAATCATGATTACTTCACTACACCCCCTACCCTTGGGAATTTACTATAAATATGAAGCATTTTGAGAGCAATTGGGATCTTAGAAATTCATTTGCAAAGCATTGTTACTATAGGCAATTGAGAGCATTCTAAGAGCATTTTAGAGTAATTTGCATTATATCTTGTCAATTTGAGTTAGAACTATCATCATAGAAGCATTGTAAAAGCATAGAACAACATACATTCTCATTTTAGAAGTGTCACTAGTGGAGATTTGAGCTGAGAGTTTCACTTACCACCTCTTTCTAGAGAGCCATGAGATGCTATAGATCTTAGTTTCAATTTTAATTAGATTTGCATTGTATTTACTTTTAATTGTTGCTATTTGATCTTAATTTAATGAACGTGATTATCATCATCACACAATCTCAAAGTTTTGAATTAATATTATTCAAGGAGAAAAGTTGTATAGTTTGATAAAAAATAGGATATTTGTGTAATACCCTATCATTTGTATAAGATCTTTTGTACATAGAGTGTCCATTGTAATAATTTATTTATTACATCGCACAATTTCAAAGGAAGTATTTTATCTCTTAAAGATTCAATGATATAAGTTGTAATGGATTTGAATGACAATGTAAAAGATATATGTAGTATATTTGAGATTTTTTTTTTTAAAGAAGAAGAAAATATATTCTTACAAATGTATGTATTGTTTCAAAATGAAGTATATAAAGTTAGGGCAATAATTTTATTTTTTTATATAGAAAGAATTAAATCCTTTATACAAAATTTCATGAATATATACACTTGAGAATTTATCCATGTTAGAAAGTAATTTCATGCTTAAAAGGAGAATTTCCCAATTACATTTATATATGATTTAAAGTGTATAATGCATAGAATACCTTGATGTTATCTCTTTCCTTATTTCTTAGTGTATACACATACATATGAAGTGTATAATCTTTGTGTGTGTGTGTATATATATACATATATAATATATATACATATATAATATATATAATATATAATATATATAATATATAATATATATATAAGCATGCTAATATATTACTTTTAAATACATTAACATATTTATATAAATATATATATAATTATATAATTCCTTATTATCATATTACCCATTTAAAGAAAAGAAATATGAATAATATGAAATATATATAAATATATATATAATAGTATATATATATTAATATATAATATACATACTATATTAACAATTTATATCACATACAATATTTACCTAATGCTTATTACCTTTCTAAACCACCATAAACATTAAATTTTAAAAAAAAATTAATAAAAAAAGAACTTAATAAAGTTTTTTGGGTTAGGTCAAAGCCCTTCCCTCACAACAGAGGGCCCTCACCGCCGCCACCCATCTCTAGGTGTGGAGGTGTCACCCCTGCCACCGTCCCCTTGGGGGCGGTGGACAGGGGAGCCCTGCCACCACTAGTGGGGTGTGGAAGGGGCTTAACACCCTCTCGCAACCCATCAGTGGTGCGGGTGGTTCAGCCCCCCACTGTCGACGAGTATGGGGCTGCCAGATTGCGCACGACAGCCGGTAGTCCTCCCCAAATAATTTTTTTTACTTCAAATTTTTTCTTAAAAAAAAATATGAACAAGATATATACCCACATAAATCTATCATACGGGTATTTGTGTATTTGCTTAAATATGAAAATAAATTTTGTTAGAAATAGATTGCAGCAAAATAATGAAATTTAAATAATAAACAGATTTATTTATCTAACTGGGCAAATCGATAATAAGAGGACAAAGATTTTTAAACCAATTGAACGATACAAATATAATTAGCAGCAAACAATATTTGTTTAATCAGAAATAAATCTGGCAATGGGCTACTTAAGGCGTCAAAAAATGGTAGAATATTATTCTGGCATAAATAGAATGCAAGAAAAATATTATGGGTATATTTTTCTACAAAAAAATAGAACACTGTAACATAGTATAATAAAACTGAAAATAAAGATTTTTTGAAGTCTAAATGCAAATCTGAAACTAGCTTAAACAAATAATTTTTACCTTGTTGTGGTTTCGTATCAGGGTTTGTTGAAACCCTTGGTTGATCCATTAGGGCTGAGTGCAAACCCTCTACAAAATCTTGAGAAAACATATACACACAAGTGTATATGTGAGTATATACACACCCTAGGTGTGTATATGCACACATGTACACATGTGTATACAAAAGAGACTTGGTATTCCATTCCTCATCCCTCTGGCTCAACCCTGCATCAACAAATGATGAAATTAGGGTTTGGTTGACTTTTAAATTTGGGGCCTAACCCTAATTTCAAATTAGGGTTAGGGTTAGCTCTTTTGGGGGCCTTTTCTTTTTATTTTATTTATTTTCTCATTCTGGTCCCACTAGAAATGTCTTTTAACTTGTACTCCCTATTTTTAGTTAATTAATATTAAGTAACTTTAGAAAGTCACTTTTATTAAAATTTGATTTAATTATTATTTTATTTTATGTTCTTAATGGAAATTAGTAATGGTGATTTTCTTTAACGAGTTCGATTCTTTTCTTATTAATTGTTATTAGATGAAATTTTAAAATTAATTAAAGTTGTTAATGTTGGAATTTATATTTAATGGACATTTATATTATTTTATTTATTATTTGAGATTGGAGATTTAAGATCTATGGTTTAACATATTTTAATATTATTATTTTAGTGCCCCTTTTCTATGTTCACTTATTACTTGGATTATTAGGGAAATAGTTAATTTTATAAACCCTAGGAGGGACCTAGGTGAATTAATTGTCCCTAATAATATTTTGAATAGTAATTTTATAATTCTTAATTATTTAAATCCCTTAGTTGAAATATTATTATTATTTATTGAATCTTAAATAAAAAAATTATTTTAATCAAGGATACATTAATTGTATCTTAAATTTATCAAATAATAATATATTTCAACTATTAATAAATTATTAACCCTAGTGTTGAGATTGGGTGATTTTCATGTTTCAATCTATGTTATCCCACTTATTGAAATTTTGCAGTTGACCCTAAATGGTTACCTGGCATCCGTTGGGGCCATTAGGGTTACAAATAGAATAGGTTAAATTTATTCACCATCATTTGAACCCCTAGGTTTGATACCCTAATCGAGGGCCCTTTAATATTTTCCTATTTTGACCTTGTCTTGAGATAATTATATTTTTATTATTATATGTCAAACCTTGATAGGGTTCCCATTGACTAATGCATTTTGATGAATAAGGGATGTTGGCACGCCAACACATGCCATGATTTCCCCTTGAGAGTTGATTTGTGTTGTTTTTTGTGCCTCATTTTTGTGTCGAGCATTCTTAGTGTGTATCGTAGGAGATGTTTTGTGCTTTTAAAAAAAAAATTATTGTGTGTTTTGCCTTAGATTTTGGGCATTATAATTTGGTATCAGAGCATAGCTTCAACTCTAGGAACCTAAACCCATTGCATTTTCAACTCATTATTTGTTTCTACCCTAGTGTAGGATGCCTCCAATCACACATAATGGTCGCCGATGTGGATGGATAGCCAGGGGTGGCCGTGTGGCAACAAAGGGTGTTGAGAAGGTAGCAGGGGGAGTAGGTGGTGAGCAGGGGCCTCCTCTTGTGCCACCACCGAATCCCAACCAGGACATTCTCAATGCACTTTAGGATCTAGTGGGTATCATCATGGATAGATTTCCTCTAGGAGGTCAGCAAGTTGAGGCCCGAGAGCGCAGTAGGAATCCTCCTCCTAGACAGGTTGAAGATCAGGAAAATCATGAGGGTGAGTCAGTTCACATGCCAGAGCCACCGCTAGGGATAGTACAGAGAGCACCCCGTGATACCAGGGACCAAATCAAAGATCTTCTATGACTATAGCCACCACCCTTTTCAGGATCTACGGGTGGGACAGAAGCTGAGGCATGGATTTTGAGCCTTGAACATTGCTTTGGGTTGCATCCTTATGAGAGAAACCTAAAGGCATGATTTGCAATGCATATAATAAGAGGGATGACTTCTACTTGGTGGAGGAAGGAGGAGTATAAGAACTAGCTAATCATAGACACCCTCACATGGGAGACATTCCTTGAGAGATTCAGAGCTCAGTATATGTTAGAGTACTTCAGGTAGCATTGTATCGATGAGTTCCATGACCTTTAGTAGAGAGGTCTTTTTGTGGCACAGTATGAGAGTAAGTTTCTCGAGCTCCTTTCCTATGTGGACTATATGAAGGATGAGAAACTACAGGTCAACCACTTTATTAGGGGGTTGAAACATGCTATTTCTAATAGGGTGTGGATGGTACCTCTAGGTGATTTACGCTATACCATAGAGAGGGTCATGATTGTTGAGGAGATCCATAATAGGGCTAATGATGCACATGATAGGTCACAAAACTGTAATTCTACACCATAGTCTTCTGGTTTCTAGAGATCCCACTAGAAGGGAAATCAAAAGCACTCCTCGGGGTCTTCTAGAGCACCTCAACTATAGCAAGTGCAATCTCAGCAGAGTCAGAGACAAAGAACTCCACAAGGATAATAGGGCTCTAAGCCTAAGAAATGGCATTCATAGGGTCCTTGACGTGATCAGAGACCTCAGACATAGTCATTGAGAGGTGGCTTTAGTAGATCTAGCATGATAGGTGGAAAGAAACAACCTAGACCTCAGGGGATTCATATTCAGGCTAGAGGTTCATGTTACACTTGTGGTGCTATGGGGCACATTGCTAGAGATTTTCCTTTAGGCCATCCAACCGGTAGTCAGAGGGTGACAACTTTAGAGGCTACAATAGGTGACATGGGCAGATCCAACCGACTATTTGCAGCAATTGATAACCACCAAGTTGAGGATTAGGCTATGGTTATTGAGGCCACAGGTAGGATTGAAGGTAGTAGCATTTCTATTCTTTTTTATTCAGAAGCTACTGACTCTTATTACACCTTTTATAGTGGAGTGTTGTGGGTTAGTGGAAACTAGGTAGGATATGATTTGGGAGGTTGAGTTAGCCTCTAGTGCTAGGGTGTCAGTTAGTTCCTTGGTGAGGAGATATCAGTTACAGATTAGGGACATGCCACCATAGCTGACCTTCGTATTACACCACTTGGATCCTATGATGTTGTTCTTGGCATGGACTGGCTTTATGCCCACAGTGCCAAGATGGATCGTAGGCATAATAAAGTCAAGTTTGTGGATGATGGTGGTGTGCCCTCAGTTATCTCAGGAGTTTAGAGACCTATATCTCTTTGTATGATTTCCGCTATGCATCTTAAGTAGTGCATGTGGATGGGATGTTAGTTGTTTTCCATCACCATAGTGACAGAGAGGAGGAGGTAGAGAAGGAGACTTCCCTCGATGACCATCCCATTTTGTAGGAGTTTGCAGATGTTTTTCCTTTAGAGCTACCTAGTATGCCACCACCTAGAGTTGTGGATTTTCACATTGATCTTGTGCCAGGAGCAGAGCCTCTATCTTGAGCACCTTATAGGATGACTACCTACGAGCTTAGTGAGCTCAAGATTCAGTTGGAGGAGCTCTTGGAGAAAGGGAATATTCATCCTAGTGTATCACCATCGGGTGCACCTATCATCTTCATTAAGAAGAAGGATGAATCTCTTAGGTTATGTATGGATTATCGACAATTGAATAAGGTGACCATCAAGAATCAGTATCCACTTCCTAGGATTGATGATTTGTTCAATTAGCTTCAAGGTGCCCATGTGTTCCCTAAGATTGACTTGAAGTCAAGGTACCACTAGTTGAGGATTATGGAGAGTGATATCCACAAGACTGCATTTTGTACATGATATGGCCATTATGAGTTAACCGTGGTTCCTTTTGGACTCACAAATGCTCCAGCTATATTCATGAGCCTCATGAATGGATTATTCCAATCATTCTTAGATAGGTTTATGGTGGTGTTCTTGGATGATATTTTGATCTACTCATGAGATGAGAATGAGCACGAGGAGTATTTGAGATAGGTCTTGCAGTGCTTGAGGGATAACCAGTTGATCGACAACTTGTCAAAGTGTGCCTTCTTCATATACAAGGTTCATTACCTTGGCCATGTGATATTAGGAGATGGGATCTCTATAGAACCATCTAAGATTAGAGCGATTATGGATTGGCTAGCACCTACTAGTGTGACCGAGGTTAGGAGTTTCATGGGTCTTGCAGGCTATTATAGATAGTTTATTGAGGGATTCTATAGAATGGCACATCCTATCACTTCCCTTCAGAGAAAGGGGAAGAATTTTGAGTGGAAAAATAGGTGCGAGAGATATTTTCAAGAGCTCAAGAGAGCACTCACTAGCGCTCCTATCCTTGCAGTACCAGATCCATCAGCGGACTTTGTAGTATGCACAGATGCATCATTAGATGGGATTGGAGTAGTCTTTATGCAAGGTTATTGAGCTATTGCTTACGAGTCTAGGAAACTCAAGACTCACGAGCTTAACTACCCTACCCATGGCCTTGAGCTAGCAGGAGTGGTGCATGCTTGGTGAGATGGTAGCATTTTATTTTGGGGCATCATTTTGAGCTTCATTCAGATCATCAGATCTTGCAGTATATTTTTACTCAGTCAAATCTTAATGCTAGGTAGAGGAGGGGGATGGAGTTCCTTTGCAAGTATAACTTCGATGTTCATTACATCAAGGGTAAGGATAACGTGGTAGCAGATGCCTTGAGGAGGAGACGTCACGAGCTTACAGCTATGACTACTAGCACAAATTTGAGAGGGTGCATATTGCAACACTTTCATGAGGATGGATTCTATTCTGAGGTTTGTTAGTTGGTTCAAGCTCAGAGGCCCCTTGATGGAAAATGATGCAGGGGCATCCAAGGTTAAGGCAGGGGCATTCTTTGTCCTTGGTGAAACTTCATGGGGTGTTGGTATTTTGGCTAGTGTTACTCGGTTGCAGCCTTGACCAACGACCTCAATCATTGAAGGAAGCTCGGTCACTAAAGGAACTCGGTAGTCTTTGGTGCTCGGTGAAGTGTTACTTGGTCATGCATGTGGTGCTTGGTCGACACTGGTGCTCGGCGATGCCTGGCGTGCTTAGTTAATTCAATATCGCTCAGTATTTCTGGCTTACCAACTGGAGTTTTGTGTGATTTGTGGGGCCGAATTGGTGCATTTATTGTTGGTAGCTATTGTTATAGGATGACATTCTGAATTAAATGTTTGTATATAATTGTAAGCTGACTTGTATGGTATTTAATTATTTTTTGGGGGGAGCTAATGGTCTCATTTAGCCGGCTTGTGTCTGATGGCTAGTATATATAAGATGTTTGGGTAGATGTTTAGAGGAGGAGGTCATAGATCTAGATGACTTGAAGGCTTAGCGAATCAGATCTAAGGTTCTAGAAGATGAAGTTGGTGAAGTTTTGGAAAAGATCTTTCATGATCTTGCAGATCAGATTGTTATCTAATAGTTGTTTGTAGCAGAGCTAGTGGTTTACACACTTGGAGACAAGGAGATTTCTTGGAGGCTTGCAAGCTCAAGTTAAGATCTGCCTTAGGTTTCCATCTACTTCTGATTGTCTTTAGAGCTGAACTAGCTAAGATTGTATTGGATCTACTTGTGGATCTTGTAGAATTGTTTCTATTTGTAATTGGCCCTAACTTGGAAGGCCTTACAGCTGGGCATGTTAATAAAAATTACTTGAAACAATTGTTGTGTTATCTATTGTGTTGAGTATTTTATTGTGTAATTTTTTTGGCTACAAGGTTTGGACTATCCTTCATTGGATCCACCATCCTTGACTGCATCAGGTGGTATTAGAGCTAAAGTTTGTTCTTGTTGGAGCTGAGAGTTGATCTTGTGGAGCAAAGGTTGACCTAGCAAGGCTGATCTTGCAAAGTTGATCCTGTTGGAGAAGAGATTGTGCGCAATTAGGATTGTAGATCTAGACCACTAAACTTGTGAAATATTTCCCTAGTTGTTTGTTAAAGGTGGCAGGTTGAGATCTGACTTGTACACAACTTGGAGATTGCCACAAGGTGGTCGATGAGGGTTTGTTGTAGAGGGTTATTTTTTCATATCTTTAAGGATGCCTCTGAGAATATTGGACCCTAGAGCTATTGCAAATCTTTGTGATGTTGTGGAATCAAAGATTTTTGATAAAGTCAAATCAAATGTCAGATCTGATATAGAATTGATGAAGAATGACATGGTCACCAAGATCATGAGAGCTGTTGCTGGTGTACCTCAGAATGTTGGTATTGAAGATGGCTATGAAGAAGCTACTGAAGAATTTGAAACTATTGGATCTAGTGGTGATGACCGAAGGAATAGATCTGGTGAAGATAGAACTGCTCGGTTACATAGATCTAGAGCTTAGTTTGGTAGTAGTTACCAAATGAAAGTTTCTACTTTCTTTGGTACTTTGAAGCCCAACAATTTGATTGATTGGATTGGTGAACTTGAAGATTTCTTTGAGCTAGAAGAAATTGAAGATCCTCTTTAGGTGAGATTAGCACAAACAAAGTTGAAAGGACATGCTGCTCTTTGGTGGAAATAACTACAAAGAGATAAGGAAGATGAAGGTGAAACAAAGATCAATCGGTGGAGGTTGATGGTGACTAAGTTGAAAGCTAAGTTCATACTGGTTAACTATGAGCTTGACTTGTTTAAGAAGTTGCAGAATCTGAAACAAAAGGATTTGTTTGTTGAAGATTATACTGATGAGTTCTACAAACTTACTATTCAGTCTGGACACCGAGAGCTTGGTAATGAAAAGGTAGCTCGATATGTGAATGGTCTAAGATTCAATATTCAAGATGAACTTGGTATGCTGAAGATTGATTCTGCTAAAGATGCTTATCAATATGCTCTGAAGGCAGAATATAAGTTGAAGAGGAAAAAGCCTAGTAATTCTCGAGGAAAGGAAAATATTGATCACTCAGTGAAGGATAAACCGACTGATGGAGAAGATGAACAGAAACCTATGGAACCGAAGGAGAAGATAGGTAGAGTTATCTTTAAGGGTACTTGCTATAACTATGGAGAGGAAGGACACCATTCTTTTGAGTGTACATAGAAGAAGGCTGATTGACGAACTGTTGTGATGAATGAGAACATTCAAAGTGAACCTGAATTAGAGAACTTGCTGCTTTGGTGAACATTGCTCGGTACAAAGGAGGAACATTGTCAGAGGAGTAACTTGTTTAGAACCTGATGCAAGTCTGAAGGTAAACTCTATGATGTTATTATTGATAGTGGTAGTACTGATAACCTTGTTGCTAAGGACCTGGTTTAGAAACCTGGGTTGAATAGAATGAAGCATCCTTGTCCTTATAGGATTGGCTAGTTGCAAGATGTTCATGCTTTCGAAGTAAGAGAATAATGCTTCATTAATGTTCAGATTGGCCAGTACAAGGATCTTGTGTTATGTGACATTGTGAAGATGAATAGTTATGATATATTGCTCGATAAACCTTGGCAATATGATTGTAGAGCTATTTATGACTATTTTCAGAATGTGTTTACTATTGAGAAGGATGACAAGAAGTTTTTACTAATGCCTTTGATGGATACAACACTCGGTAGGAGAAGCCTAAGTATTGGTAGCCGAGTTGAAATTGTGGATCCAGAGAAAATAAATGATTAGTATGGAGAACTGACCTATATATTGTCAAGAAAAGACTTGAAGAGATAGAGGAAACTCAAGTGGAATAATTTACAAGCAGAAAAGGTGGAGGACTTGTATGTGAAGAACTAGTTTGGGATTTACATGCTGAATCCTGGAAGATGTTCTTCTCACATATGAACATCTTTTGGAACCTGGGTTGTCTGACATAGGGGCATCCAAGGTTAAGGTAGTGGCATTCTTTTTCCTCGATAAAACTGCATGGGGTGTTGGTATTTTGCCCGGTGTTACTCAGTTGCAGCCTTGATGGATGAACTTGGTCATTGAAGGAAGCTTGGTCACTGAAGGAACTCAGTAGTCTCTAGTGCTCGATGAAGTGTTTCTTGGTCATGCCTATGGTGCTCGATCGACACTGGTGCTCAGCGATGCCTGGCATACTCGATTAATTCATTGTCACTCGGTAGTTCTGGCTTACCAACTGGAGTTCTGTGTGATTTGTTGGGCTGACTTGGTGCATTTATTGTTGGTAGCTATTGTTATAGGCCAACATGTTGAATTAAATGTTTGTATACAATTGTAAGCTGACTTGTATGGCATTTAATTATTTGTTGGGGAGATTTAATGGTTTTATCTAGCTGACTTGTGGATGATGGCTAGTATTTATAAGATGTTTGGGTAGATGTTTAGAGGAGGAGGTCATAGATTTGGATGAATTGAAGGCTTAGCAAATCAGATCTGAGGTTTTGAAAGCTGAAGTTGGCGAAGTTGTGGAAAAGATCTTGCATGATCTTGCAGATCAGATTATTATCTGATAGTTTTTTGTAGCAGAGCTAGTGGTTTGCACACTTGGAGACAAGGAGATTGCTTGGAGGCTTGCAAGCTCAAGTTAATATTTGCCTTAGGGTTTCCATCAACTTTTGATTATCTTCAAAGCTGAACTATTTCAGATTGTATTGGATCTATTTCTGGATCTTGCATAATTGTTTCTATTTATAATTGGCCCTAACCTAGAAGGCCATACAGTCAGGCATGTTAATGAAAATTACTTGAAAAAATTATTGTGTTGAGTATCCCACTATGTAATTTTGTTGGTTGCAAGGTTTGGACTGTCCTTCATTGGATCCACCATCCTTGACTACATTAGAAAATTCTCAGATTATACCCTAGAGACTGATGGTCTTCTTCATCATAGAGCATGCATTTATGTACCTTCTTTCGGTGGGTTGCATGACTTCATTATTCTTGAGGCTCATAGGGAACCTTATGCAGCACACCCTAGAGTCAAGAAGTTACATGCAGATTTGAGATAGCTCTATGAGTGGCCAGGTATGAGGATGCACATTGCAGAGATTGTAGCTAGATGCTTGGAGTGTTAGAGAGTTAAGGTGGAGCACCACCTTCCAGGTGGACTTCTTCAAGCACATGAGGTACCTGAGTGGAAGTGGGATGTAATATCCATGGACTTTATTAGTGGTCTTCCTATGTCATCTCATCACCACGATGCTATTATGGTGAGAGTGGATAGGTTGACCAAGGTAGCCCACTTCTCACCTATTCATACTACTCTCATAGCACCTGTAGTGGCACAAGTTTTATTGCAAGATATTGTTAGACTTCATGGCATTCCTCATATGATTATATCTGACAGAGATTCTCTCTTTACTTCATCTTTTTTTAGAGAGTTATAGACCACTTTGGGCACCAGGCTCAATTTCAGTACAACTTATCACCCAAAGACAGATGGTTAGACTGAGAGAGGCAACCAGGTGTTAGAGGACATGCTACACATGTATGTGATGGATCATCAGGTTAGGTGGGAGGAGTACATACATCTAGTCAGGTTTTCCTACAATAATGGGTATTATACATCATTGGGTATGCCTCCTTACCAGGCCTTATATGGCAGACCTTGCAGGACACCTCTGAGTTCGGACAAGATAGAGGATAGAGTTTGTATTGGTTCAAAGTTAGTCAAAAAGATGGAGCAACAAGTAGATTTGATCAGGCAACATCTTAGAGAGGCCCAAGATACACAGAAGAAGTATGCAAATGGTGGGAGGATTGATAAAGAGTATTTGGTTGGGGACATGGTTTTCTTGAGAGTGTGGTTGCATAAGAGCCCAATCCATTTTGGAAAGGGTTCTAAGCTTGCACCTCTCTTTGTCGGACCTTCTAATATTTTAGAGAGGATAGGCCCAATTGCATATCATTTAGCTTTTCCACCTAGCCTGTCATGCATCCATGATGTGTTTCATGTTTCTGTATTAAGGAAGTATATTTATGATGAGTCTCATATCATTGATTGGGATGCCTTACAGGTGGATTTGAACGGGTAGCTAGCTTTGGATCCCATTCGTATATTGAAATGTAGGACCCTAGCCCTTCGAGGCCAAGAGATGGATTAGGTTAGTGTTCATTGGGATTGCTATGATGAGGTCATAGTGTCTTGGGAGGACACAACATAGATAAGAGCTTAGTCTATTCGATGCACTCCAGGAGGAAGTTCATGCCTAGGAATTGAGATGGATAGGATATTGATTTCCTTATGAATTGAGTCTGCATATGATATAGAGTTACTTGTGAAAGTTTAAATTTAAATTACATATGATGCATATGAAATAAATTACAAATATTGTTTATGTATATGATGAAATTGTGAAATGTAGTTTGTTAGTGTATACATGATTGAATGATAGCATAGCTCCTACTTTTATTTATATATGAATGTATATGTGGTGATTTCATGAGATACTAATAATCTAATCAAGTGTGAAGGGTTATGACCATGGTTTTAAATGCGGGGAAACAAGGATGGCTCAATGTGAAATTTGTAAAAGGCCAAGGTTAGCTCTATGAAGAGAATGACCTCATTGCTATGTGTTTTATTTTGTAAATGTGATGTATGAGTGTATGGTAACTTTTAATTGTATATATATGCATAATTGGATGTAATATTATGTGTTAATTGTATTGTGATTATCTATTTAGCTTGCCATGTGTAAATTAGACTGGAGTGATATATTTTTATGTTGTGTCACTTGAAACTTGTTCATGTGTGTTGGCATGCCTAAGTGGATTGGTAAGATTTAACACTACCCTTGAGTCACTTTGTTGAGTTCCTAAGTGTAGTTACTTGTTTAGGAAACCAAGACTTGAGTCCCATCATGTCCATTTTCGTGAGTTAACTTCACATGAGTTTTTTATAGGTTCAAATAAGCCATAGGGAGTGGTTAAGGTTAAATTTAGCTATCCCAATGTATGTACTTAGGTTTTTGGGTCAAATTTTGTCCATTTCAACTCTCAAAGCTTACATATGACCTCTTAAAGAGTGCCTTCTTTGGGAGTATTGAATTTTGGGTAGGGATTCAAGGTCATTCCTTCTCCCCATTTCTTGGTTTTCCTCTCGTTCTCTAGTTAGGGACAAGTTGTAAGGAAACAGTTTCCAAGTAAATTCTTCCTCATTGGGATAAGGTAGAGTTTGGAAGAATCTTTTCTCTTTTAACAAAATTTGGGAGAAAGGGAGGACACTTTTTGCACTTAGACTTGGGAATTTCTTTTTGGTAGAGACTTGTAGCTTAGGAAGAGAATAGGAGAGAGGATTTGTAAGTGAAGAAGAAAAGCTAAGGAAGGATTAGATCTCATCTACAAAAAAACTACCTTGTCATTCTTTCTTGGAAAAAATTTAGTGCAACTATCATGGTTAAGTTACTATGTTCATGTGAAAATTTATGTTGCATGTGAGTAGTGATGTTTTCAAGTTTTGAATCTTGGTTAACGTCTTATTTTTCTTTGGTTGATTTTTATATGTATGTTTTTGGGAGTGCAAGGCATATCTCACCCTTGTGAGGGAAGAGAGCCTTGAGGGTAAAGGGGTTAGTTGGGAATGCCCTTTATTGATGAGCCCCTCCTCATGGAGGAAGGTGATGTAGCATGGGTATATAGGCTCCATGCTGCCACATGTTGTTCTTTTCTTTTGGGGTCATAAGGGAAAATGTTTTTTGAATTGTGTAATGATAAAATGTGAATTCATGAAGCAAGAAGTTGTGAAGTCAAATTTTGAGCCTTGTGAAGGCATTGTTATATTTTTGAAAACTAAATTATTTGTTGTGGCTTTCTCCTTTTGGGTACACTTCCCACCTTCACCCATTTTGGATCCATGGAGATCCTTTGTGCTTACCAAGGGAATTGGAAGTTTATATTGTGAATTCATGTTGTTCATGTTTTGTGTGTGTGTGGATTATTTGTCACCCATCCATTCTTGTTTCCCCTAGTTGGGGGGTGGCCTTGAAAAGGGCTTGGCTGGGAGGTGAGCCTCCATGGTCATGTTTAAATGTCTTTGTTGCAGGTTTTCATGGATGATGTAAGGAAGAAATCTCAAAATTTTTAAATAATATTATTCATGGAGAAAATTTGTTTAGTTTGATAAAAAATAGGATATTTGTGTAATACCCTATCATTTGTATAAGATATTTCATACATAGAGTGTCCATTATAATAATTTCTTTATTGCATCGCACAATTTCAAAGGAAGTATTTTATCTCTTAAAGATTCAATGGAATAAGTTGTAATGGATTTTAATGACAATGTAAAAGATATATGTAGTATATTTGACAATTTTATTTTTTTTTAAAAGAAGAAAATATATTCTTACAAATGTATGTATTGTTTCAAAATGAAGTATATAAAATTAGGGCAATAATTTTATTTTGTTATATAGAAAGAATTAATTCCTTTATACAAAATTTCATGAATATATACACTTGATAATTTATCCATGTTGTAAAGTAATTTCATGCTTAAAAGGAGAATTTCCCAATTACATTTATATATTATTTAAAGTGTATAATCTTTGAGTTATATATATATATATATATATATATATATATATATATATATATATATATATATATATATATATATATATATATATATATATATATATATATATATCAATCTTTCCGAGAAACTACCCCCGAAGCCTTTCACCCACCCCGACAGCTATGGATCCAAATCTATCCCCTCGTGCTCATGTCATCGATACGGTGATTAAGAAGTTATCCCGCCTACCTATGACCTAACCCAACACGCCTAAGATGTGAAGAAATATTGGTATTGGTTGAAATTGCTGATTCACCTACACACACACACACACACACACACACACACATATATATACATATACATATATGTGTGTGTGTGTGTGTGTGTGTGTGTCTATATACATATATACATATATACATA